>JAQPPZ010015413.1:2400000-3600000 GCA_028583015.1 Wollemia nobilis
AAATCCCTGTGGTTGCTCAACATACACTTCTTCTGTCAAGTAACCATTTAGAAATGCACTCTTTACATCCATGTGTTGGACTGTCCATCCCTTGTGTGCAGCTAAGGCAAGAACTATTTTGATAGTCTCCTGTCTGGCTACAGGAGCAAAAGTCTCTTCATAATCAATTCCATATTTTTGAGTAAATCCCTTTGCAACTAATCTCGCCTTGTGCCTCTCGATGCTTCCATCAACATTAAACTTGGTCTTGTAGACCCACTTACATCCAACACGTTTCTTTCCTTTAGGAAGCTTCACCAACTCCCAAGTGTCGTTGTTTTTTATAGAGGTGATCTCCTCTTTCATGGCATCTTGCCAAATATTTTGAGTACAAGCCTTCTCATAACTAGAAGGTTCAAGCTGTGTATTAGTTAACAAAGCATAGTTAACTAGATCTCCCCTAGGTTCCTGCTGGGAAACATCATCACCATACAAGTGCATATTTTCTAATCTTTGTAGAACATAATTCATTTCACTAGCTTGACTCCTAGTGTATCTTTTTGAAAAAAATTATCCAACATCTGATATGATGGATGATTCTGTAGAGTTCTCTTACCTCTGGATGGAGAATCGATGTCCATTGGTGAGGAACTTACTGATCTCTACGGAGAAGGACTTGGTGAAGAAGTTGAATCAGAAGATGAACTTGGGTTTATGGGAGGAGACTGCTTACCTTTTTGTGGTGTCTGTTGTTGCACCTGCTTAGAACCTACATCACTAGATTCATCATCACTAAAAATCTGGGGCTTACCCCATTCTCCCCCTTCATCAAAAATCACATCCCTGGAAAGCACAAACTTTCTAGTCCTGGGATTGTAGAGTCTGTAAGCTTTTGTATTCTCATAATATCCTACAAAGATGCATGCCTGACTCTTTGGATCGAGCTTCTTTCTTAGCTCATCAGGAATGTGAGAATATGCCAATGAGCCAAACACTTTAAAATACTTAACATTTGGCTTTTTACCATACCAAGCTTGGTAAGGTGTCTGTCCTTCCAAACTTGCAGTAGGACTTCTGTTCAAGATATGTACGCTGGTCCTGGCTGCATCTGCCCAATATGAATTAGTCAAATGCTTCATCTGAAGCATAGACCTTGCCATCTCCACAATGGTGCGATTCTTCCTCTCTACGACACCATTCTGCTATGGAGTGTAGGCAGCTGTGAACTGCCTCTTAATGCCATGTTGCTTACAGAAATTCAAGAACTCATTAGAGGAGTATTCTCCTCCCCTATCCGATCTAAGACATTTTACAAAATATCTACTCTCACTTTCAACTCTTGTTTTGAAATCGACAAAGCATTCAAATGCTTCATCCTTATATTTCAAAAAATATATCCAACACATTCTAGTAAAATCATCAATGAAGAGTAGGAAGTAAGAGTTGTTACCAAGACTCTTGGTCTGCATCGGACCACAGATGTCTGTATGCACTAGCTGGAGTGGATAGCTGGCCTGCCATGCTTGTCCATGAGGAAATTTTGATCTGGCATGCTTCCCAAGAGCACACCCTTCACAGACTTCCTTACTATCCTAAACTTTAGGAAGTCCGGTTACCATCGCTTGTGAAGTTAGCATTTTCAAACTAGCTGAATTCAAATGACCATATCTCAAGTGCCATAGGACACTTGGATTGGAAATAGCAACATTTGCTAACTTATCTCCCCATGGCTGGCCAAACTTTAAAGGAAACAATCTATTCTTTGACATTGGCACTTGTGTAATGATTCTATTACTATTATTTTTATCAAAAATAGTGCATTTACCCTCATCAAAAAGCAACTTGTAGTTCTTTTCTAACATTTGACCAACACTTAAAATATTGTGTTGGAGATGGGGTGTGTAATAGATATCACTTACTTGTTTGATGCCTTCTTTAGTTGGAACTGCCATGGCTCCAATGCCTTCAACTGCCAATGATTTATCATCTCCCAATTTGATGCTGGATTTGTATGAGGAGTTTAGAGTAGCAAAGAGCTCTTCTTTGCCACTCATATGGTTTGAACACCCAGTGTCCAAGATCCATGTATCATTCATGTTCTGATCTGCCTGACCATAAGAGAGAAAGAGATTTGTGGCCTCTTCCTCTTCTCCAAAATTTCCAAACTGACTTCTCTGGCTGCTACTAGTTCCTTGTGAAGTCTTTGTCCAACAGTCACGAGCATAATGGCCAAGTTTGCCACAATTGTAGCAAGATTGTTTTGACTTATCTCCTCCTTTGCCTCTGCCTGATTGTTTTCCTCTATTTTGTTGTCCTCCTCTATTCTGTTGTTCACCTCTGTTTGAGAATCCTCCTCTATTCTGATTTCCTCCTCTGTTAGGAGTTCCACCTCTCTGATTATTTTTGCCTCTACCTCTATACTATCCTCTGCCATGGCCTCTACCTCTGCCTTCATGAGAAGCAAAGGCTTTATCATCTCCTCCATAACTTGTGGAAGGAGTTTGTTGTAACCTCTCTTCATGTGAGAGAAGTGAGCCAATTAGGGCTTCAAAAGATAGAGAAGTTAGGTCTTTGGATTCTTCTATAATTATGGCAACTCGAATTCCACTTAGGAAGAAGTGTCCTTAACACTTTCTTCACTATAACTTCAGGCTTTACATCTTCTCCTAAAGTGACCATCTTATCTACTACGGCTTTCACATGCACGCAGTAATCACCAACCTTTTCACTCTCTTGCATTTTAAGAGTCTCAAACTCTCATTTCAAGGTTTGTAGTTTAACTTGTTTGACTTGGTCACTACCCCTATAACTTTCTTTTAAAGCATTCCAAGCAGATTCAACAGTTATAAAAGAAGCTATTCTAGGGAAAATACTTCTATCAAGGGCGGCTTGGATATGATAAAGGGCGGAAGAATTATTCTTCTGAGCTTCCTTTTTAGCCCTTTTATCAGCAACATTCAAAGCTGCCCAATCAGCAGCAGTAGGTTCAATATATCCCTCTTCAATCACATCCCAAAGACCTTTGCCTATCAAAAGAGTTTTCATTTTAATTGACCAATACTCGTAATCACCACCATTGAACTCAGGGATTGGTAGACTAGTATTGGATGCCATTTTAGAAAGCAAACTTTATTTCAACTTCAAACAAGTAGTACAAAGAAGTACAAAATAGATCACTGATTTAAATCAAATCTAGCTTTCTTAATATGCTCACTGATTTGGCGTTCTTCTTCTCGAGGATCACCCAAAACTGGAAAGGTGAAATTGTCTGCTTCGTCGTCACTAATTATAATGACTTCTTGTGCTGCTGTTGGCTCATAACTTCTTTTGAGAACATTTCGTTCTTCAGTTGCAGGTTTCACCTCCACTGGTTCTTCTTCCTCTTCTTCTTCTTCTTCTTCTTCTTCTTCTTCTTCTTCTTCTGGTTCTGAATCAGGAGAGCGTGGTGTATAGCTCTCACTTGTTTCTACTTCAGGCACTGTAGGTGTATAACTGTCACTTGATTGTCCTTCAGGTACTATTTCAACCGTCTCGGATTCAACTATCCTTTGCCCAAAGATATTATCTTCAGAATCTGCCTCGTATCCAGAGTCTGGTTTCCTCAGATGAGCAATCACTTGGTTTTCTAATTGGCAAAATATTGTATGAAGTCCATACCGCTGGACTTTCTCGTCAAAGGAATCAGGTGTCTCTCTTCTCAACAGAGAGAGTAATGCATTATAGCATCCGACTGACCGGATCATCTACCCAGAATCACACCGTATGAACTGGGTTACAACTTAATATGATGCCAAAAAAAAACTTTTTACCTCAAAATATCTTTGCACCCTTTTATTTTTATAAAAAATTTTCTAAAATTTGTTTTAATAAAGACCCTTTTAAAAAAATTTTAACAATTTCCTATATATATATTTTTAATTATTTTTTTTTGTAAATAAATGGATATTTAAAAAAAAACATAATAAAAAATATATATAGAAATTACTAAATTATTTTTTAAAACCTTTTAGAAAAAACAAATAATAAAAAAAATTTAAATAAAAAATAAACCTTTTTTTTTTTAAATCCCCGATGAGATTCGAACTGTTGACCTCCGCCGTCTACCCGACAGTCTTAGCCGCTGCACCACACGTGGCTGCTGTGGTAGAAAATGTCAAAAAACAAATTTGAACCCTGCTAAACGGTGAAGTACCAAAAAAAATAAAAAACCTTATGTTTTTTTACCTCGATAGGATTCGACCCCGGGTCTCTTCTCTGCAAGCGGGAGACTTGACCGCTAGACCAACCTAGCTGGCTGGGAAGAAGAAGGGAACAGGTTTTAGTTCTACTTGGCGGCTAAAACAAAATTAAAAAAAAAATATTTAGTCCCACATGCAGTGGGCGATGGGTGTTTCCAGGCTTTATCAAAGCCTGCGAACACACATTAGGTCGATTGCCTTCGAGCAATCGATCTTGCCAACCTTTTGCCCTTTCCTCGACCAGATAAGCTCTGCCACGTGGCACACTCGGCGCGCTTCTACCACGTCAGCTCCCGGCTCGTCCATGTCTGCTCGCTATGCCACGTCAGCTCCCGGCTCGTCCATGTCAGCACGCTGCTCGCTATGCCACGTCAGCTCTCTGCTCATCCACGTCAGCACCCTACTCGCCTATGCCATGTCAGCCTCGATCCACGTGCTACCCAATCAACATTTTGCCAGCTTTGTTCCATGTCAGCGCCTGCCACGTCAGCTATCGCCTAGCTCCACCGCCAGTTCGACACCGCCACGTCAGCCTACTGTCAGCGTCCAGTCAGATCCTTGGGATCCGTGCACTCCTCGAGATCCATGCACTCCTTGAGATCCATGCGATAGCCACTCCTCGGGATCCATGTGCCAGTCGCTCGCCAGTCACTCCTCAAGATCCATGCGCCAGTCGCTCCTCGGTCTACTACGCTCGACTTTCGTGCCTTACCTCGGCCCTCGGGATCCGTGCCCCCTCTGCTCTGATACCAGTGTAAATCTAAGATTAAGGTAAGCTTAGATTAAAGTTAGGCCAAGGTAAAAATTGACACAGAAGAAATTCATAGGCGAAATATTCATTAAATTAACCAGATTAAACATTACATTAAATTAAACCTTATATAGGCTTAATACAAGCGGAATAGTAGGGAAGGGAGGTTGGAGGAAGATCGGGAGGAGTAGAGAGAACGAAGGAGTAGGAAGTGGAATGGGAGGTGGCAGCGGGCGTGGGGAGAGGAAGGAAGTGGAGTGATAAGGGAAAATGGACGGCAGGAATGGAGGAAGGACAATGGAGGGATAAGGAGAAAATAGCGGTGAAGGATAAATAAAATCATGCCGACCATCAGACATGTTTAGCCGACAAAAGGTAAGTGAGTTCACACTTGCTTAGAAAAACTAGATTTTTCTAAGTCGTTTAAAGATAAACCCTGTTCACACTTGCTACATGCTTGGGTACAAACTGAATGCTATCTTATGCTCACCCTAGAGAAAACCTCCTTTAAATTTACTAATTTTTTTCCTAATATAGGTAGGTCTATTTTTTCTCATGTTCTTACTCTTCGATGTTCCTCTTCAATACATGGAGAGCTTGCATGTAGATATATACTCTCATTTTTTAGAGGAGATTGAATGTGGATTCAAATCAGACAACGCTCATATTTCCCTTTAGATGATACTCATGTTGCTTCTTTATTCTAAAATGAATACTCAGTCTTTCACAATATTGTGTCATTTTATATTGCAATCACCAAATTATATAGCTTATACCCTCTATATAGAATGTTGTGCTTGTTATTCTACGAACCTTTAATCTTAGTGCTCATAACCTTTTTTTATTTATTACATACACTAGAAACCTTAGCCTCTCTTTCTTTCTTATGTAGTTGGTCATGTAGTGAATCTAATAGATTCCTTTACTCTGCATCATGATCCTTTTATCTTTTGTAATGCTTATTTAACACTCATGAAGACCTCCTTTCTCTTTCCTATAATGGTATTTCTTTCTTCAATAGGATATATTTTATCAATGGTTATCCTTTATGATCTCTTAGGTCTATATCCTCTATATTAACTCTAAAAAATGTATTTTTTATCAAGGCCTCTCTTTAAGACCTCTATATCAATATCAATGTCAAGGTTTACCTTCAAGACCTAGAACTATTTTTGTCAAGGTTTATCTTCAAGACCTAAAACTTCAATTACCTACAACACAAATCAATCCTTGCTCAATGAAATATTTTCTCCTTCTCTTTCACTTGAAGATGAAAGTCTTATCTATATATTTTAGTGTAACCACCAAAAAGGCTCACACCTAAGATATCCTCTTGCAATAATTGATAAAAGTATAACATTCATATAAGAACAAGAAATTAACAACAAATGAATCAAGAAGAAAAACGCTTTATTTCATTATATTTGAATCCAAACTCAAATTACAAGTACATCCCTCTTAGGGATAATCATCTTGATACAATTTTTACAATAGGATGTAATTTTTTCCCTCTCAAGGGTAGGTGTGATTTCCAAGTGCCTTTCAGTGTGACACGAACTGCTCTAGGGTGTCGATGGCCCTCTTCTTCGTGTTGAGGAAGGAATTGTATGATTTGTCTCCTTTGAATATGTTCCCTACGATCAATAAATAACAATAAGAAATTAATAAAAAAGGATACCTCTCTTGATGAGGCTTTGAAAGGAATCTTGCATAAATAATAGCATGAAATCAAGAAAGCATGTAAAACTATCAATCTATGCAAGAAATGAGGAAATTTTAATATAGCATGTAAAGAAGCATGAATCTAGCTAAGAAACATCCTAATTAACCATTAGAAAACTTGAATTACATGAAACTAATCTAGATTAAAAAATGCAAGGAAATGAAGTAAATATACCTCTAAATCCTAAATTGAACGATCAAATGTCTGCTAAAATGTGGATCTATGCGAGATTAAGCTAAATGCATGACTGGAAATGGAAATCTAATGCTAAAATGGAGGAAAGAAAGCATCAAATCCTAGTCGTAGGTCTGAGGTGCGGTTGGCACTGTTAACCATGGCTAATAGCCATGGTTAAGATGAAAGTGTCCTTTCTCTTGCAACCAAGGCCAAAAACTCTCAAATCCTCCAAGCAATTGATGGTCAAGGGTAGCTTGTATTTTTTGGAATAGATTGGCAGTTGAATTCAAATGAATTAGAAATAGAGCTATGTCAATTTTTAAGCTTGCTCCTTAAGCTCTTGATATCTCCATTGTTGCATGCACAGTTGTCATTGATCAATTGGATAAAACTTCGTTACTCCTCAAGGGGATATGAAATCGCTCTCCAATCCAATAGGGCTCCGCTATGTGCAATTGAGCTATTATTCAGGATGGTTGCTCTATGATATTGGTTTCTTAAGTAGACTCCCAAAATCCTTGCTCTAGCTTCATGGAGAAACCAAGAACAAGATTTGGTAGTTGAGAGTAAGCTTATGGATGCTTCCTTGCCCAAACTTCTCTAAAAACCATTGTAATTCGGCTGTTGCAACTGATTTGACTCGACTCTGGTCACCCGAGTTTGTAAAAGTGATAATCGTAGGTGTCATATGTGGTTAGCATGTAGGATTTTGCTAACCACATGTGTTAGCTATAGTTAGCTAGCATGTAGGCTTTTACTAATCACAGGTTTCAGTTGCTATTAGAACTAAATAGGCCAAGGAGCCCATATTGAGTGGTTAAAACCACTTCTTGGTCTTGGAAAGGTCAATGGTCATTCATATGGTCTATAAATATGCCTATATGAGTAGTTGCCATTGACATGACACATTTTAGGTGTTTACAGATGCCCCTTTTACAATGCGTTGTGAGATTAAACAACGCATGAGCAAAAATAGACCTCCTAAAATGATGTCGAAGGTTGCATGATGATCATTAGTCTGATCAATATTAGATACCCCAATGATAAAAAGGGTATGAAGAACTCAATTCTTGAAATCTTAAGTCAAAATACTAGCCTTGGTGGCAATTAGGAGACAAGCTTAAGTCAAATCCTAGCCTTAATGGCAATTAGGAGACAAGCTTAAGTCAAATCCTAGCCTTGATGACAATTAGGAGATAAGATTTAGTCAAATCCTAGCCTTGGCGGCAATCAAAAGACAAGATTTAGTCAAATCCTAGCCTTAGTGGCAATTAGGAGATAAGCTTAAGTCTAATCCTAGTATTAATGGAATTAGGAGACAAGCTTAAGTCCAATCCTAAATTAGGATACTAGCTGCCCAATTTGCTTGAATTTGATCTTGATATTTTTATTATTTGCCCCAAGAAAGGAGGGTGCATGATTGTCTTTGAAAATGATTCTTGAATGAATGCACTTAAGAATTATTAAGCATTATTTGTTGATTTTTATTATGAATTTGATATTATGACTACCCCCTCAAGTGATGAGTCGATGAGAGTAATGACAATGAAATGAAGCGACGAGGTCTCTTGACCACTATGAATGATCTTGAACAAATTAAGATTTAGCATTTTAATACTTGGTGAGGCCTAATCAGCTATGATTACACCTTTTAAAGTAATTGCATATTCGTATCCCATGGAGCAGTCTAGCCACGAAGGCCTTCTAAGGGAATCAAAATGAAGGAAATATCAATTATGATTGTGGTGAATCATATTGTGGATTATTTGCTAAAAATTTCATAGAAAAATGAAATGATTACTTCATTCCCATGGAGCGGTCCAGCCTCGAAGGCCTTCTTAGGTATTGAAAAGAAGCATATCAAATCAACGATGACAATTTTACCCCAAATTTCCTTATGGTAATTTACTCATCTTGTCGTATTGCATGGAGTGCAAGTCACTGCAACCACCAAGTGTGTAGAATAAATGACTAAATACGAGGCACATTTGAATTTTGAATTATTTAATTTTTTGTTAATTTTGAAATTTTTAAAATTTTGGACCTGTAGATTTGCTTAATTGTCCATTTTAAAACTCCTTATTGTGAGTAAATTTTGGAGTTTATGACTTGAATGAAAAGACCAAAGATTTATACTTCTTTGGAGCATTTGGGGATCGATACTGATAATGGCCCAGTTGATACTTAAAAATATTTTTTTGTTTATTTTGATTTTATGTTTATGAAATGCACGTGGATGCAATGCTCATATGTTATGTTGATTTGATGCTATATTATGTGATGTATGGATAACATGCACTAGCTAGATGATGGATGTATGACTAGATATTGTGATCTAGATATGTATATGGACTACTATGATGTATACATATGGATGCACTGTTTAATTTGCTTTACTTGTATGCATCTAATTTATGATGTTATGACATGGTGAATGCAATGTATGGTAATGCATTATTTACATGATAGTAATCTAATGTAAATGAACTTGTATCCTTTAATCACTTAAAACACACAGAATGAATGCGATACATGTTTATCAATATAATGGATGACCCACGTAATGTATAACAAATCATGAATGTAATTGGAAATCCTCATTACAAGAATTTACTCAATTAAACACCCACATATGAGATGCAATGATATGAACTGGTATGAAATGGGTGATATCATATGTCACTCTATACTTCTTTTGCAATTTTTGCAATTTTATGCATGATATAGTCAATGGCCGTCTAAATATCATTTCTAATATCCATTCGGTATCTATCCTATATCCTAAAAACTTTGTGCTTACTTGTAATGATGTATCTTGGATTCAACACTTTGCGATTTTCATGATTGACATGATTTATTTTTGGATGGTTTTGTGATAATGTTGTTGCTATTAGAGAACTTTTTGAGGTTTTCCATGAGACTCAAACACCCTAGTAGACTTCTCAAATGTCACATACTAACTGTACAAGGCTTTTGTTGTGAAAGACCCAACTATTCATTATGCCTACGTGTGCATGTGAGTATTTTTAGATAGACCATAGGCGTACCCTAGATGTTAGTCAGGACTCTTTCAACCCATATGTGAGATTGGGTTCCTCATATTTTTGTATCATCCTTGTTTCAAATTTTATTGGACTATAATGCTAGAAAACCCTAGGCACCTAGATCTAGCTCATATTGCAAATTGATCAAAGATACCCCTCCAAATGTATGCGAGATTCTTTCAACCCATTGCTACATTTGGGGATCACCCAATGAAACTACCCCTCCGATTTGCAGGTGAGACTCTTCCAACCCATTGCTGCAATCGGGGATCACTCTATGGCTTTCAAAAGGTGGACAATCTAGAGATTCAAGTTCTCACCCTTCGTACTTGCTCATATGTAGTGATAAAAATCATTGTTAGTCCACATGTTACCATTTTATTTGATAAAGGGATTTTATAGTACTTTTGATTCACTATGTCACTTTGATATTTGAGCTTTGAATTGTAAAATTTGAACTTTTTGGGATTTGAACTTTCAACTTTGAACTTTGAACTTTGAATTTCTATTTGAGATTTAAACTTTGTATCTATGTATGAGTAGGGGAAATTCTTGTCCTTTTGCAAATGTTCACCACTCTAGACCAAACTATTTGCAAGACAAGAAAATAATAAATCCCATCTCTCTAGAGAAACTAGGACCACTTTCACAGATTTCATCCTCCCTTATCTTAGTAGGATTTTATATGTTTTGCTTAGTGACGGGATCTTGATATGTCAAGTACTATCCCAACTATTGACCTCATCTACAAAAGTAAAGTAAACTTTCTATGACATTTGATAAACCCACTAGGTATGGATGAGTGATTGGAAAACTTTTGGATACTTACGTATTTTATAGCAACAAGTGTTGTGTATGAATGTAATGGATTATGATAAATGCATAGGTGCATGATTTAGACACAAGCGTGGTGTTGTTTGTAATACTAACAAACACGATGCATTCTACTATGGAATGCAACGGATGAAGAATACCTATATGCAATGTAATGCAACAAATGCATGTGTGAATGCAAATGAAAATGCAAAATGCAAAATGCAAATGCATATGTTTTTGGATTTTATGCTTTACAATTTTTTTTTGAATTTTATATATTACTTTTTCAAATTTTATGGACTTTTATTGCTTTTTCAAATTTTATGGATTTTTTAGCCTTAATATTTGACCAAATGGTGAGTACATGCCTTCGGAGCATTTAAGAATGACCAAATGACGAAGAAATGCCTTTGGAGCCTTTAATTGACCAAGCGATTCTTAAGAACCCTTGGATATTTTTAGGATGACCGAGCGGTTTTAAGATAAACCTTGGAGATTTTTAGGATGACCAAAGGGCTTAAAAATGCCTTTGGAGCCTTTATGCTTTGACTAAAGGGTTAAAGATACCTTTGGAGCCTTTCTTGAAAATGACCAAAGGGCTTATAGATGCCTTTGGAGCTTTTTTACTGACTTGACCAAGCGGTTTTTAGGAACCCTTGGAGCCTTTTTGAGTTTGACCAAAGGGCTGACAGATGCCTTTGGAGCTTTTTAGGATGATTGAGCGATTATTAGTAAATCCTCAGGGCTTTTAACTGACATGACCAAGTGGTTTTAGGGACCCTTGGAGCATTTTTGGATGATCGAGCAATTTTAAACAAACTCTCAGAGCCTTTTAAGGTTGACCAAAGGATTTACAGACACCTTTGGAGCTTTTTGGGATGATCGAGCGATTCTTAGGAATCCTCGGGGCCTTTGACTGACACGACCAAGCAGTTTTCAGGAACCCTTGGAACCTTTTGATAAGGTGACCAAAGGGCTTACAAATGCCTTTGGGGCCTTAAATAATATTTTAAATTTTTTTAATATGACCTTATATAATCTATAAATGTTTGTAGAAGTCATTTAATCCTCAATAAAATATGTACCTCTTTTTATGGTTTTAAAGCTTGAATAAAATAATAAATAGTTATTTTTGGTTTGTGAGTTTGTTTTCTATTCAAAGAAAATACTATAATAATAATAAATATTGTATTTGACTTAGTTTTGTTCTAGGCAAGCAATTTGCAAGTATAGACAACTGAAAGGTAAATTTTAATTGTTTTTTTTACTTTTGATATTATTTTTTTGTTATGCATTAGTGATTTTTTTTTTTGGATTATTAAGCATTGAGGGTTTTGAAAGGAACCCACAACCAAATACATCCACTCCCATAGGAAACAAAAAAGAGTTGAAATCCCAGCAGGGATCACCAGCCAACCTGACCAGAACAAAGACTATCAATAGGAACGAATAATAGATCAAGAAAACGACTTGAATCCATCCAAATAGACTGCCTCAAACAAAAAAAATACTTGAATTATTAGGGTGACATCTAAGAATTGATATAAGAATTCAATCCTAAGGAGATAAACTCCAATAGATATCCCTAGAGATGATTCACATCCTCTGTAAATTCAATAGCGATCTTAAGGGTGCCCATAATGGTCTTCTATATATCATCAATACATTTGACCAGCTGCACCAAATTAAGGAGTGATTCTACCTGAGCAGAATCAAAAGATCCCAATACTTTAGATCAAATATGTTGCTTTACCTCAAATTAGACCTCCAAACCAGATATGCCTAGGCCCTAAATTAATTTTCAAGTCCGCATCAGACATTTTCTTTTATAACAATCTCCTTGACTACCTCTTATGTTTACCCCTCACCTCTTTTGATGTCACAAGGATACTACCTAATTTCTTACTATCCTCATATATTTTGGAAGAGTTTGTAGAGCTATCAATGTGAATGTAGTTTGATAGGATAGAACCTGACTTCCTGGGTTGGCACTATTTGTCTCCTCTTACTCCCTTAGATGAAAATGAAATCTCCTTCAACAAGCTTGAGAGCGAGGTCTTGAATTTTTTGGATAGAACTTTGAATCATTGGAAACAACATGATCCGAAAATGAATATTTTGGCATTGATAAATCTAGATCCAATAAAGGATTTGTCTCTATGATATTGAATATTTATACTATATCCACCCTTCTTTCTGAAGTAACATATTCTACAATCAGTAGAACCATACCCTGATGTAATGGATTCAGACCCCTCCTATTTTTGACATCTGACATAGATTTCTTCAAATATTGGAACATGAATGCAAGGACATTCATTCTTCTCTCTCTCCTCAACTAATTGAGGAACATCATATGGAAGCTTCTGATTAATTCATGTAAAGTAGTTTATGATCACTAAGATCATGCGGTCCCATTAAGGTTGAAGCACCTTAGCCCTGAAGCCATTCTATTCATTCAAAAAAAAGTTCCCCTTCATCCAAAAATAATCCAATTCTATTAATATAGAATGTCCATCTCTCTTATGATATTACCCATCTAGAGGGATACCTGTGACATGAGCTACAAGTTCTTTGTCTATCTAAAATACTAGGTTACCTACCCTAACCATGCTCTCACACCATGAGAAAACCAACCACCTAGAGATCATAATATTATGGCCACAAAACTTACTTAAACACCCTAGAATCCCACCTCGATATAGGATAGTAACTACCTCCTCATATGCAACCAGAGAAGCCAACTCCAAACAAAGCTTCGAGTTTGTTGGTCTTAATTTTGAACTCTTTTTCCTCCCCATCACATCAACTTAGTACTTAGACTCCATGTAGAAAATCTTGGAGCCATATCATCCTTTTTTTTTCTGCTGCAACATAAGCATTTCTTCATTCTATTCATACCAACCTATTTTATTTTACAAAATCATATACACTTTGAAGAATTCTATTGCACATTCCAACTTAGTGCCATATTTTAATATCACTAGTTCTCCTTTGATATTTTTGTAATATGTTTCAAATTATTAAAAAAATGGGGAGTATGGTATTTACTCTATTCTTGATATGTACTAAAATATTTTTTATGTTTTTTGTAGTGGCTCTTATCATATTGACATCTTTGAATATTCTTGTCAGTCCTTCTATTTGACCTTGCACTCTATAAACCATTCCTTATATTTTTCAAGGTAGTCAGGGTAGACAGAATGTTTAATCATTACCTGGGGTACTATCTATGAATATTTGGCCTAATTCTATAACATTTTTTCCTTCAAGGTGTCAAATTTTATTTGCAAATTTACTTTTTCTGCTTGTATTACTTGTAGTGTTACTTTCAACTCCTTATTCTCTTTTAGGAGGATTTTCCTAACTTGTGCTCGTATATTCTCCCCTATTTGGAACAAGTCTTTAGTATCCCCAAACATCTAAAAATCAGAAGTCTCTTGATATATTTGGATAGGAGTAAGGTGTTTTGATATTGGGATTATGATGGTTGCAATTTGGGAATATGAAGTATCTTCTTCTACAATCTAGATTTTCTTTGGGTCTTCTACCCTTTCTATGGCCTGCAACTATTTTTCTCCAATATTGCTAATTGGAATATCCTCTTTAGCTCTTACTAAGTTTACTCTAGTCCGAGTCTCCTTTGTATATGGGAAGACATGTTTGACCCTTTTATATTCTAGGGATGAAGCTGGATTTGGTAATTTTCTTTGGTATCATCTCAATAGCTCATCAAATCCTATAGCTTTCATTATTATTTTTTGTATGACTATCGATCTTTTTATTTCTTTAATATTAATGATCAAGGCCTTGGGCACCACCTTTGGTGCTAGCCTAGGCATATACATTGCTAAATTCAATTGGATTTTCAAAGGGTTAGTCACTTTCTTTTGTGTAGATTCAGTGGGTACTATTTCTATTTCAACTGGGACCTGAGAAAGAAACTAAGGTGTTGTGATGACCTTCTTCCATTTTTTTGTGTCTATGCTTTCTATTGCTAACTGAATTGAATCAAGGGAATCCACTAAAAACTTGGTTATATCTTTAGTATTAACCAATATCTCTACTTGATCTACTTCTTGATTGATAATTTCAAAAACAAGGTCATGAAGTCATCTAGAGTGATCATTGGGAAGAGAGGGACTACTGATTCAAAAAATATCTTCTCAACATTATTAATGCAGGAGGGTAGTTTCCTACTTGTTCAATTTGAGTGTTTCCTCTCTTACCATATGCAAAATATAACCATACCTTTTCTAGGCTTTGATCATTTTGGATGGCTTTCTAGATCTCATCTTCAAACTTATCAACTCTACGTTCTAATCAAGTATATTGCCATTTCTATACTTGCTTTCTATAGATCTCTTTGGGATCATAGGGCTTCCATGTTATTTCTAAGGAGAAATAGTCATCTATGTCCCAAATGGCTTTAAAATTAGCCAAATATCCTTTGAAAATATAGTGGCTAAATCTACAGGGGACTAACAACCACGAAATTTTACCAGTTTCCCTCCTTAAACATATTTTTGCTTCCTTCATAGTTTGCCTAGCAATTTCAAGCGCTCCCACGAATATTGGGTAATATTTTGGCAATGATTTTTGGGGAATATTTGCACCATATAATCGTATATATGTGAAATCCTCTATTAGGAAGTAGTCCTCCACTTGTTTTTCTTGCAAAAAATATGAAATTCCATAACCTATCCTTATTGGGAGACAACCACACAACATATTGTGGATTGTTGCCAAAAAATTGTCAAAGAACCAACCATGGTGCGAGCATCCTTCATACATTAATGGAAGTCTTTCCCATATATCTCCAGAAATTATATTTCCTAAATTCTCTAAGGTTTGGTTGTCTAGTTGTCCTATTATAAGGTGAATGAGGATTGAATAATGGGAAAAATGGGGTATTTTCTCATGTTGTTCTATGATTGCTCTTTTGAGTTCAACTAACTGGGAGTGAATCTGGTTGTTGGATTCATATTCCCATGAGTATATTGATGGAGAAAAATCTCTATTACACTGCATGTCTATATGCATCACCTTCCTCCAAACTACACTCAAATATTTCACACCCAACAATATGTTGATCATATCTACATAATTCCTAACCCAAGGTCTTAATGCACCCTTCCAGACCAGGAAAGTGGATGACATAGTTTCATATGGTTCAAGTAGAGTAGCCTATTTATGAGTGAAAATAATGTGTCAATATTGTCAATTAATTACCTCTTGACTTAATTTGGTGTTGGATTAAACTTTTTGAATGCTTTATGGTGTTATCCTTAAAACCAATTGATTATTGACATCTCTGAAGGCTTTAGCTCCTAAATCGTATCTCATTTATAGCCATGCTAATAAATCTAAAGAGAAATAGACCTTTAGGCACACTCTCTCTATCCCAAATTGTTGTTCTATTTGTTGTTGGGTGGGGCTCCCTGCGACTATGATTTTTATGCTCTTTTAAACAGTCCCATGAGGAGTGACGCATTGCGTTGTTGGTCTTCCTTTGCTTCTTCAAAGTCAATCATGATTTTATTTGTCATATCCCACTCTTGTATAGAGGAAAGGCACCTATCTGACCTTGATTTCTTTGAGTATGCGAGCATATATTTCCCAAGAGCAACTAGACCATAAAACAACACTTATGGGTACTATTTTGTTACCACCTTAATAACTATTATGGTGTCTTAAGGAATAATAGAGGTGCTTGACGATACCATTTCCTTCATCTTTTATTCTCCTTGGGATTTGATGTTCTATTACTTCCTTTAAAATTTTGCAAATGCTTGATAATTTATCTTT
The DNA here is from genome assembly GCA_028583015.1 of Wollemia nobilis. Taxonomy (NCBI): domain Eukaryota; kingdom Viridiplantae; phylum Streptophyta; class Pinopsida; order Araucariales; family Araucariaceae; genus Wollemia; species Wollemia nobilis. The sequence continues at coordinate 2,416,537 of JAQPPZ010015413.1, forward strand.
TGTAAGCTCTTAAAGTTTAGTTTGGTGCTTTGGAAGCTTTATGTAGGTCATAAATAGCTTTCAGGGTTGGCTTTTGCATGAAGCATGTTTAATGTCTACAAATCATTTATTTTGAAATTTTCTAGTTGAAGTTTACCACTTCATTACCCTTTAACTATATTAACTGATGGATGATTCACCCTAGGGAAGTTGTTCCTGTTGAGACTTAAATTGGTGTGCCCTTTCAATCATGTATGCACCATAGCACCTTTTCCCTGTATCTTTTCATCTAACTTGGCTTTGGAATGGTTGCATGTTGTGTAATCCAATATGTGCCACCTAGTTGGTACTATTTGCATTAATGTTGATTGTAATTTATTTTTATTTTGAGTCATGGAACGCACATAGTTTGGTTTGGAGTGGAATGATGCGTACCATCCATCTTCTATCTTTTTCATTTCTTTTTGGATTATCTTATTGAATATGATGGATCTATCAGACTTTATCTAAAAAATATATTTTTATATTTATATGTTAATCGGTGCATACCATTGGATCTCACTACAATACACTCGTATTGTTGGATTTCTCACTGAATAAGATAACTATCCTCTTTTACACTATGATTACCCAGAATGAATGTGCTCAACTTGGATTTGTGTGTGTCGTTGGATCGGGTCGTGATGCATGTATACCATCAAATATTTGAAACTTGCACATCCTTTAGCGAAAGAGGGGGAGAAATGGGGAACCAAAAATGTTATAAAAAACTTTTACTTAATTCTTCATTCCCTTTTATGGAACTTTGGTACCATTTTAGTTTTTATATTATTCATTTTAATGGACTAGGTTTGTGAATAATTTTAAAAGGCACAAACAACCATTTAAAAATCAACTTCCGCTTTAAAGCTCAGTGAGTTTTTTGACAAAAGGTGCTCAAAATTTATGAGAGGGGCACATTGGACATGAAATGGAAGGGGAAATTTTGAGAAATTTTTAAACAAAGCTTGACCCGTTGACTTAGGGGTAGGGATACACATGAAATATAATTTTATTTTTCCTTTAAACTTTAGGTAGCTTGGCATCTTTTAATTTGTGTGTGCCACTAGATCAAATTGGTAATGCATGTGTACCACTTGTTTTGATAGAGCTACACGATATTTATGGAAGGGGATGCATGGACATAAAATAAAAGGGGAGCACAAAATTTAATAATTTTTAATGAAATTTTGGCTTAACGACGAGGTAAGCATTTTAAAATGTATCAACTACCATTGCTCTGACCTTTAAAACTCGAACAAGTCAATTTCCTTTCTATGCATACATGCTTTAGGATTGAATTAGTGACACGTGCACATTGTTCATTTTTAAAGGTGCATGACACTTATGTGAGGGGGGCACGTTAGACCTAGGAAAGGGGAAAACATGAACCTTAGAAAAAAATTTAATAAAATATTTTCAGCCTCATGACTTAGATGTACCCATTCTTATAAAGTATAATCTTTTTAAACCTTGACAAAGTTTTCTTCTTTTTATTATGTGTGTGTCATCAAATCATGTCAAGGATGAAGGTGTGCTTTACAATTTGGACAAGGTGCTTGACTTTTAATTAATAAAAAGGGGCAATGACTTTGAGAACCTTCGGAAACACTTAGGTATATTTGATTAAATGTGTTTTATGAGACCTTAGATTTCAAATTTGATAAATGGATTATTTAACATTAAGGCACAGGGGAGAGTGATCTTTGAAGGTACGTATGTATCATCAGATCTTGGTTTGATGCATGTGTATCGTCAAATATGGGTAAGATGCAAGGTCTTTAACACAAAAGGGGGTGCATGGACATGTTTAGGCAAAGCTTGGATTTTTGGTTTAAAATTAGTGGCATCTTAGGGATAAAATAAATTATTAGCTTGGAATTAAATCCCGTGTAGGATGCTCACTTGGGTACACATGTGTTCCCTTGGATTCTTGTATAATGTGTGCGTACCATGAGATATATCAAAAATGCACGAGTTTTAGCCTCAATGGTGTGCATAGACATTATTATATTTTAAAGGAGGCTTTCGAGACTTAGGGAATGACAAGGAAAATTTTGGTTGGGGACCTTATCTTTTTAAACCTTGAAATATAATACAAAATGATAAATAGGAAAACTTAGCATATGATTTATGAAAAGGGAGAATAGTGTATGTATAGTCTAAGTCTTGTGAAATGGAAAATGATTGTATTGCCTTTAGAATTTAGGAATGAAGGGTGATGAAATGAAGTGAATGGAACTTGGACTATGAAATAGACTAAGATTTTGGAATTTTTTCAAGGTGGTGTGGACCTTGGACATTTTTTAGAAGAAATTATGCATTTTTGGAAAAATACTTCTAGAGAGCCCTCTTTTATTTGAGATTGAACATATTAGGATTTTGATGAAATCAGGACTAAACACAACCAAAAAACACTTAGATGCTAGATTAGATTTACTGTGATAAAATTAGAGACCACTTTTGTTCTTGACTTGATCAAAAACAACGTAGACTTGGGATTCAGTATGACCATTCAAAATATAAAATTATAGGTCATTCTTAAATTGGATTTTGAGGATCCAACAGACACTTTTGTGCTTGAGTTGTTAGTTCAGCTTGAGTGCTAGCTGAGTGCTAGTTTGGCTTGAACACAAGTTAAGTGTTGGCTTGGCTTTGTAAATCTAAGACTAAGGCTAGCTTAGATTAAAGTTAGGCCAAGGTAAAAATTGACACAAAAGAAATTCACAGGCGAAATATTCATTAAATTAACCAGATTAAACATTACATTAAATTAAACCTTATATAGGCTTAATACCAGTGGAATAGTAGGGAAGGGAGGTTGGAGGAAGATTGGGAGGAGTAGAGAGAACGAAGGAGTAGGAAGTGGAATGGGAGGTGGCAGCGGGTGTGGGGAGAGGAAGGAAGTGGAGTGATAAGGGAAAATGGACGGTAGGAATGGAGGAAGGACAATGGAGTTATAAGGAGAAAATAGCGGTGAAGGATAAATAAAATCATGCCGACCATCAGACATGTTTAGCCGACAAAAGGTAAGTGAGTTCACACTTGCTTAGAAAAACTAGATTTTTCTAAGTTGTTTAAAGATAAACCCTGTTCACACTTGCTACATTCTCCCCTTTAAAGTTAAGATAACTGACTATACAGTTTCTCAGCTTTACAAATTGAGCTTTGGCCAGTACCTTGGTGAAAATGTCTGTGACATTCTCCAAAGTGTGGAAATAGTGAAGCTCAACAGTATCAGTTTCCACCATATCTCTGATGAAGTGGTAATTCATATCAAAATGCTTTGATCTACTATGGTGGACAGGATTGTATACCAACTGAATGGCACTGATTTTGTCACAGAATATTCTAGTTGGACCACTTTGCTACTCTCCAATCTCTTCTAATACCTTTCGTAGCCATAGATCTTGAGTACTAGCATGAGTAACCGCTATATACTCAGCTTCTATTGAAGATAGTGCTACTACTGTCTGCTTCTTGGAACTCCAAGTTATTAGGCCCGAACCAAGACTAAAACAGTTACCCGAAGTGGATTTTCTATCATCAAAATTGTTGCCCCAATCACTATCACTAAAGCCTTCAAGCTTGATAGTATCACTTTTGTAGTACTGGATTCCAAAATCCAATGTACCCTTCACATATCTCAAAATCCTTTTAGCTACCTACAAATGCAGCTAAGATGGATTAGACATAAATCTAGAAACAAGAGATACAACATACTGAATGTCTGGTCCGGTGTTGGCGAGAAACATCAAACTCCCAAAAATGCTTCTGAAAGTGGTCACATCAACTTTCGGTGCTCCATCATCCTTGTTTAATTGGATTCCATGTCCAATTGGAGTTGCAACTTATTTGCATTGCTCCATAGCAAACTTCTTAATCATATCTGGAGCATACTTAAGTTGACAGATGAAGATCCTTGAATCTTTCTGATGTACTTCCATTCTAAGAAAGTATTTCATTAAGCCAAGATCCTTCATCTCAAATTCCTGCATCATGGAGTGCTTGAACTCCATGTTAAATTTTTCATTACTACCCATAAAAATGAGATCATCCACATACAAACAAACTATGAGGATGTCATTTCCTTGATTCATGTAGTAGAGTGTGGGTTAATTTTTTCTTCTGATGAACCCATAATCTTTAAAGTACCCATCAATGCGTGAGTACCAAGATCTCGGTGCCTACTTGAGGCCATAAAGAGCCTTATTCTATTTGTAAACATGATGTTCCTTGTCTTTCTCTTCAAATCCCTATGGTTTCTCAACATACAGTTATTTTGTCAAGTACCCATTTAGAAATGCACTCTTTACATCCATGTGTTGGATTGTCCATCCCTTGTGTGCAGCTAAGGCAAGAACTATTCTGATAGTCTCCTGTCTGGCTACATGAGCAAAAGTCTCTTCATAATCAATTCCATATTTCTAAGTAAATCCCTTTGCAACTAATCTCGCCTTGTGCCTATCGATGCTTCCATCAACATTAAACTTGGTCTTGTAGACCCACTTACATCCAACACATTTCTTTCCTTTAGGAAGCTTCACCAGCTCCCAAGTGTCGTTGTTTTTTATAGAGGTGATCTCCTCTTTCATGGAATCTTGCCAAATATTTTGAGTACAAGCCTTCTCATAACTAGAAGGTTCAAGCTGTGTATTAGTTAACAAAGTATAGTTAACTAAATCTCCCCTAGGTTCCTGCTGGGAAACATCATCACCATACAAGTGCATATTTTATAATCTTTGTAGAACATAATTCATTTCACTAGCTTGACTCCAAGTGTATCTTTTTAAAAAAAAATTATCCAACATCTGATATGATGGATGATTCTGTAGAGTTCTCTTACCTCTATATGGAGAATTGATGTCCATTGGTGAGGAACTTACTGATCTCTGCAGAGAAGGACTTGGTGAAGAAGTTGAGTCAGAAGATGAACTTGGATTTATGGGAGGAGACTGCTTACCTTTATGTGGTGTCTGTTGTTGCACCTACTTAGAACCTACATCACTAGATTCATCATCACTAAAAATATGGGGCTTACCCCATTCTCCCCCTTCATCAAAAATCACATCCCTGGAAAGCACAAACTTTCTAGTCCTGGGATTGTAGAGTCTGTAAGCTTTTGTATTATCACAATATCCTACAAATATGCATGCATGACTCTTTGGATCGAGCTTCTTTCTTAGATCATTAGGAATGTGAGAATATGCCAACGAGCCAAACACTTCAAAATACTTAACATTTGGATTTTTACCATACCAAGCTTGGTAAGGTGTCTATCCTTCCAAACTTGCAGTAGGACTTCTGTTCAAGATATGTACGCTGGTCCTGACTACATCTGCCCAATATGAATTAGTCAAATGCTTCATTTGAAGCATAGACCATGCCATCTCCACAATGGTGTGATTCTTCCTCTCTACGACACCATTCTGATGTGGAGTGTAGGTAGCTGTGAACTGCCTCTTAATGCCATGTTGCTTACAAAAATTCAAGAACTCATTAGAGGAGTATTCTCCTCCCCTATCGGATCTAAGACATTTTACAAAATATTTACTCTCACTTTCAACTCTTGTTTTGAAATCGATAAAGCTTCATCCTTATATTTCAAAAAAATATATCCAACACATTCTAGTAAAATCATCAATGAAGAGTAGGAAGTAAGAGTTGTTACCAAGACTCTTGGTCTACATCGGACCACAGATGTCTGTATGCACTAGCTGGAGTGGATAACTGGCCCGCCATGCTTGTCCATGAGGAAATTTTGATCTGGCATGTTTCCCCAGAGCACATCCTTCACATACTTCCTTACTATCCTAAACTTTAGGAAGTCCAGTTACCATTGCTTGTGTAGTTAGCATTTTCAAACTAGCTGAATTCAAATGACCATATCTCAAGTGCCATAGGACACTTGGATTGGAAATAGCAACATTTGCTAACTTATCTCCCCATGGCTGGCCAAAATTTAAAGGAAACAATCTATTCTTTGACATTGGCACTTGTGTAATGATTCTATTACTATTATTTTTATCAAAAATAGTACATTTACCCTCATCAAAAAGCAACTTGTAGTTCTTTTCTAACATTTGACCAACACTTAAAATATTGTGTTGGAGATGGGGTGTGTAATAGATATCACTTACTTTTTTATGCCTTCTTTAGTTGGAACTGCCATGGCTCCAATGCCTTCAACTGCCAATGATTTATCATCTCCAAATTTGATGCTGGATTTGTATGAGGAGTTTAGAGTAGCAAAGAGCTCTTCTTTGCCACTCATATGGTTTGAACACCCAGTGTCCAAGATCCATGTATCATTCATGTTCTGATATGCCTGACCATAAGAGAGAAAGAGATTTGTAGCCTCTTCCTCTTATCCAAAATTTCCAAATTGACTTCTCTGGTTGCTACTAGTTCCTTGTGAAGTCTTTGTCCAACAAGCACGAGCATAATGGCCAAGTTTGCCACAATTGTAGCAAGATTGTTTTGACGTATCTCCTCCTTTGCCTTTGCTTGATTGTTTTCCTCTATTTCTTTATCCTCATCTATTCTGTTGTTCACCTCTGTTTGAGAATCCTCCTCTGTTCTGATTTCCTCCTTTGTTAGGAGTTCCACCTCTCTGATTATTTCTACCTCTACCTCTATACTATCCTCTGCCACGGCCTCTACCTCTACCTTCATGAGAAGCAAAGGCTTTATCATCTCCTCCGTAACTTGTGGAAGGATTTTGCTATAACCTCTCTTAATGTGAGAGAAGTGAGCCAATTAGGGATTCAAAATATAGAGAAGTTAGGTCTTTGGATTCTTCTATAATTATGGCAACTGAATTCCACTTAGGAATAAGTGTCCTTAACACTTTCTTCACTATAACTTCAGGCTTTACATCTTCTCCTAAAGTGACCATATTATCTACTACGGATTTCACATGCACACAGTAATCACCAACCTTTTCACTCTCTTGCATTTTAAGAGTCTCAAACTCTCATTTCAAGGTTTGAAGTTTAACTTGTTTGACTTGGTCACTACCCCTATAACTTTCTTTTAAAGCATTCCAAGAAGATTCAATAGTTATAAAAGAAGCTATTCTAGGGAAAATACTTCTGTCAAGGGTGGCTTGGATATGATAAAGGGCAAAAGAATTATTCTTTTGAGCTTCCTTTTTAGCCCTTTTATCAGAAACATTCAAAGTTGCCCAATCAGTAGTAGTAGGTTCAATATATCCCTCTTCAATCACATCCCAAAGACCTTTGCCTATCAAAAGATTTTTCATTTTAATTGACCAATACTCGTAATCACCACCATTGAACTCAGGGATTGGTAGACTAGTATTGGATGCCATTTTAGAAAGCAAATTTTATTTCAACTTCAAACAAGTAGTACAAAGAAGTACAAAATAGATCACTGATTTAAATCAAATCTAGATTTCTTAATATGCTCACTGATTTGGCATTCTTCTTCTCGAGGATCACCCAAAACTGGAAAGGTGAAATTGTCTTCTTTGTCGTCACTAATTATAATGACTTCTTGTGCTGCTGCTGGCTCATAACTTCTTTTGAGAATTTTTCATTCTTCATTTGCAGGTTTCACCTCCACTGGTTCTTCTTCCTCTTCTTTTTCTTCTTCTTCTTCTTCTTCTTCTTCTTCTTCTTCTGAATCAGGAGAGTGTGGTGTATAGCTCTCACTTGTTTCTACTTCAGGAACTGCAGGTGTATAACTATCACTTGATTGTCCTTTAGGTACTATTTCAACCATCTCGGATTCAACTATCCTTTTCCCAAAGATATTATCTTCAGAATCTGCCTCGTATCCAGAGTTTGGTTTCCTTAGATGAGCAATCACTTGGTTTTCTAATTGGCAAAATACTGTATGAAGTCCGTACCGCTGGACTTTCTCGTCAAAGAAATCAGGTGTCTCTCTTCTCAATAGAGAGAGTAATGCATTATAGCATCCAACTGACCGGATCATCTACCCAGAATCACATCGTATGAACTAGGTTACAACTTAATATGATGCCAAAAAAAAACTTTTTACCTCAAAAATCTTTTCACCCTTTTATTTTTATAAATTTTTTTCTAAATTTTGTTTTAATAAAGACCCTTTTAATTTTTTTTTTAACAATTTCCTATATATATATATTTAATTATTTTTTTTGTAAATAAATGGATATTTAAAAAAAACATAATAAAAAATATATATAGAAATTACTAAAAAAAAAATTAAAACCTTTTAGAAAAACAAATAATAAAAAAAATTTAAATAAAAAATAAACCTTTTTTTTTGAAATCCCCGATGAGATTCAAATTGTTGACCTCTGTCGTCTACCTGACAGTCTTAGACATTGCACCACACGACTGTTGTTGTAGAAAATGTCAAAAAACAAATTTGAACCCTGCTAAACGGTGAAGTACCAAAAAAAATAAAAAAACCTTATGTTTTTTTACCCCGGTAGGATTCGACCTCGAGTCTCTTCTCTGCAAGCGGGATACTTGACCGCCAGACCAACCTAGTTGGCTGGGAAGAAGAAGGGAATAGGTTTTAGTTGTACTTGGCGGCTAAAACAAAATTAAAAAAAAAATATTTAGTCCCACATGCAGTGGGTGATGGGTGTTTCTAGGCTTTATCAAAGCCTGCGAGCACACATTAGGTCAATTACCTTCAGAAAATCGATCTTGCCAACCTTTTGCTCTTTCCTCGACCAAATAAACTCTACCACATGGCACACTCGGTGCACTTCTACCACGTCAGCTCCCAGCTTGTCCACATATGCTCGCTATGCCATATCAGCTCTCGACTCGTCCACGTCAGCACAATGCTCACTATGCCATGTTAGCTCTCTGCTCATCCACGTCAGTGCCCTGCTCGACTATGCCATGTCAGCCTTGATCCACATGCTATCCAGTCAACATTTTTCCAGCTTTGTTCCATGTCAGCGCCTGCCACATCAGCTACCGCCTAGCTCCACTGCTAGTTCGACATCGCCAAGTCAGCCTGCTGTCAGCTTCCAATTAGATCCTTAGGATCCGTGCACTCCTCGAGATACGTGCACTCCTTGGGATCCATGCGACAACCAATCCTAAAGATCCATGTGCTAGTCGCTCACCAATCGCTCCTCGAGATCCGTGTGCTAGTCGCTCCTCGGTATGCTACGCTTGACTTCCGTGCCTTACCTCGGCCCTCGGGATCCATGCCCCCTCTTCTCTGATACCAGTGTAAATCTAAGACTAAGGCTAGCTTAGATTAAAGTTAGTGTTGAGAAGCAACACACCCCCCACTGAAAAATGAGAGTCCATCCTTAGAAAACCTCAAGCTTCCCATTTTGCAGCAGGGACCCTCTTGATAATTTTCAGGTTCAAATCCAAATTTGCTTGCCTCCTTGATTAAGTTGTCCTTTTCCTTGCATTCTGGTTTTGTTGCCTTTCAGATTTCATTTTGTGCATGCTAGAGTCCTTCATGGGCAAAGAAAACCTTGCACCGATGCAAAAGAATGCAGAAAACAGATAGAAAATTTCATGAAAATCCAAAACTTTCCCTTTTCGGCAAAGCCGCGAAATCGCGACACTTCCATTTATGGAAATGTCGCGAAATCGCGACAGGAAAATAGAAAACCCGCCAAGTCAGTTTTGCGTCGCGATATCGCGACATTTCCATTTTTGGAAAGCGTCGCAAAATCGCTACCGGCCAGAGGAGAGAGAAGAAAGTTGTACGGAAAGGAGCGATTTCGTGACATGTCGCGAAATCGTGACATGTCGCATTATCGCGGTAGGAGAGAGAAATGGGCTGCAGGAGTGAAAATCGGCTAAGTCGCAAATGTGTCGCAAAATCATGGTCAACGCGGTCAACGCATGCAGCTACGGGAACTGTCGCGATATCGCGACGTGTTCTATTTTCGCGGGTTGTTGATGGAAAAACGCTTAAGTACAAAAAGTGCAGCGCGTCGCTAACATGTTTCAAAATCGCGCTGCAGGTTGGCCGAAGGGGAGCCTGAGTTTAAAAGTTGCAGCGATTCGCTGCATATTGGTCAAGAAGGCACTCCAAAGTAAAACTTGCAGCGATGCGCTACACGTCGCATTTTCGCGACGCGGGCGGTTCAAAGGCTTGAGGGTTAAAGGGTTGCAACGACGCGCTGCAAGTTTTAAAGTTGCAAAGGCGCAAGACATTGATTGAGGAGAAGGTAAAGCGTCTAAGTGTTCAAAGTGGCAGCGATGCGCTGCAATGTTGCAAAGTCGCGGGTGTTGGTTGCAAAAAAGGACTAAATACAAATGTTGCAGCGATGTGCTGCATGGCTAGTGCAAAGAAAGTCTAAGGGGCAAAAACTGCAGCGATGCGCTGCACCTTTTGAAAGGGTCTTCCAAAGCAAAGGAATGTGGCATCTTCGCGATAAAAGTCCGCGATTGGTACGGAGAAGAGAGAAGGTAGCGAAATCGCTACCTATAGCAAAATCGTGGTCATTTTGATTTAAAAGACAAAGACATGAAAGTTGCAGCGACTCGCTGCACTTTCAATGATAGAACCAGCCAAGATGGAGACGTCGCGAAATCACGATAGTTGGGAGGCAGAACTTCAAAGGGAGCCACCATGTCGCGATTTCGTGACATGATGAGAAGAAAGTTGCCAAATTGAAAGACATAATGGAAAATCGGCCAAGGGCCAGAAGGAAGCAAAGAGGAGAAATCAAATTTGCATGAAATCGACTAAGGCAAGATGCATGTCGCGAAATCGTGACATGCTTGAAAAGAGTTGTACGGCAGCTAGCAAGAGGCACGATTTCGTGACATGTCACGAAATCGTGACATGTCACGTTTTCACGGTGAAAGAAAGGAGAGAGAAACATGCTGGCGGACATGTCGCGAAATCGTGACATGTCGCATTTTCGTGACCTGCACAGAAAGTTGACCAGAATGCTTGCAGCTGTAAACAGACACGTGTCACGATTCTGTGATACGTGTCAAGACACGTATCAGATGAAACAGAGGCCGACATGCAAGAAAGATTAGGATTTTAATCTGTTTTAATGTTAAAGTGTTGATTTAATGTTTATTAAATTGCTAATATAATCTTTTTGTCTTTCATGCAGGAATCCATCTGTCACTTGCGGGATAGCGGGAAAATGGCCATAAAGACAAAGTCAAATGCAATTTAATTAAAGGCGGCCATGTTGAAAAGGAAGGTGCCGAGAGTTGATGTTTCATTCCAGTATTTACAGATCTGTCCACAAATGACTAAGCAGCTGCCAGATTTTACCGGTGAAGGCATTCAATGAGGATTTATGGCAGAGTTAATAGCAGGCAGATATTTTCAACTCCGGGATAGATTTGCAGAGATGGAATAGCGGAGAAGTGGTGACTCATCCGGCTCACCAACGAAATTAATGAAGGCATTTATTTGCAGTTGCGGGTGAATGCAAGCTGCATTTGATTCTATCTTCTCCATTTATGACAGCTGACCGCCCTGATTTGCAAAAGGGTTAGGTTTTATCCAATCTTTGTTTTAAAATGGCTTTTATTGTAAAACCCGGTCCTAGGGTTTAAGATGATAAGATTTGCAGTTAAGAAAAGATATTTTCTGTAAAGATCAGGATCTGTCCTGAGTCTATAAATACAACTGCAAAATGTAATCGCGGGAGGCGGAGACTTAGAAATAAAAGGCTTATAAGCAATTTCTTGCAAATTTTGTGAAATCCTTTGTTTTCTGGACTGGGAGTTGATGTGCTTTTGCTGTTTTCTATGGTAGCATGGCCAGGAGCCTAATATTTTACAGATCCGTGATAAGTGTATCTTCTTCTGTTATCCGTTCCATTAAAGTTTGTTAGATATATGCTGTAAATCTGCCATTATCAAGTTTAAATATGTTGTTAGGCTTCAGTTGTTCCATTGTTTGCTTGGGAAATTACAGATTTCAGGTGTAAGCTTGTTCTAATTGCTCTGTCTTCACTGTGTGAGCTAGGCTACCGGTGAAAGATATCAGTTTTAACCAGCTTCTCTTCGGTTTATAATTTTCTGTTAGACCTGTTCCATTTTGCCTTGTGCTCTTGGTTGAAAGTGATCTTAGAAATCTGGACGCTTTCCTCTTTGATTTGTTCTGTTGTGAAGCTGATAGTATAGATGAAATTGACAGTTTAAGTTTTACAGTTTAAAGTTTGATAAACTTCCCTTTTCGCCTTACCCTACCCTCTCTTTGCTTACCGTGAATGATCCATTTTTACTTTCTTTATTTGTCTTTTATTTGAATCTGCTGACCCATGAGAGCTAGATCAAGAATCAAGTTAAATCTGATTGTTAACAAGTAACAACTTCTGCAACTACTGAACAAGTTCAAGAACCCCCTGTAAGGTAACAGACAGTCCATATTGAAATCTATTCCAGAAGTGGAAAAGAGTGAATAGACATTCGACCCGACTCTGTAACTCACACCTTGGATAACCAGCTAGATCCTAAAGTGAGTGGGATTCATCCCGTGGGTGTTACCGGTGTTTATGCTCATTCTTCACGGGGTGTGTATGAAAGCCGGACCAACATTTAATTGGCGCTAGAAGGAGGGCCCGAGAACATCTGTTCTTAGTGCACTTGAGTTGGGAAATCCGACTGTATGTGGTGCTTGACAAATACTGTATTTTATCCAGAGTCTGGCATTTTAACATTTAAAAGTGGCTCAGTTTTATAAATTGTCAGTACAATTTTTGTAAGTTGTCAGTGCAGTGTTTTAAATTGCCAAATACAGAACCTGTTGAGAACTACAAAGTTATAAGTGCTTGTGAAAACTGGATTCTACATACAGGGTAACAAGGTCCCACCCCAGAGCTGGAGAGCTCCTTGTTCCTGAATTAGAAACTCCGAGAAGAAGTAGCCACAGAAGGGCCACATCTCTATCACAGACAGTTTTATCACCATTGATAGTCACTCCAACCAGAGCTCAGAATATTCCTGTCAATCCATTAGCTATGGCAAATTGGTTGGGCTCCACAGCTTTGAACATTCCGGGTATAGCCCATGACCTGCCCAGAAATCCAGAAAGATATCTCCCCAGGTACAAACATGATGGGACAAGAACCGCAGAAGAACACTTGGTTGCATTCAAGAATGCACTGAAGTTATTAAATGTACAACATGAAGATGTTGCCTGTAGACTCTTCCCGTTCACTCTCCAGGAGGGAGCATATGACTGGTTTTTAAACCTCACCAATGATTCTATCACCAGCTGGAATGATTTAGAGAAAGTTTTTGTGTCACAGTTCGGGGAAGTGATAGACCCCAGTATTTTATATCAGCAGTTTTCTAGCATCAAAAGGGAATTAAGTGAATCTATCAGATCCTATAATGTCAGATTCCAGAAAGCCTATGGTAGACTTACTGGGTATTATGTACCTAATGCTGACTTGGCATTAGAGATTTTTAGAAATTCCCTGGATCCCATGACCTCTGTCTTCTTGAAGAGAGATGCCACTGTTACCAATTTGACAGAAGCCTACAAAGAAGCTTTGATTCTGGAAAGACAGTTGGGACCCCAGCCTTTAAATGCTCAACAAGTTCCTCTGATCACACAAGCTGCTCCTGTGTTTAATCCCATTCCACATCAGATGATGTCGCCAGTCTGTCAGACTCTACCATCAGCAAGTCCATCAACTGCTGCACCTGTTGAGAATGTACAGAACCCAGTGAAAGAGGCTGACAATGCAAGGATTGAAGAAGTCTCAAAGATTGTTCAGAAGCTGGCCAATGATTTTCTCGAGTTTTAAAAGGCAAACTTCTACTGGTGACAATCCCAACAGATACTCATATCAGCCAAACAGATTTAACAGGCCCCCATATGAACCTAATAAAGATTACAAGGGTAAAACTCATGATGTGAACATCTCGTGATTTAGCTCTGCCCAACTGGTGCAGAATACATGCCACTTCTCAGCATGGGGAGTTGGACTGTCTGGAATTTTGCAATGCATTTGAAGCCTTGTCTGGTGATCTGATCTCCCCGAAAATCAAAGAACCGCTGATGGCCCAAGTTCATCTGGCCACAGTGCAGCCATGGTCCTGGATTCCTTTTCTTTCCCGGATGAATCTGAGAATGTAGTTGAAATGCCTATAGATGAAGTACAAGCTTTCCAGTAGTACATAAGAGATAACTACAACCTGAGAAACAGGAATCCGGAGCCCAACACTACATCAACTCCTCCGGATAACTCTCACAATGTTCCTCCGGACCCCTCTCCAAGCAATAATCCACCTCCACCAAAGGGAGGGGCTCAAAGAGTACCAGATGTTGTTGTTCCTCCACTTAACAAAGGATATAACATAGTGGAGGATATGAAAAATATTAAGGCCAACATTACTCTGCATGAGCTGGCACAGATTTCAGAGCAGAGAGACAACCTGATAAAGACATACTCTGGCCCTGCTGCTAAACCTGTAGACAAGGGAAAGAAAATAGCAAATGCCAATCTAGCCATGTACAAAGAAAAAACTGAAGTTCCCCCCTTTTTACTGACTGTCAAAATTTTTGGGAAGAACTTACATAATTGTTTGGTAGATTCAGGTGCATCTGCTAATGTTATGCCACTGGCCATTTGTCAGCAGTTGGGACTGACCCCAATGAAGTCTGAAAGGAGAGTTGTCCAATTGGACAAGTCAGAAGTTAAAGTTGTTGGAGAGCTTCAAAATATTCACATACAATTAGCATCTGAGCCAAGGGCTCAACATAAAATTGAAATCCAGGTTGTGGATATCCCAGTGGGATATGGGATGCTGTTGAGTAGGGATTGGTCTAGGTCCTTGAATGGATATCTGGCAACAGATTTTTCACACATGTGGTTGCCATGGAAAGGAGTGGCAAATCAATTGCGGGTTGACAGAGAACCCAGGTACAAGCACACCATTACAGAGTACAATGCAACAAATGAGACTGTCAATGTTGCAGAGGTAGACATTGGAGTCTACAATTTAACAACTGGGCAGAGTAACAAGTTTAATAAAGCTCATCCTGTACATACTAATGAAGTTTGGACACTTCATGTGGATGGAGCAAGATGTAAGCAGGGTTCTGGAACAGGGGCAGTCCTCAAAGGGCCTCAAAGTCAGACATTTTTTATGTCTTACCGCCTGCAGTTCCCATGTACTAATAATTTAGCAGAGTATGAAGCTCTGATTTTAGGTTTAAAGTTTGCTTTGGATAAAAATGTGAAAAACATTCAAGTTTTCACTGATTCAGAATTAGTGGCAAGTCAAGTCGGGGGTAAATTCCAGTGTAAAGCCTCCTATTTGAAGGGATACAAACACAGGGCCTGGGATCTTGTAGAAGGCTTTGATGCATTCAATCTGACACACATACCCAGGGAACAAAATTCACATGCTGATGTCCTGGCATCTTCAGCTGCAAGTTTAAAGCCATTAGAAGATTTTAAGTGGGATAAGTTCTCAATTGAGTTAGTCCCCTGTCCTTCAGTTCCAAACAATATAGACAGCTTTCAAGTTTTCTCAGATGATCAACAGATTGTAAACTTTTTGCAGGGTACTAACACCTTTGAGAATGCTATAATTGATGAAGGCCAAAGAGACACCCTGCTGGAACAGTTGGATGATGACAGAGGAATAATGAGGTTGAAGGACAACAGGATCCCAAAAGGAATGGTGGAGCTAGAAAGGCTATTTGATGTTGACAAGATCAGGCAAAGGGTGAATTCTGAGGATTTTGTAGCTCCCACAGACAATGGGACTGAAGACCTGAACATAGGCACTGAGGAGGATCCAAAGAACATCAAGTTGGCAAAGGACTGTGATCCAAAAATAAAGAAAAGTCTGGTTGATTTTCTGCACAAGGTCCAAGGATGTAATGGCTTGGTCATACAAAGATTTAAAGGTATTTGACCCAAAAGTTTACACTCACATCATACCTTTGAAAGAATTTTGCAAGCCTTTCAGACAGAAACAGAGGCATGTTAATGCTCTGTTAGAACCCCTAATCCAAACGGAAGTGGAAAAGCTCTTGAGTGCAGCAATTATTTTTCCCATCAGGCATTCTACCTGGGTGGCCAATCTGGTGCCAGTCAGGAAGAAAAATGGGGAGATCCGCCTGTGTGTGGATTTTAGGAATTTAAACAAGGCTTCTGAAAAGGACAACTATCCCCTGCCTTCTATGGATGAAGTCTTGCAAATTGTTAATGGGTCAGAGATGATGTCTTTCCTGGATGGCTTCTCAGGGTACAACCAGATTTTGGTTGAGAAGGAAGATAGAATGAAGACTGCTTTTACAACTAAGTGGGGGACTTTTGCTTACAAAAGGATGCCATTTGGGTTAATAAATGCTGGAGCAACATTTCAAAGAGCAATGGATCATGCCTTCAAAGGGCTTATGGGCAAATGCATTGTAGTTTACATGGATGATCTAACAGTCTTCTCCAAATCCAGATTTGACCATGTAAAGCACTTAGAGTCTGTGTTTAACAAGTGCAGGGAGTTTGGCATTTCCTTGAATCCAAAGAAGTGCATTTTTGGTGTAACAGAAGGCAAATTGCTGGGACACTTGGTCACAAAAGATGGCATTTCTATGGATCCAGGCAGAGTTGAAGCCATATCTGGCATACCATTTCCCAACTCCAAGAAAGAGTTGAGGTCATTCTTCGGAAAGATTAACTTTGTCAGAAAGTTTATCTCAAGCTTTGCAGAGATAGTTAAGCCAATGAATGACATGTTAAAGCAGACTGCCTAGATTGTTTGGACCCTAGAAGCTAAGACTGCCTTCCAAGAAATCAAGACAACCATTAAACAGGCACCAGTTCTGGTAAGCCCAGACTTCAGTGCAGATTTTTATCTGTACACCTTCTCTTCTGAACATACACTTGCTGCAGTTCTGACCCAACGGAGAGAAACTGGGGAACATCCAATTGCTTTTAAGAGCACCAATTTGAAGGGAGCTGAGCTGAAATATTCCCGTTTAGACAAACAAGCTTATGCTTTGGTAAAAGCAGTGAAACAGTTCAGACACTATATACTGAGGAGCAAAATTCATGCCATAGTGCCAGACCCAGCTGTTAAATACCTTCTAAGTCAGAATGAGTTGGGTGAACTGAGGGGAAATTGGGTCACAAGGTTGCAAGAGTATGACTTGGAGATTAGGCCTGCAAAACTGATCAGGGGGCTTGGTTTGTCCAGACACATTGCTGAAGTGCCTCTACGGGAAGAAGTTAATCAGTTAAATTCTGAATCTGATGATTGGTATGGAGATATCATTCATCTGCTACAGTTTGGAATTTGCCCATCCCATTTGAACAGAACTCAAAGGAGAGCATTAAAGTTAAAAGCTGCTCATTATCTCCTCAAGGCAGGTACTCTGTACAGGGAGAATTATGCTGGCATTTTCCTAAGATGCATTTCTCCCAGCGAAGTCAGTGAAGTCATGGCTAGTTTTCATGAAAAACTAGGGGTAGGGCATCCATCAGGATCTGCCACTGCACATAAAATACTAAGAGCAGGCTATTATTGGCCTACACTTTTTAAAGATGCACATCAGCATGTCAGAACCTGCCATCAGTGCCAGACATTTGCAGCCAAAGAGGCCAACCGGGCCCTGCCATTGCAACCTGTTGTGATCAGTAAACCTTTCATGCAATGGGGGCTTGATTTTGTGGGAGTCATTAACCCGAATTCTTCAGCAGGGCATAAATATGTTCTGACAGCTACTGACTATTGCACAAGGTGGGTTGAAGCAGCAGCCACCACAAGAAGTACAGCCCAGGAAGTGATTGATTTTCTTGAATCAAATGTCATAACTAGATTTGGGGTTCCCCTGAATTTGGTCTGTGATAATGGGCCAGCCTTTCAATCATTGGAGTTTGCAGATTGGGCATACCAGATGGGGATAGTTATCAGATTCTCATCCAACTACTATCCCCAAGGCAATGGACTGGCTGAGTCAACAAACAAGAATTTAATGAATGCCATCAAGAAGTCTGCAGCAGATAAACCCAGGCAATGGCATACATTGTTGAAATATGCACTGTGGGCTGACAGGATAAAACATAAGGTTGCTCTTAAGACTTCTCCCTTTGCTTTGCTGTATGGTACCCAGCCAATTGTTCCCATCTCTCTCAAGCTGCCTACCTACCAATTTGCCTTAGATTATTTTGAGGATCATGATGATGTTGAAGCCCGTGTTTTAGATCTCACTAACTTGCAGGATGAAAGACTCCAAGCCCTGGAGCACTTCAGTAGACATCAAGAAACTGTCAAAAGGTGGTTTGACAAGAGGGCCAAAGTGAAAGCTTTCAGACTGGCAGACTTGGTGCTCCTGTGGGACAAGGCTCATGAGAAGAAGGGTAAGCATACAAAGTTGCAGCCACTGTGGATAGGCCCCTACCAAATTGCTGAGATATTGGGTAACAATGCATTCCGTTTACAAGATCTGGATGGTAATTTTCTGGACCTCCTTGTTAATGGTCAATACTTGAAACATTATTTCTCGGCTGTTCCATCCAATCTATCATTTGAATGAGTCATAAAGAAGTTGTAACATATGTATACATTGTAAGTAAGCTTTGAAGTTTTTCAGTTTTATTTCTAAGTCTGTGCAGTTTTATTTTTGTTTTGTTCTTGAGGCCTGTCTCTGTCCTTGGAGGTCTGTCCAAAGTTCTTCAACTTTTGAAATCTGTCCTTTAACCTTTGCCTGAGCAATCAATGAAAAGTCAGCCTGCTAAAAAAAAAAAAAAAAATTGTTTTATTCCTAGCTGATCAATCCAGTCTCCACCCATTGTTTATAATTCTAATTGAGATAGTCTGCTTAAATTGAATAGTGGAACTATTTTGTTAGTCAGGACAACGGTAGAGAGGTGATTGGATCTTGTGTCTTGCTTGCCATAGTTGTTTTAATGATAGAAAAACTGCTATGCTGTTTAGTTGGAGGAACTCCCAGGGAATCCAAGAAAAGTTGGTTATAAGAGGGGACTATGGTTCATGCAATTATTTGGGTATCCACAGAGGCTATCAGTGCCTAGACTGAAACAGTTCCAGATTGATCAAATGATAAAAGAAAATTGTGATTTCTTTAAAGCCTTTCAGATATTGATGCATTTCAAAAATAAGAGAGATAAAAAAAAAAAAGAGTTATATGAGAGAGAGGCAGCCAGATTCCAAAAGTTATTTTTCTTTTACCAAGTTGCAGATTCTACCTTACAGTTGTAAATTTGGGTCGTGTAAATCTAAAGGGTAACTCTGTCTAGGCTGTAAAAGGCTAAACTAGTAAACAGAGCTCTACTCGGTTTCCCCTTTTACAATCTAGAAAAGCTGATCAGTCCAAAGTTCATCATTCAATCCAGTCATCCTTGAAGAAAGTTTTATACCCTTTGTAATTGCACATCAGAAATCTTCCTTGAAGTAATTCAGCCTAGTATGTCCTTGGGAAATTTTAACAGCTAGCAGTTGGCAGTCAATTTATTGTGAAGAATGTCTGTGGCAAGGCATGATGCATGGTCTTTTTGTTTTGAAACCAGAGTCCTGGGTTCTAAAATAATGCTACTATTTTACCCGCAGATATCGCCATTTGTTGAGAAGCAACACACCCCCCACTGAAAAATGAGAGTCCATCCTTAGAAAACCTCAAGCTTCCCATTTTGCAGCAGGGACCCTCTTGATAATTTTCAGGTTCAAATCCAAATTTGCTTGCCTCCTTGATTAAGTTGTCCTTTTCCTTGCATTCTGGTTTTGTTGCCTTTCAGATTTCATTTTGTGCATGCTAGAGTCCTTCATGGGCAAAGAAAACCTTGCACCGATGCAAAAGAATGCAGAAAACAGATAGAAAATTTCATGAAAATCCAAAACTTTCCCTTTTCGGCAAAGCCGCGAAATCGCGACACTTCCATTTATGGAAATGTCGCGAAATCGCGACAGGAAAATAGAAAACCCGCCAAGTCAGTTTTGCGTCGCGATATCGCGACATTTCCATTTTTGGAAAGCGTCGCAAAATCGCTACCGGCCAGAGGAGAGAGAAGAAAGTTGTACGGAAAGGAGCGATTTCGCGACATGTCACGAAATCGTGACATGTCGCATTATCGCGATAGGAGAGAGAAATGGGCTGCAGGAGTGAAAATCGACTAAGTCGCAAATGTGTCGCAAAATCGTGGTCAACGCGGTCAACGCATGCAGCTACGGGAACTGTCGCGATATCGCGACGTGTTCTATTTTCGCGGGTTGTTGATGGAAAAATGCTTAAGTACAAAAAGTGCAGCGCATCGCTAACATGTTTCAAAATCGCTGCAGGTTGGCCGAAGGGGAGCCTGAGTTTAAAAGTTGCAGCGATTCGCTGCATATTGGTCAAGAAGGCACTCCAAAGTAAAACTTGCAGCGATGCGCTACACGTCGCATTTTCGCGACGCGGGCGGTTCAAAGGCTTGAGGGTTAAAGGGTTGCAGCGACGCGCTGCAAGTTTTAAAGTTGCAAAGGCGCAAGACATTGATTGAGGAGAAGGTAAAGCGTCTAAGTGTTCAAAGTGGCAGCGATGCGCTGCAATGTTGCAAAGTCGCGGGTGTTGGTTGCAAAAAAGGACTAAATACAAATGTTGCAGCGATGTGCTGCATGGCTAGTGCAAAGAAAGTCTAAGGGGCAAAAACTGCAGCGATGCGCTGCACCTTTTGAAAGGGTCTTCCAAAGCAAAGGAATGTGGCATCTTCGCGATAAAAGTCCGCGATTGGTACGGAGAAGAGAGAAGGTAGCGAAATCGCTACCTATAGCAAAATCACGGTCATTTTGATTTAAAAGACAAAGACATGAAAGTTGCAGCGACTCGCTGCACTTTCAATGATAGAACCAGCCAAGATGGAGACGTCGCGAAATCATGATAGTTGGGAGGCAGAACTTCAAAGGGAGCCACCATGTCGCGATTTCATGACATGATGAGAAGAAAGTTGCCAAATTGAAAGACATAATGGAAAATCGGCCAAGGGCCAGAAGGAAGCAAAGAGGAGAAATCAAATTTGCATGAAATCGACTAAGGCAAGATGCATGTCGCGAAATCGTGACATGCTTGAAAAGAGTTGTACGACAGCTAGCAAGAGGCACGATTTCGTGACATGTCATGAAATCGTGACATGTCACATTTTCGCGATGAAAGAAAGGAGAGAGAAACATGCTGGCGGACATGTCGCGAAATCGCGACATGTCGCATTTTCGCGACCTGCACAGAAAGTTGACCAGAATGCTTGCAGCTGTAAACAGACACGTGTCACGATTCTGTGATACGTGTCAAGACACGTATCAGATGAAACAGAGGCCGACATGCAAGAAAGATTAGGATTTTAATCTGTTTTAATGTTAAAGTGTTGATTTAATGTTTATTAAATTGCTAATATAATCTTTTTGTCTTTCATGCAGGAATCCATCTGTCACTTGCGGGATAGCGGGAAAATGGCCATAAGGACAAAGTCAAATGCAATTTAATTAAAGGCGGCCATGTTGAAAAGGAAGGTGCCGAGAGTTGATGTTTCATTCCAGTATTTACAGATCTGTCCACAAATGACTAAGCAGCTGCCAGATTTTACCGATGAAGGCATTCAATGAGGATTTATGGCAGAGTTAATAGCAGGCAGATATTTTCAACTCCGGGATAGATTTGCAGAGATGGAATAGCGGAGAAGTGGTGACTCATCCGGCTCACCAACGGAAATTAATGAAGGCATTTATTTGCAGTTGCGGGTGAATGCAAGTTGCATTTGATTCTATCTTCTCCATTTATGACAGCTGACCGCCCTGATTTGCAGAAGGGTTAGGTTTTATCCAGTCTTTGTTTTAAAATGGCTTTTATTGTAAAACCCGGTCCTAGGGTTTAAGATGATAAGATTTGCAGTTAAGAAAAGATATTTTCTGTAAAGATCAGGATCTGTCCTGAGTCTATAAATACAACTGCAAAATGTAATCGCGGGAGGCGGAGACTTAGAAATAAAAGGCTTATAAGCAATTTCTTGCAAATTTTGTGAAATCCTTTGTTTTCTGGACTGGGAGTTGATGTGCTTTTGCTGTTTTCTGTGGTAGCATGGCCAGGAGCCTAATATTTTACAGATCTGTGATAAGTGTATCTTCTTCTGTTATCCGTTCCATTAAAGTTTGTTAGATATATGTCTGTAAATCTGCCATTATCAAGTTTAAATATGCTGTTAGGCTTCAGTTGTTCCATTGTTTGCTTGGGAAATTACAGATTTCAGGTGTAAGCTTGTTCTAATTGCTCTGTCTTCACCGTGTGAGCTAGGCTACCGGTGAATGATATCATTTTTAACCAGCTTCTCTTCGGTTTATAATTTTCTGTTAGACCTGTTCCATTTTGCCTTGTGCTCTTGGTTGAAAGTGATCTTAGAAATCTGGACGCTTTCCTCTTTGATTTGTTCTGTTGTGAAGCTGATAGTATAGATGAAATTGACAGTTTAAGTTTTACAGTTTAAAGTTTGATAAACTTCCCTTTCTGCCTTACCCTACCCTCTCTTTGCTTACCGTGAATGATCCATTTTTACTTTCTTTATTTGTCTTTTATTTGAATCTGCTGACCCATGAGAGCTAGATCAAGAATCAAGTTAAATCTGATTGTTAACAAGTAACAACTTCTGCAACTATTGAACAAGTTCAAGAACCCCCTGTAAGGTAACAGACATATCCATATTGAAATCTATTCCAGAAGCGGAAAAGAGTGAATAGACATTCGACCCGACTCGTAACTCACACCTTGGATAACCAACTAGATCCTAAAGTGAGTGGGATTCATCCCGTGGGTGTTACCGGTGTTTATGCTCATTCTTCACGGGGTGTGTATGAAAGTCGGACCAACAGTTAGGCCAAGGTAAAAATTGACATAGAAGAAATTCATAGGCGAAACATTAATTAAATTAACTAGATTAAATATTACATTAAATTAAACCTTATATAGGCTTAATACCAGCGGAATAGTAGGGAAGGGAGGTTGGAGGAAGATCGGGAGTAGAGAGAACGAAGGAGTAGGAAGTGGAATGGGAGGTGGAAGAAGGCGTGGGGAGAGGAAGGAAGTGGAGTGATAAGGGAAAATGGACGAAAGGAATGGAGGAAGGACAATGGAGGGATAAGGAGAAAATAGCGGTGAAGGATAAATAAAATCATGCTGACCATCAGACATGTTTAGCCGACAAAAGGTAAGTGAGTTCACACTTGCTTAGAAAAACTAGATTTTTCTAAGCTGTTTAAAGATAAACCCTATTCACACTTTCTACAGGCTTGGGTACAAACTGAATGCTATCTTATGCTCACCCTAGAGAAAACCTCCTTTAAATTTACTAATTTTTTTCCTAATATAGGTAGGTCTATTTTTTCTCATGTTCTTACTCTTCAATGTTCCTCTTCAATACATGGAGAGCTTGCATGTAGATATATACTCTCATTTTTTAGAGGAGATTGAATGTGGATTCAAATCAGACAATTCTCATATTTCCCTTTAGATGATACTCATGTTGCCTCTTTATTCTAAAATGAATACTCAGTCTTTCACAATCTTGTGTCATTTTATATTGCAATCACCAAATTATATAGCTTATACCCTCTATATAGAATGTTGTGCTTGTTATTCTACGAACCTTTAATCTTAGTGCTCATAACCTTTTTTTTTTTATTACATACACTAGAAACCTTAGCCTCTCTTTCTTTCTTATGTAGTTGGTCATGTAGTGAATCTAATAGATTCCTTTACTCTGCATCATGATCCTTTTATCTTTTGTAATGCTTATTTAACACTCATGAAGACCTCCTTTCTCTTTCCTATAATGGTATTTCTTTCTTCAATAGGATATATTTTATCAATGGTTATCCTTTATGATCTCTTAGGTCTATATCCTCTATATCAACTCTAAAAAATTATCTTTTATCAAGGCCTCTCTTTAAGACCTCTATATCAATATCAATGTCAAGGTCTACCTTCAAGACCTAAAACTTTTTTTGTCAAGGTTTATCTTCAAGACCTAAAACTTCAATAACCTACAACTCAAATCAATCCTTGCTCAATGAAATATTTTCTCCTTCTCTTTCACTTGAAGATGAAAGTCTTATCTATATATTTTAGTGTAACCACCAAAAAGGCTCACACCTAAGATATCCTATTGCAATAATTGATAAAAGTATAACATTCATATAAGAACAAGAAATTAACAACAAATGAATCAAGAAGAAAAACACTTTATTTCATTATATTTGAATCCAAACTCAAATTAAAAGTACATCCCTCTTAGGGATAATCATCTTGATACAATTTTTACAATAGGATGTAATTGTTTCCCTCTCAAGGTTAGGTGTGATTTCCAAGTGCCTTTCAGTGTGACACGAACTGCTCTAGGGTGTCGATGACCCTCTTCTTCGTGTTGAGGAAGGAATTGTATGATTTGTCTCCTTTGAATATGTTCCCTGCGATCAATAAATAACAATAAGAAATTAATAAAAAAGGATACCTCTCTTGATGAGGCTTTGAAAGGAATCTTGCATAAATAATAGCATGAAATCAAGAAAGCATGTAAAACTATCAATCTATGCAAGAAATGAGGAAATTTTAATATAGCATGTAAAGAAGCATGAATCTAGCTAAGAAACATCCTAATTAACCATTAGAAAACTTGAATTACATGAAACTAATCTAGATTAAAAAATGCAAGGAAATGAAGTAAATATACCTCTAAATCCTAAATTGAACGATCAAATGTCTGCTAAAATGTGGATCTATGCGAGATTAAGCTAAATGCGTGACTGGAAATGGAAATCTAATGCTAAAATGGAGGAAAGAAAGCATCAAACCCTAGTTGTAGGTCTGAGGTGTGGTTGGCACTGTTAACCATGGCTAATAGCCATGGTTAATATGAAAGTGTCCTTTCTCTTGCAACCAAGGCCAAAAACTCTCAAATCCTCCAAGCAATTGATGGTCAAGGGTAGCCTGTATTTTTTGGAATAGATTGGCAGTTGAATTCAAATGAATTATAAATAGAGCAATGTCAATTGTTAAGCTTGCTCCTTAATCTCTTGATATCTCCATTGTTGCATGCACAGTTGTCATTGATCAATTGGACAAAACTTTGTTACTCCTCAAGGGGATATGAAATTGCTCTCCAATCCAATAGGGCTCCGCTATGTGCAATTGAGCTATTATTCAGGATGGTTGCTCTATGATATTGGGTTCTTAAGTAGACTCCAAAAATCCTTGCTCTAGCTTCATGGAGAAGCCAAGAACAAGATTTGGTAGTTGAGAGGAAGCTTCTGGATGCTTCCTTGCCCAAACTTCTCTAAAAACCATTGTAATTCGGCTGTTGCAACTGATTTGACTTGACTCTAGTCACCCAAGTTTGTAAAAGTGATAATCATAGGTGTCATATGTGGTTAGCATGTAGTATTTTTCTAACCACATGTGTCAGCTACAGTTAGCTAGCATGTAGGCTTTTACTAATCGTAGGTTTCAGTCGCTGTTAGAACTAAATAGGCCAAGGAGCCCATATTGAGTGGTTAAAACCACTTCTTGGTCTTGGAAAGGTCAATGGTCATTCATATGGTCTATAAATATGCCTATATGAGTAGTCGCCATTGACATGACACATTTTAGGTGTTTACAGATGCCCCTTTTATAATGCATTGTGAGATCAAACAACGCATGAGCAAAAATAGACCTCCTAAAATGATGCCGAAGGTTGCATGATGATCATTAGTCTGATTAATATTAGATACCCCAATGATAAAAAGGGTATGAAGAACTCAATTCTTGAAATATTAAGTCAAAATACTAGCCTTGGTGTCAATTAGGAGACAAGCTTAAGTCAAATCCTAGCCTTAATGGCAATTAGGAGACAAGCTTAAGTCAAATCCTATCCTTGATGACAATTAGGAGATAAGATTTAGTCAAATCCTAGCCTTGGCGGCAATCAAAAGATAAGATTTAGTCAAATCCTAGCCTTAGTGGCAATTAGGAGATAAGCTTAAGTCTAATCCTAGTCTTAATGGAATTAGGAGAGAAGCTTAAGTCCAATCCTAAATTAGGATACTAGCTGCCCAGTTTGCTTGAATTTGATCTTGATATTTTTATTATTTGCCCCAAGAAAGGAGGGTGCATGATTGTCTTTGAAAATGATTCTTGAATGAATGCACTTAAGAATTATTAAGCATTATTTGTTGATTTTTATTATGAATTTGATATTATGACTACCCCCTCAAGTGATGAGTCGATGAGAGTAATGACAATGAAATGAAGCGACAAGGTCTCTTGACCACTATGAATGATCTTGAACAAATTAAGATTTAGCATTTTAATACTTGGTGAGGCCTAATCAGCTATGATTACACCGTTTAAAGTAATTGCATATTCGTATCCCATGGAGCAGTCTAGCCACGAAGGCCTTCTAAGGGAATCAAAATGAAAGAAATATCAATTATGATTGTGGTGAATCATATTGTGGATTATTTGCAAAAAATGTCATAGAAAAATGAAATGATTACTTCATTCCCATGGAGCGGTCCAGCCTCAAAGGCCTTCTTAGGTATTGAAAAGAAGCATATCAAATCAACAATGACAATTTTACCCCAAATGTCCTTATGGTAATTTACTCATCTTGTCGTATTGCATGGAGTGCAAGTCACTGCAACCACCAAGTGTGTAGAATAAATGACTGAATACGAGGCACATTTGAATTTTGAATTATTTAATTTTTTGTTAATTTTGAAATTTTTGAAATTTTGGACCTGTAGATTTGCTTAATTGTCCATTTTAAAACTCCTTATTGTGAGTAAATTTTTGCGTTTATGACTTGAATGAAAAGACCAAATATTTATACTTCTTTGGAGCATTTGGGGATCAATACTGATAATGCCCCAGTTGATACTTAAAAATATATATTTTTTGTTTATTTTGATTTTATGTTTATGAGATGCACGTGGATGCAATGCTCATATGTTATGTTGATTTGATGCTATATGATGTGATGTATGGATAACATGCACTAGCTAGATGATGGATGTATGACTAGATATTGTGATCTAGATATGTATATGGACTACTATGATGTATACATATGGATGCACTGTTTAATTTGCTTTACTTGTATGCATCTAATTTATGATGTTATGACATGGTGAATGCAATGTATGGTAATGCATTATTTACATGATAGTAATCTAATGTAAATGAACTTGTATCCTTTAATCACTTAAAACACACAGAATGAATGCGATACATGTTTATCAATATAATGGATGACCCACAGAATGTATAACAAATCATGAATGTAATTGGAAATCCTCATTACAAGAATTTACTCAATTAAACACCCACATATGAGATGCAATGATATGAACTGGTATGAAATGGGTGATATCATATGTCACTTTATAATTCTTTTGCAATTTTTGCAATTTTATGCATGATATAGTCAGTGGCCGTATAAATATCATTTCTAATATCCATTCGATATCTATCCTATATCCTGAAAACTTTGTGCTTACTTGTAATGATGTATCTTGGATTCGACACTTTGCGATTTTCATGATTGACATGATTTATTTTTGGATGGTTTTGTGATAATGTTGTTGCTATTAGAGAACTTTTTGAGGTTTTCCATGAGACTCAAACACCCTAGTAGACTTCTCAAATGTCACATACTAACTGTACAAGGCTTCTATTGGACAAGGCTTTTGCTGTGAAAGACCCAACTATTCATTACGCCTACGTGTGCATGTGAGTATTTTTAGATAGACCATAGGCATACCCTAGATGTTAGTCGGGACTCTTTCAACCCATATGTGAGATTGGGTTCCTCATATTTTTGTATCATCCTTGTTTCAAATTTTATTGGACTATAATGCTAGACAACCCTAGGCACCTAGATCTAGCTCATATTGCAAATTGATCAAAGATACCCCTCCAAATGTATGCGAGATTCTTTCAACCCATTGCTACATTTGGGGATCACCCAATGAAACTACCCCTCTGATTTGTAGGTGAGACTCTTCCAACCCATTGCTGCAATCGGGGATCACTCTATGGCTTTCAAAAGGTGGAAAATCTAGAGATTCAAGTTCTCACCCTTCGTACTTGCTCATATGTAGTGATAAAAATCATTGTTAGTCCACATGTTACCATTTTATTTGATAAAGGGATTTTATAGTACTTTTGATTCACTATGTCACTTTGATATTTGAGCTTTGAACTGTAAAATTTGAACTTTTTGGGATTTGAACTTTCAACTTTGAACTTTGAACTTTGAATTTCTATTTGAGATTTAAACTTTGTATCTATGTATGAGTAGGGGAAATTCTTGTCCTTTTACCAAGGTTCACCACTCTAGACCAAACTATTTGCAAGACAAGAAAATAATAAATCCCATATCTCTAGAGAAACTAGGACCACTTTCATAGATTTCATCCTCCCTTATCTTAGTAGGATTTTATATGTTTTGCTTAGTGATGGGGTCCTGATATGTCAAGTACTATCCCAACTATTGACCTCATCTACAAAAGTAAAGTAAACTTTCTATGACATTTGATAAACCCACTAGGTATGGATGAGTGATTGGAAAACTTTTGGATACTTACGTATTTTATAGCAACAAGTGTTGTGTATGAATGCAATGGATTATGATAAATGCATAGGTGCATGATTTAGACACAAGCATGGTGTTGTTTGTAATACTAAAAAACACGATCCATTCTACTATGGAATGCAATGGATGAAGAATACCTATATGCAATGTAATGCAACAAATGCATATGTGAATGCAAATGAAAATGCAAAATGCAAAATGCAAATGCATGTTTTTGGATTTTATGCTTTACAATTTTTTTTTGAATTTTATATATTACTTTTTCAAATTTTATGGACTTTTATTGCTTTTTAAAATTTTATGGATTTTTTAGCCTTAATATTTGACCAAATGGTGAGTACATGCCTTCGGAGCATTTAAGAATGACCAAATGACGAAGAAATGCCTTTGGAGCCTTTAATTGACCAAGCGATTCTTAAGAACCCTTGGATATTTTTAGGATGACCGAGCGGTTTTAAGATAACCCTTGGAGATTTTTAGGATGACCAAAGGGCTTAAAAACGCCTTTGGAGCCTTTATGCTTTGAATAAAGGGCTAAAGATACCTTTGGAGCCTTTCTTGAAAATGACCAAAGGGCTTATATATCCCTTTGGAGCTTTTTACTGACTTGACCAAGCGGTTTTAGGAACCCTTGGAGCCTTTTTGAGTTTGACCAAAGGGCTGACAGATGCCTTTGGAGCTTTTTAGGATGATTGAGCGATTATTAGTAAATCCTCAGGGCTTTTAACTGACATGACCAAGTGGTTTTAGGGACCCTTGGAGCCTTTTGGGATGATCGAGCAATTTTAAACAAACTCTCAGAGCCTTTTAAGGTTGACCAAAGGATTTACAGACACCTTTGGAGCTTTTTGGGATGATCGAGCGATTCTTAGGAATCCTCGGGGCCTTTGACTGACATGACCAAGCAGTTTTCAGGAACCCTTGGAACCTTTTGATGAGGTGACCAAAGGGCTTACAAATGCCTTTGGGGCCTTAAATAATTTTTTAAATTTTTTTAATATGACCTTATATAATCTATAAATGTTTGTAGAAGTCATTTAATCCTCAATAAAATATGTACCTCTTTTTATGGTTTTAAAGCTTGAATAAAATAATAAATAGTTATTTTTGGTTTGTGAGTTTGTTTTCTATTCAAAGCAAATACTATAATAATAAAAAATATTGTATTTGACTTAGTTTTGTTCTAGGCAAGCAAGTTGCAAGTATAGACAACTGAAAGGTAAATTTTAATTGTTTTTTTTACTTTTGATATTATTTTTTTGTTATGCATTAGTGATTTTTTTTTTTGGATTATTAAGCATTGAGGGTTTTGAAAGGAACCCACAACCAAATACATCCACTCCCATAGGAAACAAAAAAGAGTTGAAATACCAGTAGGGATCACTAGCCAACTTGACCAGAACAAAGCCTATCAATAGGAACGAATAATAGATCAAGAAAATGACTTGAATCCATCCAAATATACTACCTCAAACAAAAAAAATCCTTGAATTATTAGGGTGACATCTAAGAATTGATATAAGCATTCAATCCTAAGGAGATAAACTCCAATAGATATCCCTAGAGATGATTCACATCCTTTGTAAATTCAATAGCGATCTTAAGGGTACCCATAATGGTCTTCTATATATCATCAATACTTTTGACCAGCTACACCAAATTAAGGAGTGATTCTACCTGAGCAGAGTCAAAAGATCCCAATACTTTAGATCAAATATGTTGCTTTACCTCAAATTAGACCTCCAAACCAGAGATGCCTAGGCCCTAACTTAATTTTCAAGTTCGCATCAGACATTTTCTTTTATAACAATCTCCTTGACTACCTCTTATGTTTACCCCTCACCTCTTTTGATGTCACAAGGATACTACCTGATTTCTTACTATCCTCATATATTTTGGAAGAGTTTGTAGAGATATCAATGTGAATGTAGTTTTATAGGATAGAACCTGACTTCCTGGGTTGGCACTATTTGTCTCCTCTTACTCCCTTAGATGAAAATGAAATCTCCTTCAACAAGCTTGAGAGCGAGGTCTTGAATTTTTTGGATAGAAATTTGAATCATTGGAAACAACATGATCCGAAAATGAATATTTTGGCATTGATAAATCTAGATCCAATAAGGGATTTGTCTCTATGATATTGAATATTTATACTATATCCACCCTTCTTTCTGAAGTAACATATTCTACAATCAGTAGAACCAGACCCTGATGTAATGGATTCAGACCCCTCCTATTTTTGACATCTGACATAGATTTCTTCAAATATTGGAACATGAATGCAAGGACATTCATTCTTCTCTCTCTCCTCAACTAATTGAGGAACATCATATGGAAGCTTCTGATTAATTCATGTAAGAGTTATAATGTGAAGTAGTTTATGATCACTAAGATCGTGCGGTCCCATTAAGGTTGAAGCACCTTAGCCCTGAAGCCATTCTATTCATTCGAAAGAAAGTTCCCCTTCATCCAAAAATAATCCAGTTCTATTAATATAGAATGTCCATCTCTCTTATGATATTACCCATCTAGAGGGATACCTGTGACATGAGCTACAATTTCTTTGTCTATCTAAAATACTAGGTTACCTACCCTAACCATGCTCTCACACCATGAGAAAACCAACCACCTAGAGATCATAATATTATGGCCACAAAACTTACTTAAACACCCTAGAATCCCACCTCGATCTAGGATAGTAACTACCTCCTCATATGCAACTAGAGAAGCCAACTCCAAAAAAAGCTTCGAGTTTGTTGGTCTTAGTTTTGAACTCTTTTGCCTCCCCATCACATCAACTTAGTACTTAGACTCCATGTAGAAAATCTTGGAGCCATATCATCGTTTTTTTTTTCTGCTGCAACATAAGCATTTCTTCATTCTATTCATACCAACCTATTTTATTTTACAAAATCATATACACTTTGAAGAATTCTATTGCACATTCCAACTTAGTGCCATATTTTAATATCACTAGTTCTCCTTTGATATTTTTGTAATATGTTTCAAATTATTAAAAAAATGGGGAGTATGGTATTTACTCTATTCTTGATATGTACTAAAATATTTTTTATGTTTTTTGTAGTGGCTCTTATCATATTGACATCTTTGAATATTCTTGTCAGTCCTTCTATTTGACCTTGCACTCTATAAACCATTCCTTATATTTTTCAAGGTAGTCAGGGTAGACAGAATGTTTAATAATTACCTGGGGTAGTATCTATGAATCTTTGGCCTAATTCTATAACATTTTTTCCTTCAAGGTGTCAAATTTTATTTGCAAATTTACTTTTTCTGCTTGTATTACTTGCAGTGTTACTTTCAACTCCTTATTCTCTTTTAGGAGGATTTTCCGAACTTGTGCTCGTATATTCTCCCCTATTTGGAACAAGTCTTTAGTATCCCCAAACATCTAAACATCAAAAGTCTCTTGATATATTTGGATAGTAGTAAGGTGTTTTGATATTGGGATTATGATGGTTGCAATTTGGGAATATGAAGTATCTTCTTCTACAATCTGGATTTTCTTTGGGTCTTCTACCCTTTCTATGGCCTGCAACTCTTTTTCTCCAATATTGCTAATTGGAATATCCTCTTTAGCTCTTACTAAGGTTACTCTAGTCTGAGTCTCCTTTGTATATGGGAAGACATGTTTGACCCTTTTATATTCTAGGGATGAAGCTGGATTTGGTAATTTTCTTTGGTATCCTCTCAATAGCTCATCAAATCCTATAGCTTTCATTATTATTTTTTGTATGACTATAGATCTTTTTATTTCTTTAATATTAATGATCAAGGCCTTGGGCACCACCTTTGGTGCTAGCCTAGGCATATACATTGCTAAATTCAATTGGATTTTCAAAGGGTTAGTCACTTTCTTTTGTGTAGATTCAGTGGGTACTATTTCTATTTCAACTGGGACCTGAGAAAGAAACTAAGGTGTTGTGATGACCTTCTTCCATTTTTTTGTGTCTATGCTTTCTATTGCTAACTGAATTGAATCAAGGGCATCCACTAAAAACTTGGTTATATCTTTAGTATTAACCAATATCTCTACTTGATCTACTTCTTGATTGATAATTTCAAAAACAAGGTCATGAAGTCATCTAGAGTGATCATTGGGAAAAGAGGGACTACTGATTCAAAAAATATCTTCTCAACATTATTAATGCAGGAAGGTAGTTTCCTACTTGTTCAATTTGAGTGTTTCCTCTCTTACCATATGCAAAATATAACCATACCTTTTCTGGGCTTTGATCATTTTGGATGGCTTTCTAGATCTCATCTTCAAACTTATCAACTCTATGTTCTAATCAATTATATTGCCATTTCTATACTTGCTTTCTATAGATCTCTTTGGGATCATAGGGCTTCCATGTTATTTCTAAGGAGAAATAGTCGTCTATGTCCCAAATGGCTTTAAAATTAGCCAAATATCCTTTTAAAATATAGTGGCTAAATCTACAGGGGACTAACAACCACGAAATTTTACCAGTTTCCCTCCTTAAACATATTTTTGCTTCCTTCATAGTTTGCCTAGCAATTTCAAGTGCTCCCACGAATATTGGGTAATATTTTGGCAATGATTTTTAGGGAATATTTGCACCATATAATCTTATATATGTGAAATCCTCTATTAGGAAGTAGTCCTCTACTTGTTTTTCTTGCAAAAAATATGAAATTCCATAACCTATCCTTATTGGGAGACAACCACACAACATATTGTGGATTTTTGCCAAAAAATTGTCAAAGAACCAACCATGGTGTGAGCATCCTTCATGCATTAATGGAAGTATTTCCTATATATCTCGAGAATTTATATTTCCTAACTTCTCTAAGGTTTGGTTGTCTAGTTTTCCTATTATAAGGTGAATGAGGATTGAATAATGGAAAAAATGGGGTATTTTATCATGTTTTTCTATGATTGCTCTTTTGAGTTCAACTAACTGGGAGTGAATTTGGTTGTTGGATTCATCTTCGCATGAGTATATTTACGGAGAAAAATCTCTATTACACTGCATGTCTATATGCATCACCTTCCTCCGAACTACACTCAAATTTTTCACACCCAACAATATGTTGATCATATCTACATAATTCCTAACCCAAGGTCTTAATGCACCCTTCCAGACCAGGAAAGTGGATGACATAGTTTCATATGGTTCAAGTAGAGTAGCCTATTGATGAGTGAAAATAATGTGTCAATATTGTCAATTAATTACCTCTTGAGTTAATTTGGTGTTGGCTTAAAATTTATGAATGCTTTATGGTGTTATCCTTAAAACCAATCAATCATTGACATATCTAAAGGCTTTAACTCCTAAATCGTATGTCATTTCTAGCCATGATAACAAATATAAAGAGAAATAGACCTTTAGTCACACTCTCTCTCCCAAATTGTTGTTCTATTTATTTTTGGGTGGGCCTCCCTACCACTATGATTTTTATGCTCTTTTAAACAGTCCCATGAGCGGTGATGCATTGCGTTGTTGGTCTTCCTTTGATTCTTCAAATTCAATCACGATTTTATTTGTAGTCTCCCACTCTTGTATAGTGGAGAGGCACCTATATGACCTTGATTTATTTGAGTATGTGAGAATATCCTTCCCAAGATCAACTAGACCATACAACAACACTTATGGGTACTATTTGGTTACCACCTTAATAGTTGTGATGGTGTCGTAAGGAATAATAGAGGTGCTTGACGATACCATTTCCTTATTCTTCTTTTATTCTGGTTGGGATTTGATGTTCTATTACTTCCTTTAAAATTTTGCAAATGCTTGATAATTTATCTTTTGTAAGCTCTTAAAGTTTAGTTTGGTGCTTTGGAAGCTTTATGTAGGCCATAAATAGCTTTTAGGGCTGGCTTTTGTATGAAGCATGTTTAATGTCTACCAATCATTTATTTTGAAATTTTCTAGTTGAAGTTTACCACTTCATCACCCTTTAACTATATTAACTGATGGATGATTCACCCTAGGGAAGTTGTTCCTGTTGAGACTTAAATTGGTGTGCCCTTTCAATCATGTATGCAACATAGCACCTTTTCCCTGTATCTTTCCATCTAACTTGGCTTTGGAATGGTTGCATGTTGTGTAGTCCAATATGTGCCACCTAGTTGGTGCTATTTGCGTTAATGTTGACTATAATTTATTTTTCTTTTGGGTCATGGAACGCATATCATTTGGTTGGGAGTGGAATGATGTGTACCATCCATCTTCTGGCTTTTTCATTGCTTTTTGGATTATCTTATTGACTATGATGGACCTATTAGAATTTGTCTAAAAAGATATTTTTATCTTTATGTGTTAATCGGTGCATACCATTGGATCTCACTACAATACACTCGTATTGTTGGATTTCTCACTGAATAAGATAACTCTCCCCTTTTACACTATGATTACCCAGAAGGAATGTGCTCAACTTGGATTCGTGTGTGTTGTTGTATCGGGTCGTGATGCATGTATACCATCAAATATTTGAAACTTGCACATCCTGTAGCGAAAGAGGGGGAGAAAGAGGGAACCAAAAATGTTATAAAAAAACTTTGACTTAATTATTTGTGACCCCTTTTATGGAAATTTGGTACCATTTTAGTTTTTATATTATTCATTTTAATGGACTAGTTCTGTGAATAATTTTAAAAGGCACAAACAACCATTTAAAATTCAACTTCCGCTTTAAAGCTCAGTGAGTTTTTTGACAAAAGGTGCTCAACATTTATGATAGGGGCATGTTGGACATGAAATGGAAGGGAAGAATTTGAGACTTAAGAAAGTTTTAAACAAATCTTGACCCGTCGACTTAGGGGTAGGGATACGCATGAAATATAATTTTATTTTTCATTTAAACTTTAGGTAGCTTGGCCTCTTTTAATTTGTGTGTGCCACTAGATCAAATTGGTAATGCATGTGTATGACTTGTTTTGACAAAGCTACATGGTATTTATGGAAGGGGATGCATGGAAATAAACTAAAAGGGGAGCACAAACCTTAATACATTTTAATAAAATTTTGGCTTAACGACTTAGAGGTAAGCATTTTAAAATGTATCAACTACCATTGCTCTGACCTTTAAAACTCGAACAAGTCAATTTCCTTTCTATGCATGCATGATTTTGGATTGAATTAGTGACACATGCACATTGTTAATTTTTAAAGATGCATGACACTTATGTGAGGGGGGCACGTTAGACCTAGGAAAGTGGAAAACATGAACCTTAGAAAAAAATTTAATAAAATATTTTCAGCCTCATGACTTAGATGTACCCACTCTTATAAAGTATAATATTTTTAAACCTTGACAAAGTTTTCCCCTTTTTATTATGTGTGTGTCATCAAATCATGTCAAGGATGAAGGTGTGCTTTACAATTTGGAAAAGGTGCTCGACTTCTAATTAATAAAAGGGGTCAATGACTTTGAGAACCTTGGGAAACACTTAGGTCTATTCCATTAAATGTGTTTTATGAGACCTTAGCTTTAAAATTTGATAAATGGATTATTTAACATTAAGGCATATGGGAGAGTGATCTTTGAAGGTATGTATGTATCGTCAGATCTTGATTTGATGCATGTGTATCGTCAAATATGGGTAAGATGCAAGGTCTTTAACATAAAAGGGGGTGCATGTGTTGGCAATTTTGGGTACTTTGGGTACATTGCCTTTGCTCAAGTGTATAAGTTGTCATTGATGTCAAGAAGCTCTTGAAGGAATTTGATTTGATGTCAAACAATTTGTTTTGATGAAGGTTACGGCATGACAGTTTCAAAGGTCTTTTGTAAACCCCAAGTTGGCGGGTTTAAAGATTACAGGTGGATGCATTAGTTTAATGCATTTGGGTCCAGGAGGAAGTATTTATTTAAATAATTAAAAACCTTGTTAAGGTTCCTTTTAATTATTTTTAAATAAATATTAATTTATTGTTTGCATTGGGTTCTCCTAACCCATGGCGCAAATGTCTTAACTTTGATGGCGCTATGTTCTAAGATTGTGGGCGCTAGCCAAGACCTCCGTCGACGTGTTAAACTCCTCCGTCGACGTGTTAAACTCCTCGCCGACGTCAAGAGTTTATGGGAAATATGCATATAAATCTCCCACGATGAAGATCAAAGATTATCCCATCCGCATTTTCGAAAAGTGTTGCTCGCTGTGATTTCGCGATCTGATGTTCGATTTCTTCTTCGCTGAGATTTCGTGATCCGTTGTTCGGATATCCGTCGTTCATTTTTTGTATCCGCCGTAAGGTTTCGTCGTCGTCGTTCGTGTCAGAAGACAGGGAGGCCTGCTGTTTATTTTAGCCCTGGCGCAGAAGGTACAAGGGAAATAGAGTGAGGTTCATACCTCATCGGACGCCTTTGGCGCACCGGTAGCGGCTAGGCTGTTGGCGCGCTACCCGAACGGGAGGTTCCGCGTTCGAATAACGTGAAAGGGTTTTTCTTCGTTGAAGTGGACGTAGCGGGTGGTGTTAGAGTTCGTGCGCAATTTCTCCATAGCGCGATTTTTGGTGTTGGCCAAGGTATTTTCGAAATTAATTTTTGCTAGTGTATTTTGCGGATGGAGGAAGTTTATTAGAGAGAAAAATAGCTTAGGAGTTATAAGGAGTTTGAAGCTTGCTTTATTTTGATAAAAGATTCTTTTTAAGGTGTTGTTTGCATTATCTTATTGCATTCTTATGAGAGATAAAGTTTATTGTTGATAAGACTATAAGGGAGAAATAAGGTGTATAAGGGATAAATATTTCTTGTAATGTTGAGAGTGCTTTTGGTTGATTATGGAAATGAAAGCATGATGTTTTAAGGTTAGAATTGCTTCTTGTGTGAAGTTGTGAAACCTTAAGTGGGCAGCTTTGAGATTGACATTAGCTTTCATTAAATTGGTTATAATCAAGCTATTCTTTACTTGGTTAAAGTGTTGGGCTTACTTCTTTGTTGATGATTTGAAAAGTTGTTTTGTGCTATGGTGATTTGAGTTGGTGGATGCTTTTTGTTCAAATAATGTTGGAGAGAAAAGGAGTTCTACTTGTTTCCTTTTCTAATGTTGATTGTGAAATGCTTCAAGGTTGTGTTTTGAGTTAAATGGTGTTGATTGAACCTTGGTTGATGAGCATTGTTGTTGAAGCCCTAATTGATGGTGAAAAGAACATGAGTATCATTGTTATGTGATTCTTTGCATAGTTGGCAATTGTTGGGGTTTCATGTTCTTGAAAGAAAGCATTCTATCCTATCCATTTCAGATATTGAGTTGAGTTTTCAGATTTGAGATTGAGATTGAGCTGAGTTGATTTGAGTTGAGTTTTGAGATTGGGAGTTGAGTATAGAACATATTGAGTCTCTAACAATTCTCTTTATGCTTCTATGAGTTTGAAAAATCACATTGGGTCTCTAACAATTCACTTTGTGATTTCCTACTAAGAAAGTTTTTCTTGGTGAGCTTGCTTGAGTTTTTGGACAGGTTTCGGTGGGGACTTGTGAGTAGTTTTTGGACGAGGTTCAGTGGGGACTTGTGAGCAATTTTGGACAAGTTTCGATGGGGACTTGTGAGCAGATTTGGACAGGTCCTAGCAGAGGACTTGTGAAATGAGTTTGATAGTTCTATCAGAGAACTTGAGGACAGAGGTGCACTGGTTCTATGAGAAGAACATGAGGATAGATTTGGCAAGTCTTTGAGAAGGCTTGTATGCAGAGGATTGATTTGTTCAAGAGTTGGACAGATCTGACAGACAAAGGAAGACTTGTACTAGATCAATGACTATGTTTGGTACAGGTTGTTGAGCTACTATGGACATGATCATAGAAGGTAGAGGTCTCTTAGGCTAAGCATTGAGGACAAGAGGTCTTCGATGGAAAGGAGTTCCACGTGTTGGCAAGAGGTAGAGGCAGTTGATCTTACGAGGGATCATTTCCTAGAGGAGAGGGAAGGTATCTCCTTTGAGCGAGGCTCATAAATTTTGATTGGGGAAGGTATCTCCTTTGAGCAGAGGCTCATAAATTTTGATTGGGGGAAGGTATCTCCTTTGGGCCGAGGCTCATAAACATTGTAATTGGGAAGGATTCCCAAAGAACTTTGAGATAACTTTTAGAGAAAAGTTTTGTGGATGTAGCCCAACCATTACGGGTGAACCACGTTAAAATTGGTGTCACTTTGTGGATGATATTGTGCATTGCTTTGATATTGCTTTGGGTATATTGCTTTACTATTTTGAAGTATAATGGAAAAAGTAAAAAGAGGTCTTATATTGTTCACCCCCCTCTCAGTATAAGCTTGTGTTCTTCAATTGGTATCAGAGCAGGTGCCTTCGAAAAGTTTAACAACTTGAAGGAAAAGCTAGTAAAGAACACAATGGATCATTCAAGTGGCAATGCAGCACCTATTCTTGATGGGTCAGATTTTGGTCTTTGGAGTGCAAGGATGAAGGTTCATCTAATGGCACTTGGGAATGAGGTTTGGGAAGTGATTGAAGATGAGTACACTATTCCTGAACATGGTCCTAATACTAAAGAAGAAAGGCTCCTACATCACAGCAATTCAAAAGCAATGAATGCAATCCTGAAAGGCTTACGGAAAGCAGATCTCACCAAAGTGATTCACTGCAAGACAACTAGTGAAATGTGGAATCAGTTGAAGGTGGTTCATACGGGGTGATACAAATGTCGGAAAGGCCAAGTTGAGACACTTCAAAGGTATGTTTGAACAACTCAAGATGAATGATGATGAAAATATTAGTGACTACATGCTTCGTATGGATGAGGTTGTTAACTCCATGAAAGACTTAGGTCTTGAGCTTGCTGAAAATGATGTTTGTGATAAGATTTTAAGATCTCTTCCTAATAGATTTAGTGAAAATATTTCTGCTATTGAGGAAGCTAAAGATTTGGATAAGTTGAAAAAGGATGAGCTCCATAGTATACTTGCAGCATTTGAGTTGAGAACTCAAGTGAAGGTTGATGTCAAGAAAGAGGCGACTTTCAAGGCTACCAAGAAATCCAAGGGTAAACAACTTCAAGATAGTGATGAGTCTTCTAGTGATGAAGAGGCATATTACAGCAAGAAAGGCAAGTTCTCTAGAAAGCACAAAAGTATGAAAAATATAAGATGTTTCAATTGTGGAAAGTTTGGTCATTATGCTACTGACTATACTATTCCCAAGAATGAAAGTGATGAAGATAAACAGGATTCTAAGAGCAAGGATTCGAAAAGCACAAGCATCACAGGAAGAACAAAGATGAGCACAACAATCAAGGAAAGAGGTATTCTCACAAGCACAAGAAGAGTTTCTACCTAGACAAAGCAAGTAAGTGTTCTAGTAGTGATAGTGAAAGTTCTTCAAGTGATGATGAAAATGAGATGTTGTTCATATCAAAAAAAGAGGAAGAACCGAAACATAGATTCATTATCATGAAATGTCTTAGATGTGGAAACTTTGGTCACCTTGAGGATGATTGCACAAATAATGATTTGGTTTCTAGTATGTATGAGGATGCTTCAGAAAACTATAAGGAAGATGCATGTATGGTTTTTGAAAAGGGTAGCACCTCTAGTGATAAGAAATCTGAAAAAGGCTTTGATGATTCAAAAAGCAAACAAATAGAGGAAGATATAGAGGAAGGTGAAGTAGATCTTGAAGGTGAACTTATTAGTGCTCTTAGTGCTTTGAAAAAGGAAAGAAAGAAGAATGCTAGACTCAAGGATAAGTTAGATGAATGTTATATGGAGAGAGATGATCTTATAGAAAGTCTTGACTTCTCTATAGCTAAGACACGAGGAACTCAAGGATGAGTTAGAGTCTAAGGTTCTTGAGTATAGTGAGTTAGAACAGAAAATGGCTTCTTTGAAAGAGGAAACTAAAGAGTACAAGGATAAGCTTTACAGGTTTCAAGATAGCTCCAAAAAGGTTAAGTCACTCATCAAAGGTCAAAGAAAGACAACGAGATAAAACAAGCCTTGGTTTTGTTAAGCCACACAAGGAACAAGTTGGAGAGTCTAGTAAGAGACTCCAAAAGGAAGAGAGTTCTGATGAGGAAAGTATTTCAGAAAAGGAGTCCTTGAATGATAGATGCACAGAAATAGAAAATAGAATTCAGAATGAGAAGAAGAAGTTTTCAGAACCTAAGAGGTCAAATAAAGGAAAGTTTCAAGGCAGATGTTTTGCTTGTCACGGGTTTGGTCACATGGCTTCACATTGCATGGCTCAAGTGAAGAAGGTAAATGACGATTTCAGAAGTGCTAGTTACTTTCAAGGGTATTGCTACTCTTGTCAACAGTTTGGGCACAAGGCAGTTTATTGCAAGGCAAATAACAGGAACAGGTTTGGTCAGAACAGGTTTGGTCAAAACAGGTTTGGTCAGAACAGGTTTGGTCAGAACTGGTGGATTCAAAGATCAGGTTTACCTCAGAGAAACAACATCGTCAAGTGTTTCAAGTGCAACAATGAAGGTCACATAATCAGACAGTGTAGAGCTAAAATTCTAGAATACAGGAACAGGAACAGTGGCATGATCAGGTCCAAGGATCAAGGCATGGACAAGAACAGGGATGAGAACAAGAACAAGAACAGT
This sequence comes from Wollemia nobilis, assembly GCA_028583015.1. Taxonomy (NCBI): domain Eukaryota; kingdom Viridiplantae; phylum Streptophyta; class Pinopsida; order Araucariales; family Araucariaceae; genus Wollemia; species Wollemia nobilis. The sequence goes on from JAQPPZ010015413.1 coordinate 2,457,656, forward strand.
GACAAGAATAGGAATATGGGCAAAGAGTTCAAGAGAAGGCCCGACAAGGAAGTTATAGACGCTGATGATGATCGAGTGCCTAATGGGAGTTTTACTCCCACCCCAGAATTAATCACCTCATCGGGAGGTGGGGGAGGGACTAAGCTAAGAGGCTCATTCTTAGTCCCGAGCCCCAAAGGTGACCCTTTGCCATTGATGACAAAGGGGGAGAGATATGAGTAAGGGGGAGAGCTTCAAAGTGAAGAGGAGAGCTTCAAGTCGGGGGAGCAAAACTTCAAAGGAAGATTCTCAGTTGTGGGCACGGTTGGTCAGTTGTTAGCATAGTTGGTTTCAATTTTGGCTCTTGAGAAGTGTTTTCAGTAAAGGTTTGCCATCAATGACAAAGGGGGAGATTGTTGGCAATTTTGGGTACTTTGGGTACATTGCCTTTGCTCAAGTGTATAAGTTGTCATTGATGTCAAGAAGCTCTTGAAGGAATTTGATTTGATGTCAAACAATTTGTTTTGATGAAGGTTACGACATGACAGTTTCAAAGGTCTTTTGTAAACCCCAAGTTGGCGGGTTTAAAGATTACAGGTGGATGCATTAGTTTAATGCATTTGGGTCCAGGAGGAAGTATTTATTTAAATAATTAAAAACCTTGTTAAGGTTCCTTTTAATTATTTTTAAATAAATATTAATTTATTGTTTGCATTGGGTTCTCCTAACCCATGGCGCAAATGTCTTAACTTTGATGGCGCTATGTTCTAAGATTGTGGGCGCTAGCCAAGACCTCCATCGACGTGTTAAACTCCTCCGTCGACGTGTTAAACTCCTCGTCGACGTCAAGAGTTTATGGGAAATATGCATATAAATCTCCCACGATGAAGATCAAAGATTATCCCATCCGCATTTTTGAAAAGTGTTGCTCGTTGTGATTTCGTGATCTGATGTTCGATTTCTTCTTCGCTGAGATTTCGTGATCCGTTGTTCGGATATCCATCGTTCATTTTTTGTATCCATCGTAAGGTTTCGTCATCGTCATTCACGTCAGAAGACAGGGAGGCCTGCTATTTATTTTAGCCCTGGCATAGAAGGTACAAGGGAAACAGAGTGAGGTTCAAACCTCACCGGATGCCTTTGGCGCACCGGTAGCGGCTAGGTTGTTGGCGCGCTACCCGAACGGGAGGTTCCACATTCGAATAACGTGAAAGGGTTTTTCTTCGTTGAAGTGGATGTAGCGGGTGGTGTTAGAGTTCGTGCGCAATTTCTCCATAGCACGATTTTTGGTGTTGGCCAAGGTATTTTCAAAATTAATTTTTGCTAGTGTATTTTGTGGATGGAGGAAGTTTATTAGAGAGAAAAATAGCTTAGGAGTTATAAGGAGTTTGAAGCTTGCTTTATTTTGATAAAATATTCTTTTTAAGGTGTTGTTTGCATTATCTTATTGCATTCTTATGAGAGATAAAGTTTATTGTTGATAAGACTATAAGGGAGAAATAAGGTGTATAAGGGATAAATATTTCTTGTAATGTTGAGAGTGCTTTTGGTTGATTATGGAAATGAAAGCATGATGTTTTAAGGTTAGAATTGCTTCTTGTGTGAAGTTGTGAAACCTTAAGTGGGCAGCTTTGAGATTGACATTAGCTTTCATTAAATTGGTTATAATCAAGCTATTCTTTACTTGGTTAAAGTGTTGGGCTTACTTCTTTGTTGATGATTTGAAAAGTTGTTTTGTGCTTGGTGATTTGAGTTGGTGGATGCTTTTTGTTCAAATAATGTTGGAGAGAAAAGGAGTTCTACTTGTTTCCTTTTCTAATGTTGATTGTGAAATGCTTCAAGGTTGTGTTTTGAGTTGAATGGTGTTGATTGAACCTTGGTTGATGAGCATTGTTGTTGAAGCCCTAATTGATGGTGAAAAGAACATGAGTATCATTGTTATGTGATTCTTTGCATAGTTGGCAATTGTTGGGGTTTCATGTTCTTGAAAGAAAGCATTCTATCCTATCCATTTCAGATATTGAGTTGAGTTTTCAGATTTGAGATTGAGATTGAGCTGAGTTGATTTGAGTTGAGTTTTGAGATTGGGAGTTGAGTATAGAACATATTGAGTCTCTAACAATTCTCTTTATGCTTCTATGAGTTTGAAAAATCACATTGGGTCTCTAACAATTCACTTTGTGATTTCCTACTAAGAAAGTTTTTCTTGGTGAGCTTGCTGAGTTTTTGGACAGGTTTCGGTGGGGACTTGTGAGCAGTTTTGGACAGGTTTCGGTGGGGACTTGTGAGCAGTTTTGGACAGGTTTCGATGGGGACTTGTGAGCAGATTTGGACAGGTCCTAGCAGAGGACTTGTGAGCTGAGTTTGATAGTTCTATCAGAGAACTTGAGGATAGAGGTGCATTGGTTCTATGAGAAGAACCTGAGGACAGATTTGGCAAGTCTTTGAGAAGGCTTGTATGTAGAGGATTGATTTGTTCAAGAGTTGGACAGATCTGACAGACAGAGGAAGACTTGTACTAGACCGACTGATTATGTTTGGTACAGGTTGTTGAGCTGTTGTGGACGTGATCATAGAAGGCAGAGGTCTCTTAGGCTAAGCATTGAGGACAGGAGGTCTTCGATGGAAAGGAGTTCCACATGCTGGCAAGAGGTAGAGGCAGTTGATCTTACGAGGGATCATTTCCAGAGCAGAGGGGAAGGTATCTCCTTTGAGCGAGAGGCTCATAAATTTTGATTGGGGGAAGGTATCTCCTTTGAGCAGAGGCTCATAAATTTTGATTGGGGGAAGGTATCTCCTTTGGGCCGAGGCTCATAAACATTGTAATTGGGAAGGATTCCCAAAGAACTTTGAGATAACTTTTAGAGAAAAGTTTTGTGGATGTAGCCTAGCCATTCTGGGTGAACCACGTTAAAATTGGTGTCACTTTGTGGATGATATTGTGCATTGCTTTGATATTGCTTTGGGTATATTGCTTTACTATTTTGAAGTATACTGTAAAAAGTAAAAAGAGGTCTTATACTGTTCACCCCCCCTCTCAGTATAAGCTTATGTTCTTCAGCATGGAAATGTTTAGGCAAAGCTTTGATTTTTGGTTTAAACTTAGTGGTATATTAGGGATAAAATAAATTATTATCTTGGAATTAAATCTCACTTAGGATGCTCACTTGGGTACACATGTGTTCCCTTGGATTCTTGTATAATGTGTGCGTACCATGAGATATATGGAAAATGCATGAGTTTTAGCCTCAATGGGGTGCATAGACATTATTTTATTTTAAAGGAGGCTTTCAAGACTTAGGGAATGACAAGGAAAAATTTTCTTGGGGACCTTATCTTTTTAAACCTTGAAATATAATAAAAAATTATAAATAGCAAAACTTAGCATATGATTTATAAAAAGGGATAATAGTGTATGTATATTCTAAGTCTTGTGAAAGGTAAAATTATTGTATTATATTTTTACTTTAGGAATGAAGGGTGATGAAATGAAGTGAAGGGAACTTGGACTATAAAATAGACTAATATTTTGGAAATTTTTCAAGGTGGTGTGGACCTTGGAAGTTTTTTAGAAGAAAGTATGCATTTTTGGAAAAATACTTCTAGAGACCCCTCTTTTCTTTGATATTGAACATATTAGTATTTTGATGAACTTAGGCTAAAACACAACCAACAAACACTTAGATGCTAGATTAGCTTTACTGTGATAAAATTAGAGACCACTTTTGTTCTTGACTTGATCAAAAACAACCTAGACTTGGGATTCAGTATGACCATTCAAAATACAAAATTATGGGTCATTCTTAAATTGGATTTTGAGGATCCAACAGGTACTTTTGTGCCTGAGTTGTTGGTTTAGCTTGAGTATTAGATGAGTGATAGTTTGGCTTGAACACAAGTTGAGTGTTGGCTTGGCTTGGGTACAAACTGAATGCTATCTTATGCTCACCCTAGAGAAAACCTCATTTAAATTTACTAAAAATTTTCCTAATATAGGTAGGTCTATTTGTGCTCATGTTATTACTCTTCAATTTTCCTCTTCAATACGTGGAGAGCTTGCATGTAGATCTATACTCTCATTTTTTAGAGGATATTGAATGTAGATTCAACTTAGACAATGCTCATATTTCCCTTTAGATGATACTCATGTTGCCTCTTTATTCTAAAATGAATACTCAGTATTTCACAATCTTGTGTCATTTTATATTGCAAACATCAAACTATATAGCTTATACCCTATGTATAGAATGTTGTGCTTGTTATTCTACTAACCTTTAATATTAGTGCTCATAACCTTCTTTTATTTATTACATATACTAGAAACCTTAGTCTCTCTTTCTTTCTTATGTAGTTGGTCATGTAGTGAATCTAATATATTCCTTTACTTTGCATCATGAAACTTTTATCTTTTGTAATGCTTATTTAACTCTTATGAAGACCTTTCCTATAATGATATTTCTTTCTTCAATAGGATATCTTTTCTCAATGGTTCTCCTTTATGATATCTTAGGTATATGTCCTCTATATTAACTCTGAAAAAATTATCTTTTATCAAGTCCTCTCTTTAAGACATCTATATCAATATCAATGTCAAGGTCTACCTTCAAGACCTAGAACTATTTTTGTCAAGGTTTATCTTCAAGATCTAAAACTTCAATTACCTACAACACAAATCAATCCTTGCTCAATGAAATATTTTATCCTTCTCTTTCACTTGAAGATGAAAGTCTTATCTATATATTGTAGTGTAACCACCAAAAAGGCTCACACCTAAGATATACTATTGCAATAATTGATAAAAGTATAACATGCATAGAAGAACAAGAAATTGACAACAAATGAATCAAGAAGAAAATTTTTTTATTTCATTATATTTGAAGCCAAACTCAAATTACAAGTACATACCTCTTAGGGATAATCATCTTGATACAATTTTTACAATAGGATGTAATTGTTTCTCTCTCAAGGGTAGGTGTGATTTCCAAGTGCCTTTCAATCTGACACAAACTGCTCTAGGGTGTCGATGACCCTCTTCTTCATGTTGAGGAAGGAATTGTATGTTTTTTCTCCTTTGAATCTATTCCATATGATCAAGAAACAACAAGAAGCAATTAATAAAAAAGGAGGCCTCTCTTGATGAGGCTTTAAAAGGAATATTGCATAAAGAATAGCATGAAATCAAGAAAGCATGTAAAACTATCAATCTATGCAAGAAATGAGGAAATTGTAATATAGCATGTAAAGAAGCATTAATTTAGCTAAGAAACATCCTACTTAACCATTAGAAAACTTAAATTGCATGAAACTAATATATATTAACAAATGCAAGGAAATGAACTAAATCTACCTCTAAATCCTTAATTGAACAGTCCAATGTTTGCTAAAATATGGATCTATGCGAGATTAAGCTAAATGCATGACTAGAAATGGAAATCTAATGCTAAAATAGAGGGAAAAAAGCATCAAACCCTAGCTGTATGTCTGAGGTGTGGTTGGCACTGTTGACCGTGGCTAATAGCCGTGATTAAGATGAAAGTGTCCTTTCTCTTGCAACCAATGCCATAAACTCTCAAATCCTCCAAGGAATTAATGGTCAAGGGTTGCCTGTGTTTTTTGGAATAGATTGGTGGTTGAATTCAAAGGAATTAGCAATAGAGGTGTGTCAATTGTCAATATTTCTCCTCAAGATATTGATATCTCCATTGTTGCATACACGGTTGTCATTGATCAATTGGACAACACTTTGTTACTCCTCAAGGGGATATGAAATTGCTCTCCAATTTGACAGGGCTTTGCTATGTGCAATTGAGTTATTCTTTAGGATGGTTTCTCTCTAAAATTGGGGTCTTAAGTAGACTCCCAAAATCCTTGCTCTAGCTTCATGGAGAAGCCAAGAACAAGATTTTGTAGTTGAGAGGAAGCTTATGGATGCTTCCCTGCCCAAACCTCTCTAAAACTGTTGCAATTCAGCTGTTGCAACTGATTTGACTTGGCTCTGGTCACCCGAGTTTGTTACAGTGCTAATTGTAGGTGCCAGATGTGGTTAGCATGTAGGATTTTTTTAACCATAGGTGTCAACTACGATTAGCATACATGTTTTTGCTAACCACAGTTTTCAATCACGGTTAGCACTGAATAGTCCAAGGAGCCCAAATTGAGTGGTTAAAACCATTGCTTGGTCTTGGAAAGATCCAGGATCATTCATATGGTCTGTAAATATGCCCATATGAGTAGTCGCCATCAACATAACACATTTTAGGTGTCTACAAATACCCCTTTTACAATGCGTTACGAGATCAAACAACGCATGAGCAAAAATAAACCTCCTAAAACAATTTTGAAGGTTGCATGATGATCATTAGTCTGATAAATATTAGATACCCCAATGATAAAAAGGGTATACATCATTGAATCATTGCCTTTGATGAGTTGAAGAACTCAATTATGGAAATCTTAAGTCAAAATACTAGCCTTGGTGGCAATTAGGAGACAATATTAAGTCAAATTCTTGCCTTAATGGCAATTAGGAGACAAGCTTAAGTCAAATCCTAGCCTTAGAGGAAATTAGGAGATAAGCTTTAGTCAAATCCTAGCCTTGGCGGCAACTAGAAGACAAGATTTAGTCAAATCCTAGCCTTAGTGGCAATTAGGAGATAAGATTAAGTCTAATCCTATATTAATGGCAATAGGAGACAAGCTTACGTCCAATCCTAAATTATGATACTAGTTGCCCAGTTTGCTTGAATTTGATCTTGATATTTTGATTATTTGCCCCAAGCAAGGAGGGTGCATGATTATATTTGAAAATGATTCTTGAACGAATGCACTTAAAAATGATTAAGCATTAATTGTTGATTTTGATTATAAATTTGATATTATGACTACCCCCTCAAGCGATGAGTTGATGAGAGTAATGACAATGAAATGAATGAATGATCTTAAACAAATTAAGATTTAGCATTTGAATACTTGGTGAGGCCTAATCAGCTATGATTACACCGTTTAAAGTAATTGCATATTCCTATCCCATGGAGTGGTCTAGCCACAAAGGCCTTATTAGGGAATCAAAATGATAGCAATGTCAATTATGCTTGTGGTGAATCATATTGTTGATGATTTGCTAAAAATATCATAAAAAAAATGAAATGATTACTTCATTCCCATGGAGCAGTCCAACCTCAAAGGCCTTCTTCGATATTGAAAAGAAGCATATCAAATCAACGATGACAATTTTACCCCAAATTTCCTTATGGTAATTTACTCATCTTGTTGTATTGCATGGAGCGCAAGTCACTGTAACCACCAAGTGTGTAGAATAAATGACTGAATACGAGGCACATTTGAATTTTGAATTATTTAATTTTTTGTTAATTTTGAATTTTTTGAAATTTGGACCTGTAGATTTGCTTAATTGTCCAATTTAAAACTCCTTATTGTGAGTAAATTTTGGCATTTATGACTTGAATGAAAATACCAAAGATTTAGACTTCTTTGGAGCATTTGGGGATCAATACTGATAATGGCCCAGTTGATACTTAAATTTTTTTTTTTGTTTATTTTGATTTTATGTTTATGATATGCACGTGGATGCAATGCTCATATGTTATGTTGATTTTATGCTATATGATGTGATGTATGGATAACATGCACTAGCTATATGATGGATGTATGACTAGATATTGTGATCTAGATATGTAGATGGACTACTATGATGTATGCATATGGATGCACTATTTAATTTGCTTTACTTGTATGTATCTAATTTATGATGTTATGACATGGTTAATGCAATGTATAGTAATGCATTATTTACATTATAGTAATCTAATATAAATGAACCTGTATTCTTTAATCACTTAAAACACATAGAATGAATGCGATACGTGTTTATCAATATAATGGATGACACCAAAGAATGTATAACAAATCATGAATGTAATTGGAAATCCTCAAAAGAATTTACTCAATTAAACACCCACATATGAGATGCAATGATATGAACTGGTATGAAATAGGTGATATCATACGTCACTCTATACTTCTTTTGCAATTTTATACATGATATAGTTAGTGGCCATCTAAATATCATTTCTGATATCCATACGGTATCTATCCTATATCTTGAAAACATTGTTCTTACTTGTAATGATATATCTTGGATTCGACACTTTGCAATTTTCATGATTGACATGATTTATTTTTGGATGGTTTGTGATATTTGGTATGTTGTTGCTATTAGAGAAATTTTGAGGTTTTCCATGAGACTCAAACACCCTATTAGACTTCTCAAATGTCACATACTAACTATACAAGGCTTCTGTTGGACAAGGCTTTCACCGTGAAAGACCCAAAAATTCATTACCCCTGTGTGTGCATGTGAGTATTTTCAGATAGACCATAGGTGTTGTGGCTACTCCACAATGTACCCCAAAATTGGGGACCCACCTTTTTTGCATGTTTTCCAAGAAGACCGAACTGGCCTATATGCTAAAGATCAAAGAAAAAACAAAACACCGCAAAGAGAAAAAAGTGTCGCGATATCACATGTTGCATTTTCACGGCCGAAAGAGAAAAAGTGTCGCGATATCACGACATGTTGCATTGTCACGGCCAAAAGAGAAAAAGTGTCGCGATATCGCGACATGTTGCATGGTCACGGTCAAAAGAGAAAAAGTGTCGCGATATCGTGACATGTTGCATGGTTGCTAAAAAAAGAAAAAGTGTCACGATATCGCGACATGTTGCATTTTCAATGTCGCGATATCGTGACATGTTGCATGGTCACGGTCAAAAGAGAAAAAGTGTCACGATATCGTGACATGTTGCATGGTTGCTGAAAAAAGAGAAAAAGTGTCACGATATCACGACATGTTGCATTTTCAAGGCCAGAAAGAAAAAGAGCAAGAGAAGAAAGAAAAGTGTCACATTTTCATGACCAAACGAGAAAAGAAAGAACAAAAGAGAAAAAGTGTCACGATATCGCGACATGTTGCATTTTTGCGGCCAAAAGAGAAAAAGTGTCGTGATATCACGACATGTTGCATTTTCGCAGCCAAAAGAGAAAAAGTGTCACGATATCGCGACATGTTGCATTTTCGTGGCTGAAAGAGAAAAAGTGTCGCGATATCGTGACACTTTGCATTTTTGTGGCCGAAAGAGAAAAAGTGTTGTGATATCGCTACACTTTGCATTTTCGCGGAAGAAAGAGAAAAAGTGTCGCGATATTGCGACATGTTGCATTTTCGCTGCTGAAAGAGAAAAAGTATCGCGATATCGTGACATGTTGTATGTTCACGGACGAAAGAGAAAAAGTGTCGCGATATCACGAAATGTTGCATTTTTGAGGCCGATAGAGAAAAAGTTTCATGATATCACGACGTGTTGCATTTTCGCAGTCGAAAGAGAAAAAGTGTCACGATATCGCGACATGTTGCATTTTCGCGACCAAAGGAGGAAAAAGTGTCACGATATTGCAACATGTTACATTTTCATAGTGAAGGACCACAAAATGGAAACCAAAGCACATACATGCACAAGGGAAGGTGGAACGAACAACCATTGGAAAATGAAATGAACAGTCAGGGAAGGTGAAACGAACAACCATTGGAAAATGAAACGAACCATCATGGAAGGAGAAACAATTTTTTCAGAAGTCTAAATACGCCATTCAAAGAGGCCAGAAGGGGTCAGAAATTGCCACAAGCAGAGTTATAGATTTTAAGGCAAGAGGGCCATTCTAGGCCTGTTCGAGTTGTTTTCTTCCATTGACTGGTTTGGGAAAACTAGAAACTTCTGTTATTGTAAAATGACAAATTTTTAATACAAAAATTTTCAGAGAGTTGCATCTTATGGACAAGAAAGAAGGAGTCATTTTCTGCATGCAATATTAAATGTCTATTTTTCCCCTTTTCATATTTTAGGCTTGTAAATGGAGTTTATACAAGTTTCTTGGTTGCTTCATGCGAATGTCTAAATCTGAAAACCTCATTTAAAACCCTAGAAGCTAGCACTTAGCTTATCCGGATTGTGCTTGTTTTGCAGGTCCAATAGGTTAGGTTGCATGCATGAAAACCTCATATCTTCGGTTTTTTCGGAATAGGATAGCATCAAACTGAATGTATCTTGTGTTCCATTTTTTGCATTTCATTTTCATTTTCTGCATTTTATTTTCCAAAATTTTTAATTTTTTTTATTTCAGGCATTAAAATAAACATTAAAAAAAACTTCAAAATCCAAAAATAATTTAATCATTGCATAGGTTATACTTCATACTTCTAATACGCAATTTGAAATTTCATTTTCGGAGTTGTTTAATATTTTAAAAAAATTCATCGAAGTTGTTGTTTTATTGTAGATTTTAAAAAATCTGAAAAATGAAAATTTCCATTTTAAGGTCAAATTTCATTTTTTCAGTTTTGTTTTGCACTCATGAGCCTATGATGATATTCCCTTCATGAAAATTCCAATTTCATTGAAGGAGTTATGTTTTATGGCATTTTCACAAATTTCCATTTCTTGAGCACTACATCGTGGTCATATGAGGACCAACTCACATTTGTTTTATTTTGGTTCAATGAACAATCACTAAAGTTTCATGGTAAAATAAAAAAACATCGCCCATTGTTTACAGTTACCTACAATCACTAAGGTGTTCCAAGCATTTAAATTGAATATATTTATTTGAGATTATTAATACACATATGCAAATGCTAATATAGCGGAGACCTTGGAGAAGTTGTTTGTTTAACTTCTTTGCAAGAGGGGATTTGAAGCCCAAATCCTAATGGAGAGTGTACTTTCATAACTGTGTGAAAATACCACTCAACAATAGGCATACCCCAATGTCAGTCGAGACTCTTTCAACCCATATGTGAGATCGGGTTCCTCATATTTTTGTATCATCCTTGTTTCAAATTTGATTGGACTATAATGCTAGACAACCCTAGGCACCTAGAGTTAGCTCATATTGCAAATTGATCAGGGCTACCCATCCAAATGTAGGTGGGACTCTTTCAACCCATTGCTACATTTGGGGATCACCCAATAGAACTACCCCTCTGATTGCAGGCGAGACTCTTCCAACCCATTGCTGCGATCGAGGATCACTCTATGGCTTTCAAAAGGTGGAAAATCCAGGGATTCAAGTTCTCACCCTTCTTACTTGCTCATATGTAGTGATAAAAATCATTGTTAGTCCACATGTTACCATTTCCTTTGAGCAAGGGATTTTATAGTACTTTTGATTCACTATGTCACTTTGATATTTGAGCTTTGAACTATAAAATTTGAACTTTTTGGGATTTGAACTTTGAACTTTGAACTTTGAATTTCAAATTGAGATTTAAAATTTGTATCATGTATGATTAGGGGAGATTCTTGTCCTTTTTCCAAGGTTCACCACTCTAGACCGAACTATTTGCAAGACAAGTAGGTAATAAAACCCATCTCTCTAGAGAACCTAGGACCACTTTCGCAGCTTTCATCCTCCCTTATATTAGTAGGATTTTATATGTTTTGCTTAGTGACGGGGTCCTATATGTCAAGTACTATCCCAACTACTGACCTCATCTACGAAAGCAAAGCAAAATTTCTATGACATCTGAGAAACCCACTAGGCATGGATGAGTGACTGGAAAACTTTTGGATACTTACATATTTTATAGCAACAAGTGTTCTATATGAATGCAACGGATTATGATAAATGCAGAGGTGCATGATTTAGACATAAACGTTGTGTCATTTGTAATACTAACAAACATGATCCATTCTACTATGGAATACAACGGATGAAGAATGCCTATATGCAATGTAATGCAACGAATGCATGTGTGAATGCAAATGAAAATGCAAAATGCAAATGCATATGTTTTTGGATTTTACGCTTTACCAATTTTTTTGGATTTTATATATTGCTTTTTCAATTTTTATGGATTTTTATTGCTTTTTCAAATTTTATGGATTTTTGAGCCTTAATATTTGACCAAACGGTGAGTACATGCCTTTGGAGCCTTTAGGAATGACCAAATGGCGAAGAAATGCATTTGGAGCCTTTAATTGACCAAGCGATTCTTAAGAACCTTTGAAGCTTTTTAGGATTATCGAGCGGTTTTAAACAAATCCTTGGAATCTTTTTATATTGACCAAAGGGCTTACAAATGCCTTTGGAGCCTTTATGCTTTGACCAAAGGGCTAAAGATACCTTTGGAGCCATTCTTGAAAATGACCAAAGGGCTTATAGATGCCTTTGGAGCTTTTTTATTGACTTGACCAAACGGTTTTTAGGAACCCTTGGAGCCTTTTTGAGTTTGACCAAAGGGTTGACAGATGCCTTTGTAGATTTTTAGGATGACTGAGCAATTATCAGCAAATCCTCGGGGCTTTTAACTAACATGACCAAGCGGTTTTAGGGACCCTTGGAGCCTTTTGGGATGATCGAGCAATTTTAAACAAACTCTCAAAGCCTTTTAAGTTTGACCAAAGGATTTATAGACACATTTGGAGCTTTTTGGGATGACCGAGTAATTCTTAGGAATCCTCGGGGCCTTTGACTGACACAACCAAGTGGTTTTCAGGAACCCTTGGAACCTTTTGATGAGGTGACCAAAGGGCTTACAAATGCCTTTGGGGCATTTTGTGGATGTGTATGGATTTTGATATTTTTCATATTTTGATGTTTTGATATTTGAATTTTTTATTTTTCAATTATTTTTTAAATTTTAAATGTTTTATTTGAATATTTTTGAAATTTGAAAATTTTCAATTGTTTTTAAAATTTTGAATGTTTTTGTATTTTGATATTTTATGATTTTTTCTTATTTTTATTTTTTTAAAGGGGAAAGTACGCTATCTTAAGTACCCCCTAGTGTGTGTGCCACTCAATGAAAGTGAGGAAGGTGTGACACCTTGAGAAGTCTCACTTTGCTACATTGATTGTGATGTGGATGATGGGGAAGGTGTGACACCTTGAAGACCCCCAATGTGCATTGTGTTTGATGTGCCATGATTGGCTTGACTAGAAGGAGTAGTAGAAACTGATTCCCCCTAATGTGATGTGCAATTTTGTGTAGTGCTAATGTCCCGCTGAGTCGATACAAGTGAAGGTGAAACATTGGAAGATGCCATCGATTACAAAGATCGATTTTGACAATCCTATTTCTCTATTACAACATTGATCATTCCCACAAAATCTTTGCAAGGTTGATTGATATGCACCTGATTAGATTGTTCAACTTGATTGACAAGTGCTATGTTTACGTTGTGTGCATGCAAGGGGTCTTTGAATACTCCTATCTGAAGCTCTTGCATCTCGATCATATCCTACACTACATATCTAAAGGGATAACATGTCTATATGTCATGACCTCGTTGTCGATGGTAAACACAATAAAGATTTTATCTACGTACCTTTGATCTACGCTTATTAGGTTTCAAAGAAAGTAACTTTGGAAGATTGATCCTTCTCACCTCATATAATCGATCAAAGAACGATGCTAATATCTCTGGAAAATTAGTATATTGTCATTGTGGCCAACATTGTTGGCCCTGTATCTAATTATTTTGCATATGATTTTGGACCAGAGGAGGCTGATATTGGTAATTATGTTGCACTGGTGGAGGCGGTGCACCTTGGTTTGAGGATCTGGGGATACTCAAAACAACTTGATTGATTTGGGTCACCTTTCGTTGCACACTACCACCTATAATATTCTTGTTTGACCATTCCTTTTTGTGGCATGGAATATCACCCTCCTGTATCTTGATGTATTTAATGACTTGGGCCTGTGCTAAGGCCTCCTCGAATGTTTGATACTGTTGTAATTGCAAGAGAAGCGAGATATGTTTCAAAAAACTTCTCATAAACATTCGAATGAGCTCTGTTGTGGGTAAAGTGAAAGGTAATTTTGAACCTTCCTCCATTTATTACCATACTCAATGACTGGCTCATCATCCAGTTGAAAAAGGTTAACCAAGTCAGTCAAACTTGTCGTTTCCTTAGAATTAGAAGCAAAACGCTGTAAGAATGCATTGGCTAATTTCTCAAAGTTGTATATGCTATGATTTGGTATATGATTATACCATTCTAAAGCATCCCAGCTAATTTTGTCTCAAAGGTTCTCAACATCAAAGGATCATTGTATTGAAAATAGAAGCACATATGGATGAAGCTTGTCATGTGCTCTTGTGCATCTTCATCATATTTGAACTTTTCAAGTTGAGGCATCTTGAAATTCGATGGGTATATCGGTGAAGACACTGATGGATGCAAAGGCTGATTTCTAAGCTACTTCAGCATGGGTTTTTGATAAACCCCTCTTTGATTTTGTTTTTCAAATGCATTTATCTGATCAGCTAGCACTTTGTATGGCCCTGATGAAATGATATGATCTTCATTTTGTCACCCTTGATTAGGTATAGGAGGCCACTTTTGATGTTGAGGTGGATGATAAGTATAATCATTAGGCACCTCATCATAATTGGATTTAGGGTAAGCATCCACTTCATCCTGATGTTCCTATTGGGACTTTACATATGATTCCAAATCATATTGATCTTGGTACTGTTGAGGAGTATGAGGTTCATGATGATAATCATATACCAACCTATTATATTGAACACGGTTTTTGCATGGCCTTAGTGAAATATTCTGAGATTGCACTGGGCATCTTATGCGTTGTTGCATCCTCTGGTTGCTAGGTGTAAGTGCCACTTTATGCAATGTATTTTGCACTTGCTCTTGTTGTATCTTTTTTTGTTCTTGTATCTTTTGTTGATAGAACTTTTTTAGGTGTGCTTGAGGCGAGTCCACCTATTTTTGAGTTAGTTGTTTTTGATCCAACTGGATTTGATCTGTTTGATGTTGGTCAAGTTGTGGTCTTAGTGCCTGATGTGCATGATCCCATTGTTCAACTGTATGGGGGCTATGTATCCTTGTATTTGAAATACGGATGGGTTTATCATATATTTTCCCCCTAATAGGATCTATTACTTGTTTTCCACAATCCTTAAAGGTTGCATTGACCTGATATTTTGAGTCATGAGTGGGCTCTGTATAGTTTGACGATGTAGAGCCATAATGTGGTCACCCCACATACTCTTAACAAGGAATAGGAGGATGACTTGGGTTCTCTTCCTCATCTATGAGAAATTATGCATACTCAGGCTCAGATATAATATCTATATATATTCAAGTTGCACAGAAGGCTCCCTATGAGGAGCAGGGGGATGACTTGCTTGACCCAATGGGATGGTTTGCTCACCCAAGCTAGGCCATGGTGTATGTTCATGATAACTTTTTGATTGATGTATAGAGAAAGTTGGGATGTGAACCTATGATATTGACATACTAGGCTTCTCATTTGGTGGATTGTTCTTTATATAGAATTCTATCAAGGTGTTCCAGTCAGGAAGGCTTCCTAGAGGACCCGTGGGTGCCTCCCTAATAGGGATATCTCAAATTTTAGACCCCCTAGGGATGTTATTGATGCTATGATAAGACCTAGGATGCCATTCAAGAATGGCCATGTCCTCTAGACTAATCTGAATATGTTCAGCGGTCATGGAACCTGATTCCCTCTCTACAATGGAGGTCTTGCTCACCATGGGAGGTCCCCTAGCCATATAATTTTTTTTGGCTTTCTAAAAATTTATAAGTGTTATATATCAAAATGATCAGTGTGATGAGCTGATAAAAATGAGCTATAACACAAAAATATGATTTTAGGGTCAATTTTTTGTATTTTGTGAATAATTGGCCAACCGGGGTTCATGGGGAAATGCTCACTTTTAGGAATTTTTGGTATATTTTGAACCATGAAGAGTTAGGACCCAAAATTTTTGTGAGAGGTGCACAATGGTAAAACTAAGACAAAAAAACAAATTTTGTAAGTTTTAGAGTTGTCTAGAACATTTTATGATAGTTTTACTGTAATTTTTATCAGTTTTCGGCTTCAAAAATAGAGTAATCATAAAACCAAAAATAAAATCTTTGTTATAGCTCCAGTTTACATGATTCTCGAACCATTGGATATAGAATCAAAAAGTATATTTTAATTAGGGTTAGGGTTTCACCCCAGATCTAGAATATTATGTTAATTACCCTAACAATAATGCAGCACACAAAGTAGACAATATGATTATCTCATTTAAGGATTAAATGTGTGTCCTAAAATTGGTTTAGTGCATTTGATTTATTGTGAATATACTCTGAAATCTTATCGTGTTTTTCAAAATTTGATGTTATACTTAATTTTTTCAAAGGTTTTCACCTATATACTCGCACAAGTCGAATATGGGAGTGAAGTCCACACTCAATGAGATAGCATAGGTACTACCAAACCTCACCTAGCACATCGTGCACAATGATACACTCTTTCAAAGATGTGTGCATGCCATTTTTCTTAGATAGGATAGTTCTTGGGTCAGCCTTGGCCACGAGCGGATCCCGATAATACAATTTCAAATGAGCTAACCAAGTGGTAATGAAATCCACTGTTGGTCTCAATAAAATGGGTTGGATGTGAGAGCCCAACACCACTGATGTTTAAATGAAATGTGGTGTGTGGAGTTATTTTTACTTTGCATGAAAATAAAATGCATAAAATAGCATTCACATGATTCTCCTACATGCTTTTCAAAAGAATGTTTAATTTTCAGATAATGCACAATTATGCTAGATGATATTCAGAGAATAAAACTATCCATGATAAAAATGGCCACTTATTGGACCTCATACATGCAAACTCTAAACAATAAATATCCTAGACCATTGGAGACCAGGGCATACTGCAATCAGAGATCCGCTATTCCTAGCAGTGACTAGTGGAAAACTAAAAAACATCTAGGATTTTGCCATTTTACTTTTTGCTATGTTTTCCTAATTAGCATCCATATATTGCATTCTAATTTTGTAAAAACACAGACAAAAAAATATAGAGAGGGAAAAAATGCTCCTACCTTAGGTCCAAGTCTATTGGTGGTGTCTGATTTTGCTATTTTTCAGTTCTCTATTGATCGCGTCTTTTAGGTGCGGCTACGACTGGGAACCGTAGGTATGAACCGTGATTAGCACTGTGAACCACAGGTGTGAACTATGGTTAGCACTGTGAAACATAGGTGTGAATCGTAGTTAGCACTATGAACCATGGTTGTTACCTACAGTTAGCACCTACAACAAAAAATAGAGAAAAACATCAGTGATCACAAAATTTTTGAGGTTTCCATCGTGATCACCTACTGTAACCACCAAAAAGGCTCACACCTAAGGCGTCCTATTGTAATAATTGATAAAAGCATAACATGCATACAAGAAAAATAAATTGACAACAAATAAATCAAGAACAAATACACTTTATTCCATTATATTCGAAGTCAAAATCAAATTACAAGTACATCCCTCTTAGGGATAATCACTTTGATACAATATTACAATAGGAGTGTGTAATTGTTTCCCTCTCAAGGGTAGGTGTTATTTCCAAGTGCCTTTTAGGGTGACACAAACTGCTCTAGGGTGTCGATGACCCTCTTCTTCATGTTGAGGAAGGAATTGTATGCTTTATCTCCTTTGAATCTATTCCCTATGATCAAGAAAAAACAAGAAGCAATTAATAATAAAGGAGGCCTCTCTTGATGAGGCTTTGAAAGGAATCTTGCATAAAGAATAGCATGAAATCAAGAAAGCATGTAAAACTATAAATCTATGCAAGAAATGAGGAAATTGTAATATAGCATGTAAAGAAGCATGAATCTAGCTAAGAAACATCCTAATTAACCATTAGAAAACTTGAATTGCATGAAACTAATCTAGATTAACAAATGCAAGGAAATGAAGTAAATCTACCTCTAAATCCTAAATTGAATGGTCAAATGTCTGCTAAAATGTGGATCTATGCGAGATTAAGCTAAATGCATGACTGGAAATGGAAATCTAATGCTAAAATGGAGGAAAGAAAGCATCAAACCCTAGTTGTAGGTCTGAGGTGTGGTTGGAACTATTAACCAGCTAATAGCCACGATTAAGATGAAAGTGTCCTTTCTCTTGCAACCAAGGCCATAAAATCTCAAATCCTCTAACTAATTGATGGTCAAGGGTTGCCTGTATTTTCTAGAACATATTGGTGGTTGAATTCAAATAAATTAGCAATAGAGGTGTGTCAATTGTCAAGCTTGCTCCTCAAGCTCTTGATATCTCAAATTTTGCATGCATATTTGTCATTTATCAATTGGAAATCACTTCGTTACTCCTCAAGGGGATATGGAATTGCTCTCCAATCTGATAGGGCTCTACTATGTGCAATTGAGCTATTCTTTAGGATGGTTGCTCTTTGAAATTGGGTTCTTAAGTAGACTCCAAAAATCCTTGCTCTAGCTTCATGGAGAAGCCAAGAACAAGATTTGGCATTTGAGAGGAAGCTTTTGGATGCTTCCCATCCCAAACCGCTCTAAAAATCATTGTAATTCAGTTGTTGCAACTAATTTGACTCAACTCTGGTTGCTCGAGTTTGTTACAATTCTAATCACAGGTGTCAGATGCAGTTAGCATGTAATCTTTTGCTAACTATAGGTGTCAGCTATGGTTAGCATGCAGGCTTATGCTAACCACAGGTGTCAGTCACGGTTAGCACTGAATAGGCCAAGGAGCCCAAATTGAGTGGTTAAAACCACTACTTGGTCTTGGGAATTTCTAAGGTCATTCATATGGTCTGTAAATGTGCCCATATGAGTAGTCGCCATCGACATGACGCATTTTAGGTGTCTACATGTAGGAAGCTTCTCACACTTTTAGCTATTAATTTTTTCTTGTAGTGATGTCTTAGGTTGCTTTCTTGGATGCAACCTAAGAATCCAATATGATTCTCCTCCTTACTAGAGAACCCAATATCAATGTCAAGGTGACTATAAAATTTCTTGATGCTCCAAACAAGATAGTTTTATTGTACCAAATCTTCAACTTTATTCTAAGGGTTGATATAAATTAGTTTTCAAGAATTTTCCTATGTCCCTAAAATACTTTATCAAGCTTAGGGTTGGCTATTTCTCTAAATAATCAATTATATTCAAGTTGATTCATACAAATATGGGTCCTAGTATTAATTGGTTATTCTTGAAACTAGTGGAAAAACCCTATCCATTGCTTACTTTGACCTTACAATAGAGTCTAGGTCCATCTCCATTTGAAGTAGACATACTACTTTCCATTACATTCTAATTTTCTTTACATCCATACAACCATTGAATACATGAAGTGCTAGTTGTTGAAAGATAAAGTTAACTAACTACATCATTCATAATTTCCCAATACACTCCAGCAAATAATTGACATAATCGTTTATCATTAAATCATCAACATTTTAAAGTTAATAATGCATTCCTTGCATCATAGTATATATTGACATATATTGCATAACTGTTTCATCAAACATTAACTATCTCATCCACTTAAATCATTTTTATTTTCAAATAAAAAACAACATGCACAAGAATTAACACATAAAACCACAAAAATATTAACACATTATTTATCCTAGGAACCCTCATGGGGAATAAACCCAACCTTCAAATATGTACTTTCCTCATATTCATAAACTTAGGATGTCAAATATTACAAATATATAAGGGCCACTATGGGTTTCTTTCAATCAATTATACATTGTAAGGAATACAACCGTTCCTTATCAAATTCATGATGCAATTAGGGAAATTTTCCTAATTCCATTGTCTAAGTCATCATTGTATCATTAAGGTATTTCCCATACCAATAAGGATTCCAACTACCCATTTAACTCATGATGCAATTAAGGAAATTTCCTAATTCCTTTCTCTAAGTCATCATTTTATCATTAAGGTATTTCCCATACCAATAAGGAGTCCAATTGCCCCTTTAAACTCATGATGCAATTAAAGAATCTATGGATTCTAAGCCATCCTAATAATTTTAATATGTTTATGATAATCATTGGAATCTTAGTTTTGAGAAGTCGTATCGATGTTAGAGAGAACCATATGAGTTCCCTCAAGAATGAATTCCAAATTCATTCTACACAATTGACACAAAGTCAATCTATGAATTAACATCCTATACCTTTAATTTATTAATAAAATTTTCTTCCTAAATTGATATTTTAAACTAATAATTTAAATTATTTATCATTTCATAATCGTATCTGGTTTTAGCAACTCATATCAACCACCTTTCTCCTTAATGTCAGGCTAATAAAAGTAAACCCTTAGAGGTTTAGCATGGATAATATAAAGCTCATTATTCTAAAACTATTTCCTTTGATTATATACAAACCAATAGGAGTCTAATTCCCCATTGAATACAACATATTAATCTATTCAATTGATTCTCAATTGCTATCAAATTTACTTCCTAAATTTTATCTGAGATTCATTTCATTATTTTTCAAAGTCCTGTCAATTCTTTTTCTAATTGTCAGCTAAAGATGCATCAAATATCCTATACAATTTTTATATTTCAATTCCAAGGTTAGCTCTTAAATAAATTCATTTCCATAATTGGATCCCAATATGCATTCAGTTATTTCATCCTCTATCATAAAGTTTTCAAGAATGTATTTGTAAACTGTTATCAATTTTTTCCCAAAATTTGATCCAACATAATCTCTAATTTTCTTGCTAATTTGGTTCTCAAAATTCAATCCAAGATTATTTCTCTTATCTCCAAACGATACCAAATTTACCTCCAAGATTTGCCTTAATACTATTCAATTAATATCTCAAAAGGAGGAAATTCCCATAAATTATCTAGCATCAAGGTCTATCTCTAAATAATTTACTTTTCTAATCCCAATCATAAATGCCATTTATTTGATTGTTAGGGACATTTGGAAGAGTCCCATACCTCTTCCTGGATGGACACCAAGATCATCCATTCTTCTAATGGATTTCATTCATTAAATTTTTTATAATAAATCATAGTATTTATTTTATATACAAAATCATCATCTCCATTTACTTCTCATATTTAACATAGAAAATCACCAAGCATGGATAAACAATTCATTCATCATAAAAAGTATTAATTCTCAATAACATTCATAATTTATATGTAAATATGCATCACATATTTGTATATCACATACAAAGAAATCACCAATCATGAATAGATGATTCATCCATATTTAATATTTTTATAAAGAAGGATTGATTCATAATTCCAACCATAATTTGTTTGGATTACCACCAAACATTGGAAGGATTCCCATACCTCTTCCCAAGGAATGAACACCAATCCATTCTTACCAAAACTAGAAGGTCTTCCAACCTTATAGTTGGATATTTCCATTTACAAATTTCATTATAATAATATAAATGCAAAATATTTAATTTCCCTTGTTCATTAAGTCTATCAATCAAATTGATATACAATCAAATTATCCGATAATATTTTTGGTTCATATATTATACACCATCATTTCCTATATATTAAAATTCATCACCAATATTAATTAATTCACCAATTTTAATTAAATCTAGTATCTACCAAGAAGAAGAGTAATAGCATTAGACCATTCTTTAATATATTTGAAAATTTATTTCTACTAACTTAGCTTTAAAAGTCATACATAAGAAAAATATTTTAAACCTTCTACATACAGACACCTTAATCATTCCACAAATGTTCATTTCTAATATTCTTAAGCATTTCATAGAAAAATAATCAAATACTTCTACTTTATGGTAGTTTTAGTATTGGCCCCTTTATTTTTATCTTCACCTACTAACTATGAATAACCTGATTTATAAATTGAAAGGTTATCTACTAGGCATGATTATTCAAATTATTATTATTTGATCCCAATCAAGATTGAATTGTTATATACACAACATTAGGTTTGTCATAGGTGTGGTTAATCATCTAATACAATCAAATTATCTCATCCAAATATCCAATCATCATGTGTTGACACCCTAATCTCTGCGACTAGGTAGTTAGCTTTCTCAGCTAGCCTTGACCACCATGGTCGTGTCTCTATGGAAGTCTTTCTCCATACTCCCATAAAGAGCATATGGGACAATAGAACTCATACTTTTAGACATAAAGCAACCAAAAGTAATGCGTCGCACCCCAAGACGTTGCTATGTGTTAAATAAAAAATACGCAGGTCTGATTTCAGATAGAGGTTTGGTCACAATTTTTCCAAATGCCTCAAAACTTGGCTACAAACCATTCAGTATCATCCATTTATTATATTACGTCACATTTTATAAGAAGTTATGAGGAGCACTAAGTTGTAGATGGCATTCTAAGATAAGGGTTTTATAATTAGAAGATAGAAATATTTGTAGCGAAAAATGTTTTACTCGGTAATGGAAAATACGTCACTCCAAACTAGTATAACTAATAAATGAATTGACCTCATATAGGTAGCTAATTCTATAGCCACCCAAAAAAACAAGATCAACACTATGACAGTGATCCTTAGTCTCTACCATAGAAACTCTCCTATACCATAGTCATGCCAACATTGAGGTTTAAGGAACTAGAGTTTGAGGTTCTTACATCGACCCTCATATGCTAGATACATCATTCTCATGATGTGAGCAATAGCACAAAACCTGTTATGATTTTATGTTCTAAGTCAAGAATATGGTATTCCTACTATGGATTAATATTGCCAATGATATCTTAAGCTAATAGGTTAGAAATTGGATTAATCAAGTGATAGTGATGCTAGTTTTTCAGATAATGATAGAGATGAAGTCCTATTTATGATTGAAGACAAATAAGAAGTCAAGAAAAGGTCACCAATAATTCTCAAGTGTTTTAGATGTGGTAACTTTGGACATTTTGAAGATAGTTGTACAAGGAATGGTTATAGTTTTAGTGATGATGAATATGAGGATGCACTTGAAGGACCAAAAGAAAATATTCTAATGACACTATAAAAAGAAGAAGGTGATCCTATAGAAGACAAGTCAAAAGAAAATGAAGATGTAGACAAAGGCAAACAAATAGAGGAGGAATTAGATAAAGAAGGATATGATATTAAGGTAGAACTTATTTATGCTCTTAACATAGTAAAGAAGGTAAGAAAGCAAAAATATAAACTTGAGTTTTAGTTTCAAGAATGCGATGAAGAGAGAAGAAATATTATAGAGGATCTAAACAAGTCAATGGCTAAGACAAATAAGTTCAAGGATAAGTTAGAAGCAAAGGTATTAGAATGTGAAAGGTTAGAACAAAAAGTAGCTCTACTAAGGGAAGATTTAGAAAAATCCAAGAGTAAGCTACACAAGTTTAGAAAGAGTTCAAATATTGTGGATAAGATGATCAAGGTACAAAGAAGGTCAAAAAACAAAATAGGTCTTGGTTTTGAACAGGCTCAAAAGAAACAAGTAGAACAATCAACATTAATTTCTAAAGAAGAAGAAAATTTAGAAGAAGACAGTGTAAGAGAAAGTGAGACATCTGATGATGAGTTGGACAACAAAAATTTCAACAAGGAAAGGAACAATGCACAAAGAAGAAACATATGGAACAAAAATCAAAATAGGATAAGAGAGACTAAGAGACCAATGAGGTCAAGACAAGGAAACTTCAATGGAAGATGTTTTTCATGTCACATATTTGGGTACATAGTTTCACAGTGTAGGACACATGAAAGACAAGAATATGGGAACAGATAAATTTTCCATGGGTATTGCTACTCATGTAATCAATTTGGTCATAAGGCAATGAATTGCAGGGTTCTTGACTGAAAAGGATATGGCTTTACTAGGAGAAACCCTAAGACATTTACACCTCCAAGGAATAATAACATTAAGTGTTATAAGTGCAATAATTATGGACATACAGTTAAATGGTGTAGAGTAGACATTCTAGAATCAAGTATGAATAGGAACAGGAACATAAACAAGAATATGGATATGAACATGAACAGGAACAGGAATAGGAATGAAAACAAGAATAGGAATAGGAACAGGAATATGGATATGGATATAAACAGGAATAGGAATGTGGACATGAATAGGAACAAAAATAGGAATAGTTAAAGAAATCAAAAGGATCATATGATAAGAAAAGAGGATAAATGTAAATACCAGTGCTTGCTAGGAGTAGAAATACTCCCACCCCAAAATTAAACACCTCAAGAGGAGGTGGGGGAGGGGCTAAGCTAATAGATTCATTCTTATCGCTGAGCCCGAAAGGTTACCATTTTCCATTTATGTCAAAGAGGGAGATATTTGAGTAAGGGGGAAAAATTTGGTTTAAGGAGAGAGCATTGAGTCAAGGGGAGCATTTTCCCAGGGGGAGCAAAACAGGAAAAATGTCAAGATTTTGTAAAAGCAATTTGGGTTTCCATCAATGACAAAGGGGATATTTTTGGACATTTTGAGTGGTAAGTTGTCATTGATGTCAATATTAAGTGGTCATTGATGTCAAACTTACAACACCAGTCAATGGCAGTTTCAGTTGGCAGCATCAATTTTGGTTTCAGTTTCAAGACCCGGTTCTAGGAAGTCATATGAGGTCCAAAGTGCAAGAAAAAGACCAAATAAATAATATTATAACATTATTTTATAATATTATATAAAGAAAGTTTAAAATTAATTATAAATTTAATTAATTTATTAGTTAATTTATTTAACTTATAAAGTTATTTAAATAAATTATTAATTATAAATTAATTTAAGCTAAGGTTAAAAACCCTAAGGTGAGTTATTAAAAATAAAACTCTCATGTAGAGGAGTTGGAGAGCAAGTGGGTAGTTAAAACCCTCCAGTTATCGAGAGGCCCAGGTTCAAATCTTTCCCCTCACATGTTGTGGATATGTTGTATATAAAAGGTTTCTCATCAAAAAAATAAAATTCAAAATTAAAATTCGAATGTCATAGCACCGACATGAGGAGAAGTTTGAAAACATGTATAAAAGGAGGAACTCTAACACTTCCAAAAATTACCATACCTTTGAAACATAATTTTGAGCTTTGTAATTTGCAATGCGTCCATGGAAGAGAGAAAGCATGTGAAATTCATGAGAGATAAGACGACGGTGGAAGCATAAGAGAAAGGAATTTATACTTCCTTCACGTGGACCTTAGTAGCCCACGCAGTGGGCTCCCAAGCGCTAAGGCACTTAGAAAAGAGGAGAACGGTGGATCGAATCTTGCCAAATCCTCTTTTGAGGAAGTAAGAGGTATGCTTTGATATTTGTTGCCAAAAATTTTAGGGATATAGTTTGGGCACATGAAAATTAATTTTTGCATATTTTTATTTGGTTCTAAGGTTGCAAGGGAGTTGTAAGGGTTTTGCAAAATTAAAATTTTAATGTTATTTGCTCAAAGGTTTTGAAAATATTGTAAGGTGTTTGGTTGATATTTTATGGTGTTGAATATTATTTTAAGTTGGAGTTGATAAGGTGTATCAAAGAAATTATTTTTATGTATGTTATGATGAGTGTTATTTTTAAAAGGGAGAAATAAGGCATAAATTGAGTTGTGATTATTTTGTGTCAAAGGGAATATTTTTGAGAAAGTATTGAAGTGATATTGTTGTGTTTAACCATTGAAATTGGAAAGAAGGAAATTGTGATTGAGACAGGTTTTTCCAAAGGCACTTTGACATCCAACAAAAAGGTATGGGCATATTCTTCCTAGTGAGTGATTGTTGAAAATTGTGAATAAAAGTTAGAGTGAAAAGTATTGTTTGGTTTGCATTGTTGAGAGTGTTTTGAATTAATGCTTCAAGGTCTTTTGGAATTAAGAGTTGTTGATAAAACCTTGTTTTATAAGCATTGTTGTTGAAGTGTTTGAGTTGAGTGAAGAACTTGAACTAGGGTTTGCAAAGAACATGTGTATCATTTTTATGTGAAGATTTCTTTATAAGCATTGTTGTTGAAGTGAGTTGTTGAGTGAAGAACTTGAACTAGAAATTTCAAAGAGCATGAGTATCATTGTTGGAAATATTTGAGTGAGTATTCATATGTTTGGACTAGGGTTTGTGAGCAAGGATGATTTCATTAAGTGATTGGTTGAGTAGAGTTGGTTGAGCCTAGTCAAGTGAATGTGTGAAGTGATTGTTCAAGTTCTATGAAACAAATTATTCTATATTC
Organism: Wollemia nobilis; assembly: GCA_028583015.1. Classification (NCBI taxonomy): domain Eukaryota; kingdom Viridiplantae; phylum Streptophyta; class Pinopsida; order Araucariales; family Araucariaceae; genus Wollemia; species Wollemia nobilis. The sequence goes on from JAQPPZ010015413.1 coordinate 2,483,710, forward strand.
TGAATTGTTTTGAGAAAGAGTTTGAGTATTGATGAGTGTGAAGCATATTGAGTCTCTAAAAATTCTCTATATGTTTCTATGATAAAAGAGTGATTGAAAGTGATTGATTATTGAGGTGAATGTGAAGCATATTGAGTCTCTAACAATTCTCTATATGTTTCTAAGAGAGTGATTGAAAGTGATTGAGTATTGAGGTGAATGTGAAGCATATTAAGTCTCTAAAAATTCTCTATATGTTTCTAAGAAAGTGAAAGTGATTAAGTATTGAGGTAAATTTGAAGCATATTGAGTCTCTAACAATTCTATATATGTTTCTAATAGAGTGATTGAAAGTGATTGAGTATTGTGATGAGTGTAGAACATATTTAATCTCTAAAAATTATCTTTATATTTCTATGAGATTGGACAAGTCCTAGTGTGGACTTGTTGAGCATATTTGAGGTAAGTCTTTGAGAAGACTTGTGGACATATTTGGGTAAGATTTTATGGAAGCTTACAATACATATTGAGAGTAGATTTGGATAAGTTCTTGTGAGGAATTATTGAGCAGATTGGACAAGTTCTAGAGAGGACTTGAGGACATATTGGTGTGAGATTTTGTGTAATATTGCAAGGTAGATTTGAGATAAGTATTTGAGAAGGCTTGTGAGCAGATTTGATTGATTGATTTATTCAAACCTTGAGTTAAGGTTTGGGGAAGATCTAGTAGAGTTGATTTAATATTGAGTCAAGCTTTTATTTAAGGCTTTAGGACATAGATTGAGGATAAATTTGTGCTAGACTGAAGGACTGTTTTTAGTACAGATTCAAGGACAGAGTTTGGTGCAGATTTGAGGATAGGATTGTGCCAGACCAGAGACAAAAATTGAGGATATATTTGTGCTAGACTAAAGGACTGTGTTTAGTGTAGATTTGAGATAGATATTTGGAGGTGACAAAGTTGAGGATATAAGTCTCCAACCAGGTCCCCTATGTTATTGGTATGTAAAAAGGATGAATTTTGATGCTTGTGTGTGGATTATTGAGACCTCAATGAAATCACTATTAAATATAAATTCCCTATTCTAGTTATTGATGAATTTTAGATGAGTTGCATGGGGCTCAATATTTTCCAAGTTGGATTTGTGGTTAGGCCATCATCAAATTAAAATCAAGGATGAGGACATTCCCAAAATAGATTTTAGAATGCATGAATGGAATTATAAATTCTTGGTTATGTCATTTGGCTTAACCAATGGACCTTCCACCTTCTAGAGTTTGATGAACTTCACTCTTTGAACTTTTCTTCACAAATCCATTCTAGTATTCTTTTATGATATATTATTCTATAGTCATTCATGGTAAGAGCATCTCTAACACTTGGATCAAGCACAAATTTTATCTAAAAATTAGTTCTATGCAAAGAGGTCCAATTATTCCTTTAGATAGCAAGATATGGAATATTTGGGTCACATAATCAGTAAGGATGTGTAACAACCCCAATGGTTACCCAAATTATATATATATATATATATATATATATATACATATTCATCTTTCATAAGGCAAGGGTCATAATCATGAACTAAGATAGAATCATTCCATTTGGATTGTAAATTATCAAGGCAAATATTATCAAGAGATATTAAGACTTGATCAGAGTCACTCTTAAGTAGAAGTGATCAGCTTCTATGAAATCCTCATACCACTCAGGTAGGATAACGTAGGCCTAGCATTAGGTTTCATCCTTCTTATAAGGAAAATCACCCTTAACCATACTGTTCACCAGGCCTAGTATATAGGTGAATACCTTGAAGATGGAAATCCATCATAATGAAATAACCTCAAAAATGGTTATTCATAGATCTTAGATCCAACCCATATTTCTCAATGGGGTTACTAAGATATTAGAATCACTATTTATGATTAAAATTACATAATCCTTGGAATACCATCTTATTTGTTGGGTGATTGATTTTCATCCTCCCAAATGTATTGAGTGCTTGGTTTACTTCTAATTAACTTGTATTAATGGTATTGTTTTGTCTAGTATTGTTGTGTAGGTCCTCCATAAGTTTCCCTCTACACTATTGTAAGCAATAAAATATAGAAATTATAAACATTCATTAAACATCATATGTTTGACGAAATATACTAATCAAAGAATTTTTATTACTTGATCCATTTCCAAAACATATGTCACTTATCATTCGTTAGAGATGAATATTACAATATGAAGACCTATCTCTAATTTTCAAAGCTAGTAATCAAATACATAAAGTATTACAAATTATGGCTGATTTTACATAAATTATTTCAGCCATCCATAATTACAATGAGACTAACTCAAATCATGCTTAAATGAATAGTATAATAGTCTTCAATAATTGTTGTCTGGTCCTTCTCTGGAATGTCTTGAATCTTCTTGGAGTGAGAGATGATAGTGAAGGGATCAGGACAACTTGAATGCAAAGTATGCCAAATGCATTGCAAGCAAACATGCTTATCAAATTTAAATGCAATCATGCATCACACATTTGCCAAATGTATATCACATACAAATAAATCACCAATCATGAATAAATAATTCATCTATCCTTAATATTTTCATAAATAAGGATTAATTCTTAATCCCAACCATCATTTTTTTGGTTTATCACCAAACATAGGGAAGAGTCCCATACCTCTTCCCAAAGAATGGACACTCATCCATCCTTCCAAGACTAGAATATCTTTTCATTCTTCTTAGTTGGTTAATTCCATTAAATAAGATGAATGTAAAACATAATTTCACTTGTTTTGACAATCAAATTGATATAAAATCTCTATTCAAACACATCCAATAATATTTGGTTTCTATATTACACAACCCATTAAAATCCATTATCCTAATTAATTAAATTTAATATGCAAAAGTCCCGTATTCAACATAAACAATCTCCTATGTGGAATAATCCTATGACATCATAACATAAAGGAGCTTCTATTTAAATTCAAACTTCCCATATACATTTCTACATTAACATAGGAAATCACAAATCTAATTGATTTCAATCTGATTTCCTAATCATTCCAAAAATAAAGAAAATTGCTTTAATTCTAAAGCCAGTCAAATTTCAATAGAACAAAATCAATATTTACAAATCTACTTAATTTCAATCTGATTTTCTAATCATTCCAAAAATAAAGGAAACTGCTTTAATTCTATATGATTCCTTTGAAACCCAATGACTACAAAAGAAAGACTATATTTGGTAACTTTCTATATCATTTTATGATAAAATATATACTCTCAACCTCCATAAAGTAAATAGATTCTAATATGCTTTGATCTTTATCACAAAAAGCCTTTCAATACAATAGATATTATTCACTTCCATTCGGATCATAAATTTAATATCTCTATTATCCTATAAAGGCATTGAGCGACTGAAACCTATGGTTTCTTTGTTACGTCCAACATAACGCTTCACCCTCAAAGTTACTCTAAGTTCAGCCATAGAAGGTTTTAAACCATAGAAAGAGGTAGGTATAAGCTTTCATCACTAAACAATAACATCTTGGTTATCCCCGACTCAAGCAGAATAGGTTGGCTACAAGAATTAAGAGGAAACCCATTCCTCTCTACAAACCCTTCTATTTGACCATATACCAACATTAAATATAGTGCCATGTGATGGGGAAAACGTGCTACTCTAATCGGCAGTGAAAACAATCTCGGATGGCTCGACTATGCACTAAGGAAGACGACTACCAGATTTATGTTCAAGCATTCCATAGTGATGGAAAGACCTTAGAAAAATAGGGTATTAGTTTATTTCGAACAAAATTTCAACAGAGGTCTCAATATTCCGTTACATGGGAATTAGCACAGTTGATTGAATTTATATGATTCAAGCATAATAAAGGTTTGTTTTATAAGGTCGATCAATGAGCCAGAAGTTTTGTCGATGCCATGCCATTAGAGCATATGTAGCATATGAGAAATGATTTGCATAGACCACCATATCTTCTCATAATCGTGCTCATGTAGAGGAGTCTATTGCATTGTCATACGTAAGTCTAAGGTTTGATTTAAAACAAAGCATCACTCTTGAAAAATTGAATGAGAAGTGCTATATGTAACAACCCCATTTGTTACCACATTTTTTTATATAAATGTATATACATATTCATATTTCATGAGGAAAATGTCCTAATCATGAACTAAGATAGAATCATTCCATTTGTATTGTAAGATATCAAGATAAATAGCATCAAAAAATATTAAGACTTGATGAGATTCAACTTGAGTAGAAGTGATTAGATTCTATGATACCCTCATATCACTCAGAAATGGGAACGCTATCCAAGCATTAAATTCCATCCCTCCTAAAAGGGAAATCAATCTTACTCATACTGTCCACTAGGACCAGTAAATAGGTGAATTCCTTGAAGATGGTAAACCATCATAGATTAAATAAACTCAATAATGGTTATTCATAGATCTTATATCCAATCCATATCTTCTCGATGGGATAACAAAATCACTATACGTAATGAAAATGACATAATCCTTGAAATGCAATCTTAAGCATGATTATATTACCTTATACCTCTTAAGGCTTATTTTAGGTTATCATAATGTTTCAAGTTATACCAACCATGAATGTTTATAAAGTGATCATAACCCAATTAACCTTAAGGAGTAGAATCCATTACTTTATGACTCTTGAGACTGTAACACACATGAGATATCCATTTGAGCAAGATTTACATTCAATTACATTCTACTTTTATTTGCATCCATACAACCATTGAATACATCAAGTGCTAGTTTTTGAAAGATAAATTTAGCTAACTACATCATTCATAATTTTCCAATACACTCCAGAAAATAATTGACATAATCGTTTATCATTAAATCATCAATATTTTAAAGTTAAGCATACATTCCTTGTATCATAGTACACATTTCCATAGATTGTATAACTATTTCATAAAGCATTTAACCATCTCATCCACTTAAATCATTTTTATTTTGAAATAAAAAACAACATGCATAAGAACTAACATATCAAACCACAAAAGAGTGACACATTGTTTATCCTGGTAACCCTCATGAGGAGTAAACCCAACCTCCAAAATATGTACTTTCCTCATATTCATAAACTTAGGATGTCAAATATTACAAATATAGAATGGCCCCTATCGGTCCCTTTCAATCAATTATACATTACAAGGAATACAACCGTTCCTTATCAAATTCATGATGCAATTAGGGAACGTTTCCTAATTCTCTTCTCTAAGTCATCATTGTATCATTAAGGTATTTCCCATACCAATAAGGAGTCCAAATGCCCCTTTAATTCATGATGCAATTAAGGAATTTTCCTAATTCCTTTCTCTAAGTCATCATTTTATCATTAAGGTATTTTCCATACCAATAAGGAGTCCAACTGCCCTTTTAAACTCATGATGCAATTAAAGAATCTATGGATTCTAATCCATCCTAAGAATTTTCATATGTTTATGATAATCATTGGAATCTTATTTTGGAGAAGTCGTATCAATGTTAGAGAGAACCATATAATTTCCCTCAAGAATGAATTCCAAATTCATTCTACACAATTGACACAAAGTCAATCTATGAATTAAAGTCCCATATCTTTAATTCATTAATAAACTTTTCTTCCTAAATTAATAGTTTAAACTAATAATTTAAACTATTTATCATTTCATAATCGTATCCGATTTTAGCAACCCATGTCAACCATATTTCTCCTTAATATTAGGTTAATAAAAGTAAACCCTTAGAGGTTTAGCATGGATAATATAAACCTCATTATTATAAAACTATTTCCTTTTATTATATTTAAACCAATAGGAGTCTAATTCCCCATTAAATACAACATATTAATCTATTCAATTGATTCTCAATTGCTATCAAATTTGCTTCCTAAATTTGATCTAAGATTCATTTCATTATTTTTCCAAGTCCTGTCAATTATTTTTTCAATTGTAAGCTAAAGATGCATCAAATATCCTATATAATTTTTATATTTCAATTCCAACATTAGCTCTTAAATCAATTCATTTTTGTAATTGGATCCCAATATGCATTCAGTTATTTCATCCTCTATCATAAAGTTTTCAAGAATGCATTTGTAAACTGTTATCAAATTTTTCCTAAAATTTGATCCAACATAATCTTTAATTATCTTACTAATTTGGTTCTCAAAATTCAATCCAATATTATTTCTCTTATCAAAAAATGATACCAAATTTACCTCCAATATTTTCCTTAATACTATTCAATTAATCTCGCAAAAGGAGGAAATTCCCATAAATTATCTAGCATCAAGGTCTATCTCTAAATAATTTACTTTTCTAATCCCAATCATAAATGTCATTTCTTTGATTGTCAAGGATTTTTAGAAGAGTCCCATACCTCTTCCTAGATGGACACCAAGATCATCCATTCTTCTAATGGATTTTATTCATTAAAAATTTCATAATAAATCATAGTATGTATTTTACATACTAAATCATTATCTCCATTTACTTCTCATATTTAACATAGAAAATCACCAAGCATGGATAAAAAATTCATTCATAATAACAAGGATTAATTCTCAATCCCATTCATCATTTATATGCAAATATGCATCACATATTTGTATATCACATACAAAGAAATTACCAATTATGAATAGATGATTAATCCATCTTTAATATTTTCGTAAATAAGGATTGATTCATAATTCCAACCATCATTTGTTTGGATTACCACAAAACTTTGGGAGGAGTCCCATACCTCTTCCCAAGGAATGAAAACCAATCCATTCTTCCCAAAACTAGAAGGCCTTCCAACATTTACAAATTTCATTATAATAATATAGATGCAAAATATTTATTTTTCCTTGTTCATTAAATCTCTCAATCAAATTGATATACAATCAAATTATCCGATAATAATTTGGATCATAAATTTTACACCATCATTTCCTATATATTAAAATTCATCACCAATATTAATTAATTTACCAATATTAATTAAATCTAGTATCTACCAAGAAGAAGAGTAATAGCATTAGACCATTCTTTAACACCTTTGAAAATTTATTTCCACTAACTTAGCTTTAAAAGTCATACACAAGAAAAATGTTTTAAACCTTCCACATATAAAGACACCTTAATCATTCCATGAATGTTCATTTCCAATATTATTAAGCATTCAATAGAACAATAATCAAATACTTCTACTCTATGGTAGTTTTAGTATTGGCCCCTTTATTTTTATCTTCACCTACTAACTATGAATAACCTGATTTATAAATCGAAAGGTTATCTACCAGGCATGATTATTCGACTTATTATTATTCGATACCAATCAAGATCAAATTGTTTTGAACACAACCTTAGGTTTATCATAGGTGTGGTTAATCATTTGAGACAGTCAAATTATCTCATCCAAATATCAAATAATTATCTGTTGATACTGTATCGCTCCAAATTTTTTGCACCCTTACCTTCAGGCTATAGGATCCGTGCCCAAAAGTGGGATGTGAAAATGATGGGACAATACCTCAGACTGAGAGGCCCTTTTAAGGTCCCGCCTCTCGTGGGAGGTGTATAAGGGTGAATTTTTGATGGATGGTAGGTTCACCAGGAAACTTTTGAATGGCAGTTTCCATGCCTAGGTTGATAGTGTGTTTGATGTGTTCATTTTTATGCTTGATCATTCAACTCCTATGTTTGGCCGATATGAATCTAAACTATTCTATATGCCAATGCGGATTTCAATGAATACAAAAAATAGAAATAGATGCAAATTATAGAGAATATGCTAACCAAAAGAATTCATACCTGATTTTGGATGTCTGATGGAGATTCTGAGTCTTGTAGCAGTTTAGATCATCTCAGTTTGCACATTATCATCTGATATTTCTTGGGATTGTCTCAAATCATAGAAGGTCATCTAAAATAGGACATAATCGCCTGAAATATGATGAATTCGTTAGACGAATCTGTCAGAAACCTGCAATCATAGAAACAGACACAAAATACCAAATATGCAAATGTAGAAGCAAGGGATAATGATAGAAATAACAACAAACTTGCCTAAATAATAGTGTCTAATAACAAATGAGGAAATGTAGTAAATTTAATGATTGATTTTACCTTTATCATGCAACTATGCTAAATGAGGTGAACTCCAAGGTGCATAAAACATAATAACTTAAAACAGTGCAGAAATATGTTATGGAAAATGTAGAAAAGCTTAAGAAAATGCGAACTCTAAACTCGGACTGCCCCCAATCTGGACTACAATCAGGATCACCTCCAATTGTATGAAATCGTCCGTAATCATCTAAGATTGTCTACAACGATCCAAGATAGCTTTGAATAAAAAAAAGTAGAATTCATGCAATAAAAAAATGCAAAATACCAAAATGCAAGCAATAATGTGAAAGAATAAGGAGCTAACTCTGCAATGAAATCCTGTCAATAAAGGGGTTGGGGGTTCAGGGAGAATCAGCAAGAATTAGGAAGGGAGGCAGGTAGGGGGATAAACTGAGAAAATCCCAGTTTATATAGGATTAGGAAGAGGTTTGGGAGGTTGGGGATCATCCCAATCTAGGAGATATCCAACAGGGAAATCTCCAACTGTGCAGACACGCTTCTGCCCAAGTTGGAGAGGCTGTTGAAATAGAAGCTAATTATGAAAATTTGGTTTTGGGACGAAATCGTATGGACATTCTGTTCCAGACGAATTCGTCAGATCGGGGATGATTTCATCTAATCTGAGACGATATCATCCAACGGTCAAAAAAAATCCTAAATATGGCACAAAAAATGGGGAAAGCGGGTAAAATGCAGTTTAACGGGAAGTTCGGGGTTGAAATTAAAATTTTAATATTTTATCTTTTTACTAAGGTTTAACCATGCCAATTTTAGGGTGCTACATTTTGCCCCCTCTTTAGCAAATTTTTCAAGAAAATGCGTTAAAGATGAGTTTTTCTCGTTTTACGAGAAAGCAAAAATTTACTCAATTTTTTAGATGACGATTCTTGGTCGAATCGTACGAATGCTAACTATGGTGCCCCCTCCGTGTTTTTACCCAAATTGAACGTTTGAGGTAAAAATACGAAAAAGCAAAATTTTAAAATGTTGTTGGTTTTGAATAAAAGTAAGAAAAATAGGGAAAACCCTAATTCATTTTTTACTATTCATTTTTACTGGTTTTTAGAGCTCTACAAACAAAAAAATGGTGGAGACAGCGCATAGAGCGACAGAGGTCTGGCACGGGCTATGGGTAAGGATCTAATCCTAATAGATTAGGTTTGATTTTGCTTTGTGCAATTTTTGGATTTAAATTTTGATTGTTTGGGGCATCATGGCCATTTTTAGGCCGTCGACGACGTCGGGACAAAATCGTCCCTATTTCACTGAAATCGTCTCTAGATTGTTGATTTCATTTGAGGGTGAAATAGGCAAACTAGGGGCGATCTCGTCCAACAAGGGGCGATCCACGAGTTGCAAAATCGAAGATGATTTCGTCCTAACAAAGGATGATGCTACCCAAATTTCGAATGATATAATCCAATGGTGGATGATATCATCTTGTTAAGAAATTAAACTTGATTAAAATGTTTTTAATTTTATCTTAATGATTGGTTATTAATAAATTTTGTTGTTTATTGTTTGTTTTGTAGAGGGGATTACTAAAGAGCCAGGAATGGAAATACGACGGGCTAAGAGATGACATAGCCGCACTTGACCATGCAGAGCGTGACTGACTTGGATAGGTCAGTCTGTAGCATGTGGTAGAGATGCCACAAGTATCGACTGACATAGGGCTTCTGACAGCCCTAGTAGAGAGATGGTATCTAGGGTCGTCCTATTTTTGGCTACCGACAAGGGAGATGGCTCCCACTCTAGAGGACGTATGGAGGATCTTAAGGATCCCCATACAGGGACAGTTGATGACACCTACAGCCAATCAAGGCCAGACAATGATGAGACTGACTGGAGACCTGAGATTCACCCTAGAGAAGGGCATAGTGAACATCGAGTCACTATGGCAGATGCTTGGGGCATGTAGGCTGACATGGGTTTTGGTAGGGGTTGTCGATGGCTTACTGTTGTGCCACCAGAGCGGATGCAAACTACCGTGGGTGCTCTCAGACATAGTCTGTGACATGAGAGACCATGGGTATAGATTTGCATGGGGGAGCTTTGTACTCTGCCACTTGTATAGGATCTTGCATGGGGTTGTATACAAGGGAGGTCGATGTCTGGTCTTGACATCATTGTTGTAGGTTTGGTGCTGGAAGCACATTGCGGTGTAGAGGTTAGTAGGGCTCCCATTGACAGGTGTTGACCGAGAGAGACCCCAAGTTTTCTATTGGTGGTTGTAGAGAGGTTCACAGTGACAGATAGATTTGTCGATGTCTCAAAGGTTGCTAGATGAACTCATCCTAGACCAGATCACCTAGAGGCCGTGGCGAGAGCACCTCGAGTGGGCAGAGGATGGGCAGGAGCTGGCTTGCATCAAGTGAGTCTATTGGCTGAGGATGGAGCAGGGAGAGGTAGAACTCCACCGCTACGATTGGGTACTGTGATAGTTTGGTCTATAGTAGGGGATCCCTTCTATCAGGGATTACGAGTACTCTTGGACTGTTTAGGATAATACTACACTAAGCGGAGCTCTAGATCTACAATGATTCTAGAGTCAGGATGTGGATGATGCCCCCATCCAGCCAGTGGATGGTGATTATGTCGAGGTTGTTGATGGCTACGATGCCTGGTACATAGGCATCCACCCTCCTTGGATGATGAGGGTGTAGGGTCTAGTACATGCTACAGTGCGCCAGATGGGGAGGTTGCGATAGGCTGCTATTGAGGTAGTGTGGGGTCGTGGGGGGAGAGCAGTGGCAGATCCCACAAGAGAGATGTTAGAGGATGGCACAGGCTCCACAGAGGCCATGGGAGATAGAGCAAAGGGAGGAGAGGCTCCCTTCACAACAGAGGGAGAGACCACCATCGCCTAATAAGGGCAAGGGTGTTGATGTAGGGGAGAGCAACGAGACAGTGGCTCTCTGGGCTGAGGTTGCCCACCTCTGAGCTCAAGTGTAGACACTACAGGATGAGGCTACATGGCTTAGAGCTCAGGGTAGAGGGGTGAGCAGGGATGCTCTATCATGGTCTATTGCTCAGATCGCATTCTACCAGGGGTTATACTATCACATGGTTCCAAAGAACTAGAGGGTACCACTGCCAACCCCTATTACAGAGCCGATCATGATGGGATCAATGAGGACATCGTCACGATCGATGACGAGGACCCGAGATACAGCTCGGAACTCTATGGGACCACCTCCTCCACGTTAGGGTGGGGCAAGAGATGATGCTGAGAGCTCGAGGGCTTCTCGAGGCTAGGTGTCTATGGACTGTAAATTTTATAGAGATTGTTGAGAGGATTGAGTATGCCAGGGTATAGATTGTGGCATACCAATCCAGTTTTGATATGATGTATATAATTTTTGGATATATATATATATATGATCTTGTTTCTGATGCTATGACTTGTTCATATATTTTTATGATGCTTTACTGTTTGAATTGTTTTCTTATTGGATTGAGGATTCATATAATTATGTCGTTTTGAAATATTATAATTTTGATGTCATGTTGTAAGATTTTAAATGAAATAATTTGATGTAAACAATTGGTGGTTGTGGTGTGATTTGATAAAAAATAAAAGGGACTTCTAACAATAATTTCAAAGGACATTGTCACTATTATAGACCATTTCATGGAGTCACCACTCACTCGGTCATCAAGCTAATCCCAGTATAGAAATATTGTTAAAAGTAAAAGAGTGCTTAAGATATTGTCTTAAGACTTTGTGTTGTAATGACGGATATAATGATGGTTTGATGATTTGTTTTCAGATTTTCATAAAAATAGTATGCATGAACATATGATGTTGCTAGGCATAAATTCCTAAGTGTGATAAAATTTTGAACAATTCCTTTAGAATTTATACCATGGGTGCAATATTGAATTTTGAACATAATGTCATGAAATAGAATAGGTGTTTGTTTGTTTGTAAAGCATGATTGTGTAACATAATGATGCAAGTCACATGTTTTGATGAATTTTATTTAAAAATAAATGGAAAATAAAATTAGAACGATAGTTTGCGCTAGGCATAGAATTATAGGTATAAACTTATACCATCATCGCGAAATCCAAAGAAGAAAATAGATTGTTGGTTTTATTGCAAGATGATTTTTTTGACCTTTGATAAACAAAAAAATAATAATATGAAAATTTTGTTTGACATTATTTTTGAGATTTTGTGAGAAGATGTATGTAATTGCTCTTATAGAAAACAAGAATTCTGAAATAAAAGGATAAAATTATTCCGAAAAGAGTTATAGAAATATTTTAAATTATCTCAAAGAGAAATGTAGATTTATAAGGAATCCTCATGTGCAAATGTGAATTCATTACCGATCTTGATTTATCATAATGATACAAAATCTCTCAAATACAAATGTGTGTGCGATTGTATTGTTCATTCACCAATTTTGAGCAAGATAATTTGATACAAGTAATTTGCCTTGACCAAATGAATGATTGTTGACCATGATTTATATGCATGTAACCATACCAGACTACTATGTAAGTTAGGTTTATCAAGAGATAGCTAATCCATAAGCTGACAGAGGTCTGTACAAAAGAAGGTCGCTAATGTGACAGATATATCGCCATGCTAGGATTTACCCAAGGCCATGCGGGTTGGGCACAAACCACCTGTTATGGGGATTACCTCATAGTTTTTGAATAATTGAGAATTCCAGGGATTCAAGCTCATTCACCCTTATTTTATTTTCAAGGGGTAGGGAAAGGAGTTTATTGTATTTTGCTTTTGCTTTTCACTTTTGCTTCTTTTTTTTTTTTTTGTACTTTTGTATTTTTGCTTGATATTTGAGATAATGCTGAAATATTCTTGTGATGATTCAAATAACCTTTTTCTTTTTCTCTGTTTCTTGAAATTTTCTTTTCTTCCTATGCTAGGGATGCTTGCTCAGATTAGCTGTAGAGCAAGGGATTTTTATTTTGGGTAGGGGTGAGCTTGTCCTTTTGTCAATTCTCAAAGATTCTAGACCATGTGCATGATAGGATAGCAAGGGAAAATTTTCGCTCAGGAAACCATTTCTACTATGTAGCATCATATCGAATGTGCATTGAAATCATTTTAATGTGAAGAGATATACTTGGTTCAAGTAAATAACAATATCAGTTCTCTATGCTCAAAAATTTATTTAATTCAACTGTGGGCTTTGATATAAGAGAGATGAATAATCATAACAAATAAAATAAAGAGATTTATTCATGTGAATGTAAAAGTGCAGGATTCCAAATAAATACTAATTTATCCAAAATAAATGAAAATATAACTGCAATACTTCATAAATTGAGAGGTACAAATATAAAAGATGGTTTTGAAGATTTTTATGATTTGGATGTTTTTGGTGTTTTTATATTTTAAGTTTATGAATTGAAAGAAATACAAGATAGTGGTTTTTTGACATGTTTTAAACAAATATATACAATGATGAAATGACAAATTTTTATGCATAGTAATGTTTAAGATGCATAATGTTCATAGGTTCTTTAAGTTCTTTACCATCTAAGGTAGATAATTTGTATGCTCTTGATCCAAATTTAGCAGTGATGACATATGGTCCAAGCCAGTTGGGCTCAAATTTACCTTTAAGGTTTGTAGTTGCATTAGTATTTTTTTGATTTTCTTTTAATACAAGGTCACCGATCTCAAAGGATCGAGGATGAAATTTCTTAAGATATGCTCTCTTAAGCTTGTTTTGGAAGGCACGAAGATGCTCCAAAGCATTGATGCACTTTTCATCCAGAAGTTCTAGCTGACTAAATCTGCCAGCATGATATTCATCCCCTACTTCAATATCTTGAAGTAGTAGAGATAAAGAAGTAACTTCTAATTCAAAGGGAAAAATGGCTTCAGCACCATAAACCAAGACAAAAGGTGAAGTTCCAGTGGGGGTTCAAACACTAGTTCGATAGGCCCACAAAGTAGGATATAACTGAATGTGCTAGTCTCGACCAGTTTTATTGACCAATTTTTTGAGAATTTTTATTAAGGTTTTATTAGATGCTTCCTTGACCATTACCCTGAGGATAATAGGGAGTGCACCAGCGATGTTGAATTTTATATTTTTGACATAATTTCTTGACATCTTTATTTTTGAAACAAGTTCCATTATCAGAAATGAGATTGGCAGGAATTCCAAACCTACAAATAATTTGATTAAAAACAAACTTGGAAAATTGTGTTCTAGTGCAAGAAGCTAATGGCATAGCTTCAAACCACTTCGTGAAATACTCACTGGAAGTTATGATGAATTTGTGTCTATCAGATGACATAGGGTTGATTTTTCCAATGATGTCTAGGTCCCATTTTGAAAAGGGCCAAGGAGATGAAATAGCTTGCAGCTCTTGTGCAAGCGCATGGAAAAGGTCAACATGTTTCTAGCACTTGTCGCAATGTCACACATAATTATGTGCATCAGTTTCCATGGTAGGCCAAAAATATCCTATCCAAAGGAGTTTCTTAGCAATGGCGCTACCACTAAAATGTCCCCCACAAGATCCATTGTGGGTTTCATTCAAAGCTTATATGGATTCTTCTAAATTCAAACATCTCAATAAGATGCCTTCAAAAGATCTTTTGTACAAGGTATTACCAATAATCACAAAGCGACTTGCTTGTCTACGTAATAACCTACACTGGTTGCTAGTGCAACCATCAAGGAAGGTTCCTTTCTACAAAAAATTAAATATATCAGTATACCATGGTTCAGGAGTTGTTTCGTTGATGAGAAACACATCCAAAGTTTCTAAACATGATTTGCTTCAATCAGATTCCTGGAGTCGACAAATAATGATGGTATCATATTCATTGTCTAACTCCAAGGGTAAAAGAGATGCAGCTACAACCATAGCGTCAGCCGCACGATTGCTAGTTTGAGGAATAGCTTCCAAAGTAACTTTATCAAACAAGGATAACAACTACAAAATATATGCTTTATATGGGCGTAATTTATCATCTTGGGTCTGATAAAAATCATTGATTTGATTTATGACAAGTTGGGAGTCACTGAAAACCAATAAACTTTTGATTTTCAATGCCAAGGCAGCTCGTAATCCAAGGATAAGAGCTTCATATTCAACGATATTATTGGTGCAAGCAAATGTTAATTTGAAGGACGAGAGGAATAAGATGTTTTTGCGAGAGATATTAAAATAATACCCGCTCTTGACCCCACTCATGCATCGGGCTCTGTCAAAGTATAAGGACCATTGCTCTGAATGTTCTGCCTCTAGTTTAATGCATTCATCAGGAAACTCAATGATGAGGGGATGAGTAGATTCTAAGGGTGTAGCAGCTAATTAATCTGCTATGATTTGACCTTTAACAAAATTTTGTCCTATGAAGGTGAGTTCAAATTCTCTTAGCGCAAGAACCCACTTGGCTGTGCGACCAGATAAATACGATCGACTCATGAGATATTGCAAAGGGTCGAATTTGGCAATAACATACATTTGCTGACTGAGCATATAATGTCATAGTTTTTGTGTAGAAAATATTACTGCTAGACATAATTTCTCTAATATGGTATAACAAGTTTCATAACTGATTAAGGTTCTGCTAATGTAATAATTAGCACGTTCTTTCTTCTCATCATCAAGCTGAGCTAACATAGCTCCTAAGGTAGAATCATAAGCAAAAATGTACAAGATAAAAGGACGATCAGATCTAGGTGGGGAAAGCACTGGAGGTTTGAGGAGATATTGCTTAAGGAGTTCAAATGCTTCTTGGCATTCATCGTCCCAATGAAAAGAGACATATTTCTTAAGAAGCTTAAGAAAGGGTCTAGTTTTGTCTGCCAACTTGTCGATGAAGCGACGAATAGCTTGAAGCTTACCTTGTAAACTTTGTAATTCTAATATATTTGTGGGTGTGGGCATATCTGTGATAGCCGCGATCTTGAGAGGGTCAATTTCAATGCCATGTAAAGAAACTATAACCCCTAATAATTTACCAAACTTAACTCCAAATATGCATTTAGCAAGATTTAGTCGGATAAGATATTCCCTTAACCGATCAAATACTTTCCTTAAGTCATTTAAATGATCATCTTCTTTTATGGAACGAGCTATGATATCATCTACATAATCATGTAGGATATCATGCATCATGTCGTGAAAAATATAAGTCATAGCTCGTTGATAGGTTGCACCTGCATTCTTTAAGCCAAATGGCATCACTTTCCAATAAAAAGTTCCCCAAGGGGTAATAAAGGTTATTTTGGCATGATCTTCAAGAGCTATCCTGATCTACTTATAACCAAAAAATCCATCTATTAAGGATATCATTCCACTTCCAGCAGTAAAGTCAATGATCTAATCCATGTTGGGAAGAGGAAAGTCGTCTTTAGGGCATGCAGCATTAATGTCTCTGAAATCGGTGCAAACCCTAACTTTACTGGCTTCTTTCTTGGTTCTTTGGAACTACATTTGAGATCCATTCGACATAATCAATGGCTTGTATAAAAATGACTTTCAACAGTTTTTCTAGTTCTCCTTTGACTAGTAAGGCCACTTTGGGATGCATTTTTTTGAGTTTTTGTTTAACAGGTTTAGCATCCGGATGGACTACTAGATGATGCATAACTACGGAAGGGTCCAGGACTCGGCATGTCTTCATATGTCCAAGCAAAGACATCTTCATAGTCTTTAAGAAATGAAATGTATTTATCTTGTTTTTCTTGACTTAATTCTAATCCAATATTGATTATGTGAGGGTTATGTTCGGTTCCAATGTTAATTTTTATACCATTTTTGACTTCCATATGTAAATCTCTCTCAAAATTAGGTGGGGTGGGTGAAACACCCAATTCTTGTAATTCTTCCAAGGTTAGCTTGGATAATTCATCTTGAGGAGTCGAGGCCTCAAGCTGGGCTATACTAGGTATAGAGCCATCAAAATAAAATTCATTATATAACAATTCCTTAATGGAAATATCATGAAAGATATCTCCCTCCAACTCGTCATTGGATTCAGCAATAATTTCAGGGTAGGCTATGGATAGCATATTACAGGTAGAAGAAGTATTCTTTGGATACAAAGAATCTTGTTTATCTAGATAATCTTGATAACATACGAGATGGTCATCATCCTCAAATGGAAAGGGCTGACCTTTAATAGAAAATAGGCCCACACCACATAGGGCAGGCCACGGTTCTACCTTGAAAGGTTCTTTCATACCATTTTGGAAAGGTCACAAACCTTTCCCTTTATAGCCCAATTTAAGCATTATGGGTTTAGATTTAATATATTCATTAGCAAAATATCATCGAGCATATCCATCACAATGTGTCTTGATGTTTCGGGGTATTCTTCCCCAATCATATCCCTTATAAACAAAAGCACAACTTTTGACTTGGTAGATACTTCCCATAGGTTGTGGGAGGCCCAAGGTACGAGGAGAAGGTGGGAGTTTATTTAAAAGGAGGGAAGTTTGCATGGCAGTGTTGGCTTCGTCAGATATAAGAATTTTAGATAAATCAGGTAGGAGCTCATCAGTAAGAGCATAAGAGGTAGAAGGAACATTTCCTACATCGTCAGGTGTAGAAATGATGCCAGTAGTGGATGTAGATGTCATAGGGATATTGACGGGTGAATCTAGAGGTATGGAAGATATAGGAGTAAAACAGGAAGCATTGGGTGTAGATTTAGGCTCTTTTCGAGGTCCTAATGTGGTTTGTTCAGAAGATGGTTGAACTAAATGTATAGGTGTAGTTGAAAGAGTAGATGATGTTATGGGTGTGTGTTTCACACGTTTGGACGGATGATAAGAATTAGGATGTATGGATGACAAGGCGGGGCAAAATTGCACTCCAATAGGTTCTGCCAAAGCACACATATCAAAGGGTCTAGGATCACCATGAATGGTAACCAACTGGTTTTTAAATTCGAATTTAACACACTGATGTAAAGTGGAGGGAACCGCTCGCATCGCATTGATCCAAGGGTGACCCAAAAGTATATTGTATGATGCAGGGCAATGTACAATAAACACGATCGTATCTAGAGTTCTAGGACCAACTTGTAAGGGTATAGTAATGACTCCACATGTTTCTTGTGTCTCATCATTGAAGGCTTTGATAATCATATCCATTCTTTTCATTTCGTCACTCCTAAAGCCAAATATTTGGTAGAAGTCAAAAGTGCATATGTTTAAAGATGAACCATTATCAATCAAGACTCATTTAACGACTACATCTCCAATTAGGGCAGTAATATATAAGGGATTATCCTTATGTAAACTATGTTGTGGGATATCTTTATCTCGAAAGTCAATACAATCGACTTCTCGAGTGATGATAGTATTGGACATGGCTTTAGGTTGAATATTTTGAGGTACCATCATTTGGCTTAATGTAAGCATTAATTCATCCCTATGGGTAGGAGAAGATCTTAACAAGTCCAAAATGGAAATTCTGGCTGTAGTATTGGATAATTGTTCATTAATATTGTAAGGAGGTTTTGGTTGAACATTAGACGCATAGTTCCATTTATTGGGATTTTTCAAAACAAATGGGGCTGATCCATCGTTTTGAGTTTGATCTTGTTGAGAGTCTTGAGCATGTTGTCTGGTAATGACTCTGATGGTACCTACAATGTTATGTTGAGGACGATGAATTGGTCTCGGTCTAGCATATATGGCTTGTTCATTAGAAAGGAACTAATGAGAAGAGGGTCGAGTAGTAACTCTTCTAGGAAATAGTTCTTCTGAAACCATAGAATCTGTGATAGGTTGAATAGGATCTGATTCATCTTCAGAACTATTCGATTGATTTGAGGTGATGTCTATTTCACTTTTAGTATCAGATTCTACATCACTAATATCAAGTGTCTAAGTATTATATAGGGGTCTAGACGTAACCATGGATAAAGTTGTGTCAAATATTTCTAGATCGTGAATAGGTAAATGCCCACTAATGGCTCCTACATATCAGGTAGGAGGGGGAACATTATGATGTTCAATTTTATTAGCCACATCTTTACCATGCTTTGGTAAAGGATGTTGAAATATGTCCAATGATTGATTGGCATTCTGATTCTGACTTTGAGGGGTGTTCTTTTGAGCGTTATTAGAAGGATTTTGTTTAGGTTGGAAGGCTTGCACCTCCATATCATTATTATCAATTAGATATTGTATTTTATGTTTTAATATTTTACAAGATTTTGTAGCGTGTCCAGGTCCTCTATGAAAATCACAATGTAAATCAACTCTGTATCCGGGTATAGTTGGATCAGGTTCTAGGATAGCTGGTAATTGGATCAAGCCTCGTGCTAGTAATTGGGCGAGAATGGTTGATAAAGGTTGATTTAACCTAGTAAATTCTCAATGTGGTTTATCGGGAGGTTTCAATATGAACTTCTCTTTTGTTTTCGTAGTATTAACATTAGCAATGTTTCTACTATCAGTGACTCCGTCACCCACAACTTGTTTATTTTTATACTGATTTCTGGATGTTTTCTCATCATCTTTCTTTTTGAGCTGACCTCTTCTAATGAGAGCATCTTCCACCCTTCGAGCTAAGTCTATAGCTTGATCGAAGGTGGTCAAGGTAGCAGTTGATAATTCATAGGATAGTTCTTGTAAATTATTGATAAAAATATCCAACATCTCCTGATAAGGTAACACAAAGTGTAGTTTTCCTATCAACTGTCTCCATAGAGCTAAGAAGTCAGCAAAACACTCATCTTTGTCTTGTTTTAGGTTGTACAAATCTTTAATGGTTACATGCCTTTCGATATAGGCACTAAATTGATGCACAAAAGACTCAGCGGTCTCTTCAAAATTTCTCAAATAATGAGTGGGTAGTTGATAATACCACTCCAATGCCATCCCCCTAAGCTTTTCGGGAACATTTTTAGTAATAGCAAATCATCATGTGATATGTCATGACATGCTATCCTAAACATACGAAGATTCTCTATGGGATCTTCGGTTCCTTTATATATAGGTAGGACAGGCATAGGAAAGTGTTTGGGATATGGTTGTGCTACAACTATAGGATCTAGAGGTTGACTACACATCTCTCGATAATTGTACGAGGGACGGTAGGGATCTATTTGGTCCATACGAGAGGTTAATTGTTTCACCATGGCTTCCATATTGCCAACTTGCCCACCATATTGGTTCGATGGTACATGAGCATGGGATTTGTGAGCGTAAGAAGGCAAAACATAAGGATTCGATGCTATGTTACTATTATGCAAATGATTGGTAGGAAGAGTATTATGAAGAAGATTTGTGGTAGCATTATGTTGTATCCCAGATTGTTGGAAATTAACATTTGGTTTTGTTTTAGGCTTTTGTTGATTTGAGGTATATTGATCAATAGCTTGGCGAAATAAAGTAGTGAATGAAGGTTTCTTTTGTGTCGGAATAACCCTTGGCTTGGTAATAGGCACTCTAGGTGGTTGGGTAACCTGTTGTTGTTGCATGTTCTGGATTATAGCAGCCATGTCCAAATTGGACGGTCCGGCTTGATCACTCTCTTGATCAACAAAGGACAAAGGATTAGTGTGTGTGTGATATATATCTTTTAGGGTTGCTTGAGTATCACTAATTTGATCTTCTTTATCCATATGGACTGCTCTATTAAGAGTGCCAATATTATTATTGAGAAATTTCCAAAAATGGTCCATGTTCTCAAAAGTAACAGTTCTGTCTGGAGTTATTTTAGGAGATGAGGATCCTTCCTCTCTATCATTTTCTTTTTGTTCATTTGCGTCCACAAATTATTCTTCTTGTTGGTTTAAGGTTACTTCTTCTTGAATTGGTTCTTCAAGAAGGGCATCTGGTTTATTGGTTTTTCCTAAACAATCTTCTTCTACTTCAATTTGTTTTCCATTCCTGAGTCTAGTCATTGTGTCTAAATTTAGGTTTTAGCAAATATATATTAATATATTTGCAACAGATCTTGGGAGGTATATATTTTAATTATATACCTACTATAATACTTAAAAGAAAATGTTTTGATTTTTTCTCGTTATTATGATAATTTTATTTTGTTTTTGTTTTTGTTTTTATTTTTTTTATGATAAAGACAATAAACAACACACTAAATACAAGAAACAACAATAATAAAATAATAACTTAGTTTTCTATAAATAGTTTATAGATGTCATTGATAGGATCAAGTTCATCAGGAGTCATAAAGTGCTCTTATTCAAATTGGAAATGGTTTTTCAGGAACTTAATGAAGTGTGCTATAGTGATATTATCTACTTCTGACTCTGATTTGTAAAAATAGATTTCATGGCAATACTCTCGATATAGCATAGCTCTGGGGGATCTATACCATCTTTGTCTATTTGTAATAATGACCTATTGATCCTCTATACGAGATAGAAATTTATGAACTACAACTGCATTATCAAGGTATTCCTCAAAGGTATACAACTCAGAAGACACAAGGGCTCTTTTATCTGCTAACCACCTATGGCAAGCTCTCTGAAGCTCATGATACAAAATCACTTGATCGGGATCCAGGATTCTATCTAGGATAAACCTCTTGATTTGCCTAAGTTTGATTGCTCTAGATGAATGAGATCTAATCTCCTATTAAGTTCATCCCACAAAGGTTGAACCCTATTTGTCTGAGGTACTCTAAGCACAGAAGTAATATCTATAGCTGCTAATTGGTTTTTAACATTAATGGTGATAGCTCGTATTTTATTATAATCTACCATCTAAATATGACATGCAATATTTGATTCTAAATGCATTTATGTTTTGTTTTCTGGATTGAATTGTTTTCAAAAGGTTTTTAGTTTTCACGTCGGGTTCACCAAAATGTATCGCTCCAAATTTTTTGCACCCTTACCTTCAGGCTATAAGATCCATGCCCGAAAGGGGGATGTGAAAAGGATGGGACAATAATAGTCTGAGGCCCTTTGAAGGTCCCGCCTCTCGGGGGAGCTGTATAAGGGTGAATTTTCGATGGATGGTGGGTTCACCAGGAAACTTTTGAATGGCAGTTTCCATGCATAGATTGATAGTGTGTTTGATGTGTTCATTTTTATGCTTGATCATTCAACTCCTAGGTTTGGTCGATATGAATCTAAACTATTCTATATGCCAATGTGGATTTCAATGAATACAGAAAATAGAAATAGATGCAAATTATAGAGAATATGCTAACCAAAAGAATTCATACCTGATTTCGGATGTCTGATGGAGATTCTGAGTCTTGTAGCAGTTTAGATCATCTCAGTTTGCACATTATTGTCTGATATTTCTTGGGATCATCTCAAATCATAGAAGGTCATTTGAAATAGGACATAATCACCTAAAATCTGATGAATTCGTCAGAGGAATCTGTCAAAAACCTACAATCACAGAAATAGACACAAAATACCAAATATGCAAATGCAGAAGCAAGGGATAATGATAAAAATAATAGCAAACTTGCCTAAATAATATTGTCTAATAACAAATAAGGAAATGCAATAAATTTAATGATTGATTTTACCTTTATCATGCAACTATGCTAAATGAGGTGAACTCCAAGGTGCATAAAACATAATAACTTAAAACAGTGCAAAAATATGTTATGGAAAATGCAGAAAAGCTTAAGAAAATGTGAACTCTAAACTCGAACTACCCCCAATCTGGACTACAATCAGGATCATCTCCAATCGTACAAAATCGTCTGCAATCGTTCGAGATCGTCTGCGATGATCCAAGCTAGCTTCAACTGAAAAATAGTAGAATTATTGCAATAAAAAAATGCAAAATACCAAAATGCAAGCAATAATGCGAGGGAATAATGAGCTAACTCTGCAATGAAATCCTGTCAACAAAGGGGTTGGGGGTTCAAGGAGAATCAACAAGAATTAGGCAGGGAGGCAGGCAAGGAGATAAACTGAGAAAATCCTAGTTTATATAGGATTAGGAAGAGGTTTGGGAGGTTGGGGATCATCCCAATCTGGGAGATATCCAACAAGGAAATTTCCAACTGTGCAGACATGCTTCTGCCCGAGTTGGAGAGGTTGTTGAAACATAAGCTAATTATGAAAATTCGGTTTTGGGACGAAATCGTCTGGATGTTCTGTTCCAGACAAATTCGTCAGATTGGGGGCGATTTTGTCTAATCTGAGATGATATCATCCAACGATCAAAATAAATCCTAAATATGGTGTAGAAAATGGTGAAAATGGGTAAAAGGTGATTTAACGGGAAGTTCGGGATTGAAATTCAAATTTTAATATTTTATCTTTTTACTAAGGTTTAACCGTGCCAATTTTAGGGTGCTACAATACCATAATCTCTGTGACTAGATAGTTAGCTTTCTCAGCTAGCCCTGACCACCATGGTCATGTCTCTAGGGAAGTATTTTCCCATGCTCCCATATAGAGCATATGGGACAACAGAACTTATACTTTTATATAGAAAGCAACCAAAAGTAAAACATCACACCCAAAGACATTAGAGTTTTGGTCATGATTTTGCAAAATGCCTTAGAACTTGGCTACAGACCATTTAGTACCATCTAATTATTATATTATGTCATATTTTATGAGAATTCATGAGGAGAACTAATATGCAAATGGCACTCTGAGATAAGGGTTTTATAATTAGAATATAGGAATATTTGCAGTGAAGAATGTTTTACTCAGTAATGGAAAATACGTCACTCCAAACCAGTATAACTAACAGATGAATTGGCCTCATATATGTAGCTAATTCTATAGCCATCCAAAAAACAAGATCAACACTATGACAATGATCCTCAGTATTGACCATAGAAACTCTCGTATACCAAAGTCATGCCAACATTGAGGTTTAAGGAGCTAGAGTTTGAGGTTCTTACATCAATCCTCATTCGCTAGATACATCGTTCTCACGATGTGAGCAATAGCACAACACTTGATGATTTGATGTTCTAAGGCAAGAATATGGTATTCCTACTATGAATTAATATTGCCAATGATATCTTAAGCTAATAGGTTAGAACTTGGGTGCAGAAGTCATGGCTTCGCATCCGAAGAACTCACGACATTATTGGATGCCTAAGATACACTCTTATTAAGTGGTATTAAACAAAAACATTGTAACTCCATCCTCTATCTAAGATGGCTTTTGAATAAAGCAAGGAGTGAAGACAATGATTTTGGAGATGCGGGTGTAAAACTGTAAGGCTAGACTAGATGCCATTTTATGGTGGGGAGCCAAAATGGATACGAAAAACAATCATATAGAAATCATTCTTATGACATTCCCTAATATAGGCAGTCAAAGCAACGAGGCTTCATCTAGTGATTAGATACCACAAAATAATCATGCCATTTATTTTAGAAATTAAACCAATTTAAGTCACCATACAAAGTGTCAAACATGGAAGAAGCAAACATAAGTAGTGTAAGGAAATATAAGACTATCCATACAATATTCAAAGCTTGTAAATAAATAGAGTGGAAATTTCCAACCTGGAACTCCAACAATTGAATTCTTCCGTTGTGCTTTCCTAAGCATCTTTCTTATCCAGCCTTATCCCTCCAGCATAACATAGCATGCCTCCATTTATTTCAATTTCAATGGTAATTTATAGTTTTCTTTCTTCTTAGACAAGAAAGATGCTTCTAAATAGAAATTTTATTTATATTTCTTTTTGCTTTCTTTCTTTCAAAAAAGATGTTTTTAAATATAAATTTTATTTATATTTCTTTTTGCTTTCTTTATTTCAGAAAATATGTTTCTAAATAAATAAATATATATATATATATATATATATATATGGAAAGGAAATCCATAAAGATAAGAAAAAAATATTATCCACTATTTCAACCTTCCCAAAGTAGCCATATGAAGGAAAGATTTATTACAAGGTAATTTTTTTAATCCAATTTAAAATTGAACAAGCTCATAAAAAACAAACTACCTAATTTCCTTCTAAAATGAAGGTAATTAAATTAATTAAGCATATTTAAAAAGTAAATCTCTACTCTAGAAGTTTCCCAATTTAATGCCCAATTTAGCATTAATTGACTTCACAGGGATACCAACCTAGGAGATAAGTCCCATTCCCATACATAGAAAGGCTTGCCAAAATGGGTTGTGACATACTACCCCCCTTAGACTGAACACAATCCCTTGTGTTCGCTAGGGTCAGAAGGTAGAAAGGGTATATAATGCAACAATGTATCCTTTAGATCATTAAAAGATATCAATAAAGCATTAACTATTCTAAATTAGCAATCATAGGCAACCATGTAATCTCAAGTTTACCCCATTATTTTATCTTTCTATGGATGATCTCTGATAGCTCTTGCTATCATCGTCCTACTTGATGCATCCATATATGGTAACCATCCATGTCATTACCCATAATATGGCATCATTGATCACCTATGAGAGTACTAGGACCTGTAATGCAACAAGAATATCATCAGTACCATATCCTATATGTAAATAAACATTCATATTGTTTCATATTGATACATCCATCAATACATATATATGTCATCAAAGCATCATCTAATGCAATATAATTCAACAATAATAGTATTACATATTGTTTTCAAACAAGAGAAATAGTCTTTTATTTCTTCCACTTTTTCTCAAGTGATTTTTATTTATTTATTTCATAGGTCCTACTAGATCTTGCATTATTACATAACAAACAATAAAACATAGTTTTTGGCATAGTTTCCACTTTGCATAAACGGTCCATAGTTTAGCCTATATTATTGCATAGCATCATTAAATAAATAAGGATAGTATCTTTTAAAAATATTGCGCTTCCTCATAGCCTTAGAGTGAAACTATAGGATCTTAGTTGATTTCATTGGAATGACTAAGGGATTCACCATCATTTGTGTGTGATAGAGTGACTTGCCCTTCCAAATTTGGACTTTCGGTGTCAACGTAGATTTTGTGATTCATCACAATTATACTTTCTCATGCATGTTGTGGGTATCTTTTTACATAATGTTATCCCTTACATGTAAAGCATCCCTCCAGAGGACCTACATGTTTCTTTCCTTTTTTTGCACAATGGAAGATGATTCTATAGACACCTAAATCGTGTCATGCTTAGGGAAGCTGCTCACATAGACACATTCATAAGATCATAAGACATAATATTGGACTTTCCAAGCATCAACAGTGGTTCTCACCACCCATTTGGGGCATTTTCAAGCCATCCAAGCATAGCCGCTCAAGCCAAGAGCAGCCAGATCCTAGTCACTCAAGCCTAGAGTGGCCAAAACTTAGCCGTTGCAGACGACAGCGGCTAGATCTTAGTCATTGCAGACGATAACGACTAAACCCTAAAAGCAGTTTTGTTGACAAACAAGCCTAATCACAATGAAAGTGGCAGTTTGCATGCAATAAAGGTGATCAAGAGTAACTTTGAATTCCTTTTCATGACCAGTTCACATAGGAGACTCAAGTTGGCAGTTATATTTCAGTTAAGTTTCCTCAAAACATAGAAAAAATATAAATCTTCTCATGCTAACTCACACTACACATGAGAAATTCATTTCTAGGGCTTGGACATAGACCTAGGGTTTCACACTATAAAAGGTGCAAGCCTAAGAGCACCAAAGGGGGATCTTTTATCAGAGAATCAATCTTTTATCAATATTGGTCATTGAGGAGAGCTTTCGAGACTTGGAGAGTTCCTGATGGGGAGCCAATTTTAACCAATTAAAATCATAAAGAAAAAGATGCAATTTTATTTCGAAGCATGGAAAGCTTACAATTCGGAACTATGAAATTTACATAGTACAAAAAAATGACAGTAGAAGCTGCAACCTTCCTCTCTCCAGCCTGCGCCATCCTTCCAAAAAATCCCTATTTATAATCAAATATTCTTGCCGTAACCGCCGTTCGCAACCACCCCTGTAACCGCCGCAACGGTTTTCTGGAACTGCCTTAACGGTTTCCTAGAACTGCCTTAACGGCTTTTGGAACTGCCTTCTCTTTCTATCCAGGTCGCGAAAACGCAACATGTCACGATTTCACGACACTTTTCTGCCTCTAGCTCTCTTTCACCAATGTGTCACGATATCGTGACACTTTTCTGCCTTTGGCTCTCTTTCACCAATGTGTAGTGATATTGCGACACTTTTCTGTCTTTGGCTCACTTTCGCCAATGTGTCACGATATCGTGACACTTTTCTACCTTTGGCTCTCTTTCGCCAATGTGTCGCGATATCACGACACTTTTTTGTCTTTGGCTCACTTTCGCCAATGTGTCGCGATATCATGAAACTTTTCTGTATTTGGCTCTCTTTCCCCAATGTGTCACAATATCGTGACACTTTTTTGTCTTTGGCTCTCTTTCGTTGATGTGTCGCAATATTGCGACACTTTTTTAGCTTTTGGCTTTGGTTGCCAATGTGTCGCGATATCGTGACACTTTTTTGACTTTTTGGCTTTGTTCCGGGGGTGTCGCAATTTTGTGACACTAAAGGTTTTGCTTTCGTCTTTGCTCAGAGTTGTCGCGATATCATGACAACTTTTGTGTCGCGATATCATGACACTTTTGTTTGCGCCCTCTGTTCTGCAGATGGTGTCGCGATATCGCGACAACCTTTGTGTCGTGATATCGCGACACTTAAGTTTGCACTCATCATTTTGCTGTTGGTGTCGTGATATCGTGACAACCTTTGTGTCACGATATCGCGACACTTAAGTTTGTGCCTGCCGTTGTGCTGATGGTGTCGCGATAACGTGAAAACTTTTGTGTCACGATATCACGACCATTTTATTACTTAGAAAAATTTTGCAAACTTCGAACTTTTTTTTTATTTTTGGTGATGCAAGATTGCTATGCTGCCCTGGATGCTCCTGCATCAGACACCCGAGGTAGATGTTTAGAAGTGATCCTCACTTCTGGGCGGTCAGAGGAAAACCCAGATGATCAACCTCTGATTTGGACAACCATGTGGCATCTTCGACAGGTCGGTTCTTCCACTTGACCAAATACTCTAAATATTGCCTATTTCGGGTACTTCTACCTTCACGAGTGTTGAGTATGTCTTCAATTTCTTCTTTGTCTAGAGTGGATGTAGGAATGTTCCATAGATCCAGACTAGGTGGTTCACTACAACTTCCTGCATGATATTCAACCAAGTCTAAAATATTGAAGATAGGTGAAATATTCAGCTCACTTGGTAGATCAACTTCATAGGCATTGCCTGAATCTCATTTACCTATGATCCGACATGGTCCAAACTTCTTCATTTTCAACTTATTGTAAGTTTTTCTAGTAAAACGTTCCTTATGCAAGTGAACCATGACTTCATCCCCTACTTGGAATTCTTTGAAATGCCGCTTCTGATCTGCTCTGGCTTTGTACGTAGCATTCATGTGACTGATATGCTACTGTACCTCTTCATGTAAAGTCTTCATGTGTGTTGCAAAGTCTTCAGCTTTAGCACTGCACTTGTCTCCTTTATCCATCGGTCTCAACTCAGAAGCGTTTCTTAGGCTATACCCATGCACAATATGGAATGGTGATTTACCAGTATTGCGATTGACAGAATTGTTGTAAGCAAACTATGCCTGTGGTAAAATCAGATCCCATCCCTTGGGTTTATCTCCTACCAGACATCGTAGAAGATTACCCAAAATTTTGTTGACTACTTCGGTCTGTCCATCAGTCTGCGGGTGGTACGTAGAACTGAATTTCAAGTCTATTTTTAGCTTCTTCCATAGGGTTCTCCAAAAATAACCCACAAATTTGGTATCTCTGTCCGAGACAATGCTTTGGGGTAGACCATGAAGTCGTACTACCTCCTTGAAGAACAAGCCGGCAATGTGAACCGCATCACTTGTCTTCTGACATGGAAGAAAATGGGCCATTTTTGAAAACTTGTCAACAACAACAAAAATGGCGTCATGTCCACGTGTTCTTAGCAGACCAAGAACAAAATCCATGCTGATGTCCTTCCATGGTCTCTTTGGTACAGGCAATGGCTAGTACATTCTTGTATTCTGG
This sequence comes from Wollemia nobilis, assembly GCA_028583015.1. NCBI lineage: Eukaryota > Viridiplantae > Streptophyta > Pinopsida > Araucariales > Araucariaceae > Wollemia > Wollemia nobilis. Next base: position 2,512,813 of record JAQPPZ010015413.1, read on the forward strand.
CTGATCCCTTTTGCCATCTGGCACACTCTGCAACCCTACACAAATCTGGTCACATCCGACTGCAACTACGGCCAATGGTAATTCTCACTAACAAGAGCAATGGTCTTATCACGGCCAAAATTCCCTGCTAGTCCTTCGCTATGTTTCTCTTTGATCAAATTTTCCCTCATGGAACTTTGTGGAATGCACAACTGATTTTGTCGAAACAGCATTCCATCTTGGATCATGAAATCCAACCACTTAGTGCGATCCATAGTAGTAGGAGACACACATGCTGTCCATGCCTCTACAAAATCTAGATCTACTGGGTATAAACTCTTGAGTTCATCAAACCCAACAACCTGCACTCTCATTTCTATCAACAAATTATGCCTTCTACTCAAGGCATCTAAAACTCTATTAGATTTTCCACTTCTATGCTTTAGTACAAAGGTATAACTCTACAGGAATTCAACCCACTTCAAATGCCGCTGGTTAAGTTTACCTTGACTATTTATATACTGCAAAGCTTGATGGTCAGTATATAAAACAAACTCTTTGGTTAGCAAATAATGTCTCCATTTCTTAAGAGCCTAAATTATAGCATAGAATTCTTGATCATAAACAGAGTATTTCTTTCTAGCATCATTCAATTTTTCACTAAAGTATGCAATAGGTTTACCTTCTTGGCTCAACACAGCTCCAATGGCACTGCCATTGGCATCACAGTCAACCTGAAACACTTTATTAAAATTTGGAAGTGCCAGAATGGGCTGTTCTGTCACTTTCTTCTTCAATATGTTCATGCTGGTATCTGCCTTGGCAGTCCACTTAAATTCTCTCTTATCCCCTCTCATAGTTTCTGTTAGGGGTGCATAAATACTTCTAAAGTCTCTAATAAACTTTCTATAGAAACTTGCAAGACCGTGAAATGATCTTACCTCTGTTACATTCTTTGGGGTAGGCCATTCAAGGATAGCCTTCACTTTCTTAGGATCCATTTTCAGAACCTCCTCTGAGATGACAAATCCCAGGTATATCAACTCTTTCTGTACAAAACTGCACTTCTGTATATTTATCAATAACTGCTCCTCACGTAGTTTTTCAAAAACTGTCCGAACATGCAACAAATGCTCGTCTAATGTTTTACTAAAAAATAGAATATCATCCAGATAAACTATCATAAACTTTTCCAGGAAGTCACGCAATACCTCATTCATCAGCCTCATAAATGTACTGGGTGCATTAGTCAATCCAAATGGCATAATTAACCACTCATACAAACCCTCTCTGGTTTTAAAGGTTGTCTTCCATTCATCACTCTCTGTAACACGTATCTGATGATATCCGCTCTTCAAATAAATCTTAGTGAAGTATTTAGCTCCACTCAAACAATCCATTATATCGTCCATTCTGGGTAATGGAAAGCGATATTTAATGGTAATTTTATTAATGGCTCAGGAATCGATGCACATTCGCCATTCACCATTCTTCTTTGGTGCAAGTATCGTCTGCACCTTGCACAAGGGCTCAAACTTGCTCGAATCAAACCCTTCCTCAACAATTCCTGAACCTGGTGGTTCAACTCTTCATTCTCTATAGGAGACATTCTATGGGCTGCCTTATTGGGTAAGCTAGATCTTGGCATTAAGTCAATCTGATGACTAATATTTCTCATTGGCGACAAACCCTCAAGCACATTGTCTGATATTATATCAGGAAATTCTTCTAACAGATGTTCAACTTCTGCTAGAATTTCAGTAGTATCTTCTCTTTTTACCATAGGAATTAATGCATAACACATTGAATCCCTCTTTATACCATCCAATTTTTTTTTGCCATCTACTAAACAAATTCTAGCATTATTGCATACCTTTTCCTCAACCTCCTTCAATGGCTTCAGTTTGTGGCGTACTCTGTCTTTTGTCAGGGAATAGGTATTTGCATGTCCATCATGCACTACACATCTATCAAATTGCCATGGTCTTCCAAGCAACATATGGCAAGCATCCATTGGCAAAATATCACATAGGACCTCATCCTGGTATCTTCCAATTTGAAACTTGACCAAGCATTGTTCACTGACCAATGCTCTATGATCCTTCTGCAACCATGCAATCTGATATGGATGCGGGTGCTGTCTTCTTTCTAGATTTAACTTAGCTACCATTTCCTCATAAACCAAATTATCTGTACTACCATTATCAATAATAATATTACAGATTTTACCTAAACATTTACACCTCGTGCGTAACAGGCTTTTTCGCTGATCTGGTTCCTTCTCTTCGTTCAACAAGGTTCTCCTTGTGATCATCACTTCTCCATGATCTACTTCTTCAGAGTGCTTAGATTCAACACCATCCTCAGCAACCGCAGCTCTGGCATTACCTTTAGGCCTTCTGTTAGATGCTTCTTGGTGTTTGGGACACTCATATGATCGATGCCCTTCTTCGCAATTAAAAAAGGTTCCACGAAATCTACCTCTGCCATATCCATGTCCACCCCTACCTCGTCCCCTTTGATAATCATTGTTCTAATTACGGGGTCGGTAAGAATTCTCCTCCTTCTATTCCTGGTGATTGCTGGTTTCACCAGTCTATTTTTGATCATCATATTTACCTCCACTGGTTCTTCCACCAGTTCTTCCACCACGACCTCTTCCTCTTTGCTTGCTGTCAAATCTGCGATTTAGTTTCTCTTCCACTTTCAGAGCAAACTGGTAAGCATCTTCAATGATGTTCATTCGAACCAGACTCAATTCTTCTTGCACGCTGGTTCTCAACCCATTAATGTAACGGGCTACTCTCTCTTTATTTGCTTCCGTATGACTGGTTCTAATAGAAATTTTAAAAAATTCTTCTGTATACTCTTTAACAGATTTGCTGGACTGGCGCAAACTCTGCATTTTTCTCAGTAGATCTAATTCATAATCTGTTGAAATAAACTACCATTTCAGTTTTTCCACCATTTGATCCCACCTGGTGATCTTTTCTTTTCCTCTCCGGTTTCTTTCCAGTTGCACTCCTTTCCACCATATGCCAGCATGGCCTTTCAATTTTGTTCTGGCAAATTTAATTCAATTTGGATCTTCAACTTCCTCATATTTGAAATATTCCTCCATGTCATTAATCCAGTCGATTAATTCTTCTGGATTTAAATTTCTAGAATATGTGGATACATCTAGCTTCGGCCTTTTCCCAATTTGAGAAATAGCTTTAATCATTTGCGATTCTGCGACACTCATTGCTTCTTCTTCTTCTTTAGACGGGTCTTCAACTCTATCATCATCGCTGTGGTCTTCTCCTCTTGGCTCTACTCCTCTATGCAATTCTTCCTACAAGGCCAAAAATTGTCTCTACAATGCTCGAAAGTCTCCTTCAGGAACCACGTTCCTTCCAGCACCATAATTTCTTCGTGGTGGCATTTTGTTTCACAGTTTCTCAAAACCCGTAACCCCAGATCCTGGTGCAAGCTGCCTCACGTTTGGCGCTCTGCTCACACACTCAGAATCTTGCTGCTCTGATACCACTTGATGGGGAGCCAATTTTAACCAATTAAAATCATAAAGAAAAAGACGCAATTTTATTTTGAAGCATGGAAAGCTTACAATTCGAAACTATGAAATTTACACAGTACAAAAAAATGACAGTAGAAGCCGTAGCCTTCCTCTCTCCAACCTGCGCCATCCTTCCAAAAAATCCCTATTTATAATCAAAGATTCTTGCCATAATCGCCGTTCGTAACCGCCCCTGTAATCGTCGCAATGGTTTTCTAGAACTGCCTTAACGGTTTCTTAGAACTGCCTTAACGACTTTTGGAACTGCCTTATATTTCTAGCCAGGTCGCGAAAACGCGACATGTCACGATTTTGTGACACTTTTCTGCCTTTGGCTCTCTTTCGCCAATGTGTCACGATATCGTGACACTTTTTTGCCTTTGGCTCTCTTTCACCAATGTGTCGCGATATCGCGACACTTTTCTGTCTTTGGCTCACTTCCGCCAATGTGTCGCGATATCGTGACACTTTTCTACCTTTGGCTCTCTTTCGCCAATGTGTCGCGATATTGCGACACTTTTCTGTCTTTGGCTCACTTTCGCCAATGTGTCATGATATCGCGACACTTTTCTGTCTTTGGCTCTCTTTCGCCAATGTGTCATGATATCGTGACACTTTTCTGTCTTTGGCTCTCTTTCGCCGATGTGTCGTGATATCGTGACACTTTTTTAGCTTTTGGCTTTGGTTGCCAATGTGTCACGATATCATGACACTTTTTTGACTTTTTGGCTTTGTTTTGGGGGTGTCACGATTTCGTGACACTAAAGGTTTTGCTTTTGTCTTTGCTCGAAGTTGTCACGATATCACGACAACTTTTGTGTCGCGATATCGTGACACTTTTATTTGTGCCCTCTGTTCTGCTAATGGTGTCGCGATATCGCGATAACCTTTGTGTCGCGATATCGTGACACTTAAGTTTACGCCCGCCATTCTACTGTTGGTGTCACGATATCGCGAAAACCTTTGTGTCGTGATATCACGACACTTAATTTTGTGCCCGCCGTTGTGCTGATGGTGTCGCGATATAGCGACAACTTTTGTGTCACGATATCGCGACCATTTTAATACTTAGAAAATTTTTGCAAACTTTAAACTTTTTTTTCTTTTCGGTGATGCAAGATTGTTGTGTTGCCCTGGATGCTCCTGCATCAATTCCCTTGGAGATCATGAGTACGGTGAAGCCCTGACGGATTGAAGAGCATAGCAACCATTATTTCAATATTGGATACAAGCTTTGGTCCATAGCTTTGGAGCAAAGAGAACGAGAGTCACTTTAGTGGCTGTTGTCTTGGATAGTGGCCCGTAGGCTTACCTTAGGATTTTAGACGTTAGATTCATTTTTTTTAGCATATCATTAGCACAACATAATTTCATTCGTTGGCATCCATAACATTAGTCTAATTTGCATTTACTTTCATTTGTTATATTCAGTACTAACAACCTCATTCGGGGAGGCATTCTCAGAAATCTAAGCGTGTGTTATTGTTTCATTGTTTACAGGGCCATAGGTTCATTGGACGAAATCTGCAACATACGAGAGCAAAAGGGATTCCTCTAGGAAATAGACCTGGAGAAGGAGACATCTATAAGCCCTCAAACATTTTCGTGTGCAAAATCGAGAAGCTTTTTGAAAGTGCACCACCCCTTCGCGAAAGGGGCACTCTTTGCCTATTTGTAACCTTATTGTATCTAAATGCGTATCCCTAAGAGGGACCGACATGTAACCGAGTTTAAATACAAATAAAGAGATCCATATTTGTCATTTCCATGTTATATGCTTTTTTATTGTCTTCCATTTCATCTTGGGTTTTTTAATAACATTGCAAGTAGAGTAAAAGAGCAATGTGTGTGTTCCTAGGGTCGCTACAGATGGCGATCATGGTGGGAACTCCACTAATTTTTCATGTGCTATTGGAATACTAACTTAATTTTATGTGTAGGTCTAGTCGCTCTAAGCTATAGCGGCCAAAAATTAGCTGCTCTAAGCTACAACAGCCAATAGATCTTTAACCGCTCTAAGCTACAGCAACCAAGAACTAGCTACTCTGGATAACAACGGCCAGAACTAGAGTGCACCAGAGGTCAAAACACTGACTCTCTGAGATGGATAAAAGGTTGGTATAGCTTATCTGATATTTTATAGCTTTCTATCTACTTATGTGTGTCTAATATAGAGAACTTAAAGCACATTTATGTTTGGAAATTGAAAGAATAAAAGGAGAAAGAATTAATCATTTCACATATCCTAGATCTTCTTTTGAATTTTCCACTAGGCGTTGCTAGGAACAATGGCTTATGCCTAAAAAGTTCACCCTCGAATCCAACATGCTAGACATTGTTTGTTGTTTACTTGCTTTGAGGCCCTACTAGAGGCCATAGTTGCACAAAATAAAGTGCGCTCATACAAATCATAGTAGTTCATGCATATTTCTGAATATTGAAACGTATTTTTGCACTTAGGCATATAGGAAATATTCATTGTTGCTATATGATGCACTTTATGTTACACAAGCTTAAAATGAACACCACACACACATGTCTCATTTAAACATTGGGGAGTTAGATTTCATCACCAACATTCAATTCAGTCCAGTGACATTGGAATTCATCTCCTTCCACTGGTTTGCCCCGTAGAGCTTCCTAGAAACATATTGAGAAACTTATTTATAGTGATACTAAGTTACTTGTGCTCAAACTGTCTCCCACTATTGGAAAAATCATTGGTTCAGAGTGGAAGATCTAGGCGAACCCCCCACTGGGTCTTCAGTGGTGTACCCTAGCTTCTTTTAAGAAAATCATGTTTGACATAGTTTTACTTGATTGTAACTATGGATGAGTCTTCTCATTCTTAATCCAATAAAAATAGCAAGAAATCGAAAGAGCAACACATCAAAACACATCAAACAGTTTAGGGCACACTTAAATCGATAATCAAGATAAACATTTTTTTGGTATTGTGTGGTTATTCCTAAATTGCAACTCAAAAGATCAATTCATAGACAACATGGTCAAAACAAGAAGTAAACACCCTCGGTCTAATACTAAGGGAGAGACTAAAGCAACTCATACCCATAGGCGGAGTCGTAGTAACATTGAATGACCTACCCGTAAGATCGTGAGACGTAGCTCTACAAGCCTAAGGGGTGATAACTCAACCCTTGGGGGATCTCCTCGAGAAACCCCAAACAAGGAACCACATCATGGAACAAAGTCACATAAACAAAAAGAGGCTTCACAACCATCCTCATCATGGATACATGAGGAGACCTCAAGGGAATCCTCTAAACACATAGAAACATCTCAAAGACGTGAGGAAGCTTCAAGGGCTCCCTCCTTGCATGGACATAAAGAAGGTTCTAAAACTCCACATAGAGATGATGAGACTGCTACATCTCCATCCATATGGAGAAAAAATGTTACCATAAAGCCCTCTTCATCAAGAAGGCAAACAAGAATTGCAACACCTCAAGACTCACAAGAAACATATGAAATAGGTCTACCCATTGAAGGGCAGGAAACTAGAGCTACATCTAGCCATGGAAATAAAATATGGGAAAATCTTCATGCAAAATTAAATATTCCTATAGACTATGACCTCATAGGAGTGAATGGCACCCCACAGGACCAGCCATGGAAAACAAGATAACTAGACGGGTTGGATCGATTTCCTACACAACCAACTCAAAGAACTATAGCTACTGAGAACTCTGCATCTACAAGCTCATGAACTGTGACTTCTAAACACGTCTCTTAGTCTATGGGTACCTCAGAGCGATCCTACAGTAGACACATGGATTTTTATTGTAGGGATACTCAATAGTACACTAAACAAGTCACATTAGCTAGCAAGAGTACAAATACAACAAAAATCTCCTCGAGGAATCTGTGAGTCAAGACAACAAGAACCGAGTTAGATAAACATGAGTCTTTTGTGAAAACATAAACTTAATGAATGAGGTGGTTAGAAAATACACTACGTAAGGAGCGATAGCTAGTGGAAGCTCTCAAACAGGATAAACAAAGAGAAAGACTCTTGCACCAACATGAGCAACATTTAAGAGAGCAGGATGAGCGGCTAGCTCTTAACAATTTACATACAAATAGTGGTGACCACCAAAGAACTAGACATGCTGAATCACATAAGGAGAGGCGCACTATACAAGATAGCCCACAACAAAATACCCCACCAAATCATGAACAAAATCTAACTAGCGGGGGAAGGGCAAACACAACAAACCAGGATCGCAATCTTGAGTCCCCTCGTAGGAGGGAGGAAAATGAAATGAATCAAATGGAAAGAGAGTTACCTCCATTGCCACTGTGGGTAGGCCTACAAGAGGAGGAAATTTGTGCATCAAAGGCATTTCAAGAGCTTGCTGAAAAGATGAAAACCTTTGAGAAACAAGAGGCAATTGGGAACTCACCAACATTGAGCAAAATACACAACCAACCATTGTGCCCATCAATCCCTAGCCCTCCATATCCTAAGCACTTTGAGATTCCTAGGTTAGAAAATATTAAGGGTGAAGAGGATGCACAAGAGCATGTCACCAATTTTATCATTGTTTATTTCCATATTGAAGACAATGACACTCTCATGCTAAGAACATTCATAATGAAATTTTCAGGTGTTGCCACTCAATGGTTTAATCAACTACCTAATCATAGCATAACCAATTTTGAACAACTATTAAATGCATTCTTAAAGCATTTCTTCTTTGGTGCTAAGAATAAAGTGAACCTTTCAGACCTGGCAAACTTGAAACAGTATGATGATGAACCAGTAATGGATTATGGGAATAGATGGATAAAAATCATGGTACAATTATCATTCTCCATTCCTATAGAAGAGATCATTTGCATGTTCATAAAAATTTTCTCTAAAAACATCTCCATATTGCTACAACTTCAATAGTATCCTTCATTTGAGGAGGCTTTGGCACAGGCCAAGCTCATTGAAGAAATAAAAGTAGATGAGGGAACCATTAAAATCCGAAACAAAAAGGAGTGGAACAAGAATGGTAAGAATGACAAGTACAAGCAGAAGCAGGGCAATCCTGCTTTGATCAATCAAGTCGTATTGGCTACAACCAAGGATGAGGGTGCACAACAACCCCATAACTATCAAGAACATCCCTCGCCACCCAATTACGACCAAAGGAAAAATCAGGGAAGAAATAGAGAACACAAGCCACCTCGTTATTTTATGCCTCTAAAAAAATCAATGCAATCAATATTTAATAAGTTGAGCGAGGCCAAGAGGATCAGATTTCTTGATATACTACTTATAGATACCAACCATCCTAAGCCAAAAGGATATAGGGAAGATTAATTTTGCCCTTATCACAGGATACCGGGGCATGACATTGAGGCTTGCATTGGTTTTAAGCATCAAGTGTAAAAAGTGATTGAGGTGGGAGAAATCAAAGTTGAAAACCCACTGGCTCTTGATAACAGAGACATGGGCATATACAAAAATCCATTACCTAATCATGAGGCCCTCTGAGAATAAGGAGCCCAAGTCAATCAGGTTCGAGCTGACATACAAACCCACATATGTGTTGGGATGGTTGATATTGTTAACATAGAAATAAGGACTAGGCGGTATGGTCAACTGCAACTTCTTGCAGCTCCTATGAACATCCCAACCACTCCTAGGCAAAGCCAAGACAACCTTCCAAGTCCACCAATGTGACTTGTGGTAACTATTTGGAGTAGATTGGAGCAAAACCTACAAACAACTCTAGCTAAGTTATCCATCTATGAGCTCATACAATAGTCCCCAAAGCATAGGGAGACTCTAATGGATATCTTAAGGACAATTGAGCTCCAACCACAAGATGCAAATGCATTCACTCACTTTGTGGGACAAGTACAAGAATTCCAGGAACCTGTAATCCGATTCTATGACCATGAGATTAAGACAGTTTCAGCTGCCTTACCATACCCTCCGCTAAACATTGTAGCAAAAATCAAAAACTTACCTTTCAAGAGGGTCTTGGTCGATACAGGTTCATCGATAAACATCATTACAACAACTGCAATAGAGCACCTCAAGATCCCCAAGTCTATTATCATTCTAGGAGCTTACACATTGAGAGCTTTTAATGATTTTTTATGCAATACTATGGGAACGATAGTCCTACCCATCAAGGTGGGGCACAAGACCATCCCTATGATGTGTCATGTCTTGGAAGGAGCTATCCAGTACAACATCCTCTTAGGGCATCCTTGGATAAGGTCCATGAAGTGCGTGCCTTCGATCTTACACCAGTGTGTCAAGTATGTGCACGAAAACAAAGTCTATGTGGTTTTGGCTGATGAAGAGCCTTTTAAATACATCAATCAGGTAGATATTTCAAGATAATTTGTACTCCCTTCTACCCACATGTACGTAGCACCTTCATCCCCAACCACACAAATGGATAATGAAGACAAAGGGGTCAGAAAAGACCCATGCACTTCAACACCTTTTGGTGCACTCAAAGTAGTCAATGCTTCTAAAGTACCATCAAAGTCAAAAAAAAAAGACAATCAGAAGCTAAAGGCACCCTTAGTTAAGGAAGAAAGGCCCAAGGAAGTGCCAACTATAGCCATTGTTGAAATGCCAAGTCCTATGGAAGAAGAAGATCTTCAAGATCAAGATGAAGATAGTGATTATCACCCTACTTCACCAGTATCATCCATAGGGTCATCCACGTCGCATGCATCAATACACTTGGCAAGCACAGAAATAGGGGAGTACCTTGTGTAGAAAATTACCTTTATGCCTATCATCAAGTCTACAAAAAATATGGGAAGACATAAGTACTTGAGACCGCCAGTGGGAACATTGGTTCCACTTGGAATCCCTCCCAACCAAACCAATTTTATCTATGCCGGCTTGGATTGTGCCCATACGTCTTCAAACATAGAAGAGGATAGTGACGAATTATTTACGGTCAATGTTCATTACGTCTCTAATCTCAAGTTTTCTCTAATATATTTTGAGCATTGCCATTGGCATGGCTATGGCCTTGGCATATATGAGCAGGGGCACAAGCAGCCAAACAAGCCACAATATCAGCTTCCCTTTGATAGGTTTGGGTTAGGATACTATATCAGAGATCGAGATGACTCTATTGCAGTAGCATTGGATATATTAAGCTTATGGTTAGGAGAAGACATTGATTTCATTCCTTATCACCCCTAAGAACAAGAAATTTGAGCAACAGATAAGTGACCACAGTAAAAATACCGTCACTAGAAATTTATCATCCAAATATCTCAATTGATTCCACCCTAATAGGGTACAACTCGTGGGATGAGGAGAATGGATATGAAGCAAATGATGATGAGGCACAATGTGGCTTATCCTACCAGGGGCCCTGCTATTTAAAAATATTCACATGGTCCATCCACGATGAGAGTGGGTATACATCCGATGAAAGTGACTATGAATCATAAGACTCAACAGAAAGAGCCTACTTAGGCCTAAGCCATCAACCCTTGAATTTGGGGCAAGAAAAAAATGCAAATGGATTATTTATAATTGACGAAGAATATGAAGATGAAATAGAGATGTCCTACTTAGGGCCAAGACATGAGCCCCCTGTATTGGGGCCACATACAAATGCTAACAATTTTTGGATAAGTGATGATGACTTTGAGGATGAGACCAAGATGTCTTATGTTAGGCCTCACCATTTATGGCAAGTTAACAAGCTAGTAGAGAGAGAGGTGAAACTTTGTGCCATAGACCCTCATCTACAATTTTTTGGGAGACCTGTTGACCTAGCTACAATTCATTGGATGGTTAATACCCCTCTGCCTACATTCAGAGAGCGATTAGAGCCCAATGATCCTATTATACACCCTTCTCATGGGCCAAATCTAGAAATTCCCATTCCTCCAGAATCTCATCACGAGTATGGAATGGAAACCCTTGAGACAATATTGCACCCATGTGGTCCTAGAGACTTCCTTCTGACCATCAACATGATCTCCATTGATTTGACCACTCCACTTCATAATCCAAAATATCCTACCAAATCATTGCATATTGATGTAGAGGCTATTTATTGGAATCATGCTAATTCACCCATAGAGCCAGAAGACCTCTTACCTAATGAATATATGTTACAACTATTTCATTTTGCCTCAAGTTATGCGCATGATGTCTTCCATGTTGGTTCAGAACCTGAGTTATTAAGTCTTGTAAATCCTACCAATGACATTCATTTAATACCCATGCCTTATCAGCTAGATAATGGGTCACATATGGCTATAGAAGTGAATTTCAAGGTGGACATCAGTGATGATCCTACGCAACCAAGAAAAGTCAAGTTCGGAGAAAGTCTATCTCTAGAGGAACAAGCCATCCTAATTCCTCTCCTCAAAGAGAGGCCAAATATTTTTGCTTGGACTTACAAAGACATGCCAGGGATAGATCCAAAGTTAATCATTCACAACCTTTCATTATATCCCATGAAGAATCTAGTCAAGCAAAAGTTGAGGAAAATGCATCCAACCATCGCTTTGATGGTGAAGAACGAATTGCAAAAACTACTGGATGCAGTATTCATAGTTCCCATCGACTACCCTGAGTGGGTGTCGAACATGGTGCTCATGGGGAAACCTGACAGAAGAGTCCATATTTGCACAGAATTCATAGATTTAAATAGGGCAACACCAAAGGATTCATTCTCGTTGCCAAACATAGATGCTCTTGTGGATGCAACCACAGGTCATGAGATGCTCTCCCTAATAGATGGTTTTTCTGGATACAACCAGATCTGGATTAAGCCTGAATATCAATATAAAACTACTTTTATTACTCCATGGGGAACATTCTATTACAAAGTGATGCCATTCGGTCTCAAAAATATTGGTGCCACATATCAGTGGGTCATGACATACATATTCCATGACTATATATATAAGATATTGGAGGATTACACGGATGACTTACTAGCCAAGTCCCTGTTGCAATAAGATCATGCCGAAGTCCTTAGACAAGTCTTCGATCACCTCATAGAACGCAACATCCGATTGAATCCTAAGAAGTGCGTATTTGGTGTAACTTTTGGCAAGATTTTGGGATTCATCGTATCCAAGAGAGGCATTGAAGTCTATCCTATAAAGGTAAAGGATATACTGGAAATGGCCACCCCTACCAACATTAGGGAGTTGCAGAGCCTACAAGGCAAGATAGAATCCATCAAAAGATTCATCATGCAATTATCAGAAAAATGCTGACCTTTGAATCAGTTGTTATGCAAGGAGGTCCCCTTTCATTGGGATGAATAATGCTATCAAGCCTTTGTAGAGATCAAAACTTATCCGGCCACACTGCCAGTATTGGCTCCACCAAGGCCAGACATATCATTTTTACTATATATATCGGCTATCGATTTCGCATTGGGCACCATGTTAGCCCAAAAGAATGCACAAGATAAAGGGCAAGCCATATATTACATTAGTTGCACCTTTTTGAGTTATGAGCTAGGATATGCGTATGTCGAAAAGTTGTGTTTAGCAGTGGTCTTTGCAACTCAAAATTTGCAACACTACATGTTGAGAAATACCACCTACGTCATGTCAAAAAAAAATATTTTATAGTACATGATGAGCAAGACATATCACAATACACATACCGCAAAGTGGATCATGCTATCGACAGAATTCAATCTTGATTTAATAAGCCAAAATTCCATCAAGGGACAAGTCATAGTAGATCAATCAGCAGAGGCACCTCTTTAGGATAGCAAGCATCTCACCATAGAGTTTCCTGATGATGCGGTCTTTTCATTATAAAATCTTCCAAAACTTGAAGAACCTAAGAAATAGAGAGACATGTCATTGTTCTTCGATGGGTCGAAGTGTGAACAAGAGGGCAGAACATGGATTGTCTTTATCACACCACAGGGTGCTTCATTGCCATTATCATTCAAACTAGACTTCCTATGCACAAAAAACAACATAGAATATGAAGCATTGATCTTAGGACTCCAAACAGTTGTAGCAATGGGCATTAAAATATTGAATATCTTTGGTGACTCCTTGCTCATAGTAAACCAGGTCAAAGGACTATTCCAATGCAGGTGCCCACTCCTGAATACTTATAAGGAACTTGTTGACACTTAGCTAGCCCAACTGGAATGGTATGACATCGAGGCAATCCCTCATATGTTGAATAGATTTGCAAAAACTATGGCCTATTTGGTATCCTTAATCCCTCATAATCTATTTACTAATTTTACAACCATTCATGTGAAAGTGCTTTCGCACTCAACAATACAACGTGAAGCTTTTGACAATCAAGAATTAGTCAACATGATCAACATTGAGCTAAATCAGGATTTTTCCTTCACAGCTAGAGATTTCTTACAAACAACACCTTGGAGGTCTTTGATCTCCCAAGGACCTATGGAGTGTGGTGCAACCATACACCATAGAGTTGTTCCTCAATCCATATTCACTAGCTCATAAATACAGGAAGAGAAAGTCATTTTTTCTATAGAAGTCGTGGCTTATCAGGATTGGCTTTCCCAAATGTGAGACTTCCTAAAGCTTGGAATAGTACCTCAAGTTTTGTCACATTCTGAAAGGTGAATGTTCAAAAATAGAGCAACAAGATACACTTTTCTAGGAGAAATCCTCTACAGACGAGGATATGATGGAGTATTACTCCGTTGTCTTGAGCCCCAAGAAGCATCCTAGGCAATTTTGCAAGATCACAACGACACATGTGGAGGGCATTTCAATGGCATGGCCATCATTAAGTGCATCTTGAGAATGGGTTACTATTGGCCCACCATGGAAAAGGACTATTGCGATTATGTCATGAAATGCAGTAAGTGCCAGCATCATGCAAATCTAACTCACTTGCCATCGCAAGCCTTGCAACCCATCTAGGTAGCATAGCCATTCTTGCAGTGGGGACTAGACTTGATTGGGAAGATCTCACCCCATCCTCAGGTCGACACACATTCATCATAACGGCCATAGAATACTTCACTAAATGGGTGGAGGAAATCCCCTTAACATCAACAACTGGACCAAGGATTGTGGATTTTATACTCCATAATATCATAAGTCATTTTGGGGTCCCTTCTAAGATAATATCGGATAATGGGCCATCTTTAAAAAACAAAAATGTGCATGCTTTAATGAAAAAATATCATATTTAGCACAGTTTTTCAACACCTTATTATCTGCAAGCAAACGGGCAAGCAGAAGCCTCAAACAAAACAATAGTCTCCATTTTGAGGAAGACGGTGCAAGACAATCACAAGGATTGGCACATGCAGTTGCCTCTTGCACTATGGGCATACAGGACTATTATACAGACTCCCAATGGGGCAACACCATTTTCACTAGTAAATGGCACTAAGGCCATCATGGCACTAGAGTTGGAAATTCCAACTCTACCCATATTATTAAAGGACTTCATAGATGATGATGCTACGCAGTAAGGCTGTCTTAACCAGTTGATGCTTCTTGATGAATGTTGATTCAATGCTTTAGAGCATCTTCACATTTACCAAGAAAGCCTTGCACGAGCTTACAATAGTAAAGTCCACTTAAGGGAATTCAAGGTTGGAGATCTAGTGCTCAAAGAAAATCAACAAAATTCAAATCTGATGTCGCACCTGCGAGATAAGTTCATAGTAAACTGGATAGGCCCATACATGATTTCATAGAAGGTTTGGCCTGCAGCATATCGCCTTATATCATTAGATGGTGTTGAAGATCCTGAACCTCTCAATATCATTCACTTGAAGGCATTTTACACATAAAATCCAAAAAAATCAAATATGTCATAAAACACAAAAACATTCAAATATTGTCAAAAATCCAAAAAAATTCAAATATGTCATAAAACACAAAAACATTCAAATATTGTCAAAAACCCAAAAAAAATCAAATATCTCATAAAACACGAAAAAATTCAAATATGTCAAAAATACAAAAAACATTCAAATATGTCAAAAACACAAAACAAATTATAAAAACATAAAATTTCAAAATACAATCAAAGGATCCAAGGGTAATTCATCCCGCTTGGTCAAAATCAATTCAAAAGGCTCCAAGGGTATTCAAGTCGCTTGGTCAAAATCAATTCAAAATGCTCCAAGGGTGTTCAAACTGCTTGGTCAACTTCAACCAAAAATGCTCCAAGGGTACCCAATATGCTTGGTCAAAATAAAATAAAAGCTCCAAAGGCATCTTAAAGCCCTTTGGTCAAATTAAGCAAAAATACAAAAACAACATAAAAATCAAAAATACAAAAAATGATTGCATCTCACATCTTTCATCCACATCATTGCATTGCATTTTTACATCCATTACAATTGCATATAGCATGAGAGCCTTGAAAGTGATACCATAGTCTATCGTGCAAATCATTCATATCCATACCTACATCAACACATGTGTGTAATTGTGTTTTTCAATACAACCATTATTTGTTGCTATACATAATATACTAAATTTTTTTGGTTAAACAAACACACCTAGTGATCTTATCAACTTTTATGGAAAATAACTTTGATTAGTAGAAGGTAAGGTCTAGCTATGATAATGTCTTGGATATTCAAGATCTCGTCACTAATTGAAACACTTAAATCCTATCTAGTACAAGGAAAAAATGAAAGCTGCAAAGCGGTCTAGGTTACCTTAAGCGAAAAGGATATTCCTTGCTTATCCCTCAGCGCAACCAGTTTAAAGGTGTTGAGAATTGGCAAAATGATAAGCTTTACCCTATCCAAATCCCTTGCTTAAATAAAAATAAGCAAAATCCCAAAGCAAAGTACATATTCAAAAGGCCAAGCATACAATCCAGATTTCAAAGCAATAATCCAATAATCAAATCAGAATTTCAAAAAAATCATAGCTCAAAGAAAAATCAATAAAAAAAAAAACAGTGATTTTCATCACTACATATGAGAAAAATAAATAGTGATTATTATCACTATAAAAATCCTTGCTCAAAGAAAAATAAAAAAATAAAAAGTGATTTTCATCACCACATATGAGCAGATATCCAAAAATCCAAAAAGAAACCAAAAAGGGAATAAATCTTGAATCCTTGGAATTCTTAGCATTGTACAAAACTGGAAGGAGAAATCCTTATGGAGAAATCCTTATGCATGACGATATGTCTATTACAATTGCTTCATGCATTTGTGTAGACCAATGTTTGAATGTGGATGAGCTAGCTTAGGTAACCCAATATTTCCTAGTGGTATAGTACAACTAAGTCCAACATAAGGATGAGATGAACACTTGAGAATCCTTGATCTTAGCAATGGGCTGAAAGAATCCCGCCTGACATCGGAGGAAATGCTTGAGTTCTATCTCACAATATACAATCACTTGCACACACAGAGATCATGAAAAACCAGGTCCATGGTAAAAGCCTTACTTTTCAAAAGTCTAAGTGGTAAGTAGACAACTGTTGATAGGGTAACAAGAGTGTTTGAACCTTCGGAAAGCCCCAAATATTCTTACATAGCAAAAAATCATAAAATAATTCACACCATCACTTTCTTTATAAGATTCTATAAATTAGGGGGTATCAACATAGTAGAACAGATACCGCATATATATTAGAAATAGTATATAGACGGCCATTGACTACTTTATATCTTTTAATTTACATAAACTTATTCAGAAAACATATTACACACCATTACACCTCATATATGAATACTTAATCAATTCTTATGATAAGAGTGATTATTTAAATTCATGATTATTTTTTTACTTTCTATGGTATCACCCATTAAGATTGTCAATGTCATATGCATTCCATATGTTTTAAGTGATTAGAGAATACAGGTTCGTTTATACCATACCATCACATAAGTTAGATGCATACAAGTAAAGCAAAGTTAAAACATGCATTTAGCAATAACATCGCATCCACAAACACAATTCATTAATCATCCATCATCACATCATAAAGTACATCATAAAACACAAGCAATATCAATTTGCATACAATCATGAATTCATCATTCATCATAAAAATACATCACGTCATATCATCAAATCATATAATCATTTACACATCCATACAAGCATATACAATATCATCTATCATCTAACATATTCAATATGAAATAATACCAACATATTCAATATCATCTATCATCTATCATCTATCATATAAAATATCATCTATCATCTAACGTATACAATATCAATTCAAAATAATACCAACATTGCATCATATCATAAAATAAAATAACAACAAAAACATGAGCAATAAATGATACACATAATAAGTCATAATGCAAAGATATCATAAAAGTATGTGTGCCAAGTCCAATTTATGTACAAAAATACCCATGGGCTATAGTCATATAGGTCAGTCAACCTAAAAAATGAATCAAGCCCCTTGCATCACCTCCTCTAGTGCCACCTCCCCCTATGATAGTATCGCGAGTCGAATGATGTGAAGTTGTCAGTCTCTCTATTCGAGTTCGGATCCTCTAGATATGATGGGTGGAAGACTACTGACCTACGAACCACCTGCATTGGGTGGCTCCTTAGGGAAAATCTCATGCCTCCTGAGCTTCATCTGAAGAATGGTGATGTGATCCACATATCCTCGGATCTTCTCCTCATACTCATCCAACAAATATTGAAGTTGTCCCACATCTTCTCTTGAACCTACCACAGGAACCTCTTGTGGTGTAGGAGGAACAAAAAACTACATCCTATCGCCACCAACCCCAATAGTAGCCTACAGAGCCTATATCTATGTTGTGAGTTGCTCAATGGTAGCATCTCATCACTTTACCTTGGATATTAGTTGCCTGAAGCTTAGCCTCGACCTAATGTAGCTATGCTATCAGAGGAGAGTCTCTCTCCTCTGGATCTAACTCCTCCTCCTCCTTAGGAACATTAGGATCCTCCCCTGCCACCTGCTCTACTGATTGGCCCCATACCTCAATCCTGGCTTGGACTCTACATCCTGTCATATCTGCACCATCACCCTTGCCATCATCCTCGCGCCCTAGGCTACCAACACCATGCCACATCCAATCACCCCACCATTGAGTGTATGCCTCTATAACTCTCCCAACCAATCTAGGGTCAACATATGAGGCATTCTTCTTGTCTGAAAGCTTTATAATCTACCATGGAGGTAGGTCCCTCTCTACTATGAGGCACCTGTACAAGAACGGTACCAGGGGTACATCCTGTTGAAATTCGTATTGACGAAGAACCTGAGAGTAGAAGTATCTCGGATGGTAACCTTACGACAAATGAGCCATCGCTTGTGTTGTTTCCTAGTGGTAAAGCTAGCTGGATCATCCCAAGTAGGACACTCATGGTAAGGGCGCCATACGAAATCTATGGCCAAAAGTCTAGTAAAAGTATCAGTATAATGGGATAGCTCCCCTATGAAAGTGTGGCTCTTACACTCCTCGTTCTCTTGAGCACATCTATAATCATAACACTGTGATTGAGTGTTGATCACTATAATCCCGGCTGGGAGCCCCTTAGGGCAATCTACCTTAATATGCTCCCATCCCCAAACCTATAGGAGCAAGCTGTAGGCAATGCTGACATGTCCTCATCGATGGATGTGGTACAATTCATCATAGCACTGAGCCAATAGTGAACTACCCAATGTATAGATGATAGGATCCTCACTATCTAGTAGATCTTGCACCATTGCCAAAAGGTTCCACAAGAACCTCAAACCTGAGCAGTCCGGGATAAGAACATTGTTGATAATCATTAGCAATACAACATACCTCAACGTAAAAATATGCTCCCTGTGCCAGTGGCTGATATACACTCCTCCGAAATTGGTGTCCTAGAGGGCCTCCATAGAGTGTCCTCTAAACACCTGAGCATAAACAACCACCTAATAATTAGTGGCCTAAGAGACAATGGCCACCCCATAAAATGGAATCCAAAATATCCTATATACATCCTTTGAAGTAATGGTCATCTCGCTAGTCAGGAGGTGAAAGGTATTAGTTTGTGGGTCCCAGTGATGCCCAGGGTCGTAAGGTAAGCCTGATATACCATGATGTAAGGTAGCTTAATGACATACTTGTTGTGGCTGCTCCACAAAATACCCCAAAATTAGGGACCCACCTTTTTGCATGTTTTCCAAGAAGACCAAAGTGGCCCACAGGCTAAAGATTAAAGAAAGAAGAAAAGAGAAAAAGTGTCGCGATATCGCGACATGTTGCATTGTCACGGCCAAAAGAGAAAAAAATGTTGCGATATCGTTGTCGTGGCCAAAGGAGGAAAAAGTGTCGCGATATCGCGACATGTTGCATTTTCATGGCCAAAAGATAAAAAGTGTCATGATATCGTGACATGTTGCATTGTCACGGCCAAAAGAGAAAAAGTGTCGTGATATCGTGACATGTTGCATGGTCGCGGCCAAAAAAAGAAAAGTGTCACGATATCGCGACATGTTGCATTTTCGTGACCAAACGAGAAAAGAAAGAACAAGAAAGAAAAGTGTCACGATATCACGACATGTTGCATTTTCATGACCAAACAAGAAAAGAAAGAACAAGAAAGAAAAGTTGTTGCGATATCGTGACATGTTGCATTGTCGCGACCAAACGAGAAAAAAAAGAAAAAGAGAAAAAAAGTGTCGTGATATCGCGACATGTTGCATTGTCATGGCAAAAAGAAGAAAAGTGTCGCAATATCATGACATGTTGCATTGTCACAGCCAAAAGAAGAAAAGTGTCACGATATCGTGACATGTTGCATTGTCGCTGCCAAAAGGAGAAAAGTGTCACGATATCACGACATGTTGCATTATCGCAGCCAAAAGAAGAAAAGTGTCACGATATCGTGACATGTTGCATTGTCGTGGCCAAAAGAAGAAAAGTGTCGCGATATTGCGACATGTTGCATTATCATGGCCAAAAGAAGAAAAGTGTCGTGATATCACGACATGTTGCATTGTCATGGCCAAAAGATAAAAAGTGTCGCGATATCGCGACATGTTGTAGTTTCACGATTCCAAAGGGGCAAGCAAGCAGAGAAGCAAGAAGTGTCGCGATATCACGACATGTTGTATTTTCATGATTCAAAAGGGGCAGGCAAGCAGAGAAGCAAGAAGTGTCACGATATCACAACATGTATTTTTGTGATTCAAAAGGGGCAGGCAAGCAAAGAAGCAAGAAGTGTTAGGATATCGCGACATGTCCGATTTTTGCCAAGGTAACAGAGCAGTTGATAGTGCGTATGATAATAGTGACATGGATATAAGGACAAAATCCAATGAATAAGACGAAACATTACATAAGGAATCTTTAATGATTTGAAATCATTTAATATGGTCGTTACACACGAAAGGAAATGGATGCAAGCCCATGTGGAGAAAAAGAAACGTTTTTTTGAAATCAAACAAAAAGTGAAGCCAAACCATGGAAATGAAACGAAGGGTCACAAAATAGAAACAAAAAGTCTTTTTGGAAATCAAAGCACATGCATGCAGAGGGAAGGTGAAACGAATGGCCATTGGAAAATGAAACGAAGAGCTTCCTGAAAATTTTAAATACGCCATTCAAAGACTGGATGACTCATTGCTTGATTTTGACTTCTTACCCTTTGTCTTCTTGATTGCTTTGAAGGATGCTTCATTTTGGGGATTAGGTTTTTTTGTTCTTAACTCAAAAGTTGTAATAATACCAAGCAACATATCTCTTGTCAAGGAATCACCATCCTTTGATTCTTCTATAGCATAAATATTTTCACTAAATATTTTTGCAAGAGATCTTAAGACCTTATCACAAACATCCAATTCTTCAACCTTAAGTCCAAGTCCTTGCATAGCATTAACAAACTCATCGACTCGAAGTAGATAAGTACAAATATTTTCTTCATCCTTCATTCTCAAATCTTCAAATTGTCCTTTGATATTTCATATCTATGCTTTCTTGACACCTTTATCTCCTTCATATATACTTTGCAACTTATTCCAAATTCCTTTTGCATATTTACAATGCATAATCTTTATGGACTCTGTTCTATGCAAACCTCTCAAAATTGCATTCATTGCTTTTGAATTGTAATATTATAGAAGATTACCTTCCTTATCTGTAGGTGGATCAACTTAGGGCATGTATCTATTTTCCACTACTTCCCAAATTTCATTTCCAAGTGATATCAAGTGAATCATCATTCTCATACTCCAATATATAATTACTTACATCAAATATTTGTGTAGGATTATCCGAAGACACATTCTTAGAATCCATTGTGTTCTTGAAATATTTTCATTCAAGTCGTTAAACTCTTCCAAAGGAACCCATTCTTATACCAATTGAAGAACACAAGCTTATACTGATAGGGGGGTGAACAGTGTAAGACAACTTTTTACTTTTGTTTCCCATTCAATATTATGCAATGTATAGATAGCAACATCAACAATAGTAATCAAAGCAATACATAAATCACCACATAAAATAGAGATATCAAATTTACATGGTTCATCCAATGTGGGCTACTCCACGAAGAAAATAGTTTACTAAAATTTTCTCAATAAATATCTTGGGAATCCTTTCCCTATTACAATGTTTATGGACCTCTGTCCAAAGGATACACCAATACCCTAATCAATTTTGTGGATCTCTATCCACAAGAGACACCTATCACCTAACTCTGCTCTAGCTGGTGATCCTGTAGAAGGCCTCTACCTCCACTACCATTCACAAATGGAACTTTATCCATAGAAGATACCTATCCTCCCTACTTTGGTTGGAGACCTTTGTCCTCAATTCTATCACCTCCAAAGCTCTATCTCAAATCTACACTAAACATAGTTCTTCACTCTATCACAAATGTCCTTAATCTCTATATTTGGTTTGGCACAAACCTATCCTCAAATATGCACCAAACTCTCTCCTTGAATCTATACTAAACACAGTCCTTTTGTCTAGCACAAATTTATCCTCAATCTTTGTCCTCAAGCCTTAACTCAAAGCTTGACTCAATCTCAAATCAACTATGTTGGATCTGCCCCAAACCTTAACTCAAGGTTTGAACAAATCAATAAATTAATTCTGCTCATAAGCCTTCTCAAAGACTTGTCTCAAATGTGCCTTGCAATCTTCCACTAAAGCTCACACCAATCTGTCCTCAAGTCCTCTCTAAAACTTGTCCAATCTGCTCAATAAATACTCATAAGAACTTATCCAAATCTGCTCTCAATATGTATTGTAAGCTTCCACAAAAGCTTACCCAAATTTGTCCACAAAGTCTTCTCAAAGACTTACCTCAAATGTGCTCAACAAGTCCACACTAGAACTTGTCCAATATCATATAAACATAAAGAGATTTTTTAGAGATTCAATATGTTCTACACTCATCACAATGCTCAATCACTTTCAATAACTCTCTTAGAAAAATATATAGAATTATTACAGACTCAATATGCTTCACATTCACCTCAATACTCAATCACTTTCAATCACTCTCTTAGAAACATATAGAGAATTGTTAGAGACTCAATATGCTTCACATTCACCTCAATACTCAATCACTTGCAATCACCTTCTTAGAAACATATAGAGAATTGTTAGAGACTCAATATGCTTCACATTCACCTCAATACTCAATCACTTTCAATCACTCTTTTATCATAGAAAAATATAGAGAATTGTTAGAGACTCAATATGCTTCACACTCATCAATACTCAAACTCTTTCTCAAAACAATTCAGAATATAGAATAATTTGTTTCACAGAACTTGAACAATCACTTCACACATTCACTTGATTAGGCTTAACCAACTCTACTCAACCAATCACTTAATTAATTTATCCTTGCTCACATATCCTAGTCCAAACATATGAATACTCACTCAAATATTTCCAACAATGCTTTGCCAACTACTCTCATATAAAAATGATACTCATGTTCTTTGCAAACCCTAGTTCAATTTCTTCACTCAACAACTCACTTCAACAATAATGCGTATAAAGCAATATTCACATAACAATGATACTCATGTTCTTTGCAAAACCTAGTTCAAGTTCTTCACTCAACTCAAACACTTCAACAATAATGCTTATAAAACAAGGTTTTATCAACAGCTCTTAATTCCAGAAAACCTTGAAACATTAATTCAAAACACTCTCAATAATGCAAGCCAAACAATCCTTTTCACTTCAAGTTTCATTCACAATTTTCAACAATCACTCACTAGGAATAATATGCCCATACCTTTTTGTTGGATGTCAAAGTGCCTTTGGAAAAACCTGTCTCAATCACAATTTTCTTCTTTCCAATTTCAATGGTTAAACACAATAATATCACTTCAATCCTTTCTCAAAAATATTCCCTTTGACCCAAAATAATCACAACTCAATTTATGCCTTATTTCTCCCTTTTAAAAATAACACTCATCATAACATACATAAAAATAATTTCTTTGATACACCTTATCAACTCCAACTTAAAATAATATCCAACACCATAAAATATCAACCAAACACCTTACAACCCTTTCAAAACCTTTAAGCAAATAACATTAAAATGTAATTTTGCAAAACCCTTATAACTCCATTGCAACCTTAGAACCAAATAAAAATATGCAAAAATTAAATTTTAAATGCCCAAACTATATCCCCAAAATTTTCGATTACAAATATCAAAGCATACCTCTTACTTCCCCAAAAGGGGATTCGATGAGATTTGATCTGTCGTTCTCCTCTTTCCTAAGTGCCTTAGCACTTGGGAGCCCACTGTGTGGGCTACTAAGGCCCACGTGAAGGAAGGATAAAGTAATTCCTTTTTTACCTTCACCGTCGTCTTATCTCTCACAAATTTCACATGCTTTCTCTCTTCCTTGGACGCAACGCAAATTACAAAGCTCGCAATTATGTTTCAAAGGCATGGTAATTTTGGTAGTGTTAGAGTTCCTCCTTTTATACATGTTTTCAAACTTCTCCTCACATCGGCGCTATGACATTCAAATTTTAATTTTGAATTTTATTTTTAATAACCCACCTTAGGGTTTTTAACCTTAGCTTAAATTAATTTATAATTAATAATTAAATTAATTAATAATTAATTTAAATAACTTTATAAGTTAAATAAATTAACTAATAAATTAATTTATAATTAATTTTAAACTTCCTTTGTATAATATTATAAAATAATGGATTGGTCCTACCATTATTTTTTGGAATTTTTGGCTTAAAAGAATAATAGCAAATTGAGGAGGGACGTTTTTCGTAGGATTGCCCAAATTGTCGAACGTGTTTCGGACATATATCACTCATACGAACACATATTGAGCTGGAATTTTTAGGGTAGATGCCTGAAAAACCCTAGAATGTCTACACTAATTTTAAGATCATTTGGAGCAACACAGATCCTACCACATCCCTATGTGTGAACAATATTTTTGGCAAGTGACTATGCGAGGATTTCATCTAGGTTCAGTGCAACCATCTTCAGAGGTTGGTTTTTAGGGCCTTTGGGACCTAACGGCCAATATTTTTGTGGTTTATGCTCAATAGTTTAGTAGGATATGTTTCAGGGGGTTCAATATGGGTTAGAAATCTATATTTCAACAAATCAGGTTGTGAACTTGAGTGACAACGGCTTTCAATTTTCTACACAAAAGAAAAGTGAAAACTATACATTTCCACGAAATCTAGGGCAAGGATTAAAGATATCACAAAATAAGTTTCGAGTAGTTGATTAAAAAATAGCTTAGATCTTAAGTGAATCTAGTGCTAAGGTGCACCCACAAAATAATTCTATTGTGAAAATCCCTGTCAAGGGTAAGAATTTTGAAGACTCAGCCCTAAAAATGAATTTTAGGGATGCCCTCCATGGTGGACAACCTCTGCCCAATGCTAATATTAATCTTAGGGCTTCCCATAAACCTATAAGAATGCCTAATATTGATCCCAATAAAATGGAGTCATGATGTCTTAAAGCAGATGATGGAACTCCTATTGTTAAGCTTGAGATGGGTAACATTCAGACTGGAATTGAAGATTTTGGAAAAAGAGGACTAATTTGTCGATTCATGGGTTTTCATCTGAGCCTATCTGCTTTCAAAGTCTAGGCTGCAAAAAGCTATAAAAACAAAGGTGAGTTACAAATTTCTATTTATCCAAATTATTATTTTCTTGTTTTATTTGCCAATAATGAAGATAGAGAGAAAACTTTTCAAGGGGGTCCCTAGTTTTTTGGAAGGGTAGGGCTTTTCATGAAGCCCTGGCATACTAAATTTAAAGCCGAAGAAGATATGCCTTTTATGGTTCCTATGTAGGTTAGAATATTTGGCCTCCCTATTGAATTTTGGAATCCTACTATTTTTTCTTCAATTGGAAACTCTTTAAGAAATTTTATGATGACTATTGTTTGTACTCAAAATTTTGAACATATTATTTATGCTTGGATTTGTGTTTTAATGGATTTTGATAAACCCCTACCTAAAAATATCACATTAAAATTTGGGTAAGACACTTGGTAGAAAGTAGTGGACTATGAGAACATTCCTTTTTGTTGTAGAATTTGCCATGAATATGGTCATTTGGCTAGTGCTTGCCCAAATAAAATTCCTGATCAAAAGAAAGAAGATATAAACTCAACAGGTTTCCAAATGCCTAAGAAGAAGAACACTAAGAAAAAACCAGTTATGAAGGATCAATCAAAGTCATATGCTAATATGTTTGAAATCCTTTCCACAAATGATGTCCCAAGTGAGGAAGAGGAAATAATGGAAACAAAAATATTAGAAACACAATTTAAATATGAAGGGAAGAACTTAGAGACAAACCAACAAATCAAAGTTTTTCAACAGAAAAAAAAAGTGAGAAAATTTACACAAGAAAAACAATCTTTTAAATGTCGAAACTTCAAATAATATAGGTACCAATATAGACTTTGTTCAACCCTCTACTAAAATTTTGGCTGTGTACGAGTATTCTTCAAGGTTAGAAGCCATATCATATTCAATTGGAGTAAGTCAAGAAACAGGGAAAAAAAATTGAAGATGGATTCTAATAAAAAAGTAGGTCGCAACGCCAATCAATATCATATGGTAAAAGAAGGTGAAAAGCTTGTAGAGGAAGGTAATATTAATGCCCTTCCCAACTTTTTTAGCCCTGGTATTAATGAATATCATCACTTGGAATATTAGAGGACTCAAAGGGAGTATTTCAAAACAAAATTAAATTAGAAGAATGATTCAGATAAATCATCCACATCTTGTTTTCCTTCAAAAAACGATGTCAATGGAGGATATGGCATCAATTGCCAGTAAAATTTGGCCAGCTAGAAAAGTGATTTCCCTTAGTTCCCAGGGGACCTCTGGTGGCATTGCTTGTCTTTGGGACCCAAAAGAGATAGTTATTCACCATATGGTTGACAGTTGGGGTTTGTTGGCTATAGCTATTCAAAGTAGACATTCCAACCAAATTATGCTTTGCATTACTGTTTATGCTATGCCTGCTTTGGAATAAGAATAAGATAGTGGAAGGATATAACTCATGTTATCTTCCATTTTCCTGAATATTGGATCTTGATCGGAGGAGATTTCAATACCATCCTCTCTCTAGATGAGAAAATGGAGGGAAATATAAATTTAGACAAAAGCACTGACCTCATGAGCAAATATATTACAAACCTCCATCTTGTGGACATCCAACCAAATAATGGCCTTATGACTTGGTCTAACAGAATGCAAGGCTTAGCTTGTATAATGGAGAGATTGGATAGGTTTTTTCTCTTTGAAAATTTCTTAATCCATGGTAACATTCCTAAAGTGAAGACTCTTAACAATGTTGGTTCGGATCACTGGCCAATCATGGTGGAAATGTGGAAAACCAATGTGAGTTTCTCCCCCTTTCATTTTCAATTAATGTGGCTCAAAGATAGTTCCTTTAGACCTCGTGTGCAACAAAGGTGGAAGGAAGGTAAGCCTAGGCATGGGACTAAGATGTTCTATTTTGCCAAAAGACTATAATACATTAAATCCAAAATCAAGACTTAGAACTGGAAGGAGTTTGGGGATGTTCATAAAAAAAATATGAATTTATTGCTCAACTTGAAAATTTGAATAAGAAAATTTTTTTAGATGGCCTCACAGAGAATAGAAGTGCAAATGAAATTAAACTCACAACTTAGTTAGAGGAATGGAAAAAAAGAGAAGAATTCTTATGGAAGCACAAATCTAGAATTCAATGGCTCAAAGAAGGAGATCGTAACACAATTTTTTTTGAAAAATCTCATCTAGCTCAAATATCTCATAACTTTATTTCTTCCTTGAAATCATATTCTAGATATGTTGTCTATACTTGGGATGGCATGAAATCTATTGTTGTCGATTACTTTTCCAATATTTTTGCTGCTACTCCTCTTGACTTAGCTTCTCAACAAAATGTTCTTCAAGCAATCCCTTCTCTTATCACTTCTGAGGAGAAATCTATTTTGACTACTCCTGTTACTATCAATGAGCTTCAACAGGTAGTTTTTAAAATGCAAAAAGAGAAAACCCTAGGTCCTGATGGTTTTCCCATTGAGTTCTACCAAGAGTTTTGGGATATCCTTCATGCTGATTTATTAGAGGTGGTGGAAGAAGCCAGGAAATCCAAAGAAATTTTGAAGGTTATCAATAAAACTTATATTAATCTTGTTCCAAAAGCTCAAGAGGTTGATCATATCTCAACTTTTAGACCTATTGCTTTATGTAATTTTCTTCTCAAAATCATGGCAAAAATGTTGAAGACTCTTTTACATAATATTATTTCCCCTGAGCAAGGGGGTTATGTGAAAGGGTGTCAAATGGTAGATGAGATAGTTCTTGCTCAGGAAGCCATCTCTTTCATGGATATGTAAAAATCTCCTTTCATGTTCATCCAGTGAGACTTATCCAAAGCTTATGATAGAGTGGATTGGCACTTCCTTATCAAAGTTTTGAGGCAATTTGGTTTTGTTGGACATTTTGAGGAATATTAGTTGTCATTGATGTCAAAAGGTTCCAAGAAGAATTGCATTTTGATTGGTTCCAAAAGAGCTTTATGTGAAGCATGATTTAAATGGTTTTTTTCAAAACCATTGATGGCAAAATAAAAGGTTTTTCTTAAAACCTATGGAGAGGCCTAAGAAATTAAATTAATTATAATAATTTTATTATATGTATTAATTTGTAATTTAATTCAATAATCCTTTTGGTTATTAAATTAATTATATTAATTAGTATTATTATTAATTAATTTATAATTTTATTAAATTACCTTATGGTAGGGTTGACAAATTTTAAATTTAATTGCAATTGTCTTTTCCCCGTCGATGTCATCAAATTTTGTGGAGCATCGACGTCTAAGTCAAATGATGGATTTCATGTATAAATGCCATACCAAGGTACATTCAAACCTTACCTTCACCGATTGATTTTTAGCGATCGAGCATAGTTTATTTCATGCAAATCATTGAGGAAGAAGAGAAAAAATCATTTTATATTTTAGTTCCATGAATAAGACTAGTGGGTAGGGCTTAAGGCCTCACTCCCATTGGACAGTGTGGTCCATTGGCAACGCGCATTTTGGGAGAGCGTTTTGGAGCGGGAGTGACCATGATCAACTCACGTGGAGGTTCTTGGCATGTTTGTATTGATCACCGAGAAGGAAATTTGTTTGGTACACACTTTTTAAGTGACAGGCTTGGGAAGAAAGAGCACGTAGTGCTGTTAGCCTATCAAGCATGTGCCTAGCGCACGGGGTGGTCAGGCTTGCAGCTAAGGCACACGAGGAGGTGGTGGTTGTGGGTTTGAATCCCACAAGTGGAAAAGGTACTTTTAATTAAATATTTTGTATTTTCCTGATGCTTTTCCTAAGGTGAAAAAGGGAGTTATAAGGATAAATGAAAGGTTACTTGCTTTGTAATTAATTTATGTTGTTGGAGTTATAAGGAAAGTGGATTTGATTTTTACCAAATTTCTTTTTGCCATTAAATTTAATTAAGGATATTTTGAGTTAATTTTGGCGGATGTTAAATTTATTTTAATTGGGATATTATAAGGTGTTATTGGAAAAATATTTTATGTATGTTGATGGTTGTTTTTAAATATGGAGTGATAAGGTGTAATTGAGTTTTTTCATTACATTGTGAGAGAGATTTATCTTCTAACCTCTTTGAGTTTGGCATAGAAGTGTTTGTGGTTGTGGTAGATATTTGAGGTTCCTTCATCATCAAAAAAAGGTATAAGCACATTCGTCTATAGTTGATTTGATTGATTGGTTTTCTGAAAATAAGTTTGGAGTGAAAAGGAATTGATTAGAGCTTCCTTATTGAGTGTGTTTGAGTTAATGCTTCAAGGTTTTATGGAATAAGGAGTTGTTATTGAAACCTTGTTTTATAAGCATTGTTGTTGAAGTGAGTTGTTGAGAAAATAACTTGAACTAGGGTTTGAAAAGAACATGAGTATCATTGTTATGTGAGATTTGTTTTTGAGCATTGTTGGAAATATTTTAGTGAAGGATCATATGCTTGGACTAGGGTTTGTGAGAAAGGATTATTAAATTGAGATATTGGTTGAGTAGAGTTAGTTGAGCCAAGTCAAGTGGATGTGTGAACTGATTGTTCAAGTTCCATAAAACAAACTATTCTATATTCTAAATTGAATTGAGGAAGTGATTGAGTTGAAACATATTGAGTCTCTAACAATTATCTATATTTTTCTAAAAGAGTGATTGAGCATTGTTATGAGTATAGAGCATATTGAATCTCTAACAATTATCTTTATGTTTCTATGAGATTGGAAAAGTTCTAGTGTGGACTTGTTGAAAAAATTTGAGGTAAGTCTTTGAGAATACTTGTGGACAGATTTGAGTAAGCTTTTGTGGAAGCTTACAATACAGACTGAGAGCATATTTGGATAAGTTTTTGAGAGGATTTATTGAGCATTTTTGGTTAAGTTCTTGAGAGGACTTATTGATCATATTGGACAAGTTATAGAGAGGACTTGTGGACAAATGGGTGTGAGCTTTTGTGGAAGCTTACAAGGCATATTTGAGACAAGTCTTTGAGAAGGCTTGAGAGCAAAGTTTATTGATTGATTTGTTCAAACCTTGAGTTAAGGTTTAGGGCAGATCTAGTAGATTTGATTTGATATTGATTCAAGCTTTGTGTTAAGGCTTGAGAATAGATTTGTGCTAGATCGAAGGACTGTGTTTAGTGTAGATTAGAGGAAAAATATCAAGGACATATTTATGCTAGACCGAAGGACTGTGTTTAGTGTAGATCAAAGGATAGAGATTGAGGACAGAATTTGGTGCATATTTGAGGATAGGTTTGTGCTAGACGAGAGATAGATATTGAGGAGATTTATGCTAGACCGAAGGACTATGTTTAGTGCAGATTTGAGACAGAGCTTTAGAGGTGAAAAATAATAGAGGATGATAGTATCCAATGGATAGAGATCCATTAAGCTAGGGTAGTGAGGATAGGAGTCTTTAGTGTATAGAGATCCATTAGCCTGAGTAGTGGGGGTAACATTTCTTCTAGAATATCACCAGTCAGAGCTAAGGAGAAAGGTGTTCTCCTGTGGATAGAGATCCACAAACTTGATTAAGGGATTGGTGTCACCTTTGGATAGAGATCCATAAATATTATAATAGGGAAAGGATTCCCAAGAGATTTATTGATAAAATATTAGTGAAATATTTTCTCCGTGGAGTAGCCCATATTGGGTGAACCACATTAAATTGATGTCTCTATTGTGTGTGATGTTTTGTGCATTGCTTTAGTTACTACTATTGAGATTTTTATATTTACATTGCATAATATTGATTGAAAATATAATTAAAAAGTGGTCTTTTACTGTTCACCCCCCTCTTAGTATAATCTTGTGTTCTTTAAGTTTATCTAAGGATTGGATGGATTAGATTATGGCATGTATCTCTTTAGTTTCCTACTTAGTTATTATCAATGGTAGGCCTTTTCAGTCATTACCAGCTTCCAGAGGTATTAGGAAAGGTGACCCGCTATCCCATTATTTATTCATCATTCTTACTAAATGCTTGGGTAGGACTATAACGAAAAAGAGGGAAAAAAAACCCTTGAGGGAGTTACCATTTCTTATAGAGTTAGACCTATATTTTATCTTCAAATTGTGGATGACTCTACTCTTTTAGGTATCAATAGCTATTTTTCTAAGGCTACTAGGTAGTTGATCAATGAAGACAAATCTAAAGTTATTTTCTTTCACTACTCTGCTAGACAGGAATCCATGGTCTTGGATAAATTAATATATAATAATACCTCCCTTTCGATCACTTATTTAGGTATTCCCATAAATATTCAAAGGCAAAAAAATAAATATTGGAATTGGTTGTTGGATAAAGTCAAGAAGAAAATTGGAAAGTAGACCAACATGTGGCTTTCTTCTGGGGGTAGAATCACCTTGGTAAAATCAGTCCTTCAAGCTATTCCTATTTATGTATCTTCCATGTTGAATATCCCAAAGGTTGTTCTTCGATAACTAGATCAAATCAGTCATCGATTCCTTTAGAGTGGTACTAAGGAGAAAAGAAAATGGGCCTTGGTGAAATGGGACACTTTATGTCTTCCTAAGAATGAAGGGGGATTAGGATTCTAGTATTCTATTAATAACAACAAATATTTAGCTGCTAAATTATATTGGAGGATGTTGCATAACCCCAATGCTCTTTGGACCAATAATCTTTGTGCTAAATATACTGAGAACAAAAGTCCTGAATACCTTGTTCACTATCAACTTTCCACCAAAGGTTCTCCCATTTTAGCAGTTCTTAATATTGGTGAGGATTTGATAAAGAAAATTTTATTTTGGATCATTCATAATGGTCAACAGACAAATTTTTGGATAGATTCTTGGGATTGTCACAAGCCTTTGATAACTCAGTTTCCCAATTTGAGGCCTTGGATGGAGGATATTCATCGATTTAACTGGATAAAGGTGGCTAATTACTATTGGTACCATACTAGTAATTCAAATTTTGGTAGATATTGGATCCCTATTGAGGACTGGCCTATTTAAATCCCAAAAAGGCAAAGACAAGATATCCAAGGCATCCTTCATATGAGATCTCTCTCTCTTGGTCCCATGAAAAAGATTTTTTTGGATGGAACAACACTACTAAGGGTGAGTATTCAGTTTCTCAAGGTTATTTGACCTTATGCCATAATAATCCCAACCAATATTCTGACATATTTTCTTAATTGTGGGCTCAAAAGCTCTAGCCTAAGGTGAGGTTCTTTACTTGGCTTCAAGTTCCATAAAACAAACTATTCTATATTCTAAATTGAATTGAGGAAGTGATTGAGTTGAAATATATTGAGTCTCTAACAATTATCTATATTTTTCTAAAAGAGTGATTGAAAGTGATTGAGCATTGTTATGAGTATAGAGCATATTGAGTCTCTAACAATTCTTTATGTTTCTATGAGACTGGACAAGTTCTAGTGTGGACTTGTTGAACATATTTGAGGTAAGTCTTTGAGAAGACTTGTGGATAGATTTGAGTAAGCTTTTGTGGAAGCTTACAATACAGATTGAGAGCAAATTTGGTTAAGTTCTTGAGAGGACTTATTGAGCAAATTTGGTTAAGTTCTTGAGAGGACTTATTGAGCAAATTTGGTTAAGTTCTTGAGAGGACTTATTGAGCAGATTGGACAAGTTCTAGAGAGGACTTGTGGATAGATTGGTGTGATATTTTGTGGAAGCTTACAAGGAATATTTGAGACAATTATTTGAGAAGGCTTGAGAGAAGAGTTAATTTATTATTTTTTTCAAACCTTGATTTAAGGTTTGGGGCAGATCTAGCAGAGTTGATTTGAGATTGATTTAAGATTTGTGTTAAGGATTGAGGATAGATTTGTGTTAGAATGAAGGACTGTGTTTAGTATAGATCAAAGAACAAATATTAAGGACATAGATTAAGGATAGATTTGTGCTATACCAAAGGACTATGTTTAGTACAGATCAGAGGATAGAGATTAAGGATAGAGTTTGGTGCAGATTTGAAGATAAAGTTTGGTGCATATTTGAGGATAGGTTTGTGTCAGACCAGAGACATATATTGAACATATTTGTGCTAGACTGAAGGATTGTGGTTAGTGTAGATTTGAGATAGATATTTAAATATGATAGAGTATAGAGGATGACAGTCTCTAGTGGATAGATATCCATTAATCCAGGGCAATGAGAACAAGAGTCTCAAGTGGATAGATATCCATTAGTTAGAGCAGTGTGGGCAACAGTTCTTCTATAATATCACCAATAAGAGCTAAGGAGAAAGGAGTTCTACTGTGGATAGAGATCCATGAATGTGATTAGGGTATTTATGTCTCCTTTGGATAGAGATACATAAACATTGTAATAGGGAAAGTATTTCCAAGAGATTTATTGAGAAAAGATTAGTGAAATATTTTCTCTATGGAGTAGCCCACATTGGGTGAACCATGTTAAATTAGTATCTCTATTGTGTGTTATATTTTGTGCATTTCTCTGGTTACTACTATTGATATTGCTATCTTTACATTGCATAATATTTATTGGAAAGAAAAGTAAAAAATGATTTGATACTGTTCACCCCCCTCTTAGTATAAGCTTGTGTTTTTCAATTGGTATCAAAGTTGGTTCCTTCGTAAAAGGTTTAACAACTTGAAGAAATATCTTACAAGAACACAAATGGCAAAGAAATGCAAAGGTAGAACCATGAGATGCAAGAAGAAAAGAACACACATGGTCATGAAATAAAAATAAAATAAATTTGATATTGTTGTTTTAGGAGGAAAAGTGGAAATAGATTCAAGATATGAATCAAGCAGTAGATAAAATATCATATGGATAAATTTTTGTACCATATGTAGGAATACAGGTCACCATGTAGCTTATTGTCCACAAGAAGGTGAAGAATATTTTTTTGTGGTCAACTCGATCATGATGCAGGTTATTTCAATGGGTTTAGTAGTGGTGAAGATGAAGATGATATTCTCAAAAATGAAATCCTAGAGGTTGGTTCAAGAAAGGATAACAGAGACAACCAAAACATGTATGAATAAAAAACTCTACTTTCAATATTAGAAGAAAATAATCCTATTGAAGACCAATTAAAAGAATAGGGATATTTAGAAAAATAAAATGAGGAAGCCACTCTTAAGGAACTTGTTGATTTGAAAAGGTAGAATTTAGAATTGAAGGCTCAAATACAAGAATATGAGATATATAAGACAAAGCTTCTACAAGATCTCTCTAGCTTGAGAGATAAGGTTGAAAAGGCAAGAAGAGTTGAAGAATGTATGATTGAACAATTAAATATAAAAGAGATAGAACGTGAAAGACTTATGGTTACTATTGAAGAATTAAAAAGGGAGAACTTAGGATTAAGGGTTTAAGCTCAAGAAGATGAGAAAGCAAAAGCATAGTTTCTATAGGAACTCACCAACTTCAAAATCAAGATTGAAGAGGCAAGAAAAATGTAAGAAGGTATGGCCAAAAAATTAAAGATAAAAGATCTAGAGTGTGAAATATTAGATCATGAGATAGTTTCACTAAGGATGGAAGTAAAAGGCTCTAAGGAAAATCTGCACATGTTTGAGGAAAATCCAAAGACTTTGGACAAGATTATTAATGCACAAAAGTCATTAGTCACAAAAATAGGACTTAGTTCTAAAGAAGAACAAAGGAAATAGGAATAAGAAAATGGAGAGTCAAGCTCAAACACCAGAAAATAATAAGCATCCAAAGAAGTAAGTAAAAGAGAGAGTGAGACTTCTAAGGATATGTTGGACAATAGAAATTTCAACAAGGAAAGGAATAATACACAAGTAAGTAACAGATGGAATAGGAAATATGATAATGTAGAAGAGACTAAGAGACAAATGGAGTCTAGGCAAAGATTTTTTAATGGATGATGCTTCTCATTTCATAGGTTTGGGCACATAGCTTCACAGTGTAGGACACATGAAAGACAAGAATATGGGAACAAATAACTTTTCCATGGGTATTGCTACTCATGTAATCAGTTTGGTCATAAAGCAATGAATTGCAAGGTTCATGACAAAAGAGGATATGGCTTCACTAGGAGAAATCCTAAGACATTTGTACCTCTAAGGAATAATAACATTAAGTGTTATAAGTGCAATAATGATGGTCACACAACAAAGTGATGTAGAGCAGACATTCCAAAATCAAGTATGAATAGGAACAGGAACAGGAACATGGATATGAACAGGAACAAGAACAAGAACATGAATATGAACAAGAACAGAAATATGGATATGAACAAGAACAGGAATAGGAACATGGACATAGAAAGGAACAGTAAAAGGAATCAAAAGGATTAGATAATAAGAAAAGAGGATAAAGGTAAAGAATAATGCTTGATGGGAGTAGAAATACTCCCACCCCAAAATTAACCACCTCAAGAGGATGTGGGGGAGGGGCTAAGCTAAGAGGCTCATTCTTAGCCTTGAGACCCAAAGGTAACCCTTTTCCAATGATGTCAAAGGGGGAGAGGTTTGAGTAAGGGGGAGAGATTTGGTATTTGAGTAAAGAGGAGAGAGCATTGAGCCAGGAGGAGCAATGTCCCAGGGGGAGCAAAACAAAGGAAAGATCAATTTTCGATAAAAATAATTTGGGTTGCCATCAATGGCAAAGGGGATATTTTTGGACATTTTTGAGGAATATTAGTTGTCATTGATGTCAAAAGGTTCTAAGAAGAATTGTATTTTGATTGGTTTCAAAAGAGCTTTATGTGAATCATGATTTAAAAGGTTTTTCTCAAAACCATTGATGGCAAAATAAAAGGTTTTTCTTAATACCTATGGAGAGGGCTAAGGAATTAAATTAATTATAATAATTTAAAAATATATATTAATTTGTAATTTAATTTAATAATCCTTTTGGTTAGTAAATTAATTATAACTTAATTATATTAATTAGTATTATTATTAATTAATTTATAATTTAATTAAATTACCTTATGGTAAGGTTGGCAAAGTTTAAATTTTATTGCAATTGTCTTTTCCTAGCCAACATCATCAAATTTTGTGGAGCGCCATCGTCTAAGTCAAATTATGGATTTCATGTATAAATTCCATACCAAGGGGAATTCAAACTTTACCTTCATCGATTGATTTTTAACAATTGAGCAAAGTTTATTTCGTGCAAATCATTAAGGAAGAAGACAAAAAATTATTTTATCTTTTAGTGCCAGGAAGAAGACTAATGGGAAGGGTTTAAGGCCTCACTCCCATTGGACAATGTGGTGCATTGGCAGTGCATGTTTCATAAGAGTGTTTTGGAGTGGGAGTGACCACGATCGACTCGCATGGAGGTTGTTGGCATGTTTGTCTTGAGCATTGAGTGTTGGACATTTTGAGTCCCTAAGCCAAAGTTGTCATTGATGTCAATGCCAGATGAGAGTTCTTCATTAATACGGCAAATGTTTAAAATGGAAGTTTACAATGGGTTAAAATATTTTATTTTACACCCAAAAAGATTGGGTCAGAAAGAGGTTTTTATTTCTCCATGGAAGCAATTCATCCGAAGCATTGGAAGGTTAAAAATATTATAATTGTTATTATAATATTTACCAAAGTGGTAAAAATCTAATTAAATATTATAATTTTTAATTATAATATAATTAGATTTTAAAGGATAAAGTTCATTTGATTAAAACCCTAAGGTTGGGTTTTAGAAAATTAAAATATATTCGAGCGCAAAGTTTTTAGAGATTAAAAACCCAAAGGTTGGGTTTTACTAAGGCTTTCGAAGCCTTAGAGCGCCGACGTGATGCATTCAAATCAAAGCACCGACGTCCTAGACAAAGGAGGAGGGCAATATAAATATATGCCCAAAGTTGTTCATTAATTATCCTTGCTCGAATGAAATTTGTGTGGCATATGCAAAAATGAGCTCGTGTGGTTTAAAACGTTTGGCAAAGGAAGCAGAGGATAACACGGAGAGAGACCACCCCCCAATTCGCATTGGGTAGTGTGGCCTAGTGGTAGCTTGGAGAGCACGAAGGCGTTGAGAGCATGGAGGTCGTGTGTTCGATTCTCGCAAAGTGGTTTTTGGTGGCAGTGTTGTGGAAGCGCCCAAGGCGCACATTTTTATTAAACGTGGGCAAGGAGAAGTGCAAAGAGGAAGCACGTGGTGCTTTCCCCTTTGCGAACGAGCGTGTAGCTCATGTGGCAACCTTAGCCATAGCTAAGGCGCTCACGGTGAGGGCAAGTCATGGGATCGAAACCCCTTGAGGCAGGTACGATTTTTTAATTAAAATTTTATGATTTATGCCCTAAGGTTGGAGTGATAAGGTTGTTCTAAAGTTTATTAATTTTTAATAAAATTTATTAAATAAAGGTTGTGGTGATTGATTTTTGAAGGTGAAGTGTTGATGATTATTTGAGTTCTATAATTTGGAAATTGTTGTTTTGAGAGTTATGTTTTAGGAGGTATAAGGAGTTATAATAAAGGCTTAATTGAGATTTATTTTAAGACTTGTTGGCTATTATTTTTTATAAGGGTTTCTTCTAAAAGGACTTTGGTGGATGTTAAAATTAAGTTGGAGTAATAAGGTGTATTTAAAGTTATATTTTGCATTGTGATTTTTATTGAAGTCTTCTAACCCTTATTGAGATTGGAAAAGAGAAATTTGTGAGTGTGGCAGATTTGTGAGATCAACTCCTTGTCAAAAAAAAGGTATGGGCAAATTCTCCTTTGGTTGAGTTGGTTGATTGGCTTTATTGAAAATTAAGTTTGGAGTGAAAAGGACTTGATTAGGGTTTCCTTTTCGAAAGTGGTTGAGTTAATGCTTCAAGGTTTTCTCGATTTGAGAGTTGAGATTAAAACCTTGTTTTATTAGCATTGTTGTTGAGATCATTGGTTGAGTGAAGTGTTTGAGTTAATGCTTCAAGGTTTTCTAAAATTGAGAGTTGTGATTAAAACATTGTTTGATGAGCATGGTTGTTGAAGTGAGTTGTTATGCAAAGAACTTGAACTAGGGTTTGAAAAGATCATGAGTATCATTGTTATGTGAGATTTGTTGTTGAGCATTATTGGAAACATTTTGAGTTGGATGATACATGCTTGGACTAGGGTTTATGAGCAAGAGTTGTTTCTGGAGTGATTGGTTGAGTAGAGTTGATTGAGCCTAGTCAAGTGGATGTATGAAGTGGTTGTTCAAGTTCCATAAAATAAACTATTCTATATTCTGATTTGAGTTGAGATTGATTTTTTGAGAATAGAACATATTGAGTCTCTAACAATTCTCTTTATGCTTCTATGAGTATATGAATTGAGTTGAGAAAGAGATTGAGTTTGAGAATAGAACATATTGAGTCTCTAAAAATCTCTTTATTTCTATGAGATTGACAATTCTGTGAGATTGTTGAGAATTGAGTTCGCTATTGAGCAGATTTGACAAGTTTTATGTGAGCTTGTTGAGAATTTAGAAGTTGGGTGATTTGACAGTTCTGGACCTATTGAGATTGTCTGACATTCTGGACCTATTGAGCAAATTTGAGCAGGTTCTAGTGGACCTATTGAGCAGATTTGAGTAGGTTCTATGTGGACCTATTGAGAATATTTGAGCAAGTTCTAGAGAGGACTTGTGGATAGTTTAGTGTGAGATTTTGAGGAAGCTTGCAAGGCAGATTTGAGATAAGTCTTTGAGAAGACTTGAGAGCAGAGTTGATTGATTTGTTCAAACCTTGAGTTAAGGTTTGGGGCAGATCCAGAAGAGTTGAGTCAAGCCTTGAGTTAGGGCTTGAGAATAGAGATTGAAGATAGATTTGTGCTAGACCGATTAGACTATGTTTAGTACATATTTGAGAGGAGTTTGGTGTAGATTTGAGGATAGGTTTGTGCCAGACTAGAGATATAGTTATTGAGCAGAGTTGTGCTAGACCGAATGGACTGTGTTTAGTGCAAGAGTTGAGAAGAACTATGCTAGACCGACTGGACTATGTTTAGTACAGAATTGAGATAGAGCTTTGGAGGTGATAGAGTAGAGAGGACAGAGTCTCTAGTGGATAGAGATCCATCAGCTAGGACATTGAGGATAGGTCTTCTGAGTGAGGACAAGAGTCTTCAAGTGGAGAGAGATCCACCAATCAATGCAGTGGAGGCAGAGTCTTCTAGAAGATCACCAGCCAGAGCAGAGGAGAAGGAGTTCTCCTATGGATAGAGATCCATAAACTAGATTTAGGGGATCAGTATCTCCTTTGGATAGAGGTCCATAAACATTGTAATTGGGAAGGATTCCCAAGAGATTGATTGAGAAAATTTAGTGAAATATTTTCTCTATGGAAGTAGCCATATTTGGGTGAACCACATAAATTGTTGTGTCTCTATTATGTGTGGTGTTGTGTACATTGCTTTGATTACTATTGTTGATATTGCTATATTTACATTGCATATATTGGTTTGAGAGAAAAAGTAAAAAGTGCTCTTATATTGTTCACCCCCCTCTCAGTATAAGCTTGTGTTCTTCAATTGGTATCAGAGCGGGTTCCTTCAGAAGAGTTTGACAGCTTGAAGGAAAAGTGGTCAAGAACACAATGGATCAAAAGGATCAAAGGGATGGGTCCATCAATAATACAATACCAGTATTTGATGGAAGTGACTTCTTGTATTGGTGTATGTTGATGAGGTTTCACTTGATGGCACTTGGCAATGAAGTTTGGGATGCAGTGGAACTTGGATATGATTCAATAGTCAATCCTCCTACAGATAAGGAAGGTAAGCTTCTAATGCATGCAAATTCAAGAGCTATGAATGCAATTAT
This sequence comes from Wollemia nobilis, assembly GCA_028583015.1. NCBI lineage: Eukaryota > Viridiplantae > Streptophyta > Pinopsida > Araucariales > Araucariaceae > Wollemia > Wollemia nobilis. The sequence goes on from JAQPPZ010015413.1 coordinate 2,553,121, forward strand.
AAAAGGGTTGCATAGATCAGAATCTATGAAGGTTATGGATTGTAAAATAACAAATGAAATGTGGGAACTACTGCATAACATATATGAAGGAGATAAAGGTGTCAAGAAAGCTAAGATCAAAAATCTCAAAGGAGAATTTGAAAATCTAAGAATGCGGGATGATGAAAATATTCATGACTATCTCAGTAAGATTGATGAACTTGTACATGAGATGAGAGGTCTTGGAATGAAGGTTGATGAATCCGATGCTTGTGATAAGATCTTGAGAACTCTTCCAAAAAGGTACAGTGAAAAGGTCTCTACTATAGAAACATCAATTGATAGTGACAGTATGACAAGAAATTCTTTACTTGGCATGCTTACAAATTTTGAGATAAGAACAAAAGATCCTATCCCTCTGAAAGAGGCTGCTTTCAAAGCGAACAAGAAGATAAAGGGTAAGAAGTCAGAATCAAGCAGTGAGTCATCCAGTGATGAAGAAGCAAATTATGGTAGAAGAGATAAAGGTTCCAGAAGACCCATAGATCTAAGATCTGTTAAGTGTTTCAATTGTGGAAAGTATGGATATTTTGCAATATATTGTAAAGAGCCAAAGAACAACAATGGTGAAGAAAAATAGGATCATAGGTATAGGGAATCAGAAAGACACAGGCACCAAAAGAAAAGCAAATATGGACAAAGCAGACAAGGAAGGAAGTTCTTCCGAAGACAAAAGAGGAGCTACTATGCGGAAAATGCAAGTAAGTACTCAAATGATAGTGATGCTAGTTCTTCAGATAATGATAGAGATGAAGTCCTATTTATGATTGAAGAAAAAGAACTAGTTAAGAAAAGGACTCCAGTTATTCTCAAGTGTTTTAGATGTGGTAAATTTGGACATCTTGAAGATGATTGTACAAGGGATGGTTATAGTTTCAGTGATGATGAATATGAGAATGCACTTGAAGGACCAGATGAAAATATTCTAATGGCTTTAGAAGAAGAAGTAAGTGATCCTATAGAAGATAAGCCAAAAGAAAGTAATGATGTGGACAAAGGCAAACAAATAGAGGATTATTCAGCAGAGAATGGTTATGATCTCAAGGGAGAACTTATCTATGCCCTTGACACGGTAAAGAAGGTAAGAAAGCAACACTCTAAACTTGAAATTCAGTTTCAAGAATGTGATGAAGAGAGAAGATTGCTCATAGAGGATTTAGAAAAATCAAAGGCTAAGGCAAAAAGGTTCAAAGATAAGTTAGAAGCAAAGATCTTGGAATGTGAGAAGTTAGCACAAGAAGTGGCACTACTAAAAGAAGATTTAGAGGACTCCAAGATCAAGATGAAAGGATTCAAGAATAGCTCAAATATTATGGATAAGATAGTCAAGGTACAAAGAAGGTCAACAAACAAAATAGGTCTTGGTTTTGAACAAACTCAAAAGAAACAGGAAGGAGAGTTAACTTCAAGTTCTGAAGAGGAAACTTCAGATGAAGATACTTCAGAAGAAGATAGTGTAAGAGAAAGTCAGACATCAGAGGAAGAGTTGGACAATAGAGAGTTCAAAAAATATAGGAACAATGCACAGAGAAGATACAGATGGAACAACAATCAGAACAGGAGACCGATGAGGTCAAAACAAGGAAGCTTCAATGGAAGATGTTTTTCATGTCATAGGTTTGGGCACATGGCTTCACAATGCAGGACACATGAAAGACAGGAATATGGGAATGGATAATTTTTCCATGGGTATTGCTACTCATGTAATCAGTTTGGTCACAAGGCAATGAATTGCAGGGTTCATGAAAGAAGAGGATATGACTTCACTAGGAGAAATCCTAAGATATTTGCACCTCCAAGGAATAATATCATTAAGTGTTATAAGTGCAATAATGATGGTCACACAACAAAGTGGTGTAGAGCAGACATTCTAAAAATAGGTATGAAAAGGAACATGAACATGAATAGGAACAGGAATAGGAACATGAACAAGAACATGAATAGGAATAGGAATAGGAACATGGATGAGAATAGGAATAGGAACAGGAATGATGATAGGAACAGGGATGATGACTTGGATAGAAACAGTCAGAGGATTCAAAAAACTCAAAAAATAAGGGAAAAGAATAAAGGTAAAGAATAGTGCTTTCAGGGAGTAGAAATACTCCCACCCTAGAATTAACCACCTCATGAGGAGGTGGGGGAGGGGCTAAGCTAAGAGGCTCATTCTTAGCCCCGAGCCCCAAAGGTGACCCTTTGCCATTGATGTCAAAGGGGGAGAGATTTGTGTATTGGGGAGAGATTTGATATTTGAGAGAGCATTGAGCCAGGGGGAGCAATGTCCCAGGGGGAGCAAAAGGAAAAAGAAAGGTCAGGTTTCAAGTAAAAAGAGTATGGGTTGCCATCAATGACAAAGGGGGAGATTGTTGGACATTTTGAGTCCCTAAGTCAAAGTTGTCATTGATGTCAGTGCCAGATGAGAGTTCATCATTCAATACCAAATATTTAATGGAAGTTTATAATGGGTTAAAATATTTTATTTTACACCCAAAAATATTGGGTCAGAAAGAGGTTTTTATTTCTCCATGGAAGCAATTCATCCGAAGCATTGGAAGGTTAAAAATATTATAATTGTTATTATAATATTTACCAAAGTGGTAAAAATATAATTAAATATTATAATTTTTAATTATAATATAATTAGATTTTAAAGGATAAAGTTCATTTGATTAAAACCCTAAGGTTGGGTTTTAGAAAATTAAAATATATTCGAGTGCAAAGTTTTTAGAGATTAAAAACCCAAAGGTTGGGTTTTACTAAGGCTTTCGAAGCCTTAGAGCGCCGACGTGATGCATTCAAATCAAAGCACCGACGTCCTAGACAAAGGAGGAGGGCAATATAAATATATGCCCAAAGTTGTTCATTAATTATCCTTGCTCGAATGAAATTTGTGTGGCATATGCGAAAATGAGCTCATGTGGTTTAAAACATTTGGCAAAGGAAGCAGAGGATAACATGGAGAGAGACCACCCCCCAATTCACATTGGGTAGTGTGGCCTAGTGGCAGCTTGGAGAGCACGAAGGCGTTGAGAGCACGGAGGTCGTGCGTTCGATTCTCGTAAAGTGGTTTTTGGTGGTAGTGTTGTGGAAGTGCCCAAGGTGCACATGTTTTTATTAAACGTGGGCAAGGAGAAGCGCAAAGAGGAAGCACATGGTGCTTTCCCCTTTGTGAATGAGTATGTAGCTCATGTGGCAACCTTAGCCATGGCTAAGGCGCTCATGGTGAGGGCAAGTCGTGGGATCGAAACCCCTTGAGGCAGGTACGATTTTTTAATTAAAATTTTATGATTTATGCCCTAAGGTTGGAGTGATAAGGTTGTTCTAAAGTTTATTAATTTTTAATAAAATTTATTAAATAAAGGTTGTGGTGATTGATTTTTGAAGGTGAAGTGTTGATGATTATTTGAGTTCTATAATTTGGAAATTGTTGTTTTGAGAGTTATGTTTTAGGAGGTATAAGGAGTTATAATAAAGGCTTAATTGAGATTTATTTTAAGACTTGTTGGCTATTATTTTTTATAAGGGTTTCTTCTAAAAGGACTTTGGTGGATGTTAAAATTAAGTTGGAGTAATAAGGTGTATTTAAAGTTATATTTTGCATTGTGATTTTTATTGAAGTCTTCTAACCCTTATTGAGATTGGAAAAGAGAAATTTGTGAGTGTGGCAGATTTGTGAGATCAACTCCTTGTCAAACAAAAAGGTATGGGCAAATTCTCCTTTGGTTGAGTTGGTTGATTGGCTTTATTGAAAATTAAGTTTGGAGTGAAAAGGACTTGATTAGGGTTTCCTTTTCAAAAGTGGTTGAGTTAATGCTTCAAGGTTTTCTGATTTGAGAGTTGAGATTAAAACCTTGTTTTATTAGCATTGTTGTTGAGATCATTGGTTGAGTGAAGTGTTTGAGTTAATGCTTCAAGGTTTTCTGAAATTGAGAGTTGTGATTAAAACATTGTTTGATGAGCATGGTTGTTGAAGTGAGTTGTTATGCAAAGAACTTGAACTAGGGTTTGAAAAGATCATGAGTATCATTGTTATGTGAGATTTGTTGTTGAGCATTATTGGAAACATTTTGAGTTGGATGATACATGCTTGGACTAGGGTTTATGAGCAAGAGTTGTTTCTTGAGTGATTGGTTGAGTAGAGTTGATTGAGCCTAGTCAAGTGGATGTATGAAGTGATTGTTCAAGTTCCATAAAATAAACTATTCTATATTTTGAGTTGAGAAAGTGATTGAGTTTGTGAGAATAGAACATATTGAGTCTCTAACAATTCTCTTTATGCTTCTATGAGATTGAGTTGAGAAAGAGATTGAGTTTTGAGTATAGAACATATTGAGTCTCTAACAATTCTCTTTATGCTTCTATGAGACAAGTTTGGTGTGAGCTTTTGAGGAAGCTTGCAAGGCAGATTTGAGATAAGTCTTTGAGAAGACTTGAGAGCAGAGTTGATTGATTTGTTCAAACCTTGAGTTAAGGTTTGGGGTAGATCCAGAAGAGTTGAGTCAAGCCTTGAGTTAGGGCTTGAGAATAGATATTGAAGATAGATTTGTGCTAGACCGACTAGACTATGTTTAGTACATATTTGAGAAGTTTGAGAATTGAGATTTAATTATTTAGATATTGAGAGATTTGTGCTAGACGTTTGTTTATAGATTGTTAATTGTTTATAAAATTGAGCAGTTATGCTAGACCAATGGACTATGTTTAGTGCAAGAGTTGAGAAGAACTATGCTAGACCGACTAGACTATGTTTAGTATAGAATTGAGACAGAGCTTTGGAGGTGATAGAGTAGAGAGGATAGAGTCTCTAGTGGATAGAGATCCATCAGCTAGGACATTGAGGACAGGTCTTCTGAGTGAGGACAAGAGTCTTCAAGTGGAGAGAGATCCACCAATCAATGCAGTGGAGGCAGTGTCTTCTAGAAGATCACCAACCAGAGTAGAGGAGAAAGAGTTCTCCTATGGATAGAGATCCACAAACTAGATTTAGGGGATCAGTATCTCCTTTGGACAGAGGTCCATAAACATTGTAATTGGGAAGGATTCCCAAGAGATTGATTGAGAAAATTTAGTGAAATATTTTCTCCGTGGAAGTAGCCATATTTGGGTGAACCACATAAATTATTGTGTCTCTATTGTGTGTGGTGTTGTGTACATTGCTTTGATTACTATTATTGATATTGCTATATTTACATTACATATATTGGTTTGAGAGAAAAAGTAAAAAGTGCTCTTATACTATTCACCCCCCCTCTCAGTATAAGCTTGTGTTCTTCAATTGGTATCAGAGTGGGTTCCTTCAGAAGAGTTTGACAGCTTGAAGGAAAAGTGGTCAAGAACATAATGGATCAAAAGGATCAAAGGGATGGGTCCATCAATAATATAGTACCAGTATTTGATGGAAGTGACTTCTTGTATTGGTGTATGCTGATGAGGTTTCACTTGATGGCACTTGGCAATGAAGTTTGGGATGCAATGGAACTTGGATATGATTCAATAGTCAATCCTCCTACAGATAAGGAAGGTAAGCTTCTAATGCATGCAAATTCAAGAGCTATGAATGCAATTATAAAAGGGTTGCATAGATCAGAATCTATGAAGGTTATGGATTGTAAAATAACAAAAGAAATGTGGGAACTACTGCATAACATATATGAAGGAGATAAAGGTGTCAGGAAAGCTAAGATCAAAAATCTCAAAGGAGAATTTGAAAATCTAAGAATGCGGGATGATGAAAACATTCATGACTATCTCAAGTAAGATTGATGAACTTGTACATGAGATGAGAGGTCTTGGAATGAAGGTCGATGAATCCGATGCTTGTGATAAGATCTTGAGAACTCTTCCAAAAAGGTACAGTGAAAAGGTCTCTGCTATAGAAACATCAATTGATAGTGACAGTCTGACAAGAAATTCTTTACTTGGCATGCTTACAACTTTTGAGATAAGAACAAAAGATCCTATCCCTTCGAAAGAGGTTGCTTTCAAAGCGAACAAGAAGATAAAGGGTAAGAAGTCAGAATCAAGCAGTGAGTCATCCAATGATGAAGAAGCAAATTATGGTAGAAGAGATAAAGGTTCCAGAAGACCCATAGATCTAAGATCTATTAAGTGTTTCAATTATGGAAAGTATGGACATTTTGCAATAGATTGTAAAGAGCCAAAGAACAACAATGGTGAAGAAAAATAGGATCACAGGTACAGGGAATCAGAAAGACATAGGCACCAAAAGAAAAGCAAATATGGACAAAGAAGACAAGGAAGGAAGTTCTTCCAAAGACAAAAGAGGAGCTACTATGCAGAAAATGCAAGTAAGTACTCAAATGATAGTGATGCTAGTTATTTAGATAATGATAGAGATGAAGTCCTATTTATGATTGAAGAAAAAGAACCAGTTAAGAAAAGGACTCCAGTTATTCTCAAGTGTTTTAGATGTGGTAAATTTGGACATCTTGAAGATGATTGTACAAGGGATGGTTATAGTTTCAGTGATGATGAATATGAGAATGCACTTGAAGGACCAGATGAAAATCTTCTAATGGATTTAGAAGAAGAAGTAAGTGATCCTATAGAAGACAAGCCAAAAGAAAGTAATGATGTGGACAAAGGTAAACAAATAGAGGATTATTCAGAAGAGAATGGTTATGATCTCAAGGGAGAACTTATCTATGCCCTTGACACGGTAAAGAAGGTAAGAAAGCAACACTCTAAACTTGAAATTCAGTTTCAAGAATGTGATGAAGAGAGAAGATTGCTCATAGAGGATTTAGAAAAATCAAAGGCTAAGGCAAAAAGGTTCAAAGATAAGTTAGAAGCAAAGATCTTGGAATGTGAGAAGTTAGCACAAGAAGTGGCACTACTAAAAGAAGATTTAGAGGACTCCAAGATCAAGATGAAAGGATTCAAGAATAGCTCAAATATTATGGATAAGATAGTCAAGGTACAAAGAAGGTCAACAAACAAAAAAGGTCTTGGTTTTGAACAAACTCAAAAGAAACAGGAAGGAGAGTTAACTTCAAGTTCTGAAGAGGAAACTTCAGATGAAGATACTTCAGAAGAAGACAATGTAAGAGAAAGTCAGACATCAGAGGAAGAGTTGGACAATAGAGAGTTCAAAAAAGATAGGAACAATGCACAAAGAAGATACAGATGGAACAACAATCAGAACAGGAGACCGATGAGGTCAAAACAAGGAAGCTTCAATGGAAGATGTTTTTCATGTCACAGGTTTGGGCACATGGCTTCACAATGCAGGACACATGAAAGATAGGAATATGGGAATGGACAGTTTTTCCATGGGTATTGCTACTCATGTAATCAGTTTGGTCACAAGGCAATGAATTGCAGGGTTCATGAAAGAAGAGGATATGACTTCACTAGGAGAAATCCTAAGATATTTGCACCTCCAAGGAATAATATCATTAAGTGTTATAAGTGCAATAATGATGGTCACACAACAAAGTGGTGTAGAGCAGACATTCCAAAAATAGGTATGAATAGGAAAAAGGAACATGAACATGAATAGGAACATGAACAAGAACATGAACAGAAACATGAACAGAGAATAGGAACAAGAACATGGATGAGAATAGGAACAAGAATAGGAATGATGATAGGAACAGGGATGATGACTTGGATAGAAACAGTTAGAGGATTCAGAAAACTCAGAAAAGAAGGGAAAAGGATAAAGGTAAAGAATAATGCTTTCGGGGAGTAGAAATACTCCCACCCTAGAATTAACCACCTCATGAGGAGGTGGGGGAGGGGCTAAGCTAAGAGGCTCATTCTTAGCCCCGAGCCCCAAAGGTGACCCTTTGCCATTGATGTCAAAGGGGGAGAGATTTGTGTATTGGGGTATGGGGGGAGATTTGATATTTGAGAGAGCATTGAGCCAGGGGGAGCAATGTCCCAGGGGGAGTAGAAGGAAAAAGAAAGGTCAGGTTTCAAGTAAGAAGAATATGGGTTGCCATCAATGACAAAGGGGGAGATTGTTGGACATTTTGAGTCCCTAAGTCAAAGTTGTCATTGATGTCATGCCAGATGAAGTTCTTCATTAATACCAAAGATTTTAGAGGAAATAATGGGTTAAAATATTTTATTTTACACCCAAAAATATTGGGTCGAAAAGAGGTTTTTATTTCTCCATGGAAGCAATTCATCCGAAGCATTGGAAGGTTAAAAATATTATAATTGTTATTATAATATTTACCAAAGTGGTAAAAATATAATTAAATATTATAATTTTTAATTATAATATAATTAGATTTTAAAGGATAAAGTTCATTTGATTAAAACCCTAAGGTTGGGTTTTAGAAAATTAAAATATATTCGAGCGCAAAGTTTTTAGAGATTAAAAACCCAAAGGTTGGGTTTTACTAAGGCTTTCGAAGCCTTAGAGCATCGACGTGATGCATTCAAATCAAAGCATCGACATCCTAGACAAAGGAGGAGGGCAATATAAATATATGCCCAAAGTTGTTCATTAATTATCCTTGCTCGAATGAAATTTGTGTGGCATATGTGAAAATGAGCTCATGTGGTTTAAAATGTTTGGCAAAGGAAGCAGAGGATAACACGGAGAGAGACCACCCCCCAATTCGCATTGGGCAGTGTGGCCTAGTGGTAGCTTGGAGAGTATGAAGGCGTTGAGAGCATGGAGGTCATGCGTTCGATTCTTGCAAAGTGGTTTTTGGTGGCAGTGTTGTGGAAGCGCCCAAGGTGCACATTTTTATTAAACGTGGGCAAGGAGAAGTGCAAAGAGGAAGCACATGGTGCTTTCCCCTTTGTGAACGAGTGTGTAGCTCATGTGGCAACCTTAGCCATGGCTAAGGCACTCGCGGTGAGGGCAAGTCGTGGGATCGAAACCCCTTGAGGTAGGTACGATTTTTTAATTAAAATTTTATGATTTATGCCCTAAGGTTGGAGTGATAAGGTTGTTCTAAAGTTTATTAATTTTTAATAAACTTTATTAAATAAAGGTTGTGGTGATTGATTTTTGAAGGTGAAGTGTTGATGATTATTTGAGTTCTATAATTTGGAAATTGTTGTTTTGAGAGTTATGTTTTAGGAGGTATAAGGAGTTATAATAAAGGCTTAATTGAGATTTATTTTAAGACTTGTTGGCTATTATTTTTTATAAGGGTTTCTTCTAAAAGGACTTTGGTGGATGTTAAAATTAAGTTGGAGTAATAAGGTGTATTTAAAGTTATATTTTGCATTGTGATTTTTATTGAAGTCTTCTAACCCTTATTGAGATTGGAAAAGAGAAATTTGTGAGTGTGGCAGATTTGTGAGATCAACTCCTTGTCATCAAAAAGGTATGGGCAAATTCTTCTTTGGTTGAGTTGATTGATTGGCTTTATTGAAAATTAAGTTTGGAGTGAAAAGGACTTGATTAGGGTTTCCTTTTCGAAAGTGGTTGAGTTAATGCTTCAAGGTTTTCTGATTTGAGAGTTGAGATTAAAACCTTGTTTTATTAGCATTGTTGTTGAGATCATTGGTTGAGTGAAGTGTTTGAGTTAATGCTTCAAGGTTTTCTGAAATTGAGAGTTGTGATTAAAACATTGTTTGATGAGCATGGTTGTTGAAGTGAGTTGTTATGCAAAGAACTTGAACTAGGGTTTGAAAAGATCATGAGTATCATTGTTATGTGAGATTTGTTGTTGAGCATTGTTGGAAACATTTTGAGTTGGATGATACATGCTTGGACTAGGGTTTGTGAGCAAGAGTTGTTTCTTGAGTGATTGGTTGAGTAGAGTTGATTGAGCCTAGTCAAGTGGATGTATGAAGTGGTTGTTCAAGTTCCATAAAATAAACTATTCTATATTTTGAGTTGAGAAAGTGATTGAGTTTGTGAGAATAGAACATATTGAGTCTCTAACAATTCTCTTTATGCTTCTATGAGATTGAGTTGAGAAAGAGATTGAGTTTTGAGTATAGAACATATTGAGTCTCTAACAATTCTCTTTATGCTTCTATGAGATTGAGTTGAAAAAGTGATTGAAAATAATTGGACAAGTTCTATGTGAGCTTGTTGAGCAGATTTGGACAAGTTCAGGGACTATTGAAAATTTTTGAGAATTTAAGTTGGGACCTATTGAGCAAATTTGAGCAGGTTCTGAGTGGACCTATTGAGCAAATTTGAACAGGTTATAAGTGGACCTATTGAGCATATTTGAGCAGGTTCTATGTGGACCTATTGAGAAGATTTGAGCAAGTTCTAGAGAGGACTTGTGGATAGTTTGGTGTGAGCTTTTGAGGAAGCTTGCAAGGCATATTTGAGATAAGTCTTTGAGAAGACTTGAGAGCAGAGTTGATTGATTTGTTCAAACCTTGAGTTAAGGTTTGGGGCAGATCCAGTAGAGTTGAGTCAAGCCTTGAGTTAGGGCTTGAGAATAGAGATTGAAGATAGATTTGTGCTAGACCGATTGGACTATGTTTAGTACAGATTTGAGAAGAGCAGAGTTGGTGATCTTATTGAGCAAAGTTGTGCTAGACCGAATGAACTATGTTTAGTGCAAGATATTGAGCAAGATTTGTGCTAGACCGAATGAATATGTTTAGAAAGATATTGAGCATTGTGTAGAGAATGAAAGGAAAAGAGAAGGAGATGTGTGTTTAGTGCAAGAGTTGAGAAGAACTGTGCTAGACCGACTAGACTATGTTTAGTATAGAATTGAGATAGAGCTTTGGAGGTGACAGAGCAGAGAGGACAAAGTCTCCAGTGGATAGAGATCCATCAGCCAAGACATTGAGGATAGGTCTTCTGAGTGAGGACAAGAGTCTTCAAGTGGAGAGAGATCCACCAATCAGTGCAGTGGAGGCAGTGTCTTCTAGAGGATCACCAGCCAGAGCAGAGGAGAAGGAGTTCTCCTATGGATAGAGATCCACAAACTTGATTTAGGGGATTGGTGTCTCCTTTGGATAGAGGTCCATAAACATTGTAATTGGGAAGGATTCCCAAGAGATTGATTGAGAAAATTTAGTGAAATATTTTCTCCGTGGAAGTAGCCATCTTTGGGTGAACCACGTAAATTGTTGTGTCTCTATTGTGTGTGGTGTTGTGTACATTGCTTTGATTACTGTTGTTGATATTGCTATCTTTACATTGCATATATTGGTTTGAGAGAAAAAGTAAAAAGTGCTCTTATACTGTTCACCCCCCTCTCAGTATAAGCTTGTGTTCTTCACCAAGGTGGAATTATATTTGGCATGCGCTTTTAAGCGCCAGGCTTGGAAAGAAACAGCACATGGTGCTCTTAGCCTCTCAAGCATGTGCCTAGCACATGCGGTGTTCAAGTTCGCAGCTAGGGCACACGAGTAAGCGGTGCTTGTGGATTCGAATCTCACAAGTGTCAAAGGTACTTTTAATTAAATATTTTTTATTTGCCTAATCTTTTTCCTAAGGTGAAAAAGGGATTTATAAGGGTAAATGAAAGGTTACTTGCTTGGTAATTAATTTATGTTGTTGGAGTTATAAGGAAAGTGGATTTGATTTTTACCAAAGTTCTTTTTGCCATTAAATTTAATTAAGGAGCTTTTTGAGTTAATTTTGGTGGATGTTAAATTTATTTTATTTGGGATATTATAAGGTGTTATTGGACACATATTTTATGTATGTTGATGGTTTTTTTTTTTAATATGGAGTGATAAGATGTAATTGAGTTTTTGCATTACATTGTGAGAGAGATTTATCTTCTAACCCCTTTGAGTTTGGCATAGAAGTGTTTGTGGTTGTGGTAGATATTTGAGGTTCCTTCATCATCAATAAAAGGTATAAGCACATTCTTCTATAGTTGAGTTGATTGATTGGTTTTCTAAAAATAAGTTTGGAGTGAAAAGGAATTGATTAGAGCTTCCTTATTGAGTGTGTTTGAGTTAATGCTTCAATTTTTTTTGGAATAAGGAGTTGTTATTGAAATTTGTTTTATAAGCATTGTTGTTGAAGTGAGTTGTTGAGAAAAGAACTTGAACTAGGGTTTGAAAAGAACATGAGTATCATTGTTATGTGAGATTTTTTGTTGAGCATTGTTGGAAATATTTTGAGTGAAGGATCATATGCTTGGACTAGGGTTTGTGAGCAAGGATTATTTCATTGAGAGATTGGTTGAGTAGATTTAGTTGAGCCTAGTCAAGTGGATGTGTGAAGTGATTGTTCAAGTTCCATAAAATAAACTATTCTATATTCTAAATTGAATTGAGGAAGTGATTGAGTTGAAACATATTGAGTCTCTAACAATTATCTGTATTTTTCTAAAAGAGTGGTTGAAAGTGATTGAGCATTGTTATGAGTATAGAGCATATTGAGTCTCTAACAATTCTCATTATGTTTCTATCAAATTGGAAAAGTTCTAGTGTGGACTTGTTGAACAAATTTGAGGTAAGTCTTTGAGAATACTTGTGGATAGATTTGAGTAAGCTTTTGTGGAAGCTTACAATACAGATTGAGAGCATATTTGGATAAGTTCTTGAGAGGACTTATTGAGCATATTTGGTTAAGTTATTGAGAGGACTTATTGATCAGATTGGACAAGTTCTAGTGAGGACTTGTGGACAAATTTTTGTGAGCTTTTGTAGAAGCTTACAAGGTAGATTTGAGACAAGTATTTGAGAAGGCTTGAGAGCAAAGTTGATTGATTGATTTGTTCAAACCTTGAGTTAAGGTTTGGGGAAGATCCAACAGATTTGATTTGAGATTGATTCAAGATTTGTGTTAAGGCTTGAGAACAAATTTGTGCTAGATCAAAGGACTATGTTTAGTGTAGATCAGAGGACAAATATTGAGGACATATTTATGCTAGACCGAAGGACTATTTTTAGTGTAGATCAAGGGATAGATATTGAGGACAGAGTTTGGTGCATATTTGAGGATAGGTTTGTGCTATAACAGAGACAGAGATTGAGGAGATTTATGCTAGACCAAAGGACTATGTTTAGTGTAGATTTGAGACAGAGCTTTAGAGGTGACAGAGTATAGAGGATGATAGTATCTAGTGGATAGAGATCCATTAAGCTAGGGCAGTGAGGATAGGAGTATTTAGTGGATAGAGATCCATTAGCTAGAGCAGTGGGGGTAACATTTCTTCTAGAATATCACCAGTCAGAGCTAATAAGAAAGGAGTTCTCACGTAGATAGAGATCCACAAACTTGATTAAGGAATTGGTGTCACCTTTGGATAGAGATCCATAAATATTATAATAGGGAAAGGATTACCAAGAGATTTATTGATAAAAGATTAGTGAAATATTTTCTCCATGGAGTATCCCATATTGGGTGAACCACATTAAATTGGTCTCTCTATTGTGTGTGATGCTTTGTGCATTGCTTTAGTTACTACTGTTGATATTGCTATCTTTACATTGCATAATATTGATTGGAAATAAAATTAAAAAGTGGTCTTTTACTGTTCACCCCCCTCTTAGTATAAGCTTGTGTTCTTCAGGTTTCTCTAAGGATTGGATGGATTGTATTATGGGATGTATCTCTTCAGCGTACTACTTAGTTATCATAAATGGCAGACCTTCTCAGTTGAGCTTCCAGAGGTATTAGGCAAGATGACCCGCTATCCCCTTATTTATTCATCATTCTTGCTGAATGCTTGGGTAGGACTATAACCAAAAAGAGGGAAAATAAAATCCTTGAGGGAGTTACCATTTCTTATGGAGCTAGACCTATCTCTTATCTTCAATTTATGGATGACTCTACTATTTTAGGTATCAATAGATATTTTTTTAAGGCTACTGGGTAGTTGATCAATGAAGATAAATCTAAAGTTATTTTCTTTCACTGCTTTGCTAGACAGAATCCATGGTCTTGGATAAATTAATATATAATAAGACCTCCCTTCCAATCACTTATTTAGGTATTCCCATAAATATTCAAAGGCAAAAAAATAAATATTGGAATTGGTTGTTGGATAAAGTCAAGAAGAAAATTGGAAAGTGGACCAACATGTGGCTTTCTTTTGGGGGTAGAATCACCTTGCTAAAATCAGTCCTTCAGGTTATTCCTATTTATGTATCTTCCATGTTGAATATCCCAAAGGTTGTTATTTGATAACTAGATCAAATCAGTCATCGATTCCTTTGGAGTGGTACTAAGGAGAAAATAAAATGGGCCTTGGTGAAATGGGACACTTTATGTCTTCCTAAGAATGAAGTGGGGTTAGGATTCCAGTATTCTGTTAATAACAACAAATCTTTAGCTGCTAAATTATATTGGAGGATGTTGCATAACCCCAATGCTCTTTGGACCAATAATCTTCGTGCTAAATATGCTGAGAACAAAAGTCCTGAAGACCTTGTTCGCTATCAACTTTCCACCAAAGGTTTTCCCATTTTAGCAGTTCTTAAGACTGGTGAGGATTTGATAAAGAAAATTTTATTTTGGATCATTCATAATGGTCAACAGGAAAATTTTTGGACAGATTCTTGGGATGGTCACAAGCCTTTGATAACTCATTTTCCCAATTGAAGGCCTTGGATGGAGGATATTCACCGAGTTAACTGGATAAATGTGGCTAATTACTTTCGGCACCATACTGGTAATTCAAAGGTTGGTAGATATTGGATTCCTATTGAGGACTAACCTATTTAAATCTCATAAAGGTAAAGACAAGATATCCAAGGCATCCTTCATATGAGATCTCTCTCTTGGTCCCATGAAAAAGATTGTTTTGGATGGAACAACACTACTAAGGGTGAGTATTTAGTTGCTCAAGGTTATTTAACCTTATTCCATAATAATCCCAACCAATCTACTGACATATTTTCTCAATTGTGTTCTCAAAATCTCTAGCCTAAGGTGAAGTTATTTACTTGGATTTTATTGCATCATATGGTGCTTACTGGTGAGCAACTTATAAAGCATGGTTTTCATGGCCATTTTAGATGTGAAATGTGTGAAGAGAATGTAGAAAATCTTAGCCATAATTTTTTTTAGTGTACTTTAGCATTTGAGCTATGGAGGAGAATGGCCACTTTACTTGGCTTACAATGGTCCAATTTTTTTACTTTTGAACAACTTTGGATGGATTCACCTAAACAAGAGGGTGTTGATCATTTTATTAGGTGGTTAGTTTGGATGGGTTCTACCATTCTTCTTTGGAATATCTAGAATAAAATGAACAACCAAATTTTTAATCAATATAGGAAGGATATTCACTATGTTTGGCAAAAGACCATAGCCAAATTAGTTGAATCATTCCATCAACCACTTAATCACCCCTAAACCTACCATGAAATATGGGATCAAGTGATGCAAAGATTGAAGATTAAATCTTCTAAATGAAATCAACTTAAAGGGAATGTGAGTATTTGTAATATGGATACGACAAGAAATTGGTAACCTCTTCCTAAGAATTTTGGAAAAGTCAATACTGATGGAGCCTTTAGAGGAAACCCTAGAAAAGCTAGTGCGAGAGAAATTGGTAGACTTTCAAATGACTCCCTGGTTTTTATTTTTGCTGAGAATTTGGGTATTCTTTCCAATAACCTTGTTGAGGGGTATGGTATCCTCAGAGGCCTTCAAGAGGCTACTAAGTTTGTATGGGAAAAGGTGTTATTTGAGTCTAACTCTCAACTCATGATTAATATTTTGAAGACTCCTTCTAAGAATCATAAGGTTGATTGGAGAATAAAAGGAATTATTGAGAAGATTCAATTAATCCAGATGGGAATTTTGAAAGTTAAATACAATCATGTGGTCAAAGATAAAAACAAGAGTGTTGATGCTTTAGCTAATTGGGCTTTGGACAAAGGTGATCTTACTTGTTATGGCCACCCTCCTAGATGGTGGGATTCACAAATTAGGGAAGCTCTTCTTTTTATCATTTCTTTGGATGGCTCTAGTTCTAAAGGTACCTAGTTTCTTCTTAATTTCTTTTTGCTTCTCTTTGGTTTGATCAGGTTATTTTAGTTCCCTAGCTCAAACTATTATTTCTTTTGTTTCCTTTGTTGATTCTTGCCTTAAAAGTCTTCTAGTCTAGAAAGGTCATTGTTATGTTCAATTTTTTTCTTTTTTCTTTTTTCTTTTTTTGTTTAATTTTTTAAGGTGTGTGTTGTTTTGTTTTGTTTTTTTTTGTGTTTTTTGTGTTGTTTTTTGTTGTTCTTGTGTTTTTGTTGTTTTGTGTTTTTTTATGTTTTTTGTTATTGATCTTGTGTTTTTGTCGTTCTTGTTATTGTGTTTCTATTTGTTTGAGGTAATTCGTATTTTTATGTCTGAGTGTTTTCTATGTTTTTTATTTTTTTTATTGTCTGTTGTTGGTTGTTTTTTATTTTTATTTATTTATTTATTTTTTTAATTTCTTAGGTTTTTGTTGTGTTTATTTTTCATGTTTTTTTTGTTGTCTTTGTAGTGTTCTATTGTTTTTCTCATGTTTGTGTTTTGTTATGTAGTTCTTGTGTTTTTTCTATGTGGTTCATGTTGTGTTTTTTTAT
Organism: Wollemia nobilis; assembly: GCA_028583015.1. Classification (NCBI taxonomy): domain Eukaryota; kingdom Viridiplantae; phylum Streptophyta; class Pinopsida; order Araucariales; family Araucariaceae; genus Wollemia; species Wollemia nobilis. The sequence continues at coordinate 2,569,594 of JAQPPZ010015413.1, forward strand.
CCTTTTGTGTGTATTTGGTTGTGCTTTTATTTTTGACACACTCAAGGAGCATGTTTTTTATTTTATTTTATTATTTTTATTGTTGTTTATTTATTTTATTTTTTAAAATTTTTCTGTGTTTGTTTGCTCCTTAAGTATTTCAAATGTGGTAGGCCAGGTCCGAGTCCTGGGCAATTTTGGTGGAATGGATACCCCTGCCTCCTTGAGTCTTACCCGAAAGTGGTATCCCTTCTGGGATGTTTTCCACAAATTAATATATATATATATATATTATAAAATAATATTATAATATTATTTATTTGTGCTTTTTCTTGCACTTTGGACCTCATCTGACTTCCTGGAACCGGGTATTGAAACTAAAACCAAAATAGATACTGCCAACTAAAACTACCAGTAACTGGTGTTGTAAGTTTGACATCAATGACCACTTACTCTTGACATCAATGACAACTTACCACTAAAAATGTCCAACAAGTAACCTCTACAACATGAAGTTATTGAACCATTTTCTAATTTTTTTTTAAGCATAGGGATACCAATAGGGATAAACATTTGAGATAAGGCTACCAGGAAAATTCTGAATTGCATGGTCTTGAGTATGACAAGGAGGTATTCCTTTGGGTTCCTCAAAAACATGAGAATATTTGTTCAATAAACCTTGCAATATCTATGAATGGTCCCTTTCCTTTTTTTCAAAAGCATCTATAGCAAATATTTATGCCATGATTGCATGAGAGTACACTTTTTAAATAGTTTTCCATATTATGGGCTGAAATTCATTGAGCATCACAAGTTATCATTCCACATAAAGTGTATTTGTGACCATCTTGGCTAAATTTATTTGATAAATTAAAAAAATCTCATAAAAATAGACCTAATATTCATAGCCATTATGTTGTCTAAACAATATCACACTACCTAATGGTAAGGCAATCATATCTATCTTGAGATTATATTCCCCAATTTGGAGTTTGACATTATACAACTATTCTTTGCATGGGAGGGTTCCTCCATTAGCAATAATGACTTTAAAATAATTACAATTAGTGATGTAATAGTTTCCCTATTTGGCCACACATGAATCAATAAAGTTATGTGTACTTTGTGAGTCAATAATAACGATGAGCCTATATCCCTTGAAGTGTCCTATCACTTTCATTATTTGGAGATTTGATATTCCTACTAAAGCATGCACTAATATTTCTAGTTGGGATTCCTATAGAAATTCTATTGGTTCTATAATTTTTTTCTCTTGATTATCCTATTCTATATCTAAATATTTTGGGGTTGGTATGTCATCAATATCAAGCAATTACATTTTTGATGCACACACTTATGCCTTAGGGAATAATTTTTATCACAATTATAGCATAGTCCTTCAGCCCTTCTATTTTCCATCTCTTCTTGAGTCAATATTTTCATTGTAGGATTTGGCATAGGCTTGGATGAAAAACATGGTTGATATTGAGAAAATTTTAGGATGTTTCCTTGAGCCTTAAATTTGTTTTCGACCAATCTAGTCAAAGCTATTGCTTATTGTAATGTTTATGTGTCATGACCCACCTTGGAAAGATTCATTTATGAGATGAAATATGTATTAATTTTATGTATTCAATGCTTAGTACTAATTACACTTAGATGATTATTTGTTATTCATATTTTTTTTATATGAGAATATGGTACTGCTGATATTATGTATGCTTGTAGGACCAAGTGCTCTTGTGGGTGGGCAAGGAAGGTGTCCATCAAGAATGAGATACTGAAGAAGGGAAATAATGTGACAACATATCTAGGGTAGTATTTATTGAGGGTAATAAGTGGTTACCATATATAGTTGCATCTCACAATTTGCTTATTTGAAATCATTGCATTGGCAAGGAAGATGCCATAGGGCAATGGAGTCACCTTTAATAGAAGCTGATAACCTAGAAGTTATTATGAAATATTCTATAGATAAATGTTTTATTTGCTTTGTCTATTCTTTACCAAATGGTTAGCTTCTTATGTTTGGATGACCTAAACAGATAAATGGTCTCCTAGATGGTATAGCATATTTAATTGTTTTTTTGTAGGCATCTAGAGTTATATGTATTTTCTTGAAATATTTTTTGGTAAAAGAACCCACCATGAAAGGATTTATTAAGTAAGGTTACTTAACAATACCTTTGTATTAATACCAGGGTTAATAAGAAATATTATTGTGGTATGAATAGAAACTAAATTCTTTAGAAGGCAATAAATTGATTTGATTATTTTGAAATGTTGGTAGATAACATTGGAAAGGAAATAATTATTTTGGAAAAATTAATATTTTCTTTGTAAGCAATAATGTTATATGTTTGCTTTGGATCTTTTACAATATTAATAATTTACATTAAATAGATTATAATTCACCAAAGTGAACATTGCTTCTACCATTTTGAATTTAAATAAAATGTTAGTAAGTGGATAGTTGAGAATCATTTTTGAGGAGAAAAGTTTGAAGAAGGATTCGGTATAAAAGGGGGAAGGAAAAGATGATAGGAAGAGGAAAGAGAAAATAAATATTTAGAATCATGAGGCACTTGCATTGGTAAGGCTAAAAAAAGATCTTGATTTGTACATAAGCTTTGTTATAGCTTGAAGGAATTGAGGTAATCTCCTTTAACATGCTTTGTTTAGAATAAATACTCTTTGGGATAAATGTTATTGGTTGGCTTTGTTACACTATTTTATATGTATTTTAGTATGGAATAAGCTAAAGAAGATAGATATTTTATTTTCCTTTTGTTAATATGAAAATATCACTTTGTTGTATGTTCTTTTTCTTCCCTATTGAGTTGTGCTTGAGAAATGTACTCCTTTGTGCTTTGGAATTGTTTTAGAATGCTAGTTATTTTTAGTAAAACCACGTAAGCCCCAAACTTATTAAACTTGAAGTTAGTTTTTCGTTCAGCTTGTATTAATTTGTGTTTACTATGTGCAAGCTTGTACTTGGCTAAGTGTTGCTTATATCCATCTATCGATGTTATAAGGATCACCAAGAACAAACTTGATTTGCAGATGTTTACTCTGATTTGTAGAGGTCTAAGATTTATTCTTGTAGAACATGGGTCATTTTAGAACCTCTCTATTTTTCCATGAGTCTTGCCTCATTTTGTTTTTGTGGTGAAAATCTAGATTGCAATCTCAGAAATCTAAGATGTTTTGCTTTTGCTTGGGTATATCATTGGAATTAAATAATTTGCTCATTCCTTTGATTAATGTACTATTAAAGTAATAACATTTATATATATGCATGTATATGTATATGGAAAAGGCTTAATGAATCTGGGTAAGCATACCCCTTGAGCATCTACATGATCGAATGTCAATATATATGCATACTATTTTACCTTTAGATTATTTAATATTGCATTTTCTAATCTAGAGTATTGTTTTTAGACAATAGGATTGTGTATTACGGTTATAGGAAGTTCATCAAATTAATGAGCATTAGATATGATTTGGACCCCATAAAATTTTATTTGATATTAGTGGGTCTTAGATAACTTAAAGCAAGTTACATTATTAAGTATTTACTTCTATGAATGATTATAACTATTGTATTATTATTTTTAATCTTTACCCACATAGATTGTAATGTTGTGCGTTGTTATTACAACACATATTTTAACTGCAAACAAGTACATGATTTAAGTATAAAGCAAAATCGTAAGCTATTGTTTTAGTCATATATGCATTTTACTTATAGCTTATCATGTAAGAACGTATATGTGTGTAGTTTATATTGATTGTATTTATAGCATTGCATACATATTGCTACAAGAAGCTATAACAACATATTAGGAAATGAGCCAGAGTATGTTTAGCTTTGGTATTAATGGGTAAAATATTTGATTATTAGTATTTAGAAAATCTATGATGCTTTATTTGTAATTATAAAGTATGATTGTATTGGAATAATGAATGATGGTGAATTTATTTATTCATTTATGTAATTAGTAATGATGGTGAAACAATTGAAAATATAAAGTAGGAACTATAGGTTAATATTGTTAAATAATTGTGGAGTTCATTAGGAAAGGAACATTATGGGGTGTTTCTTACATGTATTATTTTATAGAAAGAAAATATATTTTAAATGGACGTGGAATCCATTTAACCAAGGAAATTATGGGGTTTCCATAGTATGCTTTAAAACAAAAGAATTGAAATTTATTTATATATTTATGGATTATATGGATGCACTTTTGAAAATGAGCATATAGGTATGCATTTGTCATCTTAAAGGGGTTGTCTTGATCCCTTAACTTATCCAATTCTCGGAGAAGCTCAAAGAGAGTTCCTCTATGGATTTGAGAAACATTCTATGATTATTATGTAAAGAAAGAGAAGAATTATTTGTAAAAATATTAAATGAGTAGCTTGTATTAAATAATAACATTAATTTGGGGATAGACTTTGTAAATTGAGATTATTTATTTACAACTCAATAAGATTCTAGTTCCTTGTGAAAAATGAATGGATGAATTCTAAAATAATGGTAAAGAGGAACTTATTAAAATGCTTTCATTGACTAAAAATTTAGAATGATTTATGTTTCTCTCATTATAAATTTTATACTTTATAGTTTAAGTATATATTTTGAAAGAGTAGATTTTATATTTTACTTTAGGCATATAAGTGGTATTAAGATAGCCAAAAGAAGAATGATTAATACTATACGAGAGAGAAGAGTGTGAGGGAATGTTTGAATGGTTTTATGTTTTTTTTATGGATGTAGGTTTCTATGGGTATACTCTTAGCTAGTTACATCTACAAGAACCTAAACGATGTAACCAAACCTGAGGAAGTTACAAGGACAACACTTGAGGGTTTTTGCAATGGGTACTATTCAATAAAGGATATTCAAAGTGGATCCAAATATGGGGAGTATTTGGAAAATATTTAAGTGGTGTAGCTTGGATATTTCTTCCAACTACAAAGGTTTGAAATCCATTATTAAGAAGGATATAATGATGGTAAATTGGGTGGGTAGGCTTATAGTTCCATGTGAATCAACTACATAGAGTGGTGATCACCTTGGTTAAACCATCATAGAAATGGAATATCCAAGCACAAAAGGGCTAGTAATTCATCATGGATGTGTAACTATCTACACATAAAGACATAATACCTAGAGCAACCATCATAGTTTGGCTTACAATGGGTTATGGGAATTGGTGTCCCTTTTATCTCAAGACTGATATGGGGTTAATCCTGATACTATGGTCAAGTTTTTTTGCATTCATGGAGAATACAAGTAAATGGGAAGACCATATAAAAGCATCCTTTATACTATGGAGGTGTATAAGGTAAGACCCAAAGTTATTACAAGATTTTGGCCTCTCCTCTCCACTAGAGAAATATCTGCAATATTGAAATATTAAAATGTGGCTATTCCTTATGAATATAAATCTTGTATTAGAAACATATTAGAGAACCTTTCCAATTTTTTTCGTACTTTTAAAAAAATCTCTCTCGGGTTGCTTGGATTTGGGTTGTTATAGTTGGTATCTGAGCCCTAGGTCGTAGGACTAGTAGATTTGATGGAGTAAAACTTATGATTGTCTAGACTTTATGAGTGACGTTTGGAAGACAATATATTCCATTTTGGATGGCACTTCATATGGAGTAAGAGTGACCATCAATATTATTAGTAGATGATAATAATTTGTTGTTAGTTCACATGGATGATGTAACTAACTAGGGATTATAAGTACAATTAAAATAACAGATTGTAATCTAACTTCACCCTTATTTGTATGGCCAGGAAAATTTTACACTAGGCTTGAGAAGAGGAAGAATGGGACCTTCCCAAATTATAAGATAACCTAGACAAGACAGTGTCGAGGCTAGACACCAAGGAAAAAATTTAGGGAATTCAAATAGAGATGTGGAGAACCTCACTACTATTGTCTCTCTATTACAAGAGAAAATAGAGGAGAAGAGATAAAAAAATGAACCAACAGAAGTAGATTTAGAAACTAAATTGAGACATACCACACAAAATCAAAACCCTAAGGCTAGGTAGGATGGAACTATTATTATAGGTAAAAAGGAAGGCATGGCCCTTATTGAGACAAAATTGGCTAAGGATTTGAAGAATGTGAAAACCACCAAGTTCATTGGAAAATATAGGGGTGCTTTAGTCGAGGTTTTGCTAAATGAGTTGAAAACCTACTTCTCCATAAAGAACTACTCCTTAGTGACTTGAATAGCTAGGCCACTCTCCACTTGTCGGAGATAGGGTTGGAATGATGGAACACTTTTAAAGTTGGGTAAGATATTCAAAAATTCAATCTAATGTGGGAATGTTTTATTAAAGTATTTAATAAGAAGCTCCTCATGGAGCCACACTATATGGAGAAATTTGAGAAATTATCCACACTCCTACAAGGAACAAATATGGTAGAAATTTACTACCAAAAATTTGTAAAGTTGCTTAAGTATGTACCACCATATGAGAAATATGAGAATATGAAGGTACACAAATTTATAATAGAAATGGATCCTAAGATTTGATTGATAGTAAACATGCATAAGCCTAAAAATTTATAAAATGTTTATGACCTAGCTTGACAAACTAACTCCAACCTACAATTATACAAGACTCACTTTAATTATGTTGAATTATCAAAAGAAGCTTGAAAATCGATGAGAAAGAGGAAAAACGTTGGTTTTTTGAAATGGAAACAAGAGTAGAGCAAGAAAATAAGAGGTAACCTTAATTTTGAAAATAAGTACAATGAGAAACAAGGTAATTTCGAGAATAAGTTCCAAAAGAGGAGTACAACAATAAAAATCCTCAACCTCGAAGGTAGCCCTAAATGGATCAAACAAAAAAGCCAAGGGAGCAGAACCAGGAAAAATACCCGAGTCCAAAGGGTGGTTGTTACAATTTTTGAGGTCCACACTATGCACACTAATGTTCAAATTTATTAAAACCAAGAAAAATGGCAAAATAACCCAACCACAAGATCTACACATCAACAAGCAATCAAGATCTATACAAGTAAGACACATCTATGATCTTGAATGGTAAAATATTTGATAAGAAAGTTAAAATTTTGATAGATAGCAGAGCCACTGGTAATTTAATTTCTTCTAGTATAGTCAAGGATATGCTAGAAAGAAAATAATTTTTGGCACAAGGGCGAAAATTCAAGTATGGCTCTGGATAAAACTACTTAGTGGATCATTTTTTTTCCACAACCAAGTCACCCTACCCAATGGCTCTACCAATTGGTATATTTATGTAGCACCATTACATGTGTTTAACATTAGATTAGAAATGAATTGGTTAAAGGTTAATGGAGCCTTAATTACTTTCTAATATAAATGGATAGACTATATATATAAAGATAAGTAGAGATTGAGAATCTACAGTTAGCAAGGGTCATTTCGACCTCAATTGATCTCGACAATGTGGCTAACGGAGGCTATTAGAAAAAGTGGAATAGTATATGTTATTAAGTTGAACCATAATATTTGGGATTATAGAAAGGAGTTATTTTGGAATCATCCAATTTTCCATGATTTTAGGGATGTATTCCTTGAAGACCTACCTAGGCTACCAGCCTACCACCTAAGCATGAATTTGATTTCACTATCGAGCTAATGTTGGGTGTGGAACCCATTCATAGAACTCCTTATATGATGAGTAAACTCCTTATAAGGAAATAAAATTCATGCTTAGGTTAGGTATTTATTCATATTTTATAATATGAGGTCCCTCATTGCAAAATTTGGGGGAATGACAAGTCGATCATGGTATCATAAATCTTGACCATCCCAAGTATAAGCAAGGTATGAATTAAGATTTACTTGGATTTTATGGACAAATGCTTACAAAGAGGAATCCTTTATCAACTCTTCCCTAATATGATAAGTCCATTGTGAAAGTGGTGTTGATATAGCATGTAATATTTATTGTTCTTCATGTAGTCAATAAAAGGTATTTTCCACTGCGTTCTCCTTACCTTTCTTATAGGTGATGCCATAGCCATAACCTAACAACTTATAAACCCATATTTGTTGTTTTGGAGTAGCCATTATTTATTCTAATAAATATTTGAGACTTTGATGATAAATCTTGATGGAAACATGTCTCCTAATGATATACATATTCCAATGACTAACAACATGTAAATGACAAGCATTTATTTTTCATAAGTAGACTTACCAAAAATTTTACCCGAGAGTGCTTTACTAGTGAAATCTAAAGGTCTACTTTCTTGCACTTAAATCACCCCAATATCATTACGATATGAATCACTTTCTATAAAAACAAGTTTAGAGAAATTAGGTATTGCTAACATGGGAGTAGTGGTCATAGGCTCATAGTTCCATGTGAATAAATTACATGTAATGGTGATCACGTTGGTTAAACCATCATAAATAAGGAATATCCAAGCACAAAAGGGCTAGTAGTTCATCATGGAGGTGCAACTATATTGACATAAATATATCATGCCTAGAGGAACCATCATAGATTGGCTTATGATGGGTTATGGGAATTGGCATCCTTTTTTCTCTAAAAACTGAGATGAGATTAATCCTAATGCTATGATCAAATTGTCCTACATTCAATAAGAATGTATGGAAAATGAGAAGACCATACGAAAGCATCATCTATATCATGGAGGTGTGAAATGTAAACCTCAGAGTTATTATGAGAGTTTGACCTCTCCTATCCACTCAAGAAATGTATGTAGTGTTGAAATCTTGAAATGTGGTCATACCTTATGAACATGAATCCTATATTAGAAACATATTGGAGAACCTTACCAATTGTTCCCCTGCTTTTTAAAAAGAATATTTCTCTCGAGTTGGTTAGATTTGGGTTGTTACAGTTGGTATCAAATCCCTAGTTCATAGGACTAGCAGATTCCATGGAATGAAACTTAGGATTGGAAAGACTTAATGAGAAATTTTTGGAATAAAATATCTTACATTGGGGATGGCACTTTATTTTGAGTAAGAGTGACCATAAATATTATTAGTAGATGATAATAATTTGTTGTTAGTTCATATAGATGATGTAACTAACTAGGGGTTAGAAGTACAATTCAAATAATAAATTGTAATCTAACTTCACGCTTCTTTGTATGGCTAGGAAAATATGGCACCAAGCTTGAGAAGAGGAAGACGAGGATCTTCTCAAATAATAATTCAACATAGACAAAATAATTCCAATGCTATAACCAAAGGAGAATGTTTAAGGAATTCAAATAGAGAGGTGGAGAACATGATTGTTTGTGTCTCTCTATTCTAGGAGAAAATAGAACAATAGAGAGAAAAAATGAACCAATAGAAGCAACTGTTGGAAACTATAATGAGTTAAACCTTATAGAATAGAAATATTGAGGCTAGGTAGGATGGAACTATTGTTACTAGTGAATAAGAAGTTAGGTCCCTTATTGAGGTAGAACTAGCTAAGGATTTGAAGAATGTGAAAACCACCAAGTTCACTAGAAAATATGGGGGTGATTCAATTGAGGGTTGGCTAAATGAGTTGAAAATCTATTTCTTCATAAATAAGTATCCCTCAGTAACCCAAATAGTTTGGGCCACTCTCCACTTGCAGGAGATAGGGTTGGAATGATGAACACTTTAAAGTCGGGCAAGATATTGAGGGAATAAATCTAATGTGGGGAGGTTTTATTAAAGAATTTAAGAAGAGGTTCCTTGTGGAGCAACACTATGTGGATAAATTCGAGTAATTATCCACACTCCTGCAAGGAACAAAAATGGTAGAAATTTACTACCAAAAATTTGTAAAGTTGCTTAAGTATGTACCCTTATATGAGAAGGATGAGAATATGAAGGTACATAAATTTATCTTAGGAATGGATCCTAAGATTCGATCAATAGTAAACATGCATAAGCCTAAACATCTAAAAAAATATTTTGACCTAACTTGACAAGCTGAGTCAAACCTATAGTTAAACAAGACTCACTGTAATTATGTTGAATTATCAAAAGAAGATCGACAATCATTGAGAAAGAGGAAAAGCATTTGTTTTATGAAATGGGAACAATATCATAGCAAGAAATAAAGAGGTAACTCTAAGTTTGAAAATAAGAACAATGAGAAATAAGGGAATTTCAATAAGAAATTTCAAAAGAGGAATAATAATAGCAATCCTCAACCTCGAAGCCAACCTAATATAGCTTAGATAGAAAATCCAAGGGACTAGAACCAATAAAAACACCCAAGTCCCAAGGGTGGTTGTTATGATTGTAGATGTCCACACTATGCAAATGATTTCCAAATCAATTAGGACCAAGCAAAATGTTAGAATAACCCAACCATAATATCTACACAACAACAAGAAGCCAAAAACTAGATGGGCAAGCCACACCTATGCTCTTGAATGGTAAATTATTTGATAGATAGTGGAGCTAATGATAGTTTTATTTCTAGTATAATTAAGGATATGCCAAAATGACCAAGAGTTTTGACACAAGGGTGGAAATTCAAGTATGGATTTGGATAGACCTACTTAGTGGATATTTTTTTCTCACAGTCAAGATCATCCCACCTAATGGCTCTACCAATTGGTATCTTTATGTAGTGTTGTTACACGCCTTCAATATTATCTTGGGAATGGATTGGTTAAAGGCTTATGGAGCCTTAATTAATTTCCAATATAGATGGATAGACTATACAAATAAATATAAGTAGAGATTAAGAATCTATAGTGAGCAAGGGTCATTTCAACCTCAGTTGATATCAACAATGCAACTAAATAAAGCTATTAGAAAGGGTGGAATAGTATGTAATTAAGTTGAATCATAATACCTAGGATGATATAAAGGGGGGGTTGTTTAGGAATCATCCAATTTTACATGCATTTATGGATGTATTCCTTGAATATATTCTTGGGCTACCACCTAAGCATGAATTTTATTTCACTATCAAGATGATATTGGGTGTGAAACCCACTCATAGAAATCCTTATAGGATGATTCAACTCCTTATAACAAAATAAAATTCACACTTATGTAAGGGATTTATGCATATCTTGAAATATTAGGTCCCTCATTGGAAATATAGGGGAATAAAAGTCGATCACAGTATCATAAATCTTGACCATACCAAATATAACTAGGGCATGAATTAGGATCTACTTGGATTTTGTGGACTAATGTTTACAAAGAGGAGCCCTTGATCAGATCTTCCTTAAGATTATGAATCCATTATGGAAGTGGTGTAGATATAGAATATAACATTTCTTGTTCTTCATGTAGTCAGGAAAATATATTTGCCACCATGTTATCCTTACCTTTCTTATAAGTTATGCCATAGTCATAACCAAACAACTTAGAAATCCATATTTGTTGTTCTTGAGTGGTTACTCTATTCTAAGAAATATTTGAGACTTTGATGATTAATATTGATGGAAAAGTGTCTCCCAATGAGATATATATGTTAATGCCTAATGACAAGCATTTATTTTTTATAAGTAGACTTACCCAAATTCTTTCCTGAGAGCACTTTACTAGTGAAATCCAAAGGTCTACTTTCTTGCATTACAATTACACCAATGTCATTACCAGATGCATCGCTTTCCATGATAATTTGTTTTAGAGAAATAAGGTATTGCTAACATGGGGTTATTGGTCATGGCATGCTTCAACTTTACAAAGGTCTTATCTATAGGTTCTGACTACATAAAAGAATTATTCCTCAAATTGGCTATCGAGGGATATACTGTCTTACCATAATTCTTTATAATTTTTTGGTAATATCTAGTGAGTCCCAAAAATCCATGAAGTCCCTTTATGGTACAAAGCTTATAAAAGTCTTGAATAGCTTGAATATTCTTGGGGTCAATGTGAAATCCAACCTTAGTGATAATGTGACCCAAATATTCCACCTCTTGCTGTCCAAAGGAATTAAATTTTAGATAAAATTTATGTTTGATCCAAGTGTTGGATATGCTCTTCCCATGAATGATTGTAAATCAATATATTATCAAAGAAGACTAGAAAACATTTGCAAAGAAAAGGTCAAAAAATGAAGTTCATAAAAATCTAGAAGGTGGAAGGTGCATTGGTTAAGCTAAATTACATAACCAAGAATTCATAATTCCCTTCATGTATTTTGAAATCCATTTTGGGAATGTCCTCATCCTTGATTTAAATTTGATGATACCCTAACCACAAATCCAACTTGGAAAAATATTGAGCCCCATGTAACTCATCTAAAAATTCATCAATCAATATAATAGGGAATTTTATCTTTAATAGTTATTTTATTGAGATCTCGATAATTCACACACAAGTGCCAAGATCCATCCTCTTTCTATACCAGCAATATTGAGGAAGAATAGGGACTAACACTAACATGTGTAACCCCTACAGCATGAATTTCTTGAACCGTTTTTTCAATTTTTGTTTTTTGAGCATAAGGATAATAGTAGGGACAAAAAATTGGGGGAAGGCTACCAAGAAAATTTTGAATTGCATTATCTTGAGTATGACAAGGAGGTAGTCCTTTGAGTTCCTCAAAACATCAACTATATTTTTTCAATAAACCCTACAATGTTTTTGAATGGTCCCTTTCCTTTCCTCAGAAGCATATATAACAAATAATTTTTCCATGACTCCATGAGAGGATGTTATTAACAAATTTTCCATCTATGCGTTGAAATAAATTGAGTAGCACCAATTGTCATTCCATGCAAAGTGTATTTGTGACCCTCTTGGCTAAATTTCATCTATAACATAAAACAATCACATAAAACTAGATCTAACATTCATAGCCATTAAGTTACCAAAATAATATCACATCTGCCTAATGGTAAGGCAAACATATCTATCTTGATATTATATTCTCCAATTTAGAGTTTTATATTACAAAAAATTTCTTTGCATGGGAGGGTGCCTCCATTAGCAATCATAACATTAAAATAATTACAAGTAGTGATGTAATAGTTCTCCTTTTTGGCCACACGTGGATCAATAAAGTTGTGTACTTCTTGAGTCAATAAAAATGATGAACCTATATCCCTTAAAGTATCCTATCACTTTCAATGTTTGGAGAGTTGATATTCCTACTAAAGCATGCACTGAGATTTCTAGTTGGGATTCCTCTAGAGCTTTTGTTAGTTCTACAATTTCTATCTCTTGATGATCCTCTTCTACCTCTGAATATTCTAGGGCTGGCACCTCATCCATATCAAGAAAATACATTTTTTTATGTACACACTTATGCCTTAGAATAGTCCTTGGGTCCTTGTATTTTCCATCTCTTCTTGAGTAAACCTTTTCATGGTAGGATTTTTGTTGGAAATATTTGGCATAGGCTTGGATGAAAAAGATGGTTGAGATTGAGAAAATATAGGGGTGCACCCTTGAGCATTAATTTTATCTTCGACTAATCTAGAGAAATCTATTTCTTTTTTTAATGTTTATGTGTCATGACCCACCTTGGCAAGACTCATTTATGAGATGAACTATGTATTGGTTTGATATATTCAATGCTTAGTACTAATTGCATTAGGATGTTTATTTATTATTGATGTTTTTTTATATGATAATATGGTACTACTAATATTTTGTATGCTTGCAGGACTAGGTACTCTTGTGGATAGGCAAGGAAAATATCCACCGAGAATAAGATACCACAAAAGATAAACAATGTGACAACGACTCTAGGGTAATATTTACCCATAGTAAAAAGTGGTTACCACATATAGTTGCTTCTTATAATCTTCTTTTTTGAAATTCTTGCATCCGCAGGAAAGTTTCCATAGGGAAATGGAGTCACCTTTAATAGAAGTTGATAACCTAGAAGTTATCATGAAATCTTCTATGGATAAATTTTTACTTTGCTTTGTCTATGCTTTACCAAATTATTTTCTTATGTTTAGATGCCTTGAAAAGATAAATAGTCTGCTAGACGGTATAGCATATTTAACAATTTTTCTATAAGCATCCAAAATTATATGTGTTTTCTTGAACTAGGTTTTGGCAAAAGTGCCCACCATGGGAGGATTTATTAAGGGTACTTAATAATACCTTCATATTAATACCGGGGATAATAAGAAATATTAGCTTATGGTATGAATAGAAATTAAATTATTTATAAGGCAATAAATTGATTTGATTATTTCGAAATGTTGATAGATAACATTGGAAAATAAATAATTATTTTGAAAAAATTAATATTATGTCTTTGCTTTGTAAGAAATAATATTATATGGTTGCTTAGGATCTTTTAGAATGTTATTAATTTACATTAAAAATATTATAATTAATCAAAGCAGATAATGCTTTGTTCATTTAGAATTAAAATAAAATGTTAGTAAGTGGATGGTTGGGAATAATTTTTGAAGGGAAATGGTTTCAATAAGGAGGATTGATAATAAAGGAAGGAAGGAAAAGATGACTGGGAGAGGGTAGAGAAAATAAATGTTTGGAATCATGAGGCACTTGCATTGGAAAGGTGGATAAAATATCTAGATTTGTACAACATCTTTGTTGTAGCTTGAAGGAATTGAGGTAATCTCCTTTAACATGCTTTGTTTAGAATAAAGCTTCTTTGGAATAAATTCTATCGATTGGATTTGTTAAAATATTTTATATATTTTTTAGTTTGGAATAAGCTAAAGAAGATAGATTTTTTATTTTTCTTTTGTTAAGATGAAAAAATTGCTTTGATGTGCGTTCTTTTTCTTCCCTATGGAGTTGTGCTTGAGAAAATTACTTCTTTGTGATTTGGCATTGTTTTAGAATGTCGGTTATTTTTAGTAAAAGCATGGCAGTTTAAAACTTATTAAACTTGTACTCAGTTGTTGGTTTAGCTTGTATTAAGTTGTGTTACCTATTTTTGAGTTTGTACTCGGCTAAGTGTTACTTATCTCAGTCTACCAACATCATAAGGGTTACCAATAGCAAACCTAATTCACATATGTTTACTCTAGTTTGTAGAGGTTTGAGATTCATGCTTGTAGAGCCTCGTTAATTTTAAAACCTCTCTGTTTTGCCATGAGTTTTACCTCATTTTATTTTTTTGGGTGAAAATCTAGATTGCAATCCCAAAAGGCTGGGATGTTTTGCTTTTTCTTGGTTATATCATTTTATTTAAATAATATGCTCATTCCTTTGATTAATCAATTATTAAATTAATAATACTTATAGGAAGCATGATCCTTGAGTGCCTACACAATCAAATGTCAATATATATGCATAATGTTTCCCCTTTAGATTATTTAATACTATGTTTTCTAATCTCCAATACCATTTTTATACAATAGGACTATGTATTACGGTTATAGAAAGTTCATAAAATTATTGAGCGTTAGATATGATTTGGACCCCATCAATTTTTCTTTGATATTAGTGGGTCTTGGATAACTTAAATCAAGTTACATTATTAAGTATTTACTTCTGTGAATGATTATGACCATTGTTGTTATTGTTTTTAATCTTTACTCACATAGATTGTAATGCTGTGTATTGTTCTTATGATTATGACCATTGTTATTATTGTTTTTAATATTTACTCACATAGATTGTAATGTTGTGTATTGTTCTTACAACGCATATTTTAAATACGAACAACTACACTATTTAAGGGTGAAAGCAAAATCATATGCTATTGTTTTAGTCATATATGCACTTTACTTAGAGCTTATTGTGTAAGAATTTATATGTGTCCAGTTTATATTGATTGTATATGTAGCATTGCATACATATTGCTACAATAAGCTATAACAACATATTAGGAAATGATCCTGAGTATGTTTAGTTTTTATATTAATGGGCAAAATATTTGATTATTAGTATTTAGAAAATATATGATTTTTTATTGGAAATTATAAAGTATGATTGTATTATGATAATGAATGATATTGAATTGATTTATTCATTTATGTAATTAAAAATGATGGTGAAACAATTGAAAATATGAAGTAGGAATTGCATGTTATTATTGTTACTTTATGAATTATTAAATGAATGTGGAGTTCATTAGTGAAGAAACATTATGGGGTGTTTCTTACTTGTATTATTTTATAGAAATAATTGAATGTTAAATGGATGTGAAATCCATTTAATCAAGGAAATTATGGGGTTTCCTTAATATGCTTTTAAAAGAAAATAATGAAATTTATTTGCATATTTAAGGATTATATGGATTCACTTTTGAAAATAAAGAGAAGAATTGGTTGGCACTGGATTAAATGAGTAGCTTGTATTAAATAATGATTTTAAATTGGAGATAGACTTTGTAAATTGAATTTATTTATTTACAAGCCAAAAGGATTATAGTTCCTTGTGCAAAATGAATGGATGAATTCTAAAATAATGGTAAAGAGGAAGTTATAATAATACTTTCATTGATTAAATTTTTAGCATGGTTTATGTTTCTCTCATTATAAATTGTATGCTTTATAGTTTAAGTACATCTTTTGAAAGAGTAGATGTTACATTTGATTTTATGCATATAAGTGGTATTAAGATAGCCAGATAAAGAATGCTTAGTACTATATGAAAGAGAAAGAGTGAGAGAGAATGTTTGAATGGTTCCATGTTTCTTTTATGGATTTACGTTTTTTCTATGAGGGTACTCTTAGCTAGTTAAGTCTAGAAGAACCTAAAGGATGGAACCAAACCTAAGGAAGTTGTAGGGAGCAACACCTAAGGACTTTTTCAATGGGTACTATTCGATAAAGGATCTTCAAAGTGGACCCAAATATGGGAGTCTTTGGAAAATATTTAAGTGGTGTAGCTTGGATATTTCTTCCAATCGTAGATGTTTGGAACCCATTAGCAAGAAGGATATAGTGATGGTAAATTGGGTGGGTAGGCTCATAATTTTTATGTGAATCAACTATGTGGAGTGGTGATCACCTTGGTTAAACCATCATGGAGATGGAATATCCAAGCACAAACGGGCTAGTAATTTATCATGGAGGTGCAACTATCTATACATAAAGGCATTACATACTAGTGGAACCATCATAGACTGGCTTATGATGGGTTATGGTAATTGGCATCCCTATTATATAAAGGCTAATATGGGGTTATGGTTAAGTTTTCCTACATTCATGGAGAAGGTAAGGAAATTGGGAGACCATATGAAAGCATCCTTTTAACTATGGAGGTGTATACGGTAAACCCTAGAGTTATTACGGGTGTTTGACCTCTCTTGTCTACTCCAAAAATATCTACAACAATGAAATATTGAAATGTGGTTATGCCTTATTAATATAAATCCTATATTGGAAACATCTTGGAGAACCTTGTCAATTGTTTCCTTGCTTTAAAAAAATATATCTCTCTACCAGGTTGGCACTTTACATGGAATAAGAGTGATGATTAATATTATCAATAGATGATAATACTTTGTTGTTAGTTCACATGGATGATGTAATTAAATAGGGGTTATAAGTACCATTAAAAGAAGAAATTATAACCTAACTTGACCCTTATTTATATGGCCAGGAAAAAATGACATCCAGCTTGAGAAGAGGAAGACAAGGATTTTTACAAATGCTAAGGCAACTTAGATAAGATAGTGTCAAGGCTAGACCACAAGGATAAAGTTTAGGGAATTCAAAAAAATATGTGGAGAACCTAACTATTGTTTTCTCTCTATTACAAGAGGAGATAGAGCATTAGATAGATAAAATGAACGAACAAAAGTAGATGTTGGAAACTATAATGAGTCAAATCTCACAAAATAGAAACCCTAAGGCTAGGTAGGGTGGAACTACTATTATTTGTGAAAAGGAAGTCAGATCCCTTATTGAGGTAGAAATGGCTAAGAATTTGAAGAATGTGAAAACCACCAATCTCACTAGAAATAATGGGGGTGATTTAGCTAAGGCTTGGTTGAATGAGTTGATAACCTACTTCTCCATAAAGAACTACTCCTTAGTGACTTGAAAATTTTGGGCCACTCTCCACTTGTAGAAGATAGGGTTGGAATGGTGAAACAATTTTAAAGTTGGGCAAGAGATTGAGGTAATCAATCTAACATGGGAAAGTTTTATAAAATAATTTAAAATGAGGTTTCTCACAGAGCTACACTATGTGGAGAAATTTGAGAAATTCTCCACACTCCTCCAAGGAAAAAAAATGGTGAAAATTTACTACCAAAAATTTGTAAAATTGTTTAAGTATGTACCACTATATGAGAAGGATGAGAATATGAAGGTACACAAATTTATATTTGGAATGATTCCTAACATTTGATCGATAGTAAACATGCATAAGCCTAAAAATCTACAAAAAAATCTTATGACTTGTCTCAACAAGTTGACTCCAAACTATAGTTAAACAAGACTCATTTAATTATGTTGAATTATTAGAAGAAGATTGGCAATCATTGAGAAAGAGGAACAAGCACAGAGTAATAAAAGTAGAGGTAACTGTTGACAATTTTGTCACAGTTCTCAAGGGGTAGAAAAGAAAACAAATTTTGTATAGTGTTGTGTAAAATTTTGCTTTGTTTTGAACAGTTGCAGCAATTTTGGTTTCCAATGCCACCCCTTTGTATATAAAATAGGAAAATGAAAAGAACTTCGCACCCGAAGCATTTCCAGCACTACTTCGGGTAAAATTTTTGCGAAGTAGTTTTCATCGAAGAAAAATACAAGGAAAAGAGAATGAAACTACTTCGCGCCCGAAGCATTTCCAGCAGCTACTTCGGGTGAAAGTTGAGCGAAGCGATGTTTAGAAGAAAGAAAGCTTCGCACCCGAAGCATTTTCAACACTGCTTCGGGTGGAGTTTTTTGTGAAATAGTATCACCGAAGTAGAATACAAAAGCAGCTTTCGAAAGAACAACTTTGCCGAAAAGACAAGGCAAGAAATCTACTTCGGGCCCGAAGCATTTTCAAAAGCTACTTCGGGTAAGATTTCTGTGAAGCGGTGTGCCGAAGTAAAACGGAAAGCAAAGGCAAGAAAACTACTTTGCACCTAAAGCATTCCCAGTATTGCTTTGGGAAGGGTTTTTTGTGAAGCAGAACTCAAGGAGCATTGAAAGTACTTCACCAGAAAGTTGTCGAAGTACTCACTTTTGGCTCCTCCATTAGCGAACCACTTTTACTTCACCAAAAGCTCATTGCGAAGCATCTGCTTTGGCTAATTTTATGTGAAGTACTTCTGCCCAAAGTGAAAGGATGCAATGTATTTTGAAGACAATTGCTTCGACCAAAATCTTCTCGAACCACATTTTTAGAAGAGGATCACAGTGAAGTATTTCTCTAAGGCATCGGTGAAGCAATTAAGTCAGCAAAGTGGCAAAGACGAAGAGACCCATTTTGTGAAGTGAATATGCTTTGGCACTCCCCGCCCTCGAAGCAGTTTTGCAAAGCTCAATTTTACGAAGTACATACCAAAGAGGATTTTTTTGCTTCGGCCCAGAACCATTTCGAAGCGAAGTTGTGAATGAAAACTTAGCGAAGCACTTCATAGGCACACGTTCCAAGCCAGGTATTTTTTTGAGGCGATCAAGTGCCTCATAAATGCAATTTTTCGTTCCCAGCGAGTCTGCTACTCATTTTTGGCAATAAAAAACAAAGTATCAAGCCATGATGGAGAGCCCGGTGAGCATGGCAGCCACTCGAGCACCACACCCATAGACCAAGGACGTCTAGATAGCTCATCAATGCACCTTTCCATGGTTGACCCAGTTGTAGTGACCAGTTTTAGTAACAGATTTGAAAGCTCGGTCATGAGAGCCTTGGGGAGCCGAATTCTCAGGGCTTGAGGGCATACTCTTCTTTTCTATGTAATTATGATTCAGAGGCCCGAGTCCTCTATAAAAACCCAAGCATTGTAATAAGAAAAGGGGGGGAACTATCTGCTAGAAAGCTACTGTAACTTGATGTCCTGCAATTAATACAAAAAATCTTTGAGCTCAATTCTTCTCTTTTATGCTACCTTCTGTGCTTGATTCTTTTATCTTTCTACGTTTATATATCGAGATGTTGAACCCTGCGTCCGGTGTGTGATGAGGATTGTACCCTAAAACTCGTTTTGAAGGATACATAGGATTTGAAATGCGTCATGTTGGATTTCTTTTATGCTGCCTTTTGTGCTTAATTATTTTGTCTTTCTTTGTTTGTATGTTGGATGTTGAACCCTGCGTTCGAGGTGCAATCGGGGAATGTACCCTGAAACTCACCCGAAGGATACATAGGAAAATCTACATTGCGTTTCTTCCGTTTATCTTTGGTATTCTTTGCTTCTATTTAGGTTGTTAGTTGGCGATTGTGCTTCCTATTCTCTCCCACCTTACATCACCAATTTCTCTAACCCTAACTCCTTTTATCTCTTTCCTGCACCCTTATCTTCAAACACCCAAGTAGTTTAGCATAGGATCCGGCATTTCTCCAAATATTGGCACAAAGGGCATCCCTTCCCTTTGGCCTTTCAATTTTGGTCCAGGTCTAGGGTGCATACTTTTACTCAAAACCCTTTCCTAGGCAGATTTGATGACCAATAGTTTCTGGCATGCCCGGTGGGACCGACTGTATTTGTCTTAATAAGATTCATAACCAGTCAAGGCCCCATATTTTAAATCTCAAACCCATATTCATCGAGGCCAATAGTTCAAACTAGTTCTCGATGTGACCCAATCAGTCTCACCTGATTAGTGGTAGTGAGGACCAATGCCCTCATTACTGAAAGACTCTTAGCATCTGGTGACTCTGTTTACCCAAGAATATTTAAGTCATAAAGACTAGTACCAAAAGTCTATGCCTTCATGCAAACGATATGGAGAGTTAAGAATAGAGGAGAGGAAACCGAGTTCTTTGAGCTAGATATTGACGCCTTCGGGGAACAATCAAGGTTGATCACCCCCGAGTCATTGTTACAAGGAACATCCTCTGTTGGCAGACAAGGCTCAACTTTTGATAATACAACATCTAGTTTTCCTACCAATCCTCCCAACTCTCCGAAGCATCCTAGTCCTTCCATTCCTATTAGTTGTCCTATTAGCAGTCAAGGAGGAGCTTCGAGAATTCCTATTTCTTAAAATCTAGGAGCAAGTATGGCACAGCAGCAACAACAACAACAACAAAAACAAATGCAGCAGCCATAGCTACCCAGGTTGTGCCTAGAGTGGGATTCCTTATCACCACTGAATCTAGTGGGGCAAGGGCAAGTGCCACCTGCTGCCATAAAGAAGATCCCAACGTTCGATGGAACTGGGAAAACTGCTCTGGAGCATATCCAAGACATAATATCTCTAGCAGCGATCCATGACATTACAGAAGAACAAATTATGGTAAATCTTCTGGTTCTTTCCCTTAGAGGAAAACTCCTCTATTGGTACAGATCTCTACCACCCGGTAGCATTACAGGATGGGACTAGTTAGCTAGGAAAATTATGGGAAACTTCAACGAGTCTTCTGATCCTACTTCTCTTCTAAATCAGTTCACTTCGATCAAGAGACATCCATAAGAAGAAATCATAGATTTCAATTTTAGGTTCGCTCAAACCTAGCAGAGAGTGTCAGTTGGGCTTCAGCCAACCGACGAAGTTGTAACCCTCTATTTCCTTCGGGCTTTCAATCCCGATATCAGTCTCATGGTAAGATATTCTAACGTTAATACTTTTCCTAAGTTGTATGAGTTAGCCAAGAGAGAAAAAATGGATTTGATAGCTATGGGCAAGCTTCCCCAAAGGATGCCAATGCCCATACTTCCTGAATTCTTACAATTCCAGTATGCAAGCGCAGTCGCTTCACAAATCTCCACAACCCTTGCACTTCTGATTTCATCTTGGAATCCAAATCCTGTTGTGTCTCAAATCATCGCCCCACAAATTCATTTCCCTACATTTTCAACTCCACAGCCCACGGTCACTTCGGCTTTTCCTGTGCTGCCAGCACCACCTCAACACCCTGCTCTTCCTCCAATACCGATGATGGCTTCATTGTCGCTCGTTCCAAAATCCGATGATATACAGACTAAAATTCTACAAGAGATGTAGTCTCTGAACTCTATAGTTCAGATGTTTTCAAATGACATGACCATTGTAAAGAACAAGCAAGCACAAAAGGAATTCCTACTGAGAAGACCTTATCCTGCACTTGCGCTTACCAAGGACCAAGCATTCCAACAAGGGAAGGCTTCGGCAAGAAATGCTACAATTGATGAAGCTCCGAGCACTTCCAATTATGTATATTGGTGCTCTACATGCAACGATCCACATGAAGAGAATATCTGCACCCTGAACCAACACTATGTACAAACGCTGGCAAACAGTAGTCACAATGGTCAAGTGAACGTCATTAGGCAGATGAGTTAGAACCTGGTAATTAGCGAGGAGGAGCCCATTGCAGTACTTACCAAAGGAGGAATGAAGGCAATAGAAGCGGATGCCACTCAGATGGCTCCTTTAAAATCACAAGTTCAAACTGAGAAAGGACAATCATCCTTTTCAGCTTCGAACGAAGCTCTTCCATCACCACCAATCAAAGAAAAGGCTCAAAAGGCCTCTGTCGAACCACCTCAGGAAGAAACTAAGGAGCAGGCTAAGGAAAAGCTCAAGTTTCCTTCCCTCACCAAGTGGTAAAGAGTTGAAGCTAAAGAGCAATATCGTACCTGGTACGAACCCAGAAAGTAACCCGAAGTGCTCAAATCTCTGGCATACAACATCGTAGAGGAATTGAAGAAGATCGTAGCCAATATTAGCTTGTACGATGCACTGCAACTACCTGGATAGGTGGACTTGCTGCAATAATCATTGAGGACAATTAAAACAAAAAATGCAGCACCGCTTGCTCTTGTGCAGACCCTATCCACATCTATCATAGGGAAGAACAAACCACCTCTGTTCTACCTAACCCTACAAATGGAAGGGTATATTGTACATAACTGCATGATCGACTCTGGGGCCGCTACAACAATCATGCCAAGGGCAGACTGCAAAGAAATAGGAATGGAGTATATGCGAAGCAGCCAGGGTGTACTCCAATTGGATGGTACTCCAGTGAAGATCGTGGGAGTGATCAAGGACATTCCTATCTAGCTACATAAGATGCCTCAGATTATAGTCATACAAGAGGTAGTTGTAGTCGACTTGGATCCATATTTCAGTATGTTCTTGTCAAGGGAATTCACGGCTAAATTGGGTGGGTATTTATCTATGGATTACTCTCACCTAGAGGTTCCATTCAAAGGAAAGAAGGTGAAGATTTACAATGAAAAGTCTTCTTCCTTTCTTATGCAGAAGATGTCCGAAGAAGAAAGTAGCGAACCAGTGAATGCACTAGTAGAGGAAATAGAGCAGATAGACCTGATCGAAGAGTCTTGCACAATTAAGCTATGAATATGAGTTCTCATTGGCAGACTTCAACACCATGGTGGAGACCGAGATAGGGTGTTATGTGATCACCAAGCCTAAAAATCACTCCCAACCAAGGAATAGAACAAGTGCCCAAGAAGAACTATGGAAGTTGTTCTTCGATGGTGCCCGATGTAAAAATAGTGCTGGGGCAGGGATTCTTCTAGTTTCACCATCCAGAGAGCAAAAAGAGTATTGCTACCAGTTGACATGGAGCTGCACTAACAATGTAGTAGAATACGAAGCATTATGCCTAGGATATTCTGAACTGGTATGCAACTAGGTCACAAATAGGTGTACCTCAAAGAAACATTAGCTAAATTCATACCGCAATAGGGTATGGGACCTGCTTGACCAGTTTGAGTCTCTTAATCTGTAGTCAATCTGTAGCACCCTAAAATTGGTGCAGTAAACCTTAGCAATAATTAAAATTACCTTAGTAATAATTCAAATTCAAATTTTCAACCCCGAATTGCCTTTTAACCGCTTTCCTCATTTTTTGCACCATTTTTAGGATTTGTTGTGACCATTGGATGATATCGTCGCCGATCAGACGATATCACCTCAGATCGAATGATTTCGTCTAGACTAGGACGTCCAGACGATTTCGTCCCAAAACTAATTTTTCATAATTAGCTTCTGTTTCAACGGTGTCTCTAACCTGGGCAAAAGCATGTCTGCGCGGTTAGAGACCTCCCCCATTGGAGATCTCCCAAATTGGGATGATCTCCAACCTCCCAACCTCCTTCCTATGCCTATTTAATATTAGGCCCTCCCCTTGACATTCCCCTGGCTGAATTTTTTTGTACTTCAAGTTTTACATGCATTAGAATGTCTTAGACTACCATTTGCCTTTGTATTTTTCCAAGTTTGTTTGTAGGAACTTTGTTATTCTTCAGTCGGAGCAAGCTCAGATCGTCACAGACGATCTTGTACAATCTCGGACGATATCGCATCAATTCGAGATGATTTCGACTACAGTCAATATTGGGGGCAATCAGTGCCCTAAGTTTGCATTCTTTCTCCATTATCTATTGTTTTGCTTTGCATTAGTTAGACTTATTACTATTTTGCATCCTGGAGTTCACCCATATAGCTTAAATGCATGATAAATCATAATTTGACATTAAATCATTGTAATGCATTCATGTTTCTGTTTATAATTATCAGTTTGATATTATTATTGTCATTTTACACCATTTTCCTCTGTTAGCATTGCTGCATTTTCTATGTTCTATTTCTCTGATTGCAGGTCTCTGACGAATTCGTCAGATCTCAAATGATCCTGTCTGATCGCAGACGATCCTGTCATATCAGAGGCGATTTTGACTACTTCAAAAATCAGAACCTCCATTAGACATCCGGATCAGGTATGACTTTTTAATCTAGCTTATTCTCTATGTTTTCTATTCAAATCTATGTTTTTTGTATTTATTTAAATCTGCATTTCATATAGAATAGTTTAGATTCATTTGGAAAAACATAGGAGTTGAATGATTAAAGATAAAAATGAACACATCAAACACTCTCTCAACCTAGGCGTGGAAATTACCATTCAAAAGTTTCTTGGTGAACCCACCATCCGTCAAAAAATCACCTTAATACACCTCCCTCGAGAGGCGGGACCTTCCAAAAGACTCTCAGTCTGAGGTATTGTTCCATCCTTCTCACATCCTCCTTCCGGGCGTGGATCCTTTAGCCTGAAGGTAAGGGTGTGGAAAATTTGGAACGATACATTTTGGTGAACCCGACGTGAAACTAAAACCTTTTGAAAACCAAAAAAAAAAAATAGATGCATTTAAAATCATTAGAAAACTACTAAGTTGCATATCATGTTTAGATGGTAGCTCCTAAGAAAAGACAAGCAGTTGCTATAAATGTTAAAAATCAATTAATAGCCATAGAGGTTGATTCTTTGTCTAGAACATCTCAAACATACAGAGTCCCGCATTTGTGGGACGAACTTAATAGGAGACTAGGTATCATTTCATCTAGGTCAACAGAGCTTAAACAAATCAAGAGGCTTGCCCTAGATAGAATCCTGGATCCTCATCAACTCATTTTTTATCATGAGCTTCAGAGAGCTTGCCATAGGTGGTTAGCTTATAGGAGAGCTCTTGTGTCTTCAGAATTGTTCACCTTCAAGGAATACCTCGAGAACGCAGCCACTATACACCAATTCCTAGGTCATGTAGAAGATCAAGAGGTCGTTCTTACGGATAGGGAAAGATGGAGGAGAGTTCCTAGAGCTGTGTTATATCGAGAGTATTGCCACGAGCTTTACTTTTACAAAACAGAATCTGAAACAGACAATATCACTATAGCACTTTTTGTCAAATTTTTGAAAGAAAATTTTCAATTTGAAGAACATTTCATGACTCCTAAAGAACTCGAGCCCATTAATGATATTTATAAATTGTTTATAGAAAACTAGATCATTGATTTCATTATTATTATTTATTGTGTTTTGTGTGTTGTTTGTTATCTTTATAATATTGTTATTAAAACCAAAAAAAAAAAAAACATAACAAAATCAAAACATTTTATTTTAAATACTATAGTAGGTATATAATTAAAATATATACCTCTTAAGCTTGTTGCATATATATATATATATATATATTTGCTGAAATCTAAGTTTAAGCACAATGACTAAACTTAGGAATGGTAAACAAACTAAAGAAGAAGAAGAAGAAGATTGGTTAGGCAAGAAAAACAAAAAATTAAATGCCCTTCCTGAGGATCCAATTCTAGAAGGAGAAACTCTAGAACAGCCAGAAGATGATCTGGTTGAAGGAAATGAACAACAAGAAAATGTTAGAGAGGAAGGATCCTCATCCCCTAGAATGGCTCCAGATGGAACTGTTACTTTTGATAACATAGATCATTTTTGGAAATTCTTCAACAATAATATTGGTGCTCTTAATATGGCAGTTCGTATTGATAGAGGACAAATTAGTGACACTCAAGCAGCCATGGAACATATGTTTTACATACACACTAATCCCTTGTCTTTCATTGATCAAGAAAGTGATAAATATGGACCATACAATATGGATATGGCCGTTATAATTCAGAACATGCAAAAACAATAGGTTACCCGACCTCCTAAGGAACCTGTTATTGAACCTAAAATCATTCCCACACAAAATAGATCTTCATTCACTACTTTATTTTGCCAAACTATTGATCAATATGCTTCAAATCGACAAAAACCTAAAAACAAGCCAAACACCAATTTTCAACAATCCGGGATACAACATAATACAACTTCAAAACTTCTTCATAACATCCTTCCTACCAACAATTTACAAAATAGCAATATAGCATCTAATCTTCATGTCCCTCCATCATATGCTCACAAGTCTCATATTAATGCCCTACCGAATCAATATGGTGGGCAAACCAGTAATCTAGAAGCCATGGTGAAACAATTAGCTTCCCGCATGGACCAGATGGATCCCTACCATCCCTCATACAATTATCGAGAGATATGTAGTCAACCTCTAGATCCTATAGTTGTAGCACAACCATACCCTAAATATTTTCCCATGCCCGTCCTGCCTATATATAAAGGAACTGAAGATCCCATAGAGCATCTTCGCATGTTTAGGATAGCATGTCATGATATATCACATGATGACTTGTTATTACTAAAAATGTTCCCAAAAAGTTTAGGGGGAATGGCATTAGAGTGGTACTACCAATTGCCCACTCATTCTTTGAGAAATTTTGAAGAGACCGCTGAATATTTTGTGCATCAATTTAGTGCCTATATCGAAAGGCATGTAACCATTAAAGATTTGTACAAATTAAAACAAGACAAAGATGAATGTTTTGCTGATTTCTTAGCTAGATGGAGGCAGTTGACAGGAAAACTGCACTTTGTGCTACCTTATAGGGAAATGTTGGACATTTTTATTAATAATTTGCAAGAAAAAATATCTTATGAGTTATCAACTACTACCTTAACTACCTTCGATCAGGATATAGACTTAGCTCGAAGAGTAGAAGATGCTCTCATTAGGAGAGGCCAACTTAGGAAGAAATATGATGAGAAAACATCCAAAAATCAATATAAAAACAAACAAGTTGTAGGTGACGGAGTCACTGACAGCAAAAATGTTGCTAATATCAATACAACGAAGACAACAAAAAAATATATATTAAAACCTCATGATAAACCTCCTTGAGAGTTTACTATATTGAATCAACCATTATCAACTATTCTACCCTAATTACTCGAAAGAGGTTGATTCAATTATTGGCTATCTGGGAACCTGATCCAACCATACCCGGATATAGAGCCGATTTACACTATGATTTCCATAGAGGGCCTGGACATTCTACCAACTCTTGTAAAAGGTTAAAACATAAAATACAAGATCTGATTGATAATAATGAGATGGAGGTGCAAGCCTTCCAACCTAAACAAACTGCTCCTAATAATGCTCAAAATAAAATTCCCCAAAATCAGAATCAAAATGCTAATCAATCATTAGATATATTTCAACATCCTTTACCAAAACATGGTAAAGAGGTGGCCAATCAAATTGAGCATCATAATGTCCCTCCTCCTACCCGATATGTAGGAACTATTAGCGAACATTTACCTAATCATAATTTACAACAATTTGACACAACTTTATCCATGGTCACGACCAGGCCCCTATATAATATTCAAACACCGGATCTCAGTGATGTAGAATCGGATACTGAAAGTGACATGGAAATCACTTCAAATAAATTGAATAGTTCTGAATATGAATCATATCCTATTCAACCTATCACAGATTCTATGGTTTCGGAAGAACCATTTCCTAGAAGAGTTACTACTCGACCCTCTTCTAATCAGTTCCTTTCTAATGAACAAGCCATAAATGCTAGACCAAGACCTATTCAGCATCCTCAATATAACATTGTAGGTACCATTGGAGCCATTACCAGACAACAAGCTCAAAATTCTCAACAAGATCAAATTCAAAATGATGGATCAACCCCATTTGTTTTGAAAAATCCCAATAAATGGAATCATGCTCCTAATGTTCAACCTAAACCTCCTTATAATATTAATGAGCAATTATCCAATACTATAGCCAAAATTTCCCTTTTGGACTTATTAAGATCTTCTCCTACCCATAGAGATGAATTGATGCTCACATTAAGCCAAATGATGGTACCACAAAACATTCAACCTGAAGCCATGACCAATACTATCATCACTAGAGAAGTTGATTGTATTGACTTCGAGATAAAGATATCCCACAACATAGTTTACATAAGGATAACCCCTTATATATTACTACCCTAATAGGAGATGTAGCAGTCAAAAGAGTTTTTATTGATAATGGTTCATCTCTAAATATTTGTACTTTTGACTTCTACCAAAGATATGGGTTTAGAAGTTATCACCATCCCATTGCAAGTTGGTCCGAGAAATGATCATAAAAGCTTTCAATGACAAAACACAAGAAATGTGTGGAGTTATCACCATCCCATTGCAAGTTGGTCTGAGAACCTTAGATACAACCGTGTTTATTGTACATTGCCTCGCATCATACA
Organism: Wollemia nobilis; assembly: GCA_028583015.1. NCBI lineage: Eukaryota > Viridiplantae > Streptophyta > Pinopsida > Araucariales > Araucariaceae > Wollemia > Wollemia nobilis. The sequence goes on from JAQPPZ010015413.1 coordinate 2,598,495, forward strand.
ATATACTCTTGGGTCGTCCTTGGATCAATGTAATGCGGGCTGTCCCATCAACTTTACACCAATGTATTAAATTCGAATTTAAAAATAAGTTGGTCACTATCCATGGTGATCCTAGACCCTTTGATATGTGTGCTTTGGAAGAACCTGTTGGAGTTCAATTTTGCCCTGCTCTGTCATCCACACATCCTAATTCTTATTTTTCATCTAAACAATCTTCTAAAAAAACCACACTAGAACCTCAAAAAGATCTTAAATCCACAACCAATCCTTCATGTTCTGTCCCTATCATTTCAAAACCTATAGACCCATCTATTAACACCTCTACATTATCTATATCTATCATACCTTTCACATCTACAGATATAGGGAATGATCCTTCTACATCTTATGCTCTTTTTGATGAACTCTTACCTGATTTATCTAAAATTCTTATATTAGAAAAAACAAATGCTTTTATGCAAAATTCCATTATCTTAAGTAATTTGCTGCCATCTCCTCATACTTTGGGCCTCCCAAAACCTATGGGAAGTACTTACCAAGTCGGGAGTTGTGCCTTAATTTATAAGGGATATGACTGGGGAAGAATACCTAGGAATATCAGAACTCATCATGAGGGATATGCTCGATGTTATTTTACTAATGAGTATATTAAAGCTAAACCTATAATGCTTAAAATGGGATATAAAGGAAAGGCTTGGGACCTTTCCAAGATGGTATGAAAGAACCCTTTGAGGTAGAACCATGGCCCGCCCGATGTGGTGTGGTCTTATTTCCTAGTAAGGGTCAACCCTTCCCTTTTGAATATGATGATCAACTCATATGTTATCAAGATTATTTGGATGGGCGTGATGATTTGCCTCTAAAAATTAGCCATTTACATGCAATATGCTATCCATAGCTTATCTTGAAATGATTGCTGAATTCGATGATGAGTTGGAAGGAGATATTTTCCATGATGTCTTCGTTGAAGAAATGTTACACAATGGTTTTTATTTTGATGGTTCTATACCTACTATAGCCCAACTTGAGGCCACGACTCCTCAAGATGAATTATCCAAGTTAACCTTAAAAGAATTACAAGAATTGGGCGTTTCACCCACCCCACCTTATTTTGAAAGAGATCTACACATGGAAGTAGAAAACTTCATTAAAGTTAACATTGGAATTGAGGATAATTCCCACATAATCAATATTGGATCAGAATTAAGTCAATAAAAACAAGAGCAATACATTGCATTCATTAAAGAATATGAAGATGTCTTCGCTTGGACATATGAAGATATGCTAGGTTTAGACCCTTCTGTAGTCATGCATCACCTAGTAGTCCATCCGGATGCTAAACCTGTTAAACATAAACTTAGAAAAATGCATCCCAAAGTGGCCTTGCTAGTCAAAGGGGAGTTAGAAAAACTCTTGAATGTTGTTTTTATACAAGCTATTTATTATGCTGAATGGATCTTGAATGTAGTTCTAGTCACCAATAAAGAAGCTACCAAAGTTAAGGTTTGCACAGACTTTAGAGATATTAATGTTGCATGCCCTAAAGATGATTTTCCTCTTCCCAACATGGATCAAATCATTGATTTTACTACTGGAAGTGGAATGATGTCCTTAATGGATGGATTTTCTGGTTATAATCAGATTAGGATAGCTCCTAAAGATCAGGCTAAAACAACCTTTATTACCCCTTGGGGTACCTTTTGTTGGAAAGTGATGCCATTTGGCCTAAAGAACGAGCTATGACTTATATTTTTCATGACATGATGCATGATATCCTACATGATTACGTAGATCATATCATAGCTCGTTCCATAAAAGAAGATGATCATTTAAAATATTTAAGGACAGTGTTTGATCGGTTAAGGGAATATCTTATCCGACTAAATCCTGCTAAATGCATATTCGGAGTTAAGTCCGGTAAACTCTTAGGGGTTATAGTTTCTTTACGTGGCATTGAAATTGACCCTCTCAAGATTGTGGCTATCACTGATATGCCTGCACCTACCAATATCTCTGAGTTACAAAGTTTACAAGGTAAGCTTCAAGCTATCCGTCGCTTCATCGATAAGCTGGCAGACAAAACTAGTCCTTTTCTTAAGCTTCTTAAGAAGGATGTCCCTTTTAATTGGGATGACGAATGTAAGGAAGCTTTTGAACTTCTCAAACAATACCTCCTTAACACACCTATGCTTTCACTTCCTAGACCTGATCTCCCATTTATCCTATATATTTTAGCTTCAGATTTTGCTTTAGGAGCTATGTTAGCTCAACTTGATGATGAGAAAAGAGAACGTGCTAATTATTATATTAGCCGAAATTTAATTAGTTATGAAACCCGCTACATAGCATTAGAAAAACTATGTCTAGCAGTCATATTTTCTATGCAAAAATTATACCATTATATGCTTAGTCAGAAAACTTATGTCATTGCTAAATATGATCCCTTATGGTATCTCATGAGTTGAACTTATTTATCGAGTCGCACAGCTAAGTGGGTTCTTGCTTTGAGCGAGTTTGAACTCACATTTATAGGACATAAGTCTGTTAAGGGTCAAATCATAGCAGATCAATTAGCTACTGCACCCTTAGAGTCTACCCATCCCCTCATCATTGAGTTTCCTGATGAATTCCTTCAAGTAGAGGCAGACCATGTTGAACAATGGTCCTTATACTTTGATGGATCCCGATGCATGAGTGGGGCTGGTGCAGGTATTATTTTAATATCTCCACAGAAACACATTATACCTTTGTCCTTTAAATTAAAATTTGCTTGCACCAATAATACTACTGCATATGAAGCTCTAATCCTTGGATTACGAGTTGCCTTGGCACTAAAAATTAAACATATTCTAGTTTTTGGTGATTCTCAACTTGTTATAAACCAAATTCATGAAGTTTATTAGACCAGATATGATAAATTGCGTCCATATAAAGCATATGTTTTACAATTAATATCTAAATTTTATCAAGTTACCTTGGAAGCTATTCCTTGAACTAGCAACCGTGCGGCTGACGCTATGGCCGCAGCTGCATCTTTTTTGCCCTTGGAGTTAGATGACGAATATGCCACCATCATTATTCGTCGACTCTAGGAACCCGATTCAAATAAGTCATGCTTAGAACCTTTGGATGTGTTTCTAATCAATGAAACTACTCCTGAACCTTGGTATATGTATATATTTGATTTTCTTCACAATGGGACTTTCCCTGCCAGTTTTAATAGAAACCAGCATCGGTTATTACGTAGACGAGCAAGTCAATTTGTAATAATTGGCAATACTTTATATAGGAGATCTTTTGAAGGTATCCTATTGAGATGTTTGAATTTAGAAGAATCTAGATCAGCTTTAAGTGAATCCCACGATGGATCTTGTGGAGGACACTTCAGTGGTAGTGTCATTGCTAAAAAGCTCCTTAGGATAGGATACTTTTGGCCTACCATGGAGAATGATGCACATGATTATGTGCACCATTGTGACAAGTGCCAGAAACATGCTGACCTTGTCCATGCTCCTGCACAAGAACTGTAGGCTATTTCCTCTCCTTGGCCCTTTTCAAAATGGGGCTTAGACATTATTGGCAAAATTAATCATGTGTCATCTGATGGACACAAGTTCATCAAAACCGCCATTGAGTATTTCACGAAGTGGGTTGAAGCTATGCCTCTAGCTTCCTACACTGGAACACAAGTCTCTAAATTTATTTTTAATCAAATCATTTATAGGTTTGAAATTCCTGCAAATCTCATCTCAGGCAATGGAACTTGTATCAAAAATAAAGATGTTAAGAAACTATGTCAAAAATATAAGATTCAACATCACTGGTCCACTCCCTATTATCCTCAGGGTAATGGCCAAGCAGAAGCATCCAACAAAACCTTAATCAAAATTCTCAAAAAATTGGTCAATAAATTTGGTCGAGATTGGCACATTCAATTATATCTAGCTTTATGGGCCTATCGAACTAGTGTTCGTACTCCCATAGGTACTTTACCTTTTGTTTTTGTTTATGGCACTGAAGCCATTTTTCCCTTTGAATTAGAAGTTCCTTCTTTGGCTCTACTACTTCAAGATACCGAAGTAGGATATGAATATTGAGCTGGCAGACTCAGTCAGCTAGAACTCCTAGATGAAAAGCACATCAATGCTTTGGATCATCTTCGTGCCTACCAAAAAAAGCTTAAAAGATCATATGCTAAGATGTAGACACCAAAATAGCACCAGTCCGATTATGTGACAACAAGCACTGATCACACTAACAAACACAGCCCCCAAGGCAGCCCTAGAGGTTGAAACAGTGGTTCTAACTACTCGCACAGTAGTTTTACAAGTCAAAGATCAAATTGGCACCTTTTAGACACTCTGCTACTTATTCGGTCCACCCAGGGACGATTGTGTTTGGTACTCATTTCACCCGAAGACGAGTGCTGATTGGTACTCGTTTCACCCAGAGATGATTACCAGCGCTCGCTCCGCGGTGGGATGAATTCCAGGTTTGACTGGAAAAAAGTCAGATCTCGGTGCATGACAACTCAGAACTACCACTTAGCTTTTCCTGCATGGCATAGGAGTGCAAGTGAGTTCTTTTGACAACTCATATCTGCCAATTGACTCTCCCTTCACTACATGGGAATGGGAGTGAGCTTTTTAGGACAACTCAGATTTGTCACTTAGCTATCCCTTCATTGCATGGGAGTGCGAGTGAGTTTTTCTAAACATACAAAGACATGCATAAAGGCAATTAAGAAGCCCTAGATCAAGAAGAAGTCTTCTCTTCACAAAAAAAAGCATTCATGCAAAGAAACACTTTTGCATGTTAATTCAAAGAGACCCCTTGGGTCTATAAAATGGTAAGCTTCCTCACCCAAAGGAGATATAGGGAAGGAGCATTTTGAGCGACGAAGTGCTGCTAATTCACTTACTTGCGATTTGTGCTTTCAACATCCATAATCTCTTAATCGAAAGAGAGGTTATTGGGTGACTTTTGAAGGCACGAATCAAGAACCAAAATCCAATTTTTTTGACTACAATATCCTACCAATTTTTTCACAACACATCACATCAGGTTTCGGACCCATCCCAAGCGGATTGGTGTCGAAACAAAGTTTCACCCGTGGGTGGTTTGCCTTCGGGCACCCCCCGCCTTATTGCCTTTGGTGACTATTTCTTTTGTAGTATTTAGCTAGTTTCATGATTATGCTTCTGTCAAGTTTTTAGTTTATTTAGACTCATTTTAACCATCGTTAGATTTATCTTTTATTTTTCAGACACAGGTGCTACTGATTCTTTGTTTGTTTCTTTGAACGCAGATTTTCAGCATCAGAGGAGCAGCGAAGAATCTACCTTTACCAACGCAAGCGGTGACAACGTTTTGGTTCACCCATCTTATATGTGGGCACGCAAAAGAAGGAATTCTAAAACAAGTTGTAAAAGACCAACATTTAACGCTCCTATCCCCTAAAAAGGAATGGGACGCATTGTAACACAAATTTGTAAAGCATATCAATAAAAGGGCTGTATTTTATATTGCTTTGATATCTTGTGTTCATGTTCTTTCTTTTTATGCATTTTCCAATAACATAGGGTTTAAGCGTTATTTTAGTTTCGTTTACATTGCATTTTTAGTCTATCCTTTTTGTTTTCGAAATCTCATGTTTTCATAAGAAAGTTTGTCATCGATCCTTTGAGGTCGATGATCTTGTTTTAAAAGAAAATAAAAAAAATACTAATGCAATTAAAGACCTTAAAGGTAAATTTGAGCCCAACTGGCTTGGACCATATATTATCACTACTAAATTTGAATCGGGAGCATACAAATTATCTACCTTAGATGGTAAAGAACTTAAATAACCTATGAATATTATGCATCTTAAACGTTACTATGCATAAATTTGGTCATTTCATCCTTGTATATATTTGTTTAACATATTTCACAAAACCACTATCTTGTATTTCTTTCAATTTATAAACTTAAAAACACAAAAACACCACAAACATTCAAAATCATCAAAATCTTCAAAACCAGATTTTATTTTTTGTACTTCTCAAAATTGTGACACATTGCAGTTATATTTCTAGTTATTTTGGATAAATTAGCATTTATTTGGAATCCCGCACCTTTCACATTCACATGAATAAATATCTTGATTTATTTGGTATGATTACTAATCTCTCTTATATCAAAGTCCAAAAAATTCAATTAAATAAAGTTTGAGCACAGAGAATTGATCTTGTTATTTACTTAAACCAAGCATATCTTTTCACAATCAAATGATTATATTTGTAATGTCCATGCTATGATACATAGTAGAAGTGGTTTCTTGAGAAAAAAGTTTCCCCTGCTATCCTATCATGCACATGGTCTAGAATCTTTGAGAATTGACAAAAGGACAAGCTCACCCCTACCCAGAATAAAAATCCCTTGCTCTACAGCTAATCCGAGCAAGTATCCCTAGAATAGGAAGAAAAGAAAAGTTCAAGAAAAAGAGAACAAGAAAAAGCGTTCTTTCAGCATTATCTCAAATATCAAAGCAAAAATACAAAAAAAAAAAAAAAAAAAGCAAAGAAAGCAAAAGCAAAAGTAATAAAATCCCTTTCCCTACCCATTGAAAAGAAAAGAAGGGTTGATGAGCTTGAATCCCTGGAATTCTCAATTATTCGAAAACTATGAGGTAAGCCCCATAATAGGTGGTTTGTGCCCAACCCACTTGGCCTTGGGTAATCCCTAGCGTGGTGATATGTCTGTCACATTAGCGACCTTCTTTTGTACAGACCTATGTCTGCTTATGGATCAGCTAGCTCTTGATAACCCGACTTACATAGTAGTCTGGTATGGTTATATGCATCTAAATCATGGTTAATGAACACTTATTTGGTTAATTCAAATCACTTGTATCAAAGTATCTTGCTCAAAACTGGTAAATGAACAATACAATTGCACACACATTTGTATTTGAGAGATTTTATGTATCATTATGATAAATCAAGATTGGAAATGAACTCACATACGCACATGGGATTCCTTATAAATCTAACTTTTGTCTTTAAGATACCTTGAAATATTTTTGCAAATTGTCTGGAATAATTTCATTTTCTTCTCTGAGAACAATTGTTTAGTATAAATACAACCACATGCATTACCAAAAAAATCAAAATCATTTTCAAAAACATGCAATAAAGTTACATTTATATATAACTTTTGACTTTCGCAACAATGGTATAGTTCCAAAACCAAAATTGGAATTTTATGCCTAGCACAAGTCCTCATCTTCATATTTTATGTTTATTAAAAATCAACCATGCAATAAAACTATTATTTCTTTGGATTTTGCGATGATGGTATAAGTTTATACCTAAATATTCTATGCCTAGCACAAACCATTGTTTTAATTTTATTTTCCCATCTATTTCAAATCATCAAAACATGTGACTTAAATCATTATGTTACACAATTATGCTTTACAAAAAAATGAACACTTATTCTATTTCATGACATTATGTTCAAATTCAATATTGCAACCATGGTATAAATTCTAAGGAATTGTTCAAAATTTTATCACACTTAGGAATTTATGCCTAGCAAAAATCATTTTAAAATATTTCATGCATACTATTTTATGAAAAGTCTGAAAACAAATCACCATCATCATCATCATTTGCATCATCACAACAAAGTCTTAAGACAGTCTCTTAAGCACTCTTTTACTTTTAACAATATTTCTATACTGGGATTAGCTTGATGACCGAGTGAGCGGCGACTCCATGAAATGGTCTATAATAGCGATAATGTCCTTTGAAATTATTTTTAAAAGTCCCCTTTTATTTTTTATCAAATCACATCACAAAAACCAATTTGTTTACATCAGATTATTTCATTTAAATTTTAAAAGCATGACATTCAAACCATAATATTTCCAAATGCCATAATTACATGAATCATCAAATCAATCACACCAAAACATTAAAGCATCATACAAACACATAAGACAAGTCATATGATCAAAAATATCTCATCTATATATATATATCAATAATCTATACATCATCTCAAAACTGGAGCGGTATGCCATAATCTATACCTCGACATACTCAATCCTCCATCAATAATATAATAAACACTATGTATCAATTTGTGTAGTGCAGTCTGTAGCAGCTAGCCTCAAGAACCCCTTGAGCTCTCAGCCTCATCTCCTCTCTCACCCTGAGGTGGAGGAGGTGGCCCCATCACAGTCTGTGTGGTGCCATGAGTCTTGGATGCCGATCGTGATGATGTCCTAGATGACCCCATCACGACAGGCTCTACAATATGAGCTGGTAATAGTACCCTCTGCTCTGCTAGCACCACTTGGTAATATAAAGCCTGATAGAATGTAACATGGGCAATAGCCCATGCTAAATCTTGAGTGCTCGCTCCTCCGCCCTGAGCTCTAAGCCATGTAGCCTCATCCTGCAATGTCTGCACCTGAGCCCTAAGGTGGACAACCTCAACTCAAAGAGTTGTTGTCTCATTGCTCTCCCCTATGTCAACACCCTTGCCCTTATTGGGTGATGGTGGCCTCTCTCTCTGTGGAGGAGGGGGTCTCTCATCCCTCCTCTCTCGCTACCGTGGCCTCTTTTGAGCCTGTGGTCTCCTCTGCTCTCTCCCACCGTGACCATGTGCTGCCTCAATGGCCACCTGGTGCCACCTCCCCATCCAACACACAACTACATGAATCAGACCCTGAGCCCTCATCATTCGAGGAGGGCAGATGCCCATGTACCAGGCATCATAGCCATCTGCAACCCTAGTGTCGTCACCATCCATTGGCTATATGGGGGCATCGTCTGCGTCCTGACTCCAGAATCACTACATATCTAGAGCCCTACTATCTATAGTGTTATCTCAGATGGTTCAAGAAAACTCATAATCCCTAAGAGATGGGATCCCCTGCTATAGATCAAACTGCCTAAAAAATCGGTCGTAGTGGTGGAGCTCCACCTCTCCCCTCTCCATCCTCAGCCAGCAGGTTTGCCTGACATGAGCCAGCTCCTGTCTGTCCTTGTCCCACCCTAGATGATCTCTCCAAGGCCTCTAGGTGATCTAGTTGGAGACAAGGTCATCAAGTAGTCTCCGAGACACTAGCAGATCTATCCACCATTGTGACCCTCTTTGGAGCCACTAGTAGAAAACTTGGGGCCTCTCCCTATCAATCCCTATCAGTGGGAGCCCTATCGACCTCCACACCACGATGTGCTCCCAACACCAAACCTATAGTAGTGATGTCATGACTAGACATCAATCGCCCTTGTATACGACCCCATGTAGGATCCTATACAATTGGCATAGTACAAAGCTCCCCCAAGCAAACCTGTATTCGTGGTCTCTCATGTCGTAGACCACATCTGTCAGTAGCCATGGTAGTCTGCATCCACTTTGATGGCATAGCAGCAGACCACCTACCACCCCAGCCAAAACATGTGTCAGTCTGGATTCCCAAGGCATCTGGCGTAGCGACTCGATGTTCACTCCACCCTTCTCCAGGGTGAAGCTTGGATCTCCGCACAGTCGCATCATCGTGTGACCCTGATTGGTTGTAGGAGTGATTAGCCATCCTTGTATGGCGATCCTCAAAATTCTCCATACATCCTCCAATGTGGGAGTCATCTCCCCTGTCGATAATTGGAAACAAGAAGAACCTAAATACCACCTCTCTGCTAGGGCTGTCAATAGCCCCATATCTGTAGAAACTTGTGGCATATCTGCCATGTGCTGCAAGCTGACCTGCACCAACTGATCTCACTCTACCTGAGATAGAGCGGCCAAGTCATCCTTCAGACCCCCGTATTTCCATTCCCGGCTCTTTAGTAATCCTCTTTGCAACATAAACAACAAAATAATAAAAATCATTAATAAAACATTAATTAAAAATTCAAGTAAAACAAGTTCACTTTCATACAAATGATGATATCATCCACTATTGGACGATATCGTCCCAAATTTGAGCAAATTTGTTTCCAATTTCACATGAGGGAATCGTCCCTTATTGGACGAAATCGTCCCCATATTGTCAATTTTGCCCTTGGACAAAATCAGCGATATTGAGATGATTTCGACGAAATAGAGACGATTTCGGCAAAATCGAGACGATTTTGTCCTGTCGACGTCGACGGCCCAAAAATGGCCACAATGCTCAAAAATCAATCAAAATTGATCTAAAAAGCATGAAATTCTAAATTAAATCATTCTAAACTAAGTTTAGACCCTTACCCATAGCCCACGCCGAACCTCTGTTGATCTATGTGCTGTCTCAACCATATTTTCTATAGAGCTCTAGAAATCAGTAAAAATGAATAGTAACAATGAATTAGGGTTTTACCCTATTTTTCTTAATTTTATTCAAAAACACTTAAACAAAATTTTAAAATTTTTCTTTTTCGTGTTTTTACCTCAAACATTCGATTTGGGTAAAAACACGGAGGGGGCACCATAGTAAGCTGTCGTACGATTCGACCTAGAATCGTCGCCTAAAAATGGGAATAATTTTTTGCTTTCTCATAGATCGAGAAGAACTCATCTTTAACGTATTTTCTTCAAAAAATTTGCTAAAGAGGGGGCAAAATGTAGCACCCTAAAATTGGCACAGTAAACCTTAGCAATAATTAAAATTACCTTAGTAATAATTCAAATTCAAATTTTCAACCCCGAACCGCCTTTTAACCGCTTTCCTCATTTTTCGTGCCATTTAGGATTTGTTGTGACCATTGGACGATATTGTCATCGATCAGATGATATCGCCTCAGATCGAACGATTTTTTCTGGACTAGGACATCCAGATGATTTCATCCCAAAACTGATTTTTCATAATTAGCTTTTGTTTCAATGGCATCTCTAACCTATGCAAAAGCGTGTCTACGTGGTTAGAGACCTCCCCCGTTGGAGATCTCCCAAATTAGGATGATCTCCAACCTCCCAACCTCCTTCCTATACCTATTTAATCTTAGGCCCTCCCCTTGACATTCCCTTGGCTGAATTTTTTTGTACTTCGAGTTTTACATGCATTAGAATGTCTTAGACTACCATTTGCCTTCATATTTTTCCAAGTTTGTTTGCAGGAACTTTGTTATTCTTTAGCCGGAGCAAGCTCAGATCGTCACAGACGATCTTGTACAATCTCGGACGATCTCGCACCAATTTGAGACGATTTCGACTGCAGTCAATATTGGGGGCAATCAGTGCCCTGAGTTTGCATTCTTTCTCCATTATCTATTGTTTTGCTTTGCATTAGTTAGACTTATTACTATTTTGCATCCTGGAGTTCACCCATATAGCTTAAATGCATGATAAATCATAATTTGACATTAAATCATTGTAATGCATTCATGTTTCTATTTATAATTATCAGTTTGATATTATTATTGTCATTTTACACCGTTTTCCTCTGTTAGCATTGCTGCATTTTCTGTGTTTTGTATCTATTTCTCTGATTGCAGGTCTCTGACGAATTTGTCAAATCTCAGACGATCATGTCTGATCGCAGATGATCTTGTCATATCAGAGGCGATCTTGACTACTTCAAAAATTAGAACCTCCATCAGACATCCGGATTAGGTATGACTTTTTAATCTAGCTTATTCTCTATGTTTTTTGTTCAAATCTGCATTTTCTTTATTCATTTAAATCTACATTTCATATAGAACAGTTTAGATTCATTTGGCAAAACCTAGGAGTTGAATGATTAAAGATAAAAATGAACACATCAAACACTCTCTCAACCTAGGCATGAAAATTGCCATTCAAAAGTTTCCTAGTGAACCCACCATCCATCGAAAAATCACCTTAATACACCTCCCCCAAGATGCGGTACCTTCCAAAGGACTCTCAGTCTGAGGTATTGTCCCATCCTTCCCGCATCCTCCTTCCGGATGTGGATCCTTTAGCCTAAAGGTAAGGGTGCAAAAAATTTGGAATGATACACAATCCCACAAGAAAAGAAATGATATGCCGATGTCCTGGCATCCATCGCAGCCAAGTACTCTCTAGCAGAAGACATGGTGCACAAGCCCAAAGCTATGAGGATGATCTACAGGCCCTCTGTCCCAAACAAATATCTGCATTGGCAAGTCTTTGACAACGACGAGAAGATTGTAAATTTCATGATCCAAGAAGCCGCTACAGTCGAAGACAGAAGCTCTGATGAAGAAGAGTATGAAGGGCTGGTTCAATTGAAGAACAACTGCGTTCCCAAGGGACTAGTCACTCTTGAGAGCCTCTTCGATCAAAATGATCGAGCACTCTCTCACATGATCAAATTCAATGAAAAGTAGTATCAGGATTTAGAGCTTGGACCTGGGAAAGCGATAAAGGTCGGGACCGACTGCACTCCAGACAAGATAGAACAGATACAGAATCTGTGCAAAATGTTTTTTGATATAATTGCTTGGTCTTATCAAGATCTCCAGGGATACAATCGGTAGCTAGTTCAACACACAATCGAATTAAAGGAAGGGGTCAAACCCTTCTGACAAAAGTAGAGGTCGATTAATCCTAAGATCGAGGTCCTAATGAAAGCTGAACTCCTGAAGATGCTTGAGGCAAAGATCATTTATCCCATTAAGCACTCTTCATGGGTAGCGAACCTGGTCCCAGTCAAAAAAAAATGGAGATATTTGGTTATGCATAGATTTTCACAACCTGAATTAGGCTTCTCTCAAAGACCATTATCCCCTCTCACAAATTGATCAAATCCTGCACTCTGTGGCTGGAGCTGAATGCTTCTCCCTGCTCGATGGTTTTTTTGGATATAATCAAATATGGGTCAGGGACGAAGACCAGCACAAGATGACATTTACCACCAAATGGGGGACATTTGCTTACCAGTGAATGCCATTTGGTCTTTCGAATGCTGGTGCCACTTTCTAGAGGGTGATGGATCTTGCTTTTGGCGAGCTTCTAAATAAGGTTATCGTCATATATCTTGATTACATGACCATTTTCTCCCGAAGAAGGGAGGATCATCCACTACATCTACAACAAATTTTTGAAAAGTGTCAAGAATTTGGCATCTCAATCAATCCAAAGAAGTCCATATTTGCAGTCAGCGAAGGAAAGTTGTTGGGACATGCGATATTAGAAAAAGGGCTTGCTATAGATCCTAATAGAGTCGAGGCTTTAATGAAGCTCCCACTCCTAGCATACAAGAAAGGACTTCAATCTTTCTTCAACCAGATTAACTTCGTAAGGAAGTTCATCCCCGACTTTGCCCAAGTCATCAAGCCAATGTCCCAACTCCTAAAGAAGGGCATCGAATTTAGCTGGACAAAAGAGAGAAAGGAAGCATTCAAAGATATTAAGGCTTGAATCGCTCAGGTGCCGGTCCTAATCAACCCTGACTATAGTCGGGATTTTATCATGTATGCCATAGGAGAGCCCGAGAGCTATGCTACTGTCCTGACACAAAAGGGGGAAGATGGCGAAGAATGTCCCATCGTGTTTCTAAGTCAGGTAATCAATCCCCATGAAGAAAGATATAATTTCATAGAGCGTCAGGTGCATGCAGTAATGAAATCACTAAGGAAATTCAAATAGTTCATCTCTCAGAGTCGAGTCACAATTTTTGTCATTCACCCTGATGTACATAATTTCATTATCCAAGGAGAATTGGGAAGTAAAAGAGCTGGTTGGGTGAACAAGATACAGGAGTTTGAAATTGAGATCAAGCCCACAAAATTGGTTTGTGGTCATTCATTATGTCAAGAATTTGCAAAGAGCACGACGACGGAAGTGATAGAATCTCGGAGGGATGACTTACCAGCCGAAGAATGCTTTGCTAACCATGAAGAAGACAAGAAGGATTGGGTAGGTGAGATAATATGCTATTTCAACACTGGCAGTTGTCCTTCGCATCTAAATGCATCACAGTGAAGACATTTCAGGATGTGGTCCTCCCGATACACTCTGCGCCCCGAAGGCCTATTTTTCTAAAACATTGATGGTGTCCTTCTTAAGTGCATCAAAGACGATGATAAAAGGAGAGTCCTGGGAGAATTCCATTCAGGACTATCGGGAGGTCAATTTGCAGGAAGAACAACGATGTTAAAAATCATTAGGGTGGGTTATTATTTGCCCACACTCTTTGTCGATGCCTTCATATTTTGCCGTAAATGCGAGCAGTGTTAGAGGTTCATCGACCGAAACAAAAATGTTGCAATGCCCCTTCATCCTATACAAGTAGATACACCCTTTCAAAAATGGGGGCTAGATTTCATAGGGGCCGTATCACCAAACTCCTATGCGGGACATAAGTTCATCCTGACTGCAACGGATTACTTCACCAGGTGGGCCGAAGCAATTCCTACAAAGCACGTAGATCAAGAAACTGTAATTGCATTTCTAGAAGGATTGATCACCAGGTTCGGCATCCCTAAAGTAATCATCACAGACAATGGCCCTGGATTCACAGGTGCTAAAATCAATGAATTCCTCTACAGATATGGGATATATCATAAAGTATCCTCCAATTATTATCCACAGGGCAATGACTTGGCAGAATCCACCAATAAGACTCTGTTGAAGATGTTAAGAAAGCTCATAGAAATAAACAAAAGGACTTGGCATCTCCTTTTAGATCGAACTCTATGGGCTGATCAAATTTCTGTCAAGAAGTTAATCAAGACTTCACCTTACGCCCTAGTTTATGGCAAGGAGGCCATCTTACCCATTCATGTGGAAATCCCTACATTACAGTTGTTAGAAGTAGAAGATGGAGTTAGTCTAATTGAAAACAGATTAGCTCGACTGCTGCAACTAGAGGAAGATCACGAAGAAGCCTACCAAAACTTCGCTAAGCATACTCAGATCACCCAAGGATGGTTCAAGAAGAAGTCATCTGATTGCACATTCAAAGTGGGAGATTTGGTATGGAAGTGGGACTCTTGGAAGGCCAAGCCTGGGAATCATGACAAGATGGATGCCTTTTGGGATGGGTCGTTCAAAATTATGAAGGTGAACTCGGCCAATTCATTCATCCTCAAAGATGCAGATGGTCAAGTTCTGCCGATCTCTGTCAATGGTCTTCATCTGAAGACTTTCCACCACTAAAACATAATTTCTTATCTTAAAAAAAAAAAAATGAGTGTATATATACTTTTGTATATAGTTTGTATTTGTGTATACATCCTCTTCCAAGATCACGGAAGCCAAGTACCACA
Source organism: Wollemia nobilis (assembly GCA_028583015.1). Lineage (NCBI taxonomy): Eukaryota > Viridiplantae > Streptophyta > Pinopsida > Araucariales > Araucariaceae > Wollemia > Wollemia nobilis. The sequence goes on from JAQPPZ010015413.1 coordinate 2,613,680, forward strand.
TCCAAATCCTCTTCAGGGACTTTTGATGCAAAATAGCAAGTGCAAGGAGGTTCGCTGCGAAGTAGGTTACTCTCAAAAGGACCGAACCAAAGGCACAAAAGAAGCTTCACACCCGAAGCACTTCCAACACTACTTTGGGTGAAAATTATGCGAAGACATTTCGTCGAATAAGAATGCAGAGGGCCGATAAAAAGAGCTTCGGGCCCAAAACATTTCAAATCCCTGCCTCGGGCAGAAATCATCCGAATCGACAACTTCACCGAAGAAGAAAAGTCTAGGCCATGATTCAAGTTTGACCAAGGTGGAAGGACTTCGGGCCCAAAGCATTTTCAGTAAACACTTCGGCTAGTTGACCAGCGAAGCAGAATCCAAAGAAACATTGAAGGTTACTTCACCAGAAAGTTTCCAAAACATCTACTGTGGGCCTCCTCATACCCGAACCATTCCTACTTCGATGGAAACCATAGCGAAGCATTCACTTCGGCTAGTTTTTTCCTGAAGCATTGTCGACCGAAGCATGTTACCCGAAAGGAAGCCGAACCAAAATTCGAACAAAGGCATGAAAAGAGCTTCGCACCCGAAGTATTTCAGTAGCTGCTTCAGGCAAAAATTCTGCGAAGCAGTCCTCAAAAGGGAAAGCTTCGACAGAACGGCAACACGGCGAAGAAGAAATACTTTGGGCCCGAAGCATCGAAAAATAGTCCAAACCAAAGGTTCGTCGCGAAGCATTTTCCAACATTAAAGTTCAGCTTCGTCGAGCCGAACACGCGCGAGGTGGAGAATTCAAAATGTGCCTCAGAAAATGTGTCAACAATAGCCTTGAAAGGAGTACAAAGTGGACGAATTTAAGGCAAAAGGGTGGTGGAGCACTTCCCAAGATGATCGAGTCAAAAAAAGGGAGTGAAAAGCTCACACCAAGGTACGAGGTGGCAACGGGTTGCGCCTCTAGTACAAAAGGGTAATCATCGAAGCATGCAGCCCTGTGTACCACGTCGCTGTAGAGTCAATTTGAGAATACGACGATCCCTTCCGTTTGAGGTACAAATTTAATTTTGGTAGGTGCCATAAATTTAGGTGGTTGCCTTTTTTGGTTATAAAAGCGAATTCCTGGCAAGAGGGAAGTTATTTGTCCATCAGTTAGAACTAGACTGAGAGCCTTCAGATACTCTGCAACCCTCCCGTCCTTGCATCTGGTCATTCACATTAAAGCCCCCTATATCAAGAACTCTGCTGCTATCCATAACAACATGGGAAAGAAGAACTCTAAGGAAAAGAGAAAAGAGCCCGAAGTTGCAGGCCCCAAAAAAACAAAGAAGGGCAAGGAAGAAAAAAAGTGGGCCCCGAAGAAGTTAAATCTTCCCCTTCGACCCAAAAAGCAACCAATGGAAGAGGGAGATGACTCGGAAGAAGAACAGCTTGTGGAGCCACCAATTGATGGGTGGGAGAAGATCAGAGATACACAACTCTCTAAGGGTGTATCCGATCTTCGACGCACCATAGAATTCATGACTAGCAGACTCACACCAAAAAATAAGAGAGCTGCTACATACTACTCCTAGATTTACTGGTTTTTAACCCCACCTGCTCACCATTGTCCCAAGTTGATCTACATCATTGCACATAATTACCAACCTACGACCTGGCAGGTGTTAGATGCTTCGAGACACAAACTATTCTCCATCCTAAAGGAAGATGTACAAGCAGCCTTCGCACCACAGTAGGGCCCACCCAAGGGCTATTCTGTTCGCAATGTCCTCCTAAATGAACAAATGGAGAGATTCACCTCCAACAGCTACATATTGAAGTTCCTATGGGAGAATCTCAAGAGTGGGTTGCCTTCAAACAAGCTGCCCCAGATGCCCTTACCCTTGGAGGCTTTCAAAAACATCGATATTTTTTCCATCATTGCATGGGTAGCGGGATTGTCAATAGATGCTTTGATACATCCCTGGAAAGTGCCCTTGGCTGAATGTATTTCAAGAGGGGAATTCTATGCCCCTAATGCTTCAATACTGAACACCAACCCAGTTTTCTTTGACTGGGCAAAATGGGTGGCCCGAACCCTACATACAAGGCTCACTAGCATGAAGAATTCGGCAGCAGGCCAATACTTCGCACCCTATTCTTTTCTTGTCTGGTTGTGCTTCTACCGGCTTCATAAGCGGTTTCCCCACATCACCATCTCTCCAAGCGGCAAGGATGGAAATCCTCTGCCAGTGTATCAATGGACTCCCCTCTTATTGAAAGAGGAGTCCTATTATTCTTTTAATCAGCAATTTTTGGGACCCGCCATGCACCTGTTGAAAGGTTCTTGTCCTCGGGTACCACTCAGTTTGAGAGATAGAGTGGTGCTAGGAAAAAATGGGGACGTCTTCCAGTTGACACAGGGACTGGTGATTCACCTATTCGGCTTCATAGGGAAGCCCTTCCTATTGCCAGTCTACCCCTCAGAATATCAGTTCGCATTGGAAGTCGCTCGACAGAGTGACTCTACAAATGCAGTATATGGCCATGGTCGAAAGTGGGCACATACCTGCGATTTCCCCTTCAGAATGGGTGTAATCGAAGTCTTTGCCCTCAAATAGAATGTTTTCCTAGAGGAAAAGCTTGCCGAGTTTGGCCTACTCCAGATTCCTCAGCAGTGGCTCTATGATCCTTTGGGCGTGATGAGGGATCATTTAAAATTCAAGAACTTCCACATCTGCCCTCACCCCAAAGTCGTGGAACAAAGAAATAATCCCAATGGAAAAGATCTAGAGTGGCATTTAGAAAGAATGAGGACATTGCCTCCATGGCATGAGTTCTATCCTATGGAGGTCGAATTTGACCCTGATCAGTACCCCCTCCCGACTCCAGGCTCCACCTTTTGGAAAAAAGCAAGGGACGATTTGAAGGAGGAAGTAAAATACTGGAGCGAAGAAAAGCTTCGAGAATGGTGGATAATGAGAGTCCACCATAAAAAAGTGAATTCTTATGGAATATTAGCCTCTGATAAAGACTTCATGATTCTCTATGACACCAATGTCGAAACCTGGAAGTCTATATCCTTTGTGGATTTTGTTCCACTGGCCACCCTAGGGTCAGGCGAAATCCCAGGAGTTGCTAAAGATGCTTCGGATGAAGAAAAGGAAGTAGGGACAGAAGCTACGCCTGCAGCACCACCATAGGGGCCATCGAAAGTTCATGATACAAGTTCCGAAGAGGCAGAGCAACCGTTGGAGAGAAAGAAAAGGAAAAGGTAGGAGCAAATTCAAGTGCCTCCGAGCCACCCGAAGTGCCCTTGCACAAAACCTACAAGTACTTCTATTGGATCCCCTGCATCAGGCCCGATTGAAGCAAACATTGAAGATGCAAGGGCACCAAGTGCTGAGATGGTCCCTAAAATAGATATCATTGATGTGGAGGAACTCCTCCATCAAGAGAAAGACCCCAAAGAAAAATTTGTGGAGGTTGGGAGTGATGAAGCCCAAGAGGAACAAGAGCCAACCACATAAGAAGTTACCACAGCCACTTTGCCAAGAGGGCACGTAGGTACGCACTCTCTTCCCTTCGCTTCGGTCTTTGAAACATCCACGGCAGTCCCGAGTGGAAGCCCTCATCAATCTCTCCATTCCCCACAGGGGCAATCCCCCACTCAAAAACTGCCCATTGCCAGTCCAATCCTGCATAGCCCCACTCCTCCCGAGTCATCTGACTAGGATAAGCCCGTTGAAACCACTTCGCCTACACCAAGCCCCATAGCCCACTCTCCCATAGCTCGAAGCATAGTCCCACTCGCCAAAGCCCCTGCTACACCCACCCCCGAGTCGTCAGGCGAACCCTTCCCCGTTGGCTCTTTATATTTGTTCACACCTTTGGCTGGAGATTCGGCCTTCTCTAAAATAGATTTATCTTCAATAAAGGAGCACCCTCTGGCTAAAAAACTACTCCTAGCTCGACAGAATACAGAGAAGATGCTAAAGGAGGCAAGAAAGAAAAGAGGGAAATCTCTAGCCCAAGTTGAAAAATGTGCAATTTTTGACTTGAAGGGCGGAAAGTTGCATAAGGTTAAGAAGGTCCCTAAGGTCCAGAAGCCTCTGGATGAAATGACTCCAGCTGACTACGACTACCAGGAGAAAACCAAGGACCTGGAGCATTTGAATGTAGATGATGAATCCACATCCATGCATGTCGGGGTTGAAACCTTCCGAGCACATGCAATTATTGCTAATCAGCGCAGGTTTGAGGCAGAAAATGCCAACATCAAGTTGGAGGAAGAGCTGGCTAGGATTCGCTCTGAGCTGGAGGATTCGCAGAAGCAGGGCAAATTGCTCAAAAAGGAAACACATGCCCTCAAACTACAAATTCTACAATTGTAGACTTTGATCGAACAACAAGCACAAAAACATGCCAAAAATGAGCTAAAATCCAAAGAGCTCGAGAGCAAGATCTTGCAGTCCCAACATCAATTGTACCAAAAGGTAAACCTAGAGCTATTCGACAAAGGTAGGATCAAGGAGATCTGCTCTCACCTACTCAAAGGTTTCAGATCTCGGGCCTCCAGTGCCCTGTCGATTTTAATTTATGTCACCGAAGCTCAACATGCCATTGCTAAAAAGGGACCAATAGTTGATGAGGTGATCCAAAAAATCAAGAGGCGACTCAAGCTTGCCTTTGAGGTTCAAAGCATCAGATATCAAGACCTACAGGTCGCTGCTATGAGTCGAACGACAAGGGATTGGTCTACTGCTCAAGCCACTATTTGCTCTTTCTTCTCCAAGGTGAAGAAAGCACAAAAGGCAAAGGACCTCCTCGATATATTTGAGCAAGAGCAGCGCACATCAATGGGATACTTTGAGGACCTTTCTTCTCTGGGTTTCCCAAGTTTCATAGATGATGATGGGAACCTTCTCACCAGAGAAGAACTTAAGTTGGCGTGGATCCATTTTGAAAATGACGTCTCCAAAATTGATGAGTGGGAAGAGCCAGTCACGGAGGGACAGGTCACTGACTTCATCTTGAGACATTGCAAAATCTCAACCTGTCTGAATGACCTAGGTGCAAGAATCAAACATGTCGACATAGGGCAGATTGATCGGTTCCATGTTCTGGTCAAGGCACTCAAAGACCAAGAACCATTTCAAAAAGGGGTTTGGGCTCATGTTCGTCGAACTATGAAGAGAATCCGTGACCGCCTTGTCCCATCACCACAGCAGGAGGCCACGCCAACAGACGAAGGAGCAGAGGAGGAAGAAGAAGTAGAAGAAGAGGGAGAACAAGAGCCAGCTACAGAAGCACTCCCAGAGGAAGAAGGAGGAGAAGGATCGGGAAAAGACTCTGGCCCAATGGATCAAAGTTAAAGGGTTCTCCCACCGAGATGAGCTCATTGCCCCGCGAGCCGCCAAGAATGTTGACAATTTTGTCACATTTCTCAAGGGGTAGAAAAGAAAACAAATTTTGTATAGTGTTGTGTAAAATTTTGCTTTGTTTTGAACAGTTGCAGCAATTTTGGTTTCCAATGCCACCCCTTTGTATATAAAATAGGAAAATGAAAAGAACTTCACACCCGAAGCATTTCCAGCACTACTTCAGGTAAAAGTTTTGCGAAGTAGTTTTCACCAAAGAAAAATACAAGGAAAAGAGAACGAAACTACTTCGCGCCCGAAGCATTTCCAGCAGCTACTTCGGGCGAAAGTTGAGCGAAGCGACATTTAGAAGAAAAGAGAGCTTCGCACCCGAAGCATTTTCAACATTGCTTTGGGTGGAGTTTTTTGCGAAATAGTATCACCGAAGTAGAATACAAAAGCAGCTTTCGAAAGAACAACTTTACCGAAAAGACAAGGCAGGAAATCTACTTCGGGCCCAAAGCATTTTCAAAAGCTACTTTGGGTAAGATTTCTGCGAAGCGGTGTGCCGAAGTAAAACGAAAAGCAAAGGCAAGAAAACTACTTCGCACCCGAAGCATTCCCAGTATTGCTTCGGGAAGGGTTTTTTGCAAAGCGGAACTCAAGGAGCATTGAAAGTACTTCGCCAGAAAGTTGCCGAAGTACTCACTTCGGGCCCCTCCATCAGCGAACCACTTTTACTTCGCCAAAAGCTCATTGCAAAGCATCTGCTTCGGCTAATTTTATGTGAAGTACTTTTGCCCGAAGTGAAAGGATGCAATGTCTTTTGAAGATAATTGCTTTGGCCAAAATCTTCCCAAACCACATTTTCAGAAGAGGATCACAGCGAAGTATTTCTCTAAGGCATCTGCGAAGCAATTAAGTCAGCAAAGCAACAAAGACGAAGAGACCCATTTTGTGAAGTGAATATGCTTCGACACTCCCCGCCCCCGAAGCAGTTTTGCAAAGCTCAATTTTGTGAAGTACATACCAAAGAGGAGTTTTTTGCTTCGGCCCAGAACCATTGCGAAGCAAAGTTGTGAATGAAAACTTAGTGAAGCACTTCACGAGCACGCATTCCAAGCCGGGTATTTTCCCGAGGTGATCAGGTGCCTCATAAATGCAATTTTTTGTGCCTAGCAAGTTCGCTGCTCATTTTTGGCAATCAAAAATGAAGTATCAAGCCATGATGGAGAGCCCGACGAGCATGGCGGCCACTCGAGCACCGCACTCGTAGACCAAGGACATCTAGACGGCTCATCAATGCACCTTTCCATGGTTGACCCAATTGCAGTGACCAGTTTTAGTAACAAATTTGAAAGCTCGGCTAGAAGAGCCTCGGGGAGCCGAATTCTCAGGGTTTGAGGGTGTACTCTTCTTTGCTATGTAATTATGATTCAAAGGCCTAGGTCCTCTATAAAAACCCAAGCATTGTAATAAGAAAATGGGGGGAACTATCTGCTAGAAAGCTACTGTAACTTGATGTCCTGCGATTAATACGAAAAAGCTTTGAGCTCAATTCTTCTCTTTTATGCTACCTTTTGTGCTTGATTCTTTTGTCTTTCTTCATTTATATATCGAGATGCTGAACCCTGCATTCGGTGTGTGATCGGGACTGTACCCTGAAACTCGTTCTGAAGGATACATAGGAGTTGAAAGGCATCATGTTGGCTTTCTTTTATGCTGCCTTCTGTGCTTGATTCTTTTGTCTTTCTTCATTTGTATGTTGGATGTTAAACCCTATGTCCGAGGTGCAATCGGGGAATGTACCCTGAAACTCGCCCGAAGGATACATAGGAAAATCTACATTGCATTTCTTCCATTTATCTTTGGTATTCTTTGCTTCTATTCAAGTTGTTAGTTGGTGATCGTGCTTCCTGTTCTCTCCCACCTTACATCACCAATTTCTCTAACCCTAACTCCTTTTATCTCTTTCTTGCACCCTTATCTTCAAACACCCAAGTAGTTTAGCATAGGATCCGGCCTTTCCTCGGAGATTGGCATGAAGGGCATCCCTTCCCTTCAGCCTTTCAATGTTGGTCCAGGTCTAGGGCGCATACTTTTACTCAAAACACTTTCCTAGGCAGATTTGATGACCAACAGTAACCCTAAGTTTAAAAATAAGAATGATGAGAAACAATATAATTTCAAGAAGTTACAAAAGAGGAATAATAATAATAACAATCCTCAACCTCGTAGGTAGCCTAAAATAGCTCAGACAAAAAATAAAATGGAGTAGAACTAGTAAAATCACCCAAGTCCCAAGGTTGGTTGTTATGATTGTGGAGGTCCACACTATGCAAACCGATATCCAAATCAATCAAGACCATAAAAAATGGTAAAATAACCCAATCACGGGATCTACATAGCAACAAGAAACCAGAACCTAGAAGAGAAAACCACACCTATGCTCTTCAATGGTAGAATATTTTATAAGAATGTGAAATTTTTGATAGAAAGTGGAGCTACTAATAGTTTAATTTATTCTAGTATAGTTAGGGATATGCCAAAAATATCAATATTATTAGCACAAGGGTGGAAAATCAAGTATGGGTCAGGACAGACCTACTCAATGGATCAATATTTTTCCATAGTTGAGATCACCCCACCCAATGGGTCTACCAATTGATATCTTTATGTAGCGTTACTACATGCCTTAAAAATTATCTTGGGAATGGATTGGTTAAAGACTCATGGAGCCTTAATTAACTTCTAAGATAGATGGATAGACTATACAGATAAAGATAAGTAGATATTGAAAATCTATAGTGAGCAAGGGTCATTTTGACCTCAATTGATATCAATAATGCAACTAAAGATGCATCACTTTCAATGAATTTTTTTGTAGAGAAATCAAGAATTTCTAAAACATGGGTAATGGTCATGGTATACTTCAACTCTACAAAGGCCTTCTCTATAGGTTCTAACCACATAAACGAATTATTCCTAAAAATGGCTATCAAGGGAGATGCTATATTACCATAATTATTTATAAATTTTTGGTAATATCCAGTGAGTCCCAAAAATCCATGAAGTCCCTTTATGGCACAAGGCTTAGGAAAGTCTTGAATAGCTTGATTTTTCTTGGGGTCAACATGAAATCCATCCTTAGTGATGATGTGACCAAATAATCCACCTCTTGATATCCAAAGGAATAGTTGGACCTCTATGCATAGAACTAATTTTGAGATAAAAGTTGTAGTGTTTGATCTAAGTGTTGGAGATACTTTTCCCGTGAATGACTATAAATCAATATATCATCAAATAAGACTAGAATAAATTTGCAAAGGAAATGTCAAAAAATGAAGTTCATCAAACTCTAGAAGGTGGAGGGTGCATTGGTTAAGCCAAATGGCATAACCAAGAATTCATAATTCCCTTCATGCATTCTAAAATCTATTTTGGGAATGTCCTCATACTTCATTTGAATTTGATGATACCCTAACTGCAAATCCAACTTGGAAAAATATTAAGCCCCATGCAACTCATATAACAATTCATAAATCGCTATAATAGGGAATTTTATCTTTAATAGTGATTTTATTGAGGTCTCGATAATTCACACACAAGTGCCAAGACTCATCATTTTTCTATATCAATAACATAGGAGAAGAATAGGGATTAACACTAAGATTATTAATCCCTACAGCATGAATTTCTTGAACCATTATCTCAATTTTTTATTTTTGAGTATAAGGATACTAGTAGGGACAGACATTTGGGATAAGGCTACCAAGAAAAATCTGAATTGCATTATTTTGAGTATGACAAGGAGGTAGTTCTTTGGGTTCCTCAAAAAATTAAGCATATTTGTTCAATAAATATTACAATATATGTGAATGGTTCCTTTCCTTTTTATCAGAAGCATCTATAGAAAACATTTGCACCATGACTCCATGAGAGGAAATTTTTAACAATTTTTTCATCTTATGGGTTGAAATAAATTGAGCAACATCAGTTGTCATTCCACGTAAAGTGTATTTGTGACTCTTTGCTAAATTTCATCCACAACTTAAAAAATACCATAAAACTAGACCTAACATTCATAGCCATTATGCTACCAAAAAAATACCACACCTACCTAATGGTAAGGCAAACATATCTATTTTGATATTATATTCTCCTTTGGAGTTTGACATTATGAAACTTTCCTTTGCATGGGAGGGTGCCTCCATTAGCAATTATGACTTTAAAAGAATTACAAGTAGTGATGTAATAGTTGTATTGTTTGACCATGGATCAATAAAGTTATATGTACTTCTTGAGTCAATAAGAATGATAAAACTATATATCTTGAAGTGCCCTATCACTTTCATTGTTTGGAGAGTTGATATTCCTACTAAAGCATGCACTGAGATTTCTAGTTAGGATTCCTCTAGAACTTCTATTTGTTCTATATTTTTTTGTCTCTTGATGATTCTCTTCTACCTCTAAATATTATAGGTATAATACCTCATTCATATCACACAAATATATTTTTTGATGCATACACTTATGCCTTGGGGAATACGTTTCATCATAATTATAGCATAGTCCTAGGGTCCTTCTATTTTCCATCTCTTCTTGAGTCAACCTTTTCATGGTAGGATTTTTGTTGGAAATATTTTGCATAGGCTTGGATGAAAAATATGGTTTAGATTGATAAAATTTTGGAGTGCATTCTTGACCCTTAAATTTATCTTTGACTAATCCCGAGAAAGTCATTGCTTGTTGTAATGTTTGTGTGTCATGACCCACCTTGGAAGGACTCATTTATGAGATGAACTATGTATTGATTTGATATATTCAATGCTTAGTAGTAATTGCATTTGGATGTTTATTTATTATTGATGTTTTTTTATATGATAATATGGTACTACTGATATTTTATATGCTTGCAAGACTAGGTACTCTCGTGGATAGGCAAGGAAAATTTCCACCAAGAATAAGATACAAAAAAAGAGAAACAATGTGACGACTCTAGGGTAAGATTTACCCAAGGTAAAAAGTGGTTACCACATATAGTTGCTTCTCATAATTTGCTTGTTTGAAATCATTGTGTGAATGCAAGAACATGACACTTAAAATAGAATAACATAAAACCAAATACTGTAGTGAGACACAAAGATTGCACAAAATAATATATTCAATAAAATAGGGGGGAGCCAATAAACTCCTTTATTACAATCAGTGTTCCATGCGAATATTTGATACAATAGATTACAATGGCGCTAGGGTTCTCCAAAATCCTAGCTAACAACAACATAAGTGTCTTCATATTTGGGTGTGTCCTTGATTCCAATAGGTTGAGTGGGCTTCTGATATCCAAGGTTGGGCCACTCCAGCTTCAACAACCATCAAACAATGTGTGAAATTTGTAGGTCTGCATACACAAAACAGAACAAATGAAGTTAGTAATACCTATGAAGGTTCCACAGTGTGAGGCCCTCAGACATCAATAAAACCCTAGTTTAATAGTGAATCAATAGAGCATGCAAGATAAACAAATTGTTAAATAAAATGCATTAAAATAAGATATACCTTGCTTTGGTTCAGTTATTGTTGAGGGCGTGGCATAGCAGTCTTAGATTTGTGTTTTGTAGTTGCAGCAGTCTCAGATGTGCACTTGGCAAGCTCTAATGTGAGCTTCACAAAATTTGGTGTGCACCTACAGGATATAGTAGGCTTTGGAGAGCACTTGCGATATACAATAGGCTCTGGTGAGCACTTTGTAGGCTTTGCAATGAGCCTCACAAGCTCTGGATGGCACCTGTAGGTTACGGCAAAATTTGCATAAATAGATCTAGGTGATGACGACGAATGTGGTGGATGGATGGGGGATGTGATGGTGATGGAGGATGAATGGGTGATGACTAGAATAGCAGAAGTTTTATCAGTGAGCTAGGGCTTAGATTTTTAGTATTCTATGCTAGGGCTTCACCAATAATTCCTCTAGGACGTAAAATATCTAATTCTCAAGCTCTAGTGGATTCCCGTTCTAATTCTAGGGTTTGGGCATTTGCAAATGCCCTTACTTATAATCCAACCTTAGGTTTTCTTAGGGTTTTAGCCTTACACTTTTGATCGTGTGGCTAAGATTAAATTAGATCCTAAGGTTAAGATTACTTTTTGCATGTGACATGGATTAATGAATGTGGATGGTAGAGATTAGAATGGATCGGATGGTTGTGGTTAATTGAGTTTACAAATACATATTTTATAATAAATATATTATAATATAATATAAAATATTATATTAAATATTAAATATTAAATAATATAAAATAATATTAAAATAATCCTAATTAGGTTAGGAAATGGTGTAAAAGGGCTAAAATGGTCGAATTAATGGTGGGAAAGGTGGATTTGGGCCAAATAATTGGTAGGAAGGGTGTATGGTGGACAAGTGGGTGGTGGAATGGTTGGGATGGAGGATTAGTGGCTGTAATTTGGTGTCTACAGATGCTCCTTTTTGTACCATGTTGCATGAAACACAATATGGTGCAAAAATACGAGACACCCGCTTGGGCTAAGGGCATAGGAGCAGCTCCTCTTTGTCATTGGATTTGAACCCCGATGTTGAATACAAAAGAATAAAGAATTTTTTATCTTACCCCCTCAATTGGTGAATGAGTTACAAATGTATCTCACAAGCCAATTGAAAATTTTGTGCAAATGATGAATGATGCGGTGGATTTGTGCAATTGATGAATGAATGGTGTGAAAAGCAATGTGATTGTGGATGATATGAATGATGTAAAAATGTGATACCATTTTTGCCCCAATGGTGGAAAAGGGGTTGGTGTATAATACCATGTGATTGTGGATGATATGAATGATGTAAAATGTGATACCGTTTTTACCCCAATGATGGAGAGGGTATTTTTTCCAGTATCATTGTTATGATCATGTGAGATGTATCCTGTCATGGGAAAATCGTAATGTAATGTGGTTGCCCAAAAATTTGGGTTGATTCAATGTTGTTGAATAAGCTATTGTAATGGCATCATTGAGTATGCAAGATATGAATATGAGGCTAACTAAGTCAACACAGGGGTTGGGTATTGACTGTGGAAATATCTTTGCCAATTCCATTATGAAACCAATCAAACTTACCGATATCCTATATTATGACTGTTATCAAGTGAATGAGTATTTGTGATTGTGGTTTGTTTGTGTTTTCTTGCCCCACAAACAAGGACATCAATGATTGATTGCGAGCAAATTGTTCTTGGTAAGGTTGTACTCAAAGTGTGAGGTGCAAAATATGATTGTGATTTGTGATGATGAGATGATGATAATGATCATGTTGAAGTGTCCTTATTGTAGGCTATTCATCTTGCCGAATTGTATGGATTACTATCGCTGCAATCACCAAGTTTATAGAATAACATACTAGATATGAGGTTCACTTATTATTGACTTAACCAAATAAAATATGTTGTGTGATGAGTGATATATGAAATATGATGATGGAAGAATGCTTGATGGAGTCATGCAATGTTGTGACTGATTGTGGAGTTGATTGATTTTGCTTTTGGTATTTGCGTCGCTTTCGGTTGAATCAACTCCAACATGCACGAAAGTGGATGGGATGATGAAGCATATGGTGATGAATTATGGAGTGGTGATTTTATGAAATTTTGACCTTGATTGTTATGTTTTGCAATGTGATATGTGTTTGTGTATAAATTGGTCTTGCTCTCGCCAAATATGCATGCAAAACTATTTGTGTTTTTACAAAATCAAATTTTATGACGTGCGTGATGTGTGGATGAAATTTGGTGCATGTTGGATGAGGGGAGCTACCATTTTGAGGTCTTTTGCCTTCATGCTTATTGGTTTCCAGGCACGTGACTGCACCTGGCATGTTCTGCAGGTGCCTGCGTGCACCTGAGTGCGCTAAGGAAAGCTATAAAATGCTTTTTGAGTGAAATTGTAGGCTCATTCATGCGTTATTGACTTTGAGGAGCTACGTCTAAGGATTGGAGTGAGTTTGTGAGTTTGTGAGGCTATTGAGTGTGTGAAGTGAGGTGATGGTGTTAGAGGACCTTTATACTACTGGTGGAGTGGGGGCACCCTTTGTCTCGGTAAGATCATTTGTTTTCTTTGTGCAAAAAATATTTGTTTTGTCTTTTGTTTTTCTTTTTAACATAGTTTTAATGCTAACAAAGTGTTTTTGTTATTGCGTTAAGGGATACTAAGCCTCGACATCACTTCTCTCCTCTTGTTCCAAGAATTAGGAAGAAGCTTTCAGAGGATGAGTGGGTCTTTTTGGGTAGGGTAGGCCTAGAGGGTGTGGCGAGGCTTGATGTAGTGAGGGCTAATGAGGGGTATCTCTCTGCTTTGATAGAGAGGTGGGACCCAAATAGGGGAACATTCTAGCTGCCAATTAGGGAGGCTACTATCACTCTTGAGGATGTCTATCGCATTCTCAAGGTGCCCGTAGAATGGGAGAAGGTGGTGGTTTGGAGGGATAAGAAGGCTAAGATGGAGAGTATGGTGGCGAGAGGTCTGGATGGGAGATGGAGGGATATGCTACTTGAGCATGTACAAGGAAAAATATTTGGATGCACTCCCTACCTTGATCATGTTCGTGTTAGTGAACATAGTGCTACCAAATAGCATTGGGTGCAAGTTCCCTTGGAACCTATTGGGGTTGGTGAGTTATTTACTCATCGACCCAAAGGAGTATGCATGGGCTCCTACCTTGTTGGAATAGCTGTATCAAGAGCTATATGAGGTGATTCAGAGGGAGAGGAAGGGTATTGGGTGTAGCTTCCTCCTATAGTGTTGGGCTTGGGATAATTTTACGATAGCCTGGCCCGAGGGGTTGCCATGTGAGTCATGGTGGATGGGGAGCCCTATGTTAGGATATAGGTGGTGGTTGAGGAGGTTCAGCCTAGTTGGGAGGTACACACTAGGCAGTGGTACTAACACATGTGGTTGGGCTTGACTTGGGAAGATGTGAGATGGAGGTCATGGCAAGGAGCTAGATGGGATGGAGATACGAGGTAGGTGTGTTAAGAGAGACAGGCTCAACGGTTGGTTGGGTGGTAGGATGAGGAGGTGGAGTACTTCTAGTACTCATGGGTTTTGAGGCAATTTGGATTGCCTCAAGATGTGCCAGATGAGCCGGTGTTGTATCGGTGCTAGCGAGATGAGGGGATGTTGCCATGTGTGGAGCCATGGAAAATAGTGATTGAGGATGACGAGGAGATTGAGATCCTTGATGTGGATGATGTTAGGGTGACTCGAGAGTATGTGGAGTGGTTTGGTACACAAACGATATGGGTGCTAAAGGTTGCGGGTGTGAATGTAGCAACTAGGAGGTCGAGGACGACTCTAAATAGGATGAGGCCCTAGCGATCGATGGGTCAGAGGTAGTTGAGGGGAGCAGCCCCGCAGGCTCCTGAGGTAGGATTGGCAGAGGGAGAGAGGTAGGATGATGAGGAGATGGGTGAGATATATGAGGTAGCCAGGCTGTGGGCAGAGCTGGAGCAACTACGGGAGGAGCAAGATACTATGCTTGAGTCTCAGAGGGAGGCCAAGGAGACTATAGCTTGGCTAGAGGTGGAGCGGGTAGCGGTAGTGGCTAGTGATCAAGAGATAGTTACGAGGCTCTAGGAAGAGATTTTAGCGAAGGAGCAATGACATCAGATGGATTTGTAGTGTCTTCGAGCTAGTGAGGCATACGTACATTCTTTGGAGGATGTCTGTATGCAACACCATATTACCTTGCTAGATCCTCCTTCCTCTTCTATGGCCAAGCCATCGAGGCACATAGAGTCTAGGTAGAGTACTAGGTCGAGGGCTCCTACTAGGTCTTAGGAGTCTTCTCATGGATAGTAGACTTAGTGCTTAGATGCACTATTTTGTATATATGAGCCTTGGTGCTCCATTGTAGCCCTTTAGCATTGATTGTATGTGTGATATTTATATATATATACATGGCGTTTTCATATATATGTGTTATCTCTTGTGTGGATGATTTTATGTTTATTTTATTAATGTTTGATGCATGTTTATGAATAATGTTTGAATATTATGGATGTGAAATGCAAGCTAATAATGATGTATATGCCTAATGTTATATGAATGATGTATGCAAGTAAATCTATGATAAATCTAAAATGCAAGCTATGTGATTTAATGATGATATGTTATGTATGATTAATGGAAGTAAATGAATCTAAACTATATGGGAGGAATGCATGTTGTTCAAATGATATTTTATAGTTTAGAAATTTTATTGACCATTTTTGTTGTCCATTGTTTGGCAATCAGGGGTACCAAATTTGGTGGTGTTCTGCAACTTGACTCACTATGAAGATATGTGTGTTTATATGCAAGAGGATATGGATGTTGACATGGAAGAAGATATGGATGCTGATATGGAAGAAGATATGGATGTTGATATGGAAAAATATATGGATGTTGATATGGGATGAGTACCGCAAGATTTTCAAAGACTCAAACATACTAGTATTATCAATCAAACTCGCTAAGGTTGTCAAATTTTCTTTAGGACCAATGTGTGTGCAAGTGAGGTTCATATACAAAATCTTGAGTGTGATAATGGCCCTATCCAATCAAGAACCAATGTGTGTGCATGTGGAGTTCATTGACCTATTATGAGTAAATGGAGCATGATCTATAATGGATATGACCTAAATCTAGCATGTCCTTATGTGTGGTCAGAGGTATTCCTGTTTGCCAAGGATACATATCACCCTGCATGAACTTACTCCACTGCCAATCAGGCATATATAGCCCCAGTGAAGATTCACTCCATAGTCCAATGGGATTTGATCTTTTAGGCCTTGGGGATGACTACCCATCCTTGTCAAGGACATGTAGTACGATCCTTACAAATTTAGAGATCAAGGGTGTTTGGGATTCTATTTGTTAATTTGGTATAGATATTTGGGGAATCGGATTCTCAACCGAAGTATGATGATAATTTTGACCCTATCCTTACTACTCTATGTTTTTATGTTTATGTTTGGAGCAATGTTGTTAGTGGTGAAAACCACTATTTTTGGACTATGTTGCATAATGGTAAAAGCGAGGGATATCTCCTTTTCACCTTGAGGTACTACCCAAGGATGGTACTAGCCCCCCTATCTCATAATGTTTTTAATATGTGATGTAATGTGAATGGTTCAAGACTGTTTTGTGATCGATTGGCCATGCTCAAGACTTTCTTAGTGTATAAATTGTGTTTTTGGTCCTAAAGAAAATTAGACATTCATTTGGATGTTGCTTGCTACACTAGTAATGGCTGAGTGATTGAAAATCTATACCTTATGATTTTTGACATAGGATGTGGTTTGACATATGGATTTTACAAGGGTTGCATGATTTCTTAAAACTAGGTACCCCCAATTGTTATAACTTGAATTTTTTTATGACCATATCATCATTACTATTCCAGATTATTGGGCATGGGATGGGATGAATGCAAATGTATATGCCTAATGCAATGGAGTGTTGATATGCAAAGTAAATTGTATAATGCAATGGAATATGTATGATGTAGTGTATGCGAATGAAAAATAAAAATGAAAAAAGCCTAGGTGTAAATGAACATTGTTAGCATATTTTATATTTTAGCATATAGTTATTACATTATTATTGGGCGTATCTGTTTATTTGAACATCCCATTATTAATAGTGTGTTGCAGTTGATTAGTTCCTGGTTCCCTAGACTAATCCTGGCACCATTTTGTATTATTTAAGCATCATATGTTTAATGAATGATTTGTTGTTTTACTCTAACATGGTATCCGAGCCATTGCAAATTTTTTTTGCAGAAGCTTGCTGGAAAACAGTTCGCATTTTTCTGGGACGTGCGACTGTGAATTTTCTTTTGGCTGGAAATGATTTTTTTTTGGCTGGAATCATTTTTTCTTTTGGCTGGAAACGAAGTTTTTTTTGCTTCAGGGAGAGGGCACTGGAATCGAAGCATTTCTTTTTGCTTCAGGGAAAAGACATTGTTTAAAAAAAAAAAAATAGGGGCTTTGAGGATCGCGCACAGCACTATTCTTCCCGTCGCGTGACCCCCCCCCACGCCGTGCGCAATCGCGCGATTAATCTTCCCCACCCCCCAATGTCATGCGCAATAGCGCAACATTTTTCCCAGCCCCTTCGCCCCTCCCCTCCCTCAACACGTTGCACATCCACACGATGTTGGGAGGCCCCCCCTCCCCCACCAACCATGTCGTGCTTCCACACGATGTTGGGAGGCCCCCCCTCCCCCCCTACCACGTCGCGCATCCGCGCGACGTTGGGAGGGCTCCCCTCCCCTTCCTCGAGGTCGCGCTACAGGTGCGACATGTGCGACTGTCGTGACAGTCGTGATAGTCGAGGTCTTGTGTTGCACGTGCGACCAGGCCGTAACCAGGCTACGACCAGGCTGTAACAGTGAATGTTGCAAGCCACCAACAATGGAGGTCGCAACTGCTGCCCTACTAGCCACTGCCAGCAGAGGCGACAGCCACAACAACAGTCGCGGCAACCTGTCGCTGCCAGGAACAGAGAGGAGGAGGCACGCTCCCTGAGAGCAGCAGGGCTGCCGAGACCCTCCTCAAATACGAGGAGGTCCCTGATCCTCTCGGATCAGCCCGCTAGTCCACCTGGTGGTGGACTGTGCGGTAAGGCTCTGGGAGCCTGCAGGTCGCGGGTTCCAATCCCGCCGACCCCCCTTCAACAAAGGTATAAAAAAGTTTTCACATGTTTTTTTTAATTATTTTTCCTAAAGTTAAACTTTAATTTTTAATTTTAATTTATTTTCTATAGTTTAACCTTTATAAATTAAAATTAAATTTTTTTAATTTGATTTTAATTTCTTTTTAAAGGTTTTTTAAAACTATATAAATTAAAATTAATATTTTTTTTTAACTTTAAGGTTATAAAATAATTTTTTTTTAAATCATTTGTGGAGAGTTTTTTTTTAAGATAAAAAGAAGGGGGGTATTTTTTTTCAAAAATCAAAGGGGGAAAGTGAGTAATTTTTTGAAAAGCAAATTTGGCATTATTGTAAAGGTGCATTTTCGACTGCGCCCGACACCTAGTGGGTCATTCTTGTGGGCACTTTTTTTGTTGTATGTTGCATATTTGATTTATTGCACTATAACATTAAAAGTTAAAATCAAATTCACTCCCTAAGTCCCTGGAATAATTAAAACCCATCCGTGCAATTTATTACACTGCAGCATTCGGTATTTGTGATACCTCTGGCCAGAACTTACAGGTAAAGCTGTCGTGATTGCACTACTGTATCCGCAACCTAATATAGCTGCCAAAACGACGTCTGAGCTTGTTCTCTATAAATCGTCGGGGAGAGATAAGTTTACCATTTTGCATTTTTTTACTCCATCCATTACCCTAATAGTTCTTGTGTTTAGGCATAAATCCTGACGAGAGTTCTGAAATCCAAAGTGTTTAGGGGAAGTTACGCCCCACGCATGCGGATTGCAAATTTTCTATGGTAGGTGCCATCAACAAGACTAGACCCTTTTAGTACTGCTTATGTTCCACAAATCGTATGATCTCGAAAGATCACCTATAGTTTCCCTCACGTAAGGGCGGGTGATTTTTTTTATCTTTCTAAATACCTATAGTTTCCCTCATGTAAGGGCGGGTATTTAGTATGGTATAATGGCCTAGCAAAAGGTATATCGAAAGGGGGACCAATTGGTGTTATAAGGAACCTTCATCATGTCTGCAAAACTAATGACTGATTCTCATCAGTTGTTGAAAGGTCCTAATTACACACCATGGAAAAACAAGATGAAGGCCATCCTAGAAATGGATGATCTATGGGATGTTGTATCTGGAGCAAAAACCAGACCTTCATCTGCTACTGGTGCTACAACTCCTTCAACTACTCAAAAAGACTTTGATAAGCTAGACAACAAAGCAAAGGTGCTCATCTTGCTTGCAGTGTCTGATGAAGTTCAACCCCATATTGCTGACTGTGAAAATAGTAAAGAGGCATGGGATGCCCTTAATACTATATATGAGGGAAAGAATGATTCCACCATTCTATTTATTCAATCTCAATTACACAGTCTACGCATGAAGAAGGGTGAGACAGTTGAATTCTTTCTTTGCAAAGTTTCTGAATTGAAAGCAAAGTTGAATTCTTTGGGAGAACCAGTTGAAGACAAGCTCCTTACTTCAGTTGTATTGAGAGCTTTACCTGATTCTTATCGGGTGTTGATCACTTCTCTTCAGGTATCACAATGAAAAGTTAATTTTGTAGAATTGGTTAATATGCTTCAAGATGAGGAGGCACGCCAACTACAGTGAGATGATTCTTCTAACACTGCCCTCTACATCAATAGGCAAGGGCAGAACCAGAAGAAGGGTAATTTTTAGAAGGGAGGGAATTCACAAAAGGATTCAAAATGGAAATAAACTCAACAACCTCAATAGAAAAAGAGATATTGCAAGATCTGTGACAAATAAGGTCATGATACAAACAGATGTTGGCATAAGAATAAGCAATCAAAATAGAAAGGCCGGAACAAACCACAAAAGAACAAACAGCAAGTGAATGTTGTTGTTGTTAAATCTGACACAGATTTTGAGAGAGCTCAAAAAGTTCTCATGACTACCATAGTGTCCAAGAAGATGGATCCTATATGGTATGTTGATTCTGGAGCCAGTAAGCACATGACTGGTGAAAAATTATGGTTTGAGTCTTTTGAGGCCGAAGAGGGCAAACCTGTCACTATTGTTGATGATAAAACCTACAAGGTTCAGGGAGAAGGCACTATTTCAGTCACTCTTCCTGATGGCAAGTGTCGATTGATAAAGTTCTCTATGTTCTAGGATTGGCAAACAATTTGTTGTCGATCACACAAATTCTGGACAAAGATATGGTTGTGAACTTTAGTGTTGAGGGAGGCAATAAGTGTTGTTCTATTACCAAGAGGGGTAAGAACATTGCAATTGCTTCATATAATCATGGCTTATTTGCCTTAGATACTATCTCTACTCCACATGTTGCCATGACAGTATCTACAAAGAAGGCAACTTCCCTATGGCACAAGAGATATGGACATTTGAGTTCTATTTACTTACTTGAGTTAAGTAAGTATGAGATGGTAAAGGGTCTTCCTTCCCTTTCTACCACTTTACCAGTTTGCTCGATCGCTTGGCAGGAAAGCAACATAGAGTGCCTTTTGAAAAGAGCTCTACAAGAGCAAAGAAACCTCTGGAGTTGGTTCATACCGATATGTGTGGTCCCTTCACTCCCAACAGTTGCGGGGGTAAGAGGTATTTTTAGTTATTTGTGGATGATTATTCATGAAAGATGTGGGTATTCTTTCTTCAACTGAAATCTGAAGCATTTGGCTTCTTTTAGCAATTCAAGAAATCTGTTGAGAAGGAGTCAGGGACTTCTATAAAAAATCTCTGCTCAGATCGAGGGGGGGAGTTCACCCCTAAAGAATTTTCTCCATTCTTGAAATAAAATGGGATCACAATATAGTTAACTACTGCTTATACTCCTCAGAAAAATGGAGTTGCTGAAAGGAGGAATCGTTCCATCATGGAAATGGTTCGTTGCATGCTCACAGGAGCTAGACTTGAGCAACTATATTGGGCAAAAGCTATCACCATAGTAGTATATCTATTGAATAGGGCACCCACAAAGTCCCTACAAGGAATGACTCCACAGGAAGCATGGATTGGTAGGAAACCCTCCATTTCTCATCTACGCATTTTTGGATGTAAAGCTTTCATGCACATACCAAAAGAGAAAAGGAAGAATCTAGATGAGAAGACATTGAAGTGTATTCTTCTTGGCTATGATGAGCACTCTAACGGTTATCATTTGATTGATCCCTTGACCAAGAATATTCACATTAGTAGAGATGTAGTTTTTGATGAGGCTTTCACATCAGCAAACAGATCAGATGTATACCTAGACCTTGTGGAGACTCAGATTGTTAAATCTCCTTCATCAAAGGTTGGATGTTCTTCTAGATCTTCTTCAACACCTAAGAAGAAGAATTCAAAGTGGTATACAAATAAAATAAAAGACTCTAAGCTATCTACTCCACCAGATTTGACTTTGGATAGGCCTCGTACTCGTAGCATGGCTCGATAGGAGAAAGCTGCAACAGAGAATACTGGGGTTGATGATCTGTGTCAATATTTTGAAAAACTTTTTGTAGATCCAGCAAGAGATACAAAAGATATGGATATTGATAATTATAAGGTGTTTATGTCTTCCATAGATGATCTTGAACCTACATCAGTACAAGTTGCTCTTAGTGAGCCTCAGTGGAAGGCTGCTATGGATGCAGAGTATAAGTCTTTGATGAAAAACAAAACTTGGAAGCTTGTCGATCTGCCGCACGAAAATAAGCCCATTGGCTGCAAATGGGTGTATAAAGTCAAGTAAAAAGTATATGGGACAATTGATAAGCATAAGGCCTGTCTTGTTGCAAATGGCTATGCTCAAAAGGAAGGCATTGACTACGAGGAAACTTTTGCACCTACTACTCGGATGACAACAATTTGAGTCATTTGTGCTATGGCAACACAGTTTGGGTGGAAAGTTCATCATATGGATGTCAAAAGTGCCTTTCTGAATGGTGATCTCCAAGAAAAAGTCTATATGACTCAGCCAGAAGCTACACCCAATACCCTTATTACTCTAACAAGCATGCAATGTTGTAACGCCTATGTGAAAGCATGCAATTTGTTTTTGTTGTTTTTTATTTTTATTTTTTATTTTTTTTAGATATGTATATATACATATATAGTCACTATTAACAATGAAATTCCTTTAAATGAATAATATTAGGGGGTTCGAGGTCCTCTATTCCCTCTAAATTGGCAAGCCTATAAGTACCATTTCCCACTTTTTGAGTGATTATGTATGGACCTAACCAATTTGCTACAAATTTGTCACGAAGATGTGGCAAAGCATTGGTGTTTTTTAGTTCTCTTTGAGGACCATATCCCCTATGTAAAATTCTTGAAGATGGACTTTAGCATTGTAAGCATGCTTGAGGTAGTCTTGATAAACTCATAAATGTTCTAATGCATTGACACGCTTTTCATCTAGGAGCGTGAGTTGGCCAAGTCATGATTGTCTAGCTGTATCATCATCTATGAATTCTTGCAAGGAAATTTGTAAGGAAGGAATATCGATATCAAGAGTCATAATAGCTTCAGCTCCTTAGAACAGAGAGAATGGTGTTGCTCTTGTT
The DNA here is from genome assembly GCA_028583015.1 of Wollemia nobilis. Classification (NCBI taxonomy): domain Eukaryota; kingdom Viridiplantae; phylum Streptophyta; class Pinopsida; order Araucariales; family Araucariaceae; genus Wollemia; species Wollemia nobilis. Next base: position 2,636,256 of record JAQPPZ010015413.1, read on the forward strand.
GGCGTTCAGATGCTTGTTCGATAAGCCCAAAGTACCAACAGAATTTGTGTATGCCAATATTTATGATTTTCTTCGACAAGTTTCTTAAGATTGGCAATCAAGTCTTATTGGTAGCTTCAACTTATCCATTTTCTTATGGGTAATAAGGAGTTGAGAAACTATGTTTGATACTATACTTCTCGTAGAGTTCTCGAACATCCTTGTTCTTAAAATGCTTGTCATTATCTAAAATGATTTTAGATGGGATGCCAAAGTGACAGATGATATGATGGAGTATGAAATCCACAATTAAAGGTCCTGTCATACTGGTTAGAGGTATTGCTTCAACCAACTTTGTGAAGTATTTTATGGCGGTTATGATGAATGTGTGTTGTCCTGAAGAGGAGGGCAAAATTTTTCCAATTAGGTCGAGGCCCCATTGTGAAAAGGGCCAAAGACTTTGTATTGGCTGTAAAGCTTGTGATGGTATATGAGTTAAATTGGCATGTATTTGACATTATTTGCAATTTTTGACATATGTGCAACAGTCATGTTCCATTGTGGGCCAATAATAACCCATGCATAATAAGCATTTTGCAATTGTCATTCCACTAAAATGACCACCACAAGTACCATCATGGGCTTCCTCGATGGCCCTTTGAGTCTCCCCAGGTTTGAGGCATCAAAACAAAATTCCATCATAACCTCGTTTATACAACACGTCACCCACAAGAACGAAACGGGCTACCTTTTTCTTGAAATCATGTTTGGCAGACCGCATCATTTTTTATGGGAGTGTTCCAAATTTTAATAAGGCTACAACGGGGCTCAAACAAGACTCACATGATTATGAGTTGATAAATAAAACATCTTTTCCATCTTTTGGGTCAGTGCAAACAACGATTGCTTTAGATATTGTTGATATTATTAGGGGTTGTACCTCTCCTAAGTCGTTCTTTGGAATAAAGGATCCAAGATAGGCCATTGCATCTACAAATATATTAGTCGAATGAGGTAAGTTATTGATTTCATACCATTCGAATGTTGAGATCAATTTCATTGCTACTTCATGATAAAGATTAATGGTAGGTTCTTTGCATTGGTACTCTCTTGTTACCTGTTTTACAACAAGTTGAGAATCCCCAAATATTCAAATACACTTGATACCCATAGCTATAGCTGATTGAAGACCTAATATTAAGGCTTCATACTTTATTTTGTTTTTTGTGCATGAGAATTCTAACTTGAATGATAAAGGGATGGGAATCCTTTGTGGTGTGTGAAATACAACTCCTGCACCTTGACCTTTCTCGCACTTAGATCCGTCAAATAATAAGGTGATATCGATGTCTTCCTCAAGAATGACATATTTTTCTACTTTAGTGACTAAAAATACCGAATCATCTAGGAGCTCAATAATCAGAGGATGATCACTAGGTAGTGGAGCTTCCGCAAGTTGATTAGTGATAACCTAACCTTTAATGGATTTTTGGCTAACAAACTCAAGATAAAACTCTATAAGGAGCATTATCCATTTAGTGGTACGGGTGTTGTTATAACTGTGAGACATCATGTAGCATAGAGGATTTTCTCTAGCTATGACATAGGTTGTTTGGATTAGCATATAATGTCAAAGTTTCTTAGTGGTTAAAATGACCGCTAAGCATAGTTTTTCTACATAAACGTATCTTATTTCATAACTTACCAATGTTCGACTAATGTAATTGATTGCTTGCTCTCAATTTTGTTCATTTTTCTATGCAAGCATTATCCCCAAAGCGGATTATGTTACTAAGAGATAAATATGAAAAGGGATCCCTGGCCTAGGAGGAGTTAAGACAGGTGGTGAATTTAGATATCGCTTGACATCATCAAATGCTTTTTGACATTCATATGTCCATATGAATTCTACCCACTTTTGTAGCAAGTGATTAAATGGTCTGCATTTATTGTAAAGTTGCACAATGAAGTGTTTGATCGATTGAATTTTACCTTGAAAGCTATGCAATTCCTTGATGTTAGTTGGGGGTGGCATATCTATGATGGCCTTAACCTTATTTGGGTCCACTTCAATGCCTCTTTTGGAGACAATGAATACTAAAAGTTTACCAGAGGTAACGCCAAAGAGACACACTTTTTGGGATTTAATCTCACCTTGTATTCCAACAGCCGGTCAAAAATATTTTCCAAGACATCAATATGTTATTTTTGGGTCTTAGATTTAGCCAAGAGATCATCTACATAGTCTTCAATGATTTTGTGCATGTAATCATGAAATATGTAAGTCATGGCTCTTTGATAAGTAGATCCTACATTTTTGAGGCCAAAGGGTATAACCTTAAAACAAAATGTTCCCCAAGGTGTTGTGAATGTTGTTTTATGTTGGTCATCAGGATTTATTCGAATTTTATTATATCTTGAAAAACCATCCATGAAGGAAAGCATTTGTGGCTTGCGTAGGTGTCGACAAGAGTATTAATGTTTGGTAGAGGGACGTCATCCTTAGGACATGCTTTATTTAGATCTCAAAATTCATTGACGCATATCCCCTCATTAGGATTACGAACGGGTACCATGTTTGAAAGCCACTTAGTATAGTCAATAAGAACAATGAAGTGAACGTCTAGTAGTTTTTGTATTTCCTCTTTGACAATGAGTGCTACGATAGGATGCATTCTCCTAAGTTTTTGTTTTATCGGCTTGGCGTTAGGACATAAGGTGATATTATGGACAAAAATGTCAGGATCAAGGCCAGACATATCCTTGTAGGACCATGCAAACACCTCTTTATTTTTCTTGAGGAGAGCAATGAATTGCTCTTGTTCATATGATGTTAAACTGTTTACAAGTTTGACAATTTGGGGATTGTCAGGATCTGAACTAAGGTTCACGTCGATGGTATATTCAATGGGCATATGTGAACCTTTCTCTAGTTGATGTGGTTTTGGGATTAGGTTAAAGTCGTCTAAAATGACATCTAACTTTTCATGCTTATCATTGTCTAACTCTGTCTGAAAGACTTCAGGACCGCTAGTGGAAGTTGAATGAGGCGAATGTGGCAGTGAAGGAGGAATATAGCTGGTTGAAGCATTTAACAATTCCTTGGATAGGGTGAACTCTGAAGAGGAGGGTGTGTAGGAAATCCAGACCAAATCAATAAGGCTGACATCAATGGAAATTGTCTTTGCCAAATCGTATGGATTACAGAGTGGGGTGAATAAGTCAATAGGGTTCATATTGACTTAGTGGAAGGAAAGATAGTTTGACTGAATGGATAGATGGAACAATTGAATAGGATCTGATTTCAAGGCATGGTATCCCTATAATAGTGAATGTGAAAACATTAGAGCAACATTTTTTTTTGATGTTTTGTTGATTATAATTTTTTTTTGTTTTTTTTTTTGATGTTTTGTTGATTTTGATTTTTTTTTATGTACATATGTTACAATTATTGGCTTATGTGGGTGAATCAAGGTATATTACCAAGTGGATCATCTTGTTCTTTTGAAAGAAGCAAGCAGAATATGGGATGATGGATGGGGAACATTCGGAGGTAAAACTCTTCCTGTTGGGTGATGGGGAAAATGGGTTGTAACTCCTCTTCAGAATCATCAGAAGCTTTTGACATGACTTCAAATTATTCATAACTTTCATCATCGAAATCAAAAATAGGATATGAAAAGTTGATGGAATCATCTTCGTTTACTTCATCCATGCAAAGTTCTTGAAGGGTCTGTTCAAGAGAAGATGTTGAGTTTAGTGGTTGGATGGGGTGATCTTCATCATTGAGTGTAAGTTTTTTAAAGGCTTGCTCAAGATAAGTGGTGGAAGACAATGGAGTATAGCCTAAACCAGAATGATCATGGGCACCTCTATATGAGACCTCTAAGATATCATGCATCCCTTGCTCATGGTAACCTAGTCCTTGACCTTGCCAATGGAACATATTAAAGTATCGAGCTGGAAAATCCTCTATATTAGGTATATTGGCATGCCTAGGCTCTTTTGGTTCTTTGGGTAGGTTTGCTCCAGTTGAGAAATCCAACCCTCCATAAACAAATTTAATGCTATTTGGAGCAGCACTCATGTCATAAACAACACCTATGGATAAAGGATAGTCTCGAGGACATCCAAAATCCTTAGTTGTAGGAATGGCTAGGGGTGTAATGGTGACGTCTTGGACCAGATACTTACTGATGCTCGAATTAGTGATGTGGACTTTGACTTGGGTTGATGATGTGGATGGTGAAGGCTCAAGTGGCTCTGGATTGGTTGTGGACGATGGCAATTCAAATATGGCACAATCTAAAAGTTTGACTTGTGACATATCGACTGATGGAGCAGTATTGGATGACGATGTGGAATGATGAGATGGACTAGAAGAAGTGGTTGTAGAAGAAGGGGTAGATGTGATGTACGATGTGCTAATAGTAGACTGACTGTGACCACATGTACAAGAAGAAATGGATTTTTGATAAGGTGATATGATGGGTAGCTCCTCTATGATGGGAGCCTTAGAATAAGATGGAGATGTATTATAAGAAGGCGGATTAAGAGATGATTCAGATGGATTCAATGATGGCACCAAGAATAGATGAGTGGAAGGTAACATGGATTCATAAGGATTTGAAATGAAATTACAATACTTAAAGGGTTTGACATCCATAGGGATGTAATGGACTTGTTTATCACGAACGTATTTCAAGCATTGGTGGAGAATTGATGGGACACATTTCATTTCCCTCATATAAGGTCTACCAAGGAGTATATTATACACTATGGCTCCTTCCAATATGTGAAATATGGTGTGCAAAATTATGGCCCCTACTTATATATGTAAAACAATAGTGACAACTGTGGTACACAAAGCATCATTAAATTCTTTGAGGGTGAATGATGATTTTGAAATGTGAGATGGAGGTATTTTGGGGTGGATAAGAGCAGCGGTAGTGATGATATTGATTGACGAGCTGGTATCAATTAATACTTGTTTGAATGGCTTTCCATCTATTAAGGCCATGATGTGCAGTGGAGGGTCCACCGATTCTAAACTCATTGATTTTATCTCAAAGTCATAGAAGGTAATTGATGGTTCTATGCATGTTCTAACACTCCCTATAAAGTTTTTAAAGGCATTAGAGTCTTGGGATTCTAACTCAATTAACTTGAGTATTTCCATTAAAGCTTCTCTATGCCTAGGGGATTGTTGGATAAGCTCATATATAGAAATTTTTGCTAATGCCATTTTCAAACTAGTGGTTAACCGGCTGGTTAAAGTTACCACTGGCCTTATTGGACGAAGGATGGGTGGATTGGATGGGTTGGATAGATTGATTGGTGGAGATGGATTTGGTGTTTTTTGGATGGGAGGTGGATTTTAAGGTTGAACATTTTATTGATTTTGCTTTTTCCCTCTAGTGACCACATGGATTGCTCCTACAAATTTTTGGTATTATTGGACATGGTTTACTTGATTAGGAGGTGGTTGTTGATTGTTACCCCCTACATTATGTTGGACCTCCCCATGGTTAGGTAGAGGTGTCTGATATATGCCCAAATTTTGATTTTATGGAGCTAAGGGGTTATCAACACTAATGGCCCCTAAGTCTATGAGGTCTTGCACTATGTTTTTGAATACATGGCAAGAATTGATATCATACGTATTTTGTCGATGATATGGGTAAAACAAGTGCTCTCTATAACATTTAGGCCTTTTGGTGGGATCATCAAGCCTAATGTTTGGCAAGGCTAATTTGTTGGTCTCATATAACCTTTGAAATATGGCTGAATATGACTCCGCCAAGGGAGTGTATTGATGCTGAGGTCGATTGAATTGGTGACGGGTAGGCTATTCCATAGTTGGCATTGTGTTTTGTACCGTTGGTGCTTGGGTTACTGATGGGACCGCATGATAGGAAATTTGTTGTTGCACTATTTTTTGAACCATTACGGGATGGCTCATGACCACTTTATTGACTTGATTAGTTGTGTTAGCCGTTGAGGGTTATGTGGAATTTGTTTGGCCTCTATTTTACCATTATTTCTTCTTAGGCTTAATGACACCCTCTTGGATTTTTATCTCCTCAATAACACTAGCCTGTATTAAAGCCTCCTCAAATGTTCTATAAGTATTGAGCTGAAGCATCCAAGAGATGGGTTTTAAGCAACTCTTGGTAAAATTTTTGATAATTTCTTCCATTGGGAGGGAGAATGGTAGCTTTGTGATGACTGCCCTCCAATGATTTCCAAAATCATAGATAGGTTCCTCATCCCATTGTTTCAAGTAATATATATCCGATAAGGACACCTTCTTCTTAATATTAAGGGTGAAGTGTTCCAAGAATAGATCTATCAATTGATCAAAAGTATAAATACTATGTGTGGGAAATTGATTGTACCATTCAATGGCATCTCCCCCTAATGTTTGAGGAAATGTTTGAAGCATAAGAACATTATCATCGCTAATACAAAAACATATGTAGACAAATTAACTCACATGCTCCTTAGGATCCTCAGTTCTCCTAAACTTGTCAAATTTTGGTATCGTAAAATCTATCGGATAAGGTGGTGATGGTACCGATGGATGGATTGGTTGATGGATTAGTTGGCTTAATGCAAGCTTTTGGCTTGTTATCCCTGGTGAGTTTTGCATCAACTAATCAATTTGATTTTGCATTGCCTGGAATATAAGATCTTCTGCTAGAATGTGAGGACCTTGTATTATGTGATGGTTTGTTTATGGGATGAATGGTAGATGTTGGTGTGTGACCAACATGGTGTTGTGGAAAGAATTGGGTTGGGTACGTGGAGAATATTGACGATTGAAATATGGGGATGATTGATGAAGATGATGATGGAGAAATGGATTGTGTTGTTGGTTAGTGGTAATGTTGATTGGTATGGTGGATGTGTGGAGTGGTGGTGGATTGGGGATGGACACTATGGAAGATTGAGGGACCCATGCTAAATTTTTATTGGTTAGCATAGGTTGATTTGGAACTCCTTGGGTCATAGGGTCTATGTGAGTTGATTATTTTCCTTTTGTTCATTGTGAGAGCAAATTGTTGATAAGCCCTAATGTATCCGTAAGTTCCTAATTTGACCATGTGTCAAATTATGGGGTTGTGGTTGGATGAGATGATGGATGAGTCAATGATGACGGGTGATTAGTCATGGTCATGTTGGCTAAGTGAGATGATGGAGGGGTGGATGACATGGTCATGTTGGCTAAGTGAGATTATGGAGGTGTGGATGATGATGGATGAGAGGACATGGGTATGGTGCAAGTTGTATTTTATGTTACAACTTGGAGGCTAGGGACTTGTGAGGTAGCATTGACATACTCCTCATACAAGGGGTTGGTATAGGTGGATGTGAGGTAAGTTTTTGGAACACTTGGGCTTTGTGGTGGTTGGCTAATGGAGGAAGGCATACCATATTCATAACTTGAATTAGGATAACCTTGGGCAAAGTAGGTGGCAACCAATTCAAATTCTTCCAAACCTTATTGGCTAAGGGGTTCTAAGACATATTTAGAAGCCTTGTAAAGGGTCTGCACTCTATCCATGTCTATGTAGGTGGTGGTTGTCTCCACATTGTTTGAATGTGTCTCTACTTGAGAGTGGGGTGGATGGGATGATCCAGACAAAGTGGTCTGAACCATATTGGATAGGGCTACCGAAGTAGCGGGCTCATGGGAATTGTTTTCCATTAAACTACTTTGGTTTATTATTTTCTTTTGTTGTGGTGTTAGCACCATAAAGTAATAAAACCAAATATTTCAAGCTTATCTAAATCACACAAATTAACAACCTTTCCAAAATTTAAAGCAAATAAAACAACCAATCCTAGGGTTCACCTTGTGTGGCTTACCTTGTTCATTAATTATTTTCTTTCATTAATGTGAAGTTCCTTTTAGAATTGTTGGCTTGTGTGTTTTTATGTAACTTAATATTGTTTGATAAAAAATAAAGGTAAAAACTATGGCTGGTTGGGGTAACGAGATTCTTGTTGGTAATGACCTCCAAAAATTTTGTTGGGGGTAGTCCTATGGTGTCTAGGGGTAAATATTTGATGGATGGATATGAATACCACCATCACCAAACCTCAAGCAACAGTTGGTGATGAAATCCAACTATTACTGTTAAAAAGTGGAGCGTGCACATATGTGTGATTTATTTTATTAGATTTCTCATTCTCTATTGTGTGAAAGTAATATTAAATATTACTAACTTCACTAATCTAAATTAGAAACCAACACAAAGACATAAATTTCACCTAAAGAGTGCAGAGTACACCCTTAAAATACCCTACCTACAAGTGATTAAAATCACAAGAGCAACCAGAGGGTTCGTCCACCTCTCTGCCAAAGGGGCCAGCCTAGGGCAAGATTACTTTATGCATCAAAATGTTGTTCCTATTTAGATATGCAAAATTAAAGCAATCTTTAACCCTAAAATGCAAGATCTAGGATGCTTTTCTATTTCATATGCACTCAAAAATGAAAACAATCACCTAGATCTACAACTTTTAGGACAAGAAATGCATTCGATATAATGAAACACACACAAACCCTAAATGTAACTTACTACAGATTCTTTCCCAGATTACTTAATGTTAACCCTGGAAACAACGAAAAATAGTAGCAGAAATAAAATACGTAAATCGTTAAATGAAGAACTAGGGTTACGAAACTCACTTGGAAGCCTCAACTCTACTCCAAATTAATGTCAGGTGTAGCTAGGCACCTGCATAGGCATAGAAGAGTGCCTGCTAGGTGCACAAGGATGCCTGTGTAGCATGGAAAAGTGCCTACATGATCTCTATAACTGCTATAGAATGCTTCAAAAATACTAATGATTAATGCAGTGACTTTTACATTTCTACAAATCTTGTAATGAATAGCAATAAAATTAAGATAGCAAGGTAGATCTATCAAATCATGAAACCCTTGTGGGTTTCCACCGTGATATCCATTTATGAATGTAAGAACATGACACTTAAAAGAGAATAACAGAAAACCAAATACTGCAGTGAGATACAAAGATTGCACAAAATAATATATTCAATAAAATAGGGAGGAGCCGATAAACTCCTTTATTAAAATCAGTGTTCCTTGCGAATATTTGATACAATAGATTACAATGGTGCTAGGTTTCTCTGAAATCCTAGCTAACAACAATAGAAGTGTCTTCAGATTTGGGTGTGTCTTTGATTCCAACAGGTTGAGTAGGCTTTAGATATCCAAGGTTGGGCCACTCCAGCTTCAACAACTGTCAAACAATGTGTGAAATTTGTAGATCTGCATACACAAAATAGAACAAAAGGAGTTAGTAATACCTGTGAGGGCTCTACAATGTGAGGCCCTTGGACATCAGTAAAACCCTAGTTTAATAGTGAAGTAAGAGAGCATTCAAGATCAAAAAATTGTTAAATAAAATGTATTAAAATGAGATATACCTTGCTTTGGTTCAGTTATTGCTGAGGGTGTTGTGTAGCAGGCTTATATTCATGTTTTGTAGTTGTAGCAGGCTCATATGTACACTTGGCAGGTTCTGACATAAGCTTCATAGGCTCTGGTGTACACCTGTGGGATATAGTAGGCTCTAGAGATTACCTATGATATACAATAGGCTCTAGTGAGCACTTCACAGGCTCTATAGCGAGCCTCACAAGCTCTAGATGGGACCTACGGGTTAGGGTAGAATCTGCAAAATAAAATTAAGGTGATAGCGATGAATGAGGTGGATGGATGGGGGCTACAACGGTGATGGAGGATGAATGGGTGATGACTGGAACACCAGAAGTCTTATCGGTGAGCTAGGGCTTCAAATTTTTAGGATTCTATGCTAGGGATTCACCAATAATTCCTCCAGGGTGTAAAATGTCTAATTCTCAAGATCTAGTGGATTCCTATTCCAGTTCTAGGGTTTGGGCATTTGCAAATGCCCCTACTTATAATCCAACCTTAGGGTTTTCTTAGGGTTTTAGCCTTACACTTTTGATCGTGTGGCTAAGATTAAATTAGATCCTAAGGTTGAGATTACTTTTTGCATGTGACATGGATTAATGAATATGGATGGTGGAGATTAGAATGGATCAGACGGTTGTGGTTAATTGAGTTTATAAATACATATTTTATAATAAATATATTATAATATAATATAAAATATTATATTAAATAATATTAAAATAATCCCAATTAGGGTAGGAAATGGCAGGAAAGGGCTAAAATGGTGGAATGGATGGCGAGAAAGGTGGATTTGGGCCAAATAATTGGCAAGAAGGGTGTATGGTGGACAAGAGGGTGGTGGAATGGTTAGGATGGAGGATTAGTGGTTGTAATTTGGTGTCTACACATTGCATCGGTAAGAAATTTGCCATAGGGCAATGGAGTCACCTTTAATAGAATTTGATAACCTAGAGTTTATCATGAAATATTCTATGGATAAATGTTTGCTTTGATTTATATATGCTTTACCAAATTATTATCTTCTTATGTTTAGATACCCTGAAAATATAAATAGTCTCCTAGATGGTATAGCATATTTAACTATTTTTTCTATAAGCATCCAAAGTTATATGTGTTTGCTTGAAATAGGTTTTGGCAAAAGTACCCACCATGGAAGGATTTATTAAAATTACTTAATAATATCTTCAAATTAATACTAGGGCTAATAAGAAATATTATCTTGTGGTATGAATAGAAATTAAGTTCTTTAGAAGTCAATAAATTGATTTGATTTTTTTGAAATGTTGATAGATAACATTGGAAAAGAAATAATTCTTTTGGAAAAATTAATATTTTCTTTGTAATCAATAATGTTATATGGTTGCCCAGCTTCCCTGGCACCTCCTCTTCCCATACTTCATGACAGGAAGGTGTTGCAAATGATATCCTTTGGGGGGGGAGATCATTGTTCCATTATTCTGCCTCTTTCCTTGGCCTATGGTGGGAAGAACATTGTTCCATTGTTCTGCTCCATTGTTCTACCCTTTTCCTTTGGTGTCAAGGTCTTGGGATGGTTTTAGGTTCTTCCCTAGGACTTTTCCTGGGTTTTTGGATTATTCAGGGTCTTTTCTTGAATTATCCTTTTTTCTCAAGTTGTTTTTGGAAGTCTTCTTGACATTTGCTCTTTGAGGATCTTCAGTTGTGGAATGTTGGGTCTGAGGAAATTTGGCTTCATGAGCAGTTTTGCACAACATCCTTTTGGTTTGAGGGGGACCATGTGCTTTCTACTATGACTCTACTCTTTGGGATTGAGGTGGTGGGTCCAGTAGGATTTTAGTTCCTTTTGTGGCTTGTGGGAGGGCCTCTATATTTCTTATTGTTGTATCCCTGCAAGACTTCCTCATATGTGTCCTTGAAGCTATTCATTGGTGGTGATGAAGGCTATCTGGTATGCCTATTTGCTTCCTTTTTTTTTGGGATATATCATCTACAGTAAACTCGTGACTCCTTCCTTTTTGGTTACTGTGGAACTTTCTCACTTGTTTCCTTCAGATGTGTTGTTCTGCTGCTACTGCCTCCTCTTCTGGGCTAGTGTTTTTGAAGGCTTCCTTTTTTTTTCTTGAGGACTCCATGGCATAGGGATTTCCTCTTGATGTTGATCCATTGTTGCACCTTATTTTAGGCTAATGATACATTGCATGAGGATTTTATGGCCTACGAAATTCCTCAATATGTTGCTTCATATTTTAGGCATTCAAGGGATGTGTTTTTTTCATGTTTCCATGATCCTTTGCCATCATTGGATGTTCCCTATCCCTGTTTTAGAAGGATTTATAGTTTTTCTGTTCTTATTCTCCACCCATTTTTTTAGGGTGGGTGTTCTATTTCAAACTAGTTTTTCCCTGTATGGGAAGCAGTTTCCTTTTAGTTTTTGGTTTCCCAAGGGTGGTTTCTAGTTTTCTTGCCCTTGGGAGGATTCAAATTTCAATTTTTGAAACTCGTGTCATTTTCCCACTAATGGGAAGTTTCAAATTATTTTTTGGCAGTTTGGGCGGTTTGGCACTTTTTCTCGTCCTTGGAATGCTTCAAATTTCATGCTTGGCACCTAAAATTTCAATTTCGTTGTTCTGGAGGGATTTCCTTTCCTGCATAGTTTTCTTGGCTTCCATCCTATTCGTGCTTCCTTTGTGCCATCCTTTATGATTTCCTAAATGTGTTCCTCTCACACTTTCCCGCTTTAGTTCCTTCTGGATTTCCTCAAGCCTATCTTGTTGTCCATCCTTGGACGTCTTCCTTTTGATGTAATCATGTTTCAATGTAATTAGGTTTTGGGATCCTTGATAAAAACCCATATTTAACTAATAAAAAATAATAATTTTATATGGTTGCTTTGGATATTTTATAATGTTAATAATTTATATTAAAAATATTATAATCAAAGTGTGTAATGCTTCAACCATTTAGAATTAAAATAAAATTTTAGTAAGTGGATGGTTGGGAAATTTTTTTGAGGAGAAACGGTTTCAAGGAGGATTGATAATAAAGGAAGGAAGGAAACAATAATGGGGAGAGGAAAGAGAAAATAAAATTTTATAATCATCAATTCCATTGAAAATGTGGATGAAAGATCTTTATTTATATGTCACCTTTGTTGTAGCTTAAAGGAATTGATGTAATATCCTTTAACATGCTTTGTTTAGAATAAAGCTTCTTTGGAAGAAATGTTATCGACTGGATTTGTTACACTCTTTTCTACATATTTTAGTCTAGAATAAGCTAAAGAAGATAGATCTTTTATTTTCATTTTGTTAATATGAAAACAACACTTTGATGTATGTTATTTTTCTTATTTGTGGGGTTTTGCTTGAGAAACATACTCCATTGTGCTTTGGCATTGTTTTAGAATATTGATTATTTTTAGTAAAACCATGGTAGTTTAAAACTTATTAAACTTGTAGTCAGTTTTTTATTCATCTTGTTTCAAGTTGTGTTGCCTATGTTTGAGCATGTATTCAACAAAGTGTTGCATGGCTTCATGTGTTGACATCATAAGGGTTACCAAGAACAAACTTAATTTGTAGATGATGTCTATTTCATAGAGGTCTAAGATTCATGCTTGTAGAACCTAGGTCTTTTTAAAACCTCTCTATTTTGCTACGAGTCTTGCCTCATTTTTTTTCCATGGTGAAATTCTATATTTTTGTCTCATAAGGCTTGGATGTTTTGCTTTTGCTTGGGTATATAATTTTATTTAAATAATGTGTTCATTCCTTTGATTACTAAACTACTAAATCAATAATAGTTATGTATATATTTGTATATGATAAATACTTAATGAATATGGGTAAGCATACCCCCTGAGCACCTACACAATCAAATATCAATATATACATATTGTTTCCCCTTTAGATTATTTAATACTGGATTTTCTAATCTATAGTACCATTTTTACATGATAGGAATGTGTATTATGGTTATAGTAAGTTCATAAAATTAATGACCATTAGATATGATTTGTACCCCATAAATTTTGCTTTGATATTAGTGGGTCTTGGATAGCTTAAAGCAAGTTACATTATTAACTATTTACTTATCTAAATGATTATGACCATTGTTATTATTGTTTTTAATCTTTACCTGCATAGATTGTAATGGTGTGCATTGTTATTACAACACATATTTTAATTATGAACAAGTATATGATTTAAGGATGAAAGCAAAATCATATGCTATTATTTTAGTCATATATGCACTTTACATATAGCTTATTGTGTAAGAACGTATATGTGTGTAGTTTATATTGATTGCATTTATAGCATTGCATACATATTGCTACAATAAGCTATAACAACACATTAGGAAATGAGCTCGAGTATTTTTAGCTTTGGTATTAATGGGTAAAATATTTGATTATTAGTCTTTAGAAAATATATGATGCTTTATTTGTAATTATAAGATATGATTGTATTGGGATAATGAGTTATGGTGAATTGATTTATTCTTTTATGTAATTAAAAATTGTGGTAAAACAATTGAAAACATGAAGTAGGAACTGCATGTTAATATGTTATCTTAATAATTATTAAATGAATGTGGATTTCATTAGGGAAAGAACATTATGGGGTGGTTCTTGTATTGTTTTATAGAAAGAAATTGTATGTTAAATGGATGTGGAATCCATTTAACCAAGAAAATTATGGGTTTCCTTAATATGATTTAAAAAAATAAAATTTATTTGTACATTTATGGATTATATGTATGTACTTTTGAAAAAGAGCATATAGGTATGAATTTGTCATAAAAGGGTTGTCTTGATGCCTTAACTTATTCAATTCCCATAGAAGCTCAATGAGAGCTTGATCAAGGAGAGCTCATCTATGGCTTTGAGAAGCATTCTATGATTATTATATAAAGAAAGAGAAGAATTGGTTAACAAAATATTAAATGAGTAGATTATATTAAATAATGGCTTTAATTTGGAGATGGACTTTCTAAATTGAGTTTATTTATATACAACTCAATAATATTATAGTTCCTTGTGCAAAATGAATGGATGAATTCTAAAATAATGGTAAAGAGAAAGTTATTATAATGCTTTCATTGATTAAAGCTATAGAGGGGGGAAACTACCCTATCATGTATGATTCTTAGTTTGATCCATTAGGAGCTGAGGTGAACCATAAGGTGTATTATATTCTCTACACTCAAGGACATAAAAGGATGGGTTCACCAAGAATGGTTTTAGGACTCACTCCAAGTTTGTGGTCAAAATGTTTGATGTGTCAATTTAGCATACACCTATTATTTGGCCTTTCTAAACTAAACTAAGAAAAGAAAAGAACAATGCAAGACACACAAGATGCAAGAACACAAGAACTAACCCTAGCATGATTATGTAATTCAATGACGACTAACCCTAATATTGAAAAATAAAGTATTTGAAATGGTCCAAGGGAATGCACAAACAAGACTAAAACCCTAAATGCGCAATATATGCTTTTATTCTTTCAAATTCCTAGAAATTCAATAAAATGTTTTTCTTTTACTTGTAATTTAGGTTTTAGATAGAAATAAACAAAATCAAAAACCAAAAACCTAAATATCTATTAGGGCACTTATCTAATCTAGCAATATGTCCAAGCTTTACCTTGCATCCATAATATCCAATGGTTTCGAACTTGTAAAATAACTTCACAAACCCTAGAAAATTTAATCAACATATAGGGGCTTGCTTAGGCCGCCATTTGACTAAGCTTGGAGTTGCAACAATTAAGCCCCCTTGGTCATTTTATTTAACATTTCAAAAGTAAAATGATATTTGACCTTTGGAACACGAACAACAGAGTGAAATAGATAGATAATAGTGAAACATAATGCAAATAGGGTGGGCATAATAGAACACTAAAATGCAAATAAAAAATCAAGGTCTTGGGGTGTAAAACTTACCCTCAAGTTCTAATTTATAAAATTCATGCCCTGTAAATGGGGATTATGAATTTGGCCTACCAAATTCATGCCCTGTATGAGTAGGTAACAAATCTGGTTTAGATGCCCTTTTCTATCCCTAAAACTATGAAAAATAGAGTGCAAAACAATGAAAATAAACTTGCAAATTATTAAAGTAAATGCAAAACCTATTTATATGATGTATAAAGCAAAGAGAAATGAATATGTGGAAGAAGCACTCTAAGAAGGTTGATATATCCAATTACCAAGGCTCCTCCACTTGATCCCCAAGGGTAGCCAACACCAAAGCACAAAATAGCAAAATAGCAACTTACAGTAGAAGGGCACTTGTTAGCATGAGCAAACAAGCAATTCAAGAATTTAAATGTCAAGAATAAGTGTTTCGGTTAAATAAGAAATTCAATCCTCTATTTAAAAGAGGTTTTGAGGGTAAAACATGTAAGAAAATGAAATTTCACTACAGGCAAAGGTCGACCCCAAAATGGGTTGATGAGGGGAGGGGTTTTAGTGAGAAAAAACCCTAGAATACCAAATTTATGCCTCCACTACATGGCATAAATTTGGGAATCCAAATTCATTCCCTGTATGGATCAAGCATGAATTTGGTAAAGCTAAGGAAAAAAGGAAAAGGGAGAAGGCAAAAGAGTCCCAAATTTATGCTTAGAAAAGTTTGGTGGCTAACTAGAGATCTAAGGAAGAATTGGCTTATTCTGATGGCTCAATTTTTTTATTTATATTTTACCCCCTCTTTGATGAATTTATGGCCAAATAAATTCATCAAATAAATATGTAGACTCCTATTGGCAAAAACAACAAACACAAAAATGGGTGGCTAGGTTTGGACTGAGGAGTGGTGCAAAAGGGGGTGTTAGCTTGAACACCATAAATTTACATGCAAAATGTATTTTTACTACCATTAATACCACTAATACTAGGGTACCCTCTCGTTTTTTGGAATGAATGTAGAATTCCTAAGGAAAATCGAAACAATAGACCCAAAAAGAAAAGAGTGATAAACAAGAAACAAAAAGAAGGTACCAAATGAAAGAAAGAGAAAATTACAAAAAGGAAAGACAAGAGGTTAAGTTGCATATATATATATATATTTCATGATGATTACAAACATAATGAATGCAATGCAAAATAGTCCTAGCTAAAATATAGAATTTGACTAAATACAATATAACTTGTAAAATAAAATGGATGCAAAACGAAATTTAAGGATGAGTGGATGGAAAAAGGAAAAATACAAATGACAAAAGAGAGAAGAAAGGCAAAATAAGAAGAAAGTAAAAGATCCAAAAGGTCAAATAAAATAAAACAAAATAAAAAGAGTGTAAACGCATGAGGATGTATGCTCGTAAAAGAAATGAAGGCTGACCCTTGCTAGTGGCTGTGAAGCTATCTTGAAAGGGTGTTATGCTCACAAATATGGATTGGTGGAGCATTACTCGCTATGGGTGAAATGCTCACTGAGTAGAGAAAAAGAGATATACCTATTAGGATGTATGCTTACAAATGATTGAATGGAGGTTACCCCTTGCTTGTTACCATGAAGCTATCTATTATGGGGTTTTGAAATGATATGATTGATTTGCCAAAGTAAATACTACCTCATAGGAATGTTGTGTGTGCAAAATATGAGTGAACAGAGTGAGGCATAACCTGTGTGTACATGTGCTAGAAATATGGAGATAATATATAGAGACAAAGAAGAAGAATTGTGTGTGTATGCTATTCTTGAATTTAAAGAAATAAGGGATGTGCATAATATAGTCAGTGATTGCATGAATATCATAAAGGATATTCATGTGGCATCTATCCTATACCATAATGATCCCTTAATAATTAAAATATCAAGAAGGAGAGGGTGTGAACAAAAGCAATATTCATAAATAGAGGAAATGACATGTATCCTTATCGTGACAAAAAGGAAAAAAGGAAAATATGCAAGGACAAGGATACATAGAAGAAGAACTAAATTCCTTGAATTAGGGAGGATGAAAAGATGATCACAAAAAAATTCAAGGCCAAGGAATACAGAACAACATGAGTGAATGCAATTATGGAAAGTGCATGGAGATGATCCCTAGGTTGGGAATTTTGTAGGCATTAGAGCCCTAGTTTGAGTGCAATGCATGTGAGCTATGACCTAACTTGGTGTCATCACTTGCCATTATCACGAAACATCCAAAAATATTAATTATCAAGTAGTCATGCATGTATGAACAAGAAAAATGCAATTATGACAAGAAAAATGTAAAATAGAATGTTAGGAAAAACATGCAAATTATGATAGGCAGTCATGCAATATGAACAAGCAAACCAAATACAATATGAAAACTAATCTAAATCCAATATGAAGATGCAAAGTGACAAGTTATGCATAGTATATTTTTAGATGCATTATATTCATTAGTTCTTTAAGTTTTTTACTATCAAAAGAATCCAAACAATAGGCCCTTGAACCAAAATTGGTTGTTATGAGAAAGGGACCTAGCCAATTGGGCTGAAATTTACCTTTAATTTTTTATCAAGCATTGGTGTTCTTCTCGTTTTCATTGAATACAAGGTCCCCAACTTCAAAAGAATGATTACAAAATATCTTGGAGTAAGATTTCTTGAGCCTATTTTGATAGGCTCGTAAATGCTCTAAGTCCATCTAGTAGCTCCAATTTATTCAAACAATCTAGGTGATACTCATCATTGACTGGAGCATCTTGCAATAAAATATGCAATGAAGGAATATCTAACTCAAATTGAAGGACCGTGTTAGTCCCATAGACCAAGATATACAAAGAAGCACCTATAAGAGTTTGTAGACTAGTGCAATAGGCCCACAGGGCTGGATAAAGTTGGATATGTCAGTCACGATTGTTCTTGCTAACCAAATTCTTTAGGATCTTGATAAAAGACTTATTGGATGCTTTGGCTTATTTGTTACCATGACGATAATATGGAGTTGATTGTGTGTGCTGAATATTTTACTTAGCACAAATTTTATGGACATCCTTGTACTTGAAAGGAGTTCCATTGTCTAAAATGATCACCAAATAAATCTCAAACCTATAAATGATTTGGTATAATATGAACTTGGAAACCTAAGATCTAGTCACCATGGCGAGGGATATGGCTTCAACCCATTTAGTGAAGTACACTATCATTGTTGTGATAAACTTGTGATATCAGAAGACATTCGATTAATCTTCCCTATAATTTCCAATCCCCACATGGAAAATGATCAAGGGGAAGAAATAACCTGAAGGTTCTGAGAAGGAGCACGAACAATTTTTTCATGGCGTTTATACTTTTCATAGTATTGAACATGGTTACATGCATCTTTATCCATGGAAGACCAATAATACCCCATCAACAAGAGCTTTTTTGCAATGACATAGTTGTTGAAATGACATCCACATGAACCTTCATGAGCCTCACTAAGAGCTAGTCAGGCTTCATTAGAGTTAAGGCACTATAATAGGATGCCTTCAAAAGAATTTTGATATAAATTATTTTCAATTCTAATGAATTGGCAGACTCTTTTGCACAAAATTTTACACTAATTATGATATAAACCAATAAGAATTGAATCATCTATAAGGAAATTAAATATGTCAATATCCCATGGCTTAGATGAGGAAGCTTAGATGAGGAAGCTTCAATGGTCAAAACATCTAACAAAACAAGATAATAACTGAGCGACATGAGCTCCTAAAGTTATCTAATAATAATTAATGCTTGATCATCATCCAAATCCAAAGGAAACAAGGATGAAATAGCAGCCATGGCATATGAATGGCATTTGGAGGATCTAAGGATAGACTCTATGGTCACTCAATCCAACATGGCCAAAAGCTTAGTGAAAATATTCTTATAAGGTTTTAGCTTATCATCTCGAGTTTGATAAAAATTATTAATCTAATTGACCACAAGTTGAGAGTCATCAAAGACTAAAATAACACTAACCTTCAAGTCTAAGGCTGCTTTAAGGCCAAGGATCAAGGATTCATACTCAGTTGTGTTGTTCATGCAAGAGAAATAAAGCTTGAAGGATAAGGGTATGAGCTCTTTTTATGGGGTAACTAGAATGATTCCAACACCAGTGCCATTCATGCATCAAGCTCCATAAAAAACCAAAGTTCAAGAATATGGCTCTTTAGCTTCTATGCTGAAGCACTTATCAAGAAACTCAATGATCAAAGGATGGGCAGCTTCTAAGGGAGTAAAGGATAACTGATCAGCAATCACCTAACCCTTGATAGCCTTTTGACCTATGAAAGTTAGGTCAAACTCAATAAGGGCTAAGATCCACTTAGCAGCTTGACCTGAAATGTGGGGATTAGACATTAAGTAACACAAAGGATCAAATTTTGCAACTACCAATATCTTATAGATGAGCATGTAGTGTCTTAACTTCTAGGAATCAAACACCATGATAAGGCAAAACTTTTGTAATGGAGTGTACCAAGTTTCATATTTGAATAGGGGATATAGTAGATAACTCACTCTTTGTTTTGATCATCATGTTAATCCAACAATATTTCCAAAGTGTGAATCATGATTGCTATGTAAAGCATTAGATGCGTATCCAGTAGAGATGAAACTAAAATAGGCAAGGCAGTGAGATACATTTTGAGCTCATCAAAATCTTACTAATATTTATAATCCAACTAGAACACATCTTTATTAAGAAGCTTAATAAAGGGCTAACACTTATCAGCTAACTGGTCAACCAATGAATATCTTGAAGTTAACCTTGCAAGCTACACAACTCATTCAATGTGCAAAGAGGAGGTATGTTAGTGATAACCACTATTTTAGTGAGGTCCACTTTGATACCTTGCCTAGAAATGATGAAACCTAACAACTTACTAGATGTGACTCCAAACACACACTTGGAGGGCTTAAGATGAATTCTAAACTATTGAAGTCTTTCAAAAATTTATCTTAGATCATGGACATGATCCTATCGATGTATAGAATGATCTAAAAGATCATCCACATAGTCCTATAAAATATCATGCATCATGTCATAAAAAATATAATTCATAGCCCTATGATATGTGGATCCAATATTTTTCAAGCGAAAAAGTATGACTTTATAGCAGAAGGTACCCCATGATGTGATAAAAGCTATCTTGGCTTGATATTCAAGTGTAACCATGATCTAATTATATCCTAAGAAGCCATCCATTGGTGGGAGCATGCTATATTTGGTGATAAAATTTACGATCTGATATATGTTGGACAAAGAAAAATTATCCTTGGGACATGCTAATTTAATCTCCCACAAGTCAGTACATATCCTTATTGTTCCCATATTCTTAGCCACAAGGATGATATTAGAGATACAATAATAATAGTTGATAGCTCTTATAAAACCAATGTCAAGGAGTTGTTGGAGCTCCTCCTTAACCAAAAGAGTGACCTTAGGATGCATCTTCTCAAGTTTCTACTTAATAGGCTTGACACTAGAGCAAGCTACCAAATGATGCATAACAAGGGAGGGATCAAGCCCTGGTATGTCAGTATATGACCAACCAAAAATATCATGAAACTCTTTCAACAAATTGGTTATTTTCTCTTGCTCATACATGGACAATAATTTACCTAGCTTAAGGATTCTAGGGGCCTCCTTAGAACCTATGTTAATATCTATGATATCCTCAATAAGAATGGATGAATCATCATTAAGAGGAGGTGGGGCAGGAATCACTCCTAGTTGCTTAATATCCTTGGGAGACAAAACCAAAGTCCTCTTGAGAACTAGAAGACTTAACCCATGCTACACAAGGGAATGATCCATCAAAGGAGAAGCCATTTTGAGAGACATCCTTGTGAACCATGTCACAAAGAGTGTTGTGTTCAACATACTCCTTTGGAATTGCAATTAACAAAGAGGGATAGGGTGGTCCCTCATCCTCAACACTCCACTCCAAATCTTGATGAGATATATTTAAAAGAGGCTCTTGAAGAGGAGAATTGACTTGATCCTATGATGAGACATTGATTAATGGTTCCTCACTCACATTTAAATTTCAAATTGCTTAATTATGTGAGATGAGAAAACTAATGGACATAAATGAAGACTAGATTGGGTTTGTTCAACTAGTGAACAATATTCAAATGGGTTAGGATCACCCAAAATGATGAAAAATTGATTTTTAAATTTGAACTTCAAACATTGGTGAAAAGTGGAAGAGACATCCCTCATTGCATGGATCCAAGGGCATTCGAGAATAATATTAAAATATGTAGGGCAAGACACCACATATAATAAGGTATCTAATATCTTAGGTCCAACCTTAAGAGGGAGAAACACAATGTTGCAAGCCTCTTAGTACTCATTTTTAAAAGCTTTGATAATGATGTTAGATTGAGTTAAGTCTTCCCATTTTAATCTAAACTTTTGGAAGAATTGATAAGTGCATAAATTTAGGAAAGAACCATTATCAATCAAAATCTACTTGATAAATTTTTTCCCATTAAATGTAGTGATGTAAAGGGAATAATCCCCTCGTAAGTCAAATAAAGGCATATCATCATCTAAAAATGTGATGTGATGTATCCCACGAGAGCTTACAACATTAACTATAATACTAAGAAAAATATCTTGAGGAAAATATTGTTGTCTTAGGAGCTTCAACAAGGCTTCCCTATGAATATAAGAAGTTTGTAAAAGTTCTAAGAGAGAGATATTGGTTAGGGTACCAGCTAATTGTTGTTGAATGTCAAAGGAGACTTTACATTGTAGTTTGAACACTAAAGGTGGGTTTTATAATCTCGTGCTCCTTTTTTGGGTATTTTTTAAAACTAAGGTGGTTTGGATGAAGAACTCGTCTCCTACTAAAAATGTTGATTCAGTTGATTTTATACTTGTTATCTTGTAGTTGTTGCTATCATACCAACCATATTATCATAGGAAGGTGGCACATTTTGGTATGACACTTGATCAACTTCATACTAACCATGCTTAGGAAGGAGATCTTGAAATATTCTCATGTATTTATTAGTTTTGGGTGCTTTTTTATTAGGGGATGATTGTTTGTTGGAGGATTGGGTCAAGAACCTTCTATAACAAAGTGATCTTTATCAATTAAGTCTTGAACCACATTTTTCAACCTCTTACATCCATTTATCATGTGCCCCTCCACTCTATGACACTCACAATGTTGACTAGATTTATACCAAGTAGTTGTGGTAATATGTTGCCTTATAGATGGTAACTCAATCATGTTAGCTTCTAGAAGTTTCTTTAGGACCACTATCATGGGTATGTTGAGTCTTGTGAAATTTCTTTGTGGAGGTTTTTGAGGTTGGTTAAGCACCATATTTTGTAGGGTGTTAACAACAATATTAGGCCTATTATCTGCTACACTATAACCAACCACATGCTTGTTATTATACTAATTTTTAGTGGTCCTATCCTCTTTTATCTTAAGTTGATCTCTTTTGATAAGGACTTGTTCTACTCTTCTTGATAGATCTATAGCTTGGTCAAAATATGTGATAGTTGTTGTTTATAATTAATAAGAGATATGTTCTTGTAATATTTCAATAAATATATCAAACATGTATCAAGGAGGTAAGGTATATCTCAAGCATCCAACTAGACTCCTCCAACGAGACAAAAATTCTAAAAATAAAAATTATCGTTAGCTTGGTTTAACATATAGACATATTTCATAGTCACATTATTTTCAATATAAGATCCCGAATGTTGAACAAATAATTTAATTGTTTCTTCAAAATTCCTTAGAATGATTACACAGTTGATAATACCACCCTAATTCCATACCACCAAGGCTCTTAGGGAACATTTTTAGTAACAAAATTTCATCCTATATGATATCATGACATGTTTTCCTAAATATTCTTAAATGCTCAATTGTATCTTTTGTTCCCTTATAGATAGGTAAAATTGAAATTGGAAAATACTTAGAATAGGGCCTAGAGGAAATGATAGGGTCTAAAGGCTGATTGCACATTTCTCTATAGTTGTAGGTGAAACTAGGTGGTCAAATCATGTCCACTCTTGAACCCAATTGTTTCACCACATTAGTTAAAATTTGCACTTTAGGATTGTTTTTGTGCAATACCCTTAGGTTCCCTAGAGGAGAGGTATAGATAGGCTATTGAAATGGAAATTGACTCATGTTGGAGGTATTCACACTGTTATGGTATGGGTTATGATATGTGGTATATTGTTGTGGATTATAACTAATATTTGGTGGAGCAGAAGCATTAATGTTGAAATTATCTAAATGAGGAGGAAATTGAAAAAAATATTTAGATGCACTACTAGTTGGAGGAAGTTGTGGAATTATTCAAACGTTGGTGGTTATAATAATAGCATATGTTGGGTTGTGAACAAGATTATCATGATGTGAAGATTCAATCAAGGGATTTTTGAACATCTTGAGGGGAAATGGTTTTATGATGAGATGTCCCAACTTCCTTGAGTCAAGATTCCTCTTCCATAGCTTTATCCAAGGCATATTTATGATGCTTGTAGAAATTTTAGACATTTTCAAATGATTTAAAGATAAGGTTCCCATTGAACCCCTTAGTAGGATCAAGGTCATTGTCAACTTTATTTTCTTCCTCTTCTATATTGTGATTCTCTCTATCAATCAAATCATATTATTGAAAAATATCATAAGAATTTGAAAGCCTTCACCCACTCCTAAGTTTGGGAGCCATTAGGAGAGATAAAGGATAGAGTGGAAAAGGAGAAAAACTAAAAACCAGTGAAAACACAAAATATTTTTAAGATGTTTTTTAAATATTTTGTGATCTAAAAAATAGAATTAATGGTCTTATTAAGGTTTTCAAGAGAAAAAAAAATACGAAAAGGCTTACTATCTTGGATACTAATATGTACGTTCACATTGTGTTCACCAAATATGTATAGGGGTAAAACTGCCCTATCACATATGATTCTCGATTGGATCCACTGGGAATCGAGATGGACTACAGGGGTGTGTTATATTATCTACACTCAGGGACACAAAAGTATGGGTTCACCAATAATGGTACTCGCTCTATTTCTGAGGGGGAAATATATGATGTTTCAATTAAGCATACACCTATTGTTTTATTTTTCTAAACCAAACTATGAAAAGAAAAGAATAATGCAAGACACACAAGATAGAAGAAGACAAGAACCAACCCTAGTATGATTTTGTAATTCAATGATGACAAACCTAAGATTACAAAATAAAGTCTTTGATAAATTTTCCAAGGGAATGCACAAACAAGATTAAAATCCTAGATGCACACTATATGCTTTTATTATTTCAAATGCCTAGAAATTCAATAAAATATTTTTCCTTTACTTGTAATCTAAGTTTTAGATATAAATAAACAAAAGAAAACATCAAATAGCCTAAATATATATTAGGAAGTTATTTTATTCAATGGTTGATCCAAGATTTATCTTGTTTCTAGAATATCCAATGGTTTCAAAATTGCAAAATAATTTCACAAACACTAGAAAATTTGATCAACGTTTGGGGGTATTCTTAGGCCACTATTTGATTAGGCTTGGAGGCACAATAATTAAGCCCCCTTGGTACTTTTAGTTGACAATTAAAAAGCAAAATGATATTTGACCTTTGTAATATTCACAAATAGAGTGAAATAGATAGATAAAATTAAAATATAATGCACAGGGTGGGCACAATAGAACACTAAAATACAAATGCAAAATCAGGGTCTTGGGTTTAAAACTTGCTTCCAAGACCTAATTTACCAAATTTATACCCTATAAATGGGAAGCCTGAATTTGGATTGCCAAATTGATGCCCTGTATGAGAAATACATAAATTTGGTTCAAATTCACTTTTTGGGCCCTAAAACAACGAAAAATAGAGTGCAAAACTGTGAAAATAGACTTGCAAATCAACTAAAGTAAACAAAAAACTTGATGAGATGATGGAGAAATCAAGTAGCAATGAATATATGGAAGAGGCAATCCAATAAGGTTGATATATCCAATCACAAAGGCTCATCCACTTTATCCCCAAGGGTAGATAACACCAAAGCACAAAATAACAAAACAACAACTTCTAGTAGAAGGGCACTTGTTAGCATGAGCAAATGAACAAGTCAGGAATTGGAATCTCAAGAAGAAGTGTTGGGGTTAAATAAGTAATCAAATCCTCTATTTATAATATTTTTGAGGAAAAATGAATGGGAAAATAAAATTTCACCATGGGCAAAGGTCGACCCAAAAATCGATCGAGAGAAGGGAGGGGTTTTAGTGAGAAAAACCTCTAGCATGCCAAATTCATGCCTAACCATTGTAAGGCATAAATATAGCAAGTCAAATTTATACCTCGTATGTACTAAGCACAAATTTGGTAAATCTAAGGAAATAAGGCAAAGGGAGAAGGAACAAGGATCTCAAATTTACACTTAGCAAGTTTGGTTGTCTAACTAGGGATCTAAGGAAGAATTGTTTCATTCTAATCAATCAATTTTCTATGTCTAAAAAATATTTAACATGATTTATGTTTCTCTCATTATAAATTGTATGCTTTATAGTTTAAGTACATATTTTGAAAGAGTAGATGTTACATTTGATTCTATGCATATAAATGGTATTAAGATAGCCATAGAAAGAATGGTTACTACTATATGGGAGAGAACGAGTGAGAGAGAATATTTGAATGATTTCATATTTCTTTTATGGATTTAGATTTTTTTGTATGCGGGAACTCTTAGCTAGTTAAGTCTAGAGGAATATAAATAATGGAACCAAACTTGAGGAAGTTGCAAGAAGCAACACCCGAGGTTTTTTCCAATGGGTACTATTCGATAAAGAATCTTTGAAGTGGACCCAAACACATGAAGTATTTGGAAAATATTTAAGTGGTGTAGCTTATATATTTCTTCCAATCATGGAGATTTGGAACCCATAAGCAAGAAGGATATAGTGATTGTAAATTGATTGGGTAGGGTCATAGTTCCATGTGAATCAACTACATGGAGTGTGACCACCTTGGTTAAACCATCATGAAGATGGAATATACAAACACAAAAGGACTAGTAGTTCATCATGGATGTGGAACTATCTAGCCATAAAGGTATCATGCCTAGAGGAACTATCATAGACTAGCTTATGATGGTTTATAGAAATTGGTGTCCCTTTTCTCTACAAACTCAGATGTGGTAAATCCTAATGCTATGGTCAAGTTATCATGCACTCACGAAGAATGTAAGGAAATGGAAATACCAAATGAAAGAATTATTTATACCATGGAGGTGTAGAAGGTAAACCCATGAGTTATTACAAGAGTTTGACCTCTCTTGTCCATTCGAGAAATGTCTGTAGTGTTGAAATATTGAAATGTGGTTATGCCTTATGAATATAAATCCTATATTATAAATATCTTGGATAACCTTGCCAATTGTTTCTCTACTTGAAAAAATTCTCTCTCAGGTTGGATAGATTTGGGTTGTTACAATTGGTATCAGATACCTAGATCATTGGACTAGCAACTTCCATGGAGTAAAACTTAGGATTGGCTAGAATTAATGAGTGAATTTTAGAAAAAAATATCTTCCATTGGGGATGGCACTTTATGTGGAGTAATAGCAACCATAAATATTATCAGTAGATGATAATACCCTATTGTTAATTCACATGGATGATGTAACTAACTAGGGGTTAGAAGTATAATTCAAAGAATAAATTGTAACCTAACTTGACCCTTCATTGTATGGCCAAGAAAATATGGCATTGAGCTTGAGAAGATGAAGACAAGTATCTTCCCAAATGCCAAGGAAACCTAGATAGGATAATGTTGATACTAAACCCCAATGAGAATGTTAAATAAATTCAAATAGAGAGGTGGAAAACCTCACTAATATCATCTCTCTATTATAGCAGAAAATAGAGTAGCAGAGAGAAAAAATGAACCAACAAAAGTAGATGCTAAAAACTATAATGAGTGAGACCTCATAGAATTGAAACCCTGAGGCTAGGTAGGATGGAACTACTGTTACTATCGAATAGGAATTCAAGGCCCTTATTGAGGTAGAACTAGCTAAGGATTTGAAGAATATGAAAACCACCAAGGTCATTATAAAATATTGGGGTCATTCATCCAAGGCTTGGATAAATGAGTTGACAACCTATGTCTCCATAAAGAAGCACTCTTTAGTGACTAGAATAGATTGGGCCACTCTCCACTTGTAAGAGATAGGGTTGGAATGGTGGAACACTTTTAAACTTGACCAAGAGATTGAGGTAAAAAATATAACATGAGAATATTTTGTTAAAGCCTTTAATAAGAGTTTCCTTATGGAGAAAGTGGAGAAATTTGAGGAGTTATCCACACTCCTCAAAGGAAAAAAGACGGTGGAAATTTAATACTAGAAATTTGTAAAATTACTTAATTATGTACCACTATATGAGAAGGATGAGAATATGAAGGTAAAAAAATTTATCTTAGAAATGGTTCTTAATATTTGATTGATAGTAAATATGTATAAGCCTCAAACTCTACAAAAATGTTATGTCCTAGCTTGAAAAGCTAACTCCAATATATAGTTAAAAAAGACTCACTTTAATTATGCTAAATTATTATGAGAAGATCAATAGTTACTAAGAAAGAGGAAAAGTGTTGGGTTTATGAAATGGAGACAAGAGTAGAGAAATAAAAGTAGAGGTCAATGATGAGAAATAAGGTAATTTCAAGAAGTTCCAAAAGAGGAATAATAATAATAACAATCCTAAACCTTGAAGGTAGCTCAAAATGTCTTAGACATAAAATCCAAGGGAGTAGAACCAAGAAAAACACCTAGGTCCCAAGGGGGTTGTTATGATTGTGGACGTCCACACTATGCAGATTGATTTCCAAATCAATCAAGACCATGAAAAAGGGTAGAAGAACCCGACCATAGGATCTACATAGCAACAAGCAACTAGAATCTAGATAGGAAAGACACTCTTCAATGGTAAAAAATTTGATAAGAAAGTTTAAAGTTTGATATATAGTGGAGCTATTGATAGTTTTATTTCTTCTAGTATACTTAGGGATATGCCAAAAAGATTGAGTTTTGGCATAAGGGTGGAAAATAGAGTATGGGTCTGGACATACCTATAAAATAGATCAATGTTTTTCCATATCTAAGATCACCCTATCCAATGGCTCTATAAAATGGCATCTTTATGTAGCACCACTACATGCCTTCAATATTATCTTTGGAATGGATTGATTAAAGGTTCATGGAGCCTTAATTAATTTCCAAGATAGATGGATAGACTATACAAATAAAGATAAATAGAGACTAAGAATTTATAATGAGCAAGGATCATTTTGACCTTATTTTATCTAATCAATGCAAATAAAGAAAGCTATTAGAAAGAGTGGAATAGTATATATCATTAAGTCGAACCATAAGACTTGGGATGACAGAAAGGAGGATTTGTTTAGGAATCATCCAATTTTACATGATTTTAGGGATGTATTCTCTAAATATCTCCCTAGGCTACCATCTAAGCATGATTTTGATTTCATTATCAAGTTGATGTCAGGTGCAAAACCCATTCATATAACTCCTTATAAGGAAATCAAATTCACACTTAGGTTAGGGATTTATGCATCTCTTGTAAGATGAGGTTCCTCATTGAGGAATTTTAGGGAATGACAAGTTGATCATGGGATTGTAAATCTTGATCATCCCAAGAATAACTAGGGCATGAATTAGGATCTTCTTGGATGTTGTGGACTAATATTTACAAAGAATAATTCTTGATCAACTCATCCCTAAGACGATGAATCCATTGTGGAAGTGGTGTGGATATAGCATATAATATTTCTTTTTCTTCATGTAGTCAAAAAAATGTATTTGCTACCATGTTTTCCTTACCTTTCTTATAGGTGATGCCATAGTCATAACCTAGCTTAGAAACCCATATTTTTTTTTCTAGAGTGGCCACTATTTATTCCAAGAATTTTTTGAGACTTGATGATCAATATTGATGGAAAAGTGTCTCCCAATGAGATACGAATGCTAACTACTAATAATATGTAAAATGACAAGGACTTATTTTTCATGCGTAGACTTGCCCAAATTCTTGCTTGAGAGTGCTTTACTAGTGAAATCCAAAGGTATACCTTCTTGGATTAAAATTTCCCCAATGTCATTGCTATATGCATCCCTTTCAATGACAAAAAGTTTAGAGAAATCAGACATTGCTAACATGGGGGTAGTGGTCATGGTATGCTTCAACTCTACAAAGGTCTTCTTTATATAATCTGACCACATAAAATAATTATTCCTCAAAATGGCTATTAAGGGAGCTGCTATCTTGCCATAATTACTTACAATGTTTTGGTAATATCCAGTGAGTCCTAAAAATCCATGAAGTCCCTTTATGGTACAAGGCTTAGAAAAGTCTTGAATAACTTAAATTTTATTTGGATCAACATGAACTTCATCCTTTGTGATAATGTAACCCAAATATTCCACCTCTTTGTTAGAGTATATTATATCAGTTGGGTCATGTAAATGTACCACCTTTGGTACATAAGTAGAGTAGGAGTTTACTTTAGAGTAAAGTTAGTTAGTTACTTCAAGTATTGTAATAAATACACAAGTGTTAATGTGAAAGTTGTAAATGTGCATGTAGTCCACATGTACATGAGTCTTAGGTAGAGTAAGGGCCAAGGAATCTATCTTCCTATATAAAGGCCTCATAGTGAGTTATTTCATAGTAGTAGTAAATATAGAGAGTGTGTGGTATATTTTAGTGGTATGGTACAATGTAGTCCTTTCATAGATGTTCACGGAGTGTTCATGTCCTCCATTCTATAGCATTGTACTATTTTTATCACTCTCATTAATGCCATATTTTTGAGTTATTTGTAGATTTTCATCTCATTATTTTCTTGCATATTATTGTGCCATTAGTTTATAGCTATCTCATTTTAGTTATCTTGCATATTGTGGTTGTATTACCAACCCATCAAAAGCTAACAGTGGTATCAGAGCACATGGTATATTAGATATAAAATAAGGAGAGTCGAAAGTGATACTAAGAGAAATCTAAAAATATCATTTACAAAAAAATGAGATTACATTTGGCTAGAGTCTTTCCATAGGGTTGTAGAAATACTCATAAAGACTAGGACTCAACATAAATTCTAGTAGATTGAAAAATCAACTAGTGAAGATTAATCATCTCTACTTTTAGAATTTCTTCCATAACAGTCTAAATACTTTGATGCAGGGAAAGGTGACTCAAAGTGGGTTAGGAAGATTCCTACAAAAAAACTAGGAAGAATATCTTCTTTAGAATCAATCTAGCACCAAAAGAAAAAAATAAAAGAATGAATATTTGGAGGCCTATAGAAAATGTCCCATTACTATATATTACATACTTATAGAGTGTAGAAGAATAAAATGCCATAGTAGCCTCACTACCGATTAAAGAGACCAATAGAAGGTCCAATTAAATAACTCTCAGTTTTGGAAGATTGGAGGTTGGTGATCTCCATTAAAGACTATATATTGTAGAGTGAAGAAGGACTAGCAAAATTCCCATTCCAGATTCTAGCAACAAGTAGATTTCTGAGATCCAAAGAGGAAGATCTCATTACCAACACTTCCATAATAGAAGGTTGAAGGAAAGGTCTCATTTGAAATACCATAAGAGCTGTGATATTGAAGACCTTGGTGAGGTCTCAAGGAGAAA
The DNA here is from genome assembly GCA_028583015.1 of Wollemia nobilis. Lineage (NCBI taxonomy): Eukaryota > Viridiplantae > Streptophyta > Pinopsida > Araucariales > Araucariaceae > Wollemia > Wollemia nobilis. The sequence goes on from JAQPPZ010015413.1 coordinate 2,667,362, forward strand.
CAAGGAGAAGTCTTGGAGAGCCTTATTTTAGAATTCTAAGAAGACCATTAAAGGAGTTCCTAGGAGAACTCATTGGAGAAATTTACCACCAAGGAGAAGTTCCTAATAAAGGAAGTTTTTGGGAAAATTGTCGCCATCTGACAACAAGCCCAAATGAAGATAGATTTGGTAAGGATCTTGCCAAATTTTAGAGGATATTGGTGAAGACCTCAAGACTTTCAAATTCTTGAGAAGAATACCTAGATTGAAGTCAAAATTTGACAAGGAGACTAAAGGAGAAAGGAGCCAAACATTACTACCAAACCTAAAAGGTTTGAATATTACCTTTGAAGGCTAGAAGGCTCATCCAAAGATAGGGGTTTGCTGAATATATAGCAGAATATTGAAGGTTTCTTGAAGAAAAACTCAACTACAATTTGGAGGAATTTCCTACCAAATTTTTTGAGTTTTAAGGATATCATTTCAGTGCAAAAATTGATTGCGAGAGGGCAGCAATTGGGACAACATTACTAGTTGTAAAACTTCATATTTACATAGAGCATCCTGAAGGAGAATCAAAGTCACCTACTATAGTTAAAGGGTAGCAAGTTAGAGGGTTTTTGGAGCTACAAAAAGGTGAGTTAGAGAGCTATTTAGGACAGCCAAGAATAGCTGCAAGTTCATCCAGTTAAAGGCAGCAATAAGGTGAATCTAATCACCTAGCAATCCTTCATCTTTAGAGATAATTAAGGTAAGCAACTTGGGTGCAAATAGGTTCATTAATTGAACTTTAATTTAATTCATTATCAAGTTCCATTAAGCACCATATTAGAGTTTTAAGAAGTTGCAAAGAGAAGGTTGCATATTATAGTCTTCAAGAGAGTGCAGAAGGAATTTTCTTTTAAGGTTTATACCTGCACATTAAAATAGGAGTTAGATATATTTTTATAGAAAGGAAAATATCATCTTCCTATTGTTTAATTTGAAGAAAATAATACTACATTAAGTTACAAATATTATAGTGCATTTAGGAGCAATTACTAGTGTGTGGAGTAATAAGGTGAGATCAATATTGCACTATACTAGTTGTTCTTAAAAGAGTTTTAAGGTGCACTAAGTATTTTAAGTTGCAGTAAAAATTAAGTGCATATTTCAAACTAATTTGAGGGTTCATAAGGAGAAATTATTATTATCCTTAAGTGCATTAAGTTAGAGATATTACTGGTACATTAAGGATTGATTGAACTATTCTAGTTATTCATTAAACCAATTACCTTCAAAGGATTATTATGTGCATTGATTGTTAAGTTAAGATTAAGATCAATAGCACAAAATCCACATATTATCAAAGTGTCTAGAGACACTATTCTATGCACTAAACCAACAACTTATTGTGGCCTAGAGAAGCCACCTTATAGGGTTATATTCCTCCAAGGAGTGGAGAAGAAAACCACCATCAAAACCAGTAGAAGGAGCTACAAAATGAGACTAGGAGAGTCTCAGATTTCAAGTGCAAATAAGGGCATATTACAAGGTTATACAAGCACAAAATTTATCTCTACTACTACATCAAAAGGAGACAAAATATAAGTGTCTTAAGGACACCCTACATAGCTCTTGATCCTATCTACAAGCAGCCATTAAAAGAGCACTATTTGAGCAAGGTAGAGATCCAACAAAGGGCTCACATTAAGGTGTCTAAATACACCCCATCAACCATGAAATATAGAATTCAAAGAAGCATATATATAGCACAAGGGAGCTATCATCATTGTATATCGATAATATTAAGGATATCTCATTACAATGAAAATGATGGTGTAATACCATGTTATATCATGGATAAAATTCCAGCTAAGAGCAGCACCTACAGTCACCAATGGAGTACCATAGAACCATATTCGAAGTACCCTAGAATCAACATTGAACTAGAGACAACATCCTATGAAAAGGATAGCATTATCATTCACCTAAGGGAAGTGTTGAGGACAAGAAACAACAATGCATCAGTTGGCAAGAAGTATATAAGGTGTAATAGACGTTGGAGAAATCTTTACATGCAAATGAAAGGGTTACCACTTGGTACAATTGATAGAGTGCTCACATATTCCATAACATCTACACAAAAAGAAAACACTCATTGTAACATCCATTCCTTGAGTGTTGGAAAACATCATTCAGATTTTAAGGAGCATATTCATCATAGCTCATCATTCGAGAAAGGTAGGAGTGTTGAAATCATCTTGATAAGCATTATTTAAGAATGTAACACCATGTGGGTGCAATCCCAAGGAGCATCAAAGCTACTTATGTTCTCAATATTTAGGTAATATAAAAGAATAACAAAGCAAAGTATATAGTGAAGCATATTGAGAAAAGTCAAAGACTATCATACACCAGCACCATTCAAGATAGAGTATTGTATGCTCATATCCATGGTAAAGATCAAAGCTCAAATTTAGAACTCTCACTACAGGTCAATTAGATCACTCACCATATGTTGAAGGGAGAGACACATAACGAAGGAAGCGCATTCTAAGCACAAATTATTTTAGAGAAATCAAGGGACATCTAAGTGTTATTAAGAGCAAGAATCCAATGAATATCCAAGGAGTCAAAGAAGCATTAAGGCCTAATAACATACACACTACCATCATTTTCATACGTCCACCGTCGAAGGATTACAATGCTCATTATTAAGGAGGATACAACATTATAAGGTAAGATCCTACATTGATTAATATTGCTTTCATTAAAGGAGTAATAAGGTGCATGACTTAAGGTTGAAACTACTCTTCATTAACGTTGAAAAATCAGCCTTAGTAAATTGAAAGCATATTAAAGGAGTTCATAGTATTTCAAATCATTTAAGTTGAAATACAAATACTTTAATATTTGCAATTAAACACCATAGGATATATAAGGGTTACTACTGGAAAATCAACTTTATTATTGCAAATATTATTACTATTAATTTCTAATATTCCAAAGTAGGGAGATATAAGGTATACTACATCAAACATAGATTATTGGAATTTAGAAATATTAAACTATTGGATATTAAGGGCTATAAAAAGAAGTTCATTATTTACTTAAAGGAGTTGGAATTATTTACTTACACTTGTCTCATACTCATACTAAAGGGATAAAAAAAATCCAACCATAGAGAACTTCAAATTGATAAGTGCATAGTTCATTAGGAGAGATAAGGTAAAATAGGAGTTGATTATTTTTATTTACAAAATATTACAAAATCAACCCAAAAGGTGAACTATTACTTACTAAGCACTTTATCAAACTTATAGCATATTCTAAACCACTAGGGAGACATAAGGAATCCTACAAAACCTAAGCCTTGAAAAGGTCTTTATCAAAATAGGGTCATATACTTTAAACTAGGGAGTCATAAGGTAGACTACTTCAAGGATCTATCTAAAGTATTGAAAGAACTTTATCATACACTACAATAGATAAAGTAGCAAGAGACACATTTCATCATAATACACATTACAAAAGGACTCAAGATCAGAATCCATCCAATATACCATATCATATATGCAAAATCACTTCAAATGATTTCACAGGTCAAAGTGAAAAGGATATTTGGTATATTGATTCAGGGGTAAGTCACCACATGACAAGAAATCTACATTGGTTTGATTGTCTTGAAGTCACTAATAGCTACAAGTTGAAAATTGCAGATGGAAATAACTATCATATACATGGATATGGGTGTGTATCACCTAGTAAATTGTTTCTAAACTTTTTGCTACATAATGTAATGTATGTTCCTGGATTAACATCTAATCTCATTTTAGTATCCAAGTTAGTAGAAATTAAAAGGGTGGTTGACTTAAGATACATAAATGGAGCTAATATGTGTCTTATTATACATAAAAATGAGATTGAATCTACTGGATCAATCCATAGAAATATATATGCTCTGGATTCTATCAAAACTTCACAAGATATTGTTATATTTCAAAACAATACTAATGCAGTTTTTGAGGAATAGATTGGAGAGAATGAAGAACCTATATATCATAAAAATAGAAGAATAAATGGAAGGTTCAAAATTAAAAGGATGAGGGGACAACTACACTATGCTTTACTTGGCCATATTCAACCTAGAAAAGAAGAAGAACCTGAACAAGATGAAGACACTCATCAAAATTCAAACAAAGAAGACAATGAAGGAGGCTGGAGAGAAGAGCTCAATTTCTAGGACCAAGATAAAGATCCATATTGAATACTAAAGTATTCAATACCCAAATAATGTAATACAGGGGGATGTTAGAGTATATTACATCATTTGGATCATGTAAATGTACCACCTTTTGTACATAACTAGAGTAGGAGTTTACTTTAGAGTAAAGTTAGTTAGTTACTTCAAGTATTGTAATAAATGCACAAGTGTCAATGTGCATGTTGTAAATGTGCATGTAGTCCACATGTACATAAGTTTTAGGTAGAGTAAGGGCCAAGGAATCTATTTTCCTATATAAAGGCCTCATAGTGAGTGATTTTAGAATAGTAGTAGTAAATATAGAGAGTGTGTGGTATAGTTTAGTGGTATGGTACAATGTAGTCCTTTCATATTTATTCATGAAGTGTTCATGTCCTCCATTATATAGCATTGTACTATTTTCATCACTCTCATTAATGGCATATTTTTGAGTTATTTGTATATGTTCATCTCATTATTTTTCTGCATATTATTGTACCATTAGTTTATAGTTATCTTAGATTAGTTATCTTGCATCTTGTGGTTGTACTACCATCCCATCAAAAGCTAACACTCTTTGCATAGAACTAATTTTTAGATAAAATTTGTAGTGTTGGATATGCTCTTCCCATGAACTATTGTAAATCAATATATCATCAAATAAGACTAGAATGAATTTGCAAAGGGAAAGGTCAAAAAATAAATTTCATCAAACTCTAAAAGGTGCAAGGTGCATTGGTTAAGCCAAATGGCATAACAAAGAATTCATAACTTTCTTAATTCATTATGAAATCTATTTTGGGAATTTCCTCATCCTTGATTCGAATTTGATAATACCTTAACCATAAATCCAACTTGGAAAAATATTGAGTCCCATGCAACTCATCTAACAATTCATCAATCACTAAAATAGGGAGTTTATATTTAAGAGTTATTTTATTGAGGTCTTAATAATCCACACACAAGTACCACTATCCATAATTTTTTTGTAAAAACAACGTAGGGAAAGAATAAGTCGTGGGATTGGATGAAAAATATGGTCGAGATTGAGAAAATTTGGCGGTTCATCCTTGAGCATTTAAATTTTCTTAGACCAATATAGACAAATTTATTGCTTGTTGTAATATTTATGTGTCATGGCCCACCTTGGCAGGACTCATTTATAAGATGAACTATATATTTATTTGATGTATTCAATGCTTAGTACTAATTGCATTTGGATGTTTATTTTCTATCAATATCTTGTTTATATGATAATATGGTATTGTTGATATTTTGTATGCTTGCAGGACCAGGTACTTTCATGGGTGGGTGAGAAATATGTCCACTAAGAATAATATACTGCAAAAATGAAATGATGTGACAATGACTCCAGGTTAAGATTTACCTAGGGTAATAAGTGGTTACCACATATAGTTTCATATCATAATCTTCTTGTTTGAAATCATTGCATCGACAAGGAAATTGTCATATGGAAATGAAGTTGCCTTTAACAGAAGTTGATAACCTAGAAGTTATCATGAAATATTTTATGGATAAATGTTTTTTTCTACTTTGTCTATGCTTTACCAAATGGTTATCTTCTTATGTTTGCATGCCCTAAAAAGATAAATAGTCTACTATATGGTATAGCATATTTAATTGTTTTTTGTAAGCATCTGGAGTTATATGCATTTGCTTAAAATATTTTTTGGCAAAAGAACCCACCATGAAAGGATTTATTAAGGGTACCTAATAATACCTTCATATGAATACCAGGGATAATAAGAAATATTAGCTTGTGGTATGAATAGAAATTAAATTCTTTAGAAGGAAATAAATTAATTTGACTATTTTGAAATGTTGATAGATAACATTGAAAAAGAAATAATTGTTTTGGAAAAAATTATATTTGTTTTTAAGAAATAATGTCATATGGTTGCTTTGGATCTTTTACAATGTTAATAATTTACATTAAAAATATTATAATTAATCAAAGAAAACAATGCTTCTATCATTTAGAATTAAAATAAAATGTTAGTAAGTGGATGGTTCAGAATCGTTTTCAAGGAGAAACGGTTTCAAGGAGGATTGATAATAAAGGAAGGAAGGAAGGAAGGAGAGGGAAGAGGAAAAAAAAATTTAGAATCGTTAGCGCTTCCATTAAAAAGGAGGATGAAATATCTTGATTTGTACGTCACCTTTGTTGTAGCTTGAAGAAATTGAAGTAATCTCCTTTAACATGCTTTTTTTAGAATAAATCTTCTTTGGGAGAAATGCTATCAGTTGGCTATGTTACACTCTTTTCTACATATTTCAGTCTAGAATAATCTAAAGAAGGTAGATATTTTATTTTCCTTTTTTTAAGATGAAAACATCACTTTGATGTATGTTATTTTTCTTCCCTATGGAGTTGTGCTTGATAAACATACTTCTTTGTGCTTTGGTATTATTTTAGAATACCGATTGTTTTCAATAAAACCATGGAAGTTTAAAACTTATTAGACTTACAATATGTTGTCAGTTCATCTTTTTTTAAGTTGTGTTTCTTGTGTTCAAGCCTATACTTGGCTAAATGTTGCTTATCTCCATGTACTAATGTCATAAGGGTTGCTAAGAGTAAACCTAATTCGTAGATTTTTAGTCTGGTTCATAAAGGTCTAATATTCATGCTTGTAGAACCTAGATCATTTATAAACCTCTCTATTTTGCTATGAGTCTTGCCTCATTTTTTTTTTGTGGTGAAAGTCTAGATTGCAGTCTCATAAGGCTTGGATGTTTTGCTTTTGCTTGGGTATATAATTTATTTAAATAATGTGCTCATTCCTTTGATTACTGAACTATTAAAATAATAATAATTATATATTTGTATATGAGAAAGGCTTAATGAATATGGGAAAGCATACCCCTCGAGTGCCTGCATGATCAAATTTCAATATATATGCATATTGTTTCCCCTTTAGATTGTTTAATACTACATTTTCTAATTTGCAGTACCATTTTTATACAATAGGATTACATATTATGATTATAGGAAGTTCATCAAATTAATGAGTGTTAGATATGATTTGGACCCCATCAATTTTGCTTTGACATTAGTGGGTCTTGGATAAATTAAAGCAAGTTATATTATTAAGTATTTACTTCTGTGAATAATTATGACCATTGTTATTCTTTATAATATTTACGTGCGTAGATTGTAATGTTGAGCATTTTTATTATAACCCATATTTTAACTTATACGGTATAAGGATAACAACAAAATTGTACGCTATTCTTCTATTCATATAGGCACTTTACTTAAATCTTATTGTGTAAGAATTTATATGTGTACAGTTTATATTGATTGTATTTATAACATTGCATGCATATTGCTACAATAAGCTATAACAACATATTAGGAAATGAGCCCGAGTATGTTTAGATTTGGTATTAATGGGTAAAATATTTGAGTATTAGTCTTTAGAAAATCTATATGCTTTATTTGTAATTATAAAGTATGATTGTATTGGGATAATGAATGATGGTGAATTGATTTATTCATTTATTTAATTAAAAATTATGGTGAAACAATTGAAAACATGAAGTAGGAATTACATGTTATTATTATTACTTTATGAATTATTAAATGAACGTGGAGTTCATTAGTGAAGGAAAATTATGGGGTGTTCCTTACTTTTATTGTTTTATAGAAAGCAATTGTATGTTAAATGGACGTGGAATTCATTTGACCATAGAAATTATAGGGTTTCCTTAATATGCTTTAAAAAGAAAAGAATGAACAATATTTGTATATTTATGGATTATATAATACACTTTTTAAAATGAGCATATAGGAATGCATTTGTCATCATAAAGTGGCCATCCTAATCCTTTAACTTATCCAATTCTTTTTTAAGCTCAAGGAGAGCTTGATCAAGGAGAGTTCCTCTATGGCTTTGAGAAACATTCTACGATTATTATGTAAAGAAAGATAAGAATTGGTTGGAAAAATATTAAATGAATACCTTGTATTAAATAATGACTTTTATTTGGAGATAGACTTTGTAAATTGAGTTTATTTATTTACAACTCAATAAGATTCTAGTTCCTTGTGCAAAATGAATGGATGAATTCTAAAATAATGGTAAAGAGGAAGTTATTATAATGATTTCATTGATTAAATATTTAGCATGGTTTATGTTTATCTCATTATAAATTTTATGCTTTATGGTTTAAGTGCATATTTTGAAAAAGTAGATGTTATATGTGATTTTATGCATATAAGTAATATTAGGATAGCCAAAGAAATAATGCTCAATACTATATGGGAGGGAAAAAGTGAAAAAAAAATTGAATGGTTCCATGTTTATTTTATGGATTTAGGTTTATTTATATGGTTCACTCTTATCTAGTTAAGTCTAGAAGAACCAAACCTGAGGAAGTTGTAGGGAGCAACCCCTAAGGGATTTTGCAATGAGCACTATTTGACAAAGGATTTTTGATGTGGACCCAAATAAGGGGAATATTTGAAAAATATTTAAGTGGTGTAGCTTGGATCTTTCTTCCAACTATAGAGTTTTAGGACCTATTAGCAAGAATGATATAGTCATGGTAAACTGGGTAGGTAGGCTCATAGTTCCATGTGAATCAACTACGTGAGTGATGATTACCTTTGTTAAACCATAACAAAGATGGAATATACAAGAACAAGAGGTCTAGTAGTTCATTTTGGAGGTGCAACTATATATACATAAAGAAATCATGCCCAAAGGAACCTTCATAGACTAGCTTATGATGGGTTATGGTAATTGGTGTTTGTTTTCTCTAAAGATTGCGATGGGGTTAATCCTAATGCTTTGGTCAAATTTTCATGCATTAATAGATAATATAAGGAAATTGGGAGACCATATGAAAGTATGCTTTATAACACAAATTTGTATAAGGTAAAACCTAGAGTTATTATGGGATTTTGGCCTCTCCTTTCCACTTAATAAATGTTTGTAGTGTTTAAATATTGAAATGTGGTTATGCCTTATGAATATAAATCAAGTATTGGAAACATCTTGGTGAACCTTACCAATTATTCCCATGATTTTAAAAAAATTATCTCTCTCTTAGGTTGGCTAGATTTGGGTTGTTACATTGTGGTCTTAACATTTTAACTTTAGCCTTGATGTCATCCTTCAAACCACTCACAAAATAACTTGTAAAGAAGTCAACACTCAAATTAGTGGTATGATTGGTTGATTTTTCAAACTAAGTTTGATAATATTGAGTGGTTGAAGTTTTTTTGAGTTTAGAAAGGGTGCTTGTAGAATATTCAAACTCACTAGGACTAAAGCAAGTGAAGAGATGTTGCTCAAATTCAAGCCAGGTAAGGTTAGGATGTGCCTTTATGAGCCACTGAAACCAATGGAGTGCATCTAATTCAAAATTGAAAGAGGCACTGGTCAAGCACATGTGTAGTGGGACTTTATAAAGATTGAAATATTTTTTTTCCCTACAAATCCACCCCTTGGGATCCTTTCCAACCAATTTTGAAAAGTCCAATTTGGGAAACTTAAATCCATTGTTAGTAGGGATGTCTCATTGATGACTAGTTTCTTTATATTTATGACCATGAGGACTAAATATATCATGTGAGAGAGGATTAGTAGAGAAACAATTGTCCAATTCTTATATTTTCCATTTAATTCTACCTTCGTTTCCCTTTGTGCCCTGACAACAAAATCCATGGACTCCTATAAATATTTGATTTTTAACATTAATAGGTTTAAGTTATCGAATAAGTTGTTGAGGATACTTAGGCTTATCCACTTAAGACTAAGTTTGTTGGAAATATGTTGAATATTTTCCATGTTATTCAGGTGGGGTTAACACTAAAAGGTATTGGACGCTATGTATGATATACTCGCTGGGGTTCGAGATCGGGTTAGGCCCCAACAAGGGTTCAGGGGTGGTAGCCCTCCAAAAAGTAGGGGTCCAAGGATGGCAGCCCTTGGCCATATTTTTAGGTTTTTAAAGTTATATTTAGACCCATATGGGCTTTTAGGGTTACTATATTTGAACCCTTACTTTTTCACCCATGATATTATAAAATTTGTGCATGTGCCATTGTTATATATATCGCACTTGCATTAGGGTTTGAATTGAGACAGAAGGAGACTATTATTGTATTGGAGACAGTCAAGTTAATGCAATAATAAGATAATACTATGCTAGTTTTTTATTTATTGAGAGTTTCCAAGATAAATATTGTGTAATGTGTGAATCTGGGATCTTCTTCTTTTAATTCTGGTATTACTACTTTTCTATTTTATTTTATCAAGGCTCTATATTTCTCTTTATTTCGTATCAGAGCTAGGTTTTAGCTTTGTTTGAGGAGTAAGGGTTTCAATCCTGTGATAAATTAATTCTTGAGTGGGAGTCGTATGTGAAAGGATCCAGACAAAGAAGAAATATGGGAAGCACACAAATAGATATTAAGAAATTTAATGGATAGAATTTTGAGTTGTGGAAACTCAATATGGAGGATCTGTTGGTTGATAGAGATCAGTGGATTGTGGTCTCAGGAAAAAACCAACATCGATGATAGATGAGGATTGGCTGAAAATCGATAGGAAGGTAAGGAGCTCTATCAAATTGTACTTTTTTTGACTTGATATTTTTTAATGTATCTACAGATACCATGACAAATTTGTTATGGAAGAAGTTGGGAACATTGTATCAAACAAAGTCACTGGTAAATAAAATCTTTCTCTAAAAGAAGTTGTATTCGCTTCAGATGAATGATGGTGACTCTATGGTTGAACATCCGAATGCTTTTAACATTGTGGTAAGTCAACTAACCTCTATAGAAGTAAAAATAGATGAAGAGGAAAAATGTATTACTTTAATTTGTTCATTACCTGATTCATGGGATAACCTAATTATGGCTAGCACCAATACTACATCTACATTGAAATTATAGGATAGAGTAGGAACTTTATTGCTAAGGAGATGAAACAAAAATCTTCTGAGGATTATCATAAAAAGGATGCCTTGGTTATGAGAGGTCATTCTTAAGAAAGAAGAAAAAATAAATCAGAAGAAAATAAATCAAGATAAAAGAAATCAAAATCTAGGGGTAAATCTATTGCCCCAGAAAAGAGGAAATGTTGGAATTGTGGTAAAGCAGGGCATTATAAAAGAGACTGTAGATCTGAAAAGGTTGATAATAATCGATCATCTAATGAAGAAAATTCTATATAAAAGAAGACTACAAATAAAGGTTCAAGGGACTTATTCTTGGTTGCAACTTGCTCAAGTGAATGCCATGACTCGTGGTTGATTGACTCAAGTGCTTCTTTTCATATGACTCCTCATAAGGAGGGGTTCATTGAATATGAAAATATAGATAGAGGTAAAGTATTCTTGGGAGACAATTCGACATATAAATTAATAGGTCGAGGAAGAGTCAATCTAAGGTTAAAATATGGAAGAATTAAAACCCTTTCGAGTGTGTTGCATATTCCGAGTTTGTCATGGAATTTGATATTTGTGAGTAATATGAATGATATAGGTGTGAATGTGATATTCAATAAGATATTTGGTGTTGAAAAGAGGAGTTCGCATAGGAACTTTGTCCAGACTTGAGACTAGCATTGTAAGTATTAATTGCAATAACTCTTTAGTGGTATAGGAAAATAATACGGCTAAAATGGCTTCGAGTTTCCTACATAGAAGACAATGTTGTGGCATCAACGCATGGGGAACATTGGTGAGAAAGGACTTCAAACATTGATAATGAATGATATGGTTGAAGGAATTTCTTATTGCCCATTAAATTTTGATTTTGTGAGCACCGTGTTTTCGAGAAACAAACTAGAGTCTAGTTTCCAAGTAGTGCTACAAGGTCTAAAGGAATTCTACATCTATTTAACAGTGATGTTTTTGGACCTGCAAAAGTACCATCATTAGGTAAATCTATCTATTTTGTTACATTTATAGATGACTTCTCAAGAAATACATGGATACATTTTCTATGAAATAAATCTAAGGTTTTTAATAAATTCAAATTTTAAGGCTCTTGTAGAAAATCATATAGAGAAAAATATAAATGTTTTGAGAAGTTATAATGGTGGTGAGTATTGCTCTAATGGATTTAAGAAGTTTTGCAAGGACCGTGGAATATACTCCACAACAGAATGGGGTTGTAGAACAGATGAACAAGATATTAATGGATAAGGCTAGAAGCTTGCTAAGTGGTGCAGGGTTCGAAAAGAAGTTCTAGGCAGAAGATGTATTAACAACTTTTTATCTCATCAATAGATATCCTACCTCAAATTTGGTGGACAAGACTCCACAAGAAGTATGGACTGGTAAGAAACCCTCTATCAGACATATAAGAGTTTTTGGTTGTTATGCTTATATGTATGTCCCAAAATATAAGAGGACTAAGCTAGACTATAAATCTCAATAATGCATATTTATGGGTTGTAGTACTAGTTTTAAAGGATATAACTTGTGGAACCCAGAAACACAAAAGATTGTTTATGGTTGTAATGTGGTCTTTAGAGAAACAAAAGGGGTTTTAAAATAGGAAATGCAACCAAGCAAAAAACCAAAAATAGTGCAGGTAAAATTAGAACAGGAGGAAGAACCAATGGTAGAACCTAAATTATAGAGAGATTCTAAAGAGGAATATTCAGAGGAAGAAGGTGATGAGGAAGCTGAAGATGCAAAACCTAGAAATCCAATTTTGAGGAGATCAGATCGAGAGAGAAGACTTCCAGATAGGTATAGTCCTTCAAATTTTTATTCTACATTTAATTTATCTATTACTGATGAAGAACCCAATCCTGTAAAGGAGGCATTTTAGTCAAGTGAGAATAAGTCTTGGAAAAGGGCTATGGAAGAAGAAATGGAGTCCTTAGATAAAAATAAGACATGGGACTTGGTGAAATTACCTCATGGCATAAAACCTGTTGGTTGTAAGTGGTTATTCAAGGAGAAATACAATGTAGAAGTAAAGTTGGAGAAGTATAAGGCTCACTTAGTATCAAAAGGATTTTCTCAGATTGAGGGAATTGACTTTGGTGAGATTTTTTCTCCTGTGGCTAAAATAAATTCAATCAGATTTCTTTTGGCTATTTTTGCTACTTTTTATTTTGAAATAGAATAGATGGATGTAAAAATAAATTTTCTACATGGTGAACTTGATGAAGTATATATATATATATATATATATATATATATATATATATATATATATATATATATATATATCACAACCAAAATGCTTTAAGATAAAAAGTAAGGAGGACTTGGTATGAAAGCTGAATAATTCTCTTTATGGGTTGAAGCAGTCTCTAAGGATGTGGAACCAAAAATTTGACAGGTTTGTCTTGACACTTGGGCTTGGAAAAACCAAAGCATATCCATGTGTATATTTAAAAAAGGAATGTGAAATTTTTTTTATCATTGTATTGTATGTGGATGACATGTTGTTAATTGGTAACAGTAAGGAGATGATAAAGTCACTCAAATATCAGTTATCTTCTGAATTTGACATGAAGGATTTGGGTGATGCAAAATTTATTTTGGATATGGAAATAATAAGGGATCGTGCAAATAGAAATTTATGGTTAAATCAAAGGAAATTTTTTGATTTGATACTACAAAAGTTTAGAATGCATGATTGTAAACTAGTATGTACTCCATCTCCAGTTGGTCAAAATTTATCTGTTGAAAAGTATCCCAAAATAGATGAGGAAATTGAAGAAATATATCATGTTTATTATGCTAGTGTTGTGGGAAGTTTAATGTATGTAATGGCTAGTACGAGACTGATATTGCACATGTAGTGGGAGTAGTTAGCAGATATATGTCAAATCCAGGAAAGAAATATTGGATTGTTGTGAAGAGGATCTTCAGGATACATGCATGGAACTACAGATTATGCTATTTATTATGAAGGAAAATCTGAAGATAATGATATTGTAAGTCTATAAGGGTTTAGACTAGAGATCATGATAAGAGGAGATCCACTAGTGCTTATGTATTTAGGCTGTTTGGAGGGGTAGTAAGCTAAATGAGTAAAAAGTAATTAGTTGTTGCTTTATCCACTATAGAAGTAGAGTACATTGCAACAACTCATGCTAGTAAAGAAGTAGTGTGGCTACAAAGGTTGTGTTCAACAGTTGGCATTAAACAGAAGGTTGTGAGAATTAACAGTGATAGTCAAAGTGCAATATTTCTAGCAAATAATCTTGGTTTTCATGATCGATCAAAAAATATTGATATAAAGTACCATTTTGTGAGAGATATGGTTGAAGAGAACCGAGTGATATTGGACAAAGTTGATATAGATAAGAATATTGTTGATTTGTTAACAAAGGTTGTACCTAATCAAAAATTTCTTTGTGTAGAATATCTATGGGTATGGTTGCCCTTGATAGTTGACAATGGCAGTTGTTAGCCCCTATGGAAAGTATTCAACAAGTGGGAGGATGTTGGAAATATGCTGAATATTTTCCATTTTATTTTGGTGGGGTTAACACTAAAAGGTATTGGACACTATGTACGATATATTCACTAGAGTTTGGGGCCAGGCTAGGCCTCGAACATGGGTTCGGGGGTGGTAGCCCTTCAAAAAGTAGGGATCTAGGGATGGTAGCCCATGGCCAAATTTTTGTTATACTTAAAATGGCACTGAGAAGGAGGGTGAATCAGTGTAGCTCTTTAATCATGAATTAACAGCTCTAAAAATAGCAGTAGTTAAAACTTATAAATAGATATAGCAAGAACAGCAAGAGAATAGGTTCACCAATGTGGCTACTCCTCAAAAATGACTGCTTGGACTACCATCCAAATCCAGCCTTTGCAAAGCAACAACTTTTACAAATAGTTTACCAGCACCCACTGGAAGGAGCACCAACCCCTGATTTGCCAGCACCAACTAGAAGGAGCACCAACCCCTGATTTTCTAGCACCAACTGGAAGGAGCACCAACCCCTTATGCCAAGCACCAACTTGGACTTCAAATCTGAAACTTAGAAGAATGATAGTAAGATACCTTTGCCTTTAACAAGACCCTGACTGATCTGCTTCACTTTTTTGTCCTGTGCGCACTTTGCTCTCTCTGCGCTATCACTTCGCACAATCTACTGCTTAACTATCGAACGTTCATCTTCTCCCCTTTGCACACTCTGCTTCCTTTGTGATCTTTGCACTTAGAATGTTTCGACGAATTGCACTCTACACACTACGATCGAACTTCACTCTCTCGCACTATGATCGAACCCCCCCCACTAACACACTCTACGCACTATCTCCGAACGTCGCACTTCACAACTTAACAAACTCTTCAAAATAGCCTTCCTTTTATAACCACATTTTCAAGATCAAAAACTTAATCTTAGTCGGTTGTAACCCTAATCTTAGTCGATGCAAACCCTAATCTTCGTCGGCTAACATTGGTCTTCGTCGGCTTCAACCACCTCTGTAACTCTTCTGTAGCTTTTGCCATGAAAATACATGTCATGATATCGTGACACTTTTGCCTCCATACACTTTCTTTTGGCTTTTGTCGCGATATCGCGACACTTCTGCCTTTGTCGACTTCAACTAAGCTCTTGTCACGATATCGTGACACTTCTGCCTTCGTCAGCATCAATTTTGCTTTTGTCGCGATATCGTGACACTTCTCCCTTCGTCGACCTCCTTTCTGCTTTTGTCATGAAATCATGACACTTCTGCTTTCGTACTTCACATCTTAGCTTTTGTCACGAAATCGTGACACTTCTCCTGTTGAAGACCTGCTTTCTATTTCTGTCATGAAATCGTGACACTTTCTCCAACCGTACGTTGCCATCTCAATCTGTCATGAAATCATGACACTTTCTGCATCCGTATGCTTTCTTTTCTACCTATCACAAAATCATGACACTTTCTGTATCCATACGCTTTCTCATCAACCTATCACAAAATCGTGACACTTTCTACATCCGTACGCTTTCTCTTCAACCTATCATGAAATCATGACATTTCATACTCTGAACACTTTCGTCTACAGCATGTCATGAAATCGTGATAGTTCTCACTTGGAACATTTTCATCTGCAGCATGTCATAAAATCATGACAGTTCTCACTTCAAACTCTGCAAACATGTCACAAAATCGTGACACTTTATCTTGCTTTCACTTTCTCTTCTGACTTGTCATGAAATCATGACACTTTAACCTGCTTTCTCTTCCTCTTCTAACATGTCATGAAATCGTGATAGTTATTCCTGCTTGTGCTTTCTCTTCGAACATGTCACGAAATCATGACAGTTTTTTGACTTGCCTTCTTCTCTTCCAACATGTCGCGAAATCATGATAGTTTTCCTTCCTTGCACTTTTTCTTTCAACATGTCATGAAATCATGATAGTTTTTCAACTTGCATTCTTCTCTTCCAACATGTCACGAAATCGTGATAGTTTTACCTGCTTGTGCCTCTGCTTCGAACATGTCACGAAATCGTGACAGTTTTTCCACTTGCTTTCTTTTCTTCCAACATGTCATGAAATCGTGATAGTTTTCCCTATTATTTCTCTCTCCTCCAATATGTCATGAAATCGTGACACTTTTACCTGCTGCTTCTCTCTCTTCCAATATGTCACGAAATCATGACAATTTTTCTTGCCTGCTGTATATGTCGCGATATCGTGACACTTTTCTTACTTGTCTTTTTCTTTGATCTTTTGCAAATGGGCCACTATGGTCTTCTTGGAAACTCATTGTCCATACTCTGAATAACCTTAGAACTCCTGTCCTCTGCATCTGAATGGCTTTTGAACTGCCTTTCCACTGCATCATTAGATCTAACTGACTGTGTTGACAACAATGACAATACTCCTATTGCACCTTGCTCAACAATCTCCCCCTTTGGAATTGTTGGCAACACATGTGTAATTTCCTGTAACTCTTCTCCCCCTTTGTCAATAATACCAAAGGGCTACTGTAGACTCCCCTGAGTCCATGCACAACATTCTCAAGCACAATTTGTTGCACTTAGCACAAATTATGATCATGAGCAAAAGAATAATCAAATACTCAAATGCTCCCCCTGAGAAAGTGATCCCTGTAGCTAGTCAATTCTTGGGAAGTGTGACCACTCCCAATTTGTTTTGAAGGTACTCAAACACTTCCTTGGGCAATGGTTTTGTGAAAATATCTGCTACTTGTTCTGTGGTTGGAACAAAATCCAATTTAACCTCACCTTCAGCAACTTTCTCTTTCAAAAAGTGATACCTGATGGCAATGTGCTTTGTGCGTGAATGCATAACTGGATTCTTGGAGATGTTAATGGCATTAGTGTTATCACACTTAACTGATATTGGTTCACTGAAGTAGATACCAAGATTTTTTAGGGTTTGTTTCATCCACAAAACCTGCGTACAACATGTTGTCGTTGCAATATATTCTGCTTCTGTTGTTGATAAAGAAACTGACTCTTACTTTTTATTGTGCCATGCAACCAATCTGTCTCCCAGATAGAATGCACCTCCACTGGTACTCTTTCTGTCATCTACACATCCAGCCCAATCTGCATCTGAATATGATATAAGGGTGAAGTCTTTACCTCTTGGATACCACAACCCATACTCCATAGTACCCTTGAGATACCGAAGAATCCTCTTTACTGCTGTCACATGAGTCTCTTTGGGATTGGCCTGAAAGCGTGCTACCATGCATACTGCCTGCAAAATATCTGGTCTGGTAGCTATCAGGTACAGTAGGCTTCCAATCATAGATCTGTACATGGTTTGATCAATAGGTGGAGATTTGTCATCTTTGCTCAACTTGCAACCTGTCGTCATGGGAGTGCTAACTGGCTTACAATCCTCCATTGTGAATTTCTTTAACATCTCTTTTACATATTTAACTTGAGAAATAAATATGCCCTTCTTACTTTGATTAACTTGCAAGCCAAGGAAATATGACAGTTCACCAATCATTGACATTTCAAATTCTTTTTGCATCTTATTTGCTAAATCTTGACATGACTCATCTTTGTTGTTGCCAAATATGATATCATCTACATATACAACCAGAACAATAAGATGCCCATTTTCTATTTTGACATACAGGTTACTATCCACCATACCTTTCTTAAACTTTTGTTGAGTGAGATAGTTGTCTAGTCTTGCATACCATGCTCGGGGTGCCTGTTTTAAGCCATATAAAGCTTTCTTCAACTTGCAGACAAAGTTTGGATTATCACCAAGTTGGAACCCATCTGGTTGCTCAATATAAACCTCTTCTTCAAGTTTCCCATTCAAAAAGGCTGATTTCACATCCATTTGATAAACTTTGAAATTCTTGTAGACAGCTAAAGCCAGAAACATTTTGATTGCCTCTAGTCTAGCTACTGGTGCAAACGTTTCCTCAAAGTCAATGCCTTCAACTTGTGCATACCCCTTGCATACCAATCTTGCTTTATTTTTGACTACTCGTCCGTCTTCATTCAATTTGTTACGAAAGATCCATTTAGTCCCGATTATGTTTTTGTTCGCAGGTCTAGGTACTAACTCCCAGGTTTTGTTTTTCTCAATCTGGTCTAATTCTTCATTTATAGCCTTCATCCAACCTTCATCTTTGCTTGCTTCAGCAACATTCTTGGGCTCAATTCTGGATAATAAAGAGTAGTTACTTGCTACTCTTCTTCTTGTTTGAACACCAACTTTGGGGTCTCCAATTATTTGATCTCTAGGATGATTTTTTTGCCAGCTGCCTGTTTTGAATTTATTATTCTCTTCTGCTTCTGAATCACAACTTACATCATCTGAGTCAATTTTTTGTATCTTTTCAATTTCGTTTTCCTCATCTCCTTCAATAACCTCTTCATAAATTGGGTAGTTCGTTTCATGGCTAATCACTCGTTCTTTACCTTCATCAAACTTAACATCAGCATTGTCCACAATTTTCTTTAGCCTCTTGTTGTAGCATTTGTAAGCTTTGCTTCTTGGTGAGTAACCAACAAAAATACCTTCATCTGCTCTATCTTCAAACTTGCCAAGATTGTCTTCAGTTCTTTTGATATAGCACTTGCTGCCAAACACTCTGAGGTATTTTGTTGTTGCCCTTTTACCGAACCACAATTCATAAGGAGTTTTGCTTTCATGTGTTCTCAGCATGTACCTATTTTGGATATACACCATAGTATGGACTGCTTCTTTCCAAAATCTATCTGCTACTTTGCTTTCAACCAACATAGTTCGTGCCATTTCCTGCACAGTTTTGTTCTTTCTTTCTACCACCCCATTTTGCTGAGGTGTCCTTGCTGCTGAGAACTGTCTCCTAATACCATAATTTTCATAGTATTCTGTAAACTCCTCTGAAATGAATTCTCCACCTCTGTCTGATCTTAAGCATTTGATCCTCTTTCCTATTTCATTCTCAACCTGGTTTTTGAAGATCTTGAACATATCAAAAGCTTCTGATTTTTGCTTCAAGAAGAATATCCATGTCATTCTGGAATAGTCATCAATGCACAACATAAAATACTTGTCACCATTTATGCTTTGTGTTCTCATGGGTCCACATAAGTCAGTGTGTATTAGTTCCAGCGGTTTGCTTGTGTAGTATTCTTTAGTTTTGAATGTGACTCTAGTTTGCTTCCCCTTTTGGCATGAAGCACAAATGTTGTTTGCAGGTTTGCTGATGGTGGGAATATCTCTTACAGCCCCTTTTGAGGTGATTTTCACTAGATTATCAAAACTGATATGACCAAGTCTCTTGTGCCACAACCAATTTTCTTCTTCCTATCCAATAAAGCAAGCTCCTTTTGAAGTCTCTGAAAGCGTATACAGGTTACCAGATGTTCTTGACCCTGTTGCTATCAATTTTCCATTGTTGGTTTTTTGACTTCACAACCTCGCTTCATAAAGACCACTTCATGACCTTTATCACAAATCTGACTTACACTCAATAAATTATGTTTCAATCCATCCACAAATAAGACTTCTTCTGATTTAATCCTTCCATCACTAATTTTGACTGAGCCTTTGCCGACTATCTTGGCTCCATCATTATTTCCAAATTTTACTGATCCTCCTTCATATTTCTATAACTTATCAAATTTTTGTTTGTCACCTGTCATATGACTGGAGCATCCACTATCTAGTATCCATGGTACATATTTATTCTATGCTTTGAAAGCAGTTTGAACGATTAAGGATTCCTTTTCTTCCTTCAGTTGTTCTTTCCCTTTCCACATTGTTTTGATAGTAGTTTTGGGCTCTTGTTTTGTTTTTCCCTTATCAGTAGCTTGTGCATGTTTTACAGGAAGTTTCCTATTTTGTCTCATCCTGTTTGGTTGAACTTTTCTTCCTTGAAACTGATTTGATGAAAATGTGCTTCTACAGTTTCTTGCAATGTGCCCAAAATTGTGACAGTTATAACATTCTACTGTGTAATTCATCAAAGGAGAAAAAGCATTTCTACTTGTGAAATTCCTTGGTCTAACATTGTACTTGCGATCTGAGATTTTATGTCCATAGCCATTGCATTTAAAATAGAAACCGAGAGAAGGGATAATTGAACCTGGGAGATGGTCTTTGCCATGTTGTCGTAGGAGCCATAGGTCTTCTTCTTCTTTGATGTGTGACATTGGTGAATCCATTATTGTCAGTTCTCCTTTCCTGCCTGGCATTATTGCTTTCTTTTGCATGAGGCAATTTCCCTTGATCAACCTATTTCTTATCTTCATTCTTTGTGGATTCTACATTTCTGGCCTTTGATCCACTTGATGATTCTCCTTCGATAAAACCCAGACCAAACCTGATGCCTGCAGGTCTTTGGTCATTTATGATCTTATCTAGTTTCATAGAACTTTCTTCACGTTTGTGATAACAACTGATTTTCTTGTTCATCTCTTCTAGCTGCATTCTTAGACCAATAGTCTCTTCCTCTAGCTTGTTGCAATAGTCTATTCTCATGGTTATTTGAACTTTGAGATCTTTGATGATTTTCTTAGATTCTTCTATCTGAACTTTTAAGCTGGTTATGATTCCATTTGCATCCTCAAGCTTTCTTGATAGTTTCTTATTCTTTTTCTTTTCTATCTCCCACTCTTCAAGTGCAGATATCAACTCACCTTCTAAGTCTACTTCAGCCTCGAGATTTTCACCACAAACTTCAGAGGTCACTCCTTTTTCTGATTTAACTTCTTCAAATGCCATAAAAAGAGCTTCATCTCTTTCTTCTTCAGATTCTTCATCGGAGCTATTTTTTGATGAACTAACATTCTTGGAGATGAAACTTTTCTTTTTGAAGTTGCCTTTTCTGAAATTTGCTTTCATCTTCCAGTCACTTCTTTCTTGGTGGGATCCTTCATCATTTTTGTTCTTCTCTTTCAGTGGACATTTAGTTGCAAAATGCCCAACGCCTCCACTAGTTGAAACATTTGAATGGAAGCTTCCCTCTGTATTTTCCTTTCCCCTTTTTCAATTTTCTAACAAAGTTTGCTTCCATTTCATCTGATGTCTCTTCTTCCTCGGACTCTTGTTTTGTGTTTTTATTTTTAAGGGCTTTGAAAGTCGCTTCTCTGTCAGTGGGTTTAGATCTTCCTATCCTCATCTCATATGCAGTTAAAGAACCATACATTTCATCTATACTGAAATAATTTAGATCTTTAGCTTCTTCTATTGTTGAGACTTTGGAATCAAATCTTTGAGGAAGAGATCTTAATACCTTTTTCACGATAGTAGAGTCATCGATATTCTCGTCGAGTCCTCTGATTGCATTGATGATTCCATTAACTCTCAACATGAATGCCTCAATGTTTTCATCGTCATTCATCTTCAATGCTTCGAACTGAGCTCGATGTGTCTGTAACTTGGCTTCTTTGATCTTATCATCTCCTTCATGAACACTCTTCAATTTGTCCCATATTTCTTTTGTCGATTTACAGTTCATGACCTTTACTAGTTCATCTGTCTGCTAATCCACACAAGATGGCATTCTTTGCTTTCGAATTGTTTTCAAACAGTTTCTTTTCCTCTGCTTCTTTTGGAGGAATGATGGGAATTGTGTATCCACTCACTACTGAATCCCAGATGTCATATCCCAAAGCACAGAGATATGTCTGCATCCTGACTCTCTAGAATGCATAATTAGATCCATCAAACAATGGTGCTTTGTTTGATGAGAAACCTTCACCACCTGCCATTGTGATATTTCCAAGATCACCCTAGCTGGTTAAGCTTGTACAGGGACTTAGCTCTGATACCAATTGTTATACTTACAATGGCACTGAGAGGGGGGGTGAATCAGTGTAGCTCTTTAATCATGAATTAACAGCTCTAAAAATAGCAGCAGTTAAAACTTATAAACAGATATAGCAAGAACAACAAGAGAACATCACACAACACAAGATTTTAACGAGGTTCACCAATGTGGCTACTCCTCAAAAATGACTGCTTGGACTACCATCCAAATCCAGCCTTTGCAAAGCAACAACTTTTACAAATAGTTTACCAGCACCCACTGGAAGGAGCACCAACCCCTGATTTATCTGAACCAACAGAAAGGAGCACCAACCCCTGATTTGCCAGCACCAACTGGAAGGAGCACCAACCCCTGATTTGCCAGCACCAACTGGAAGGAGCACCAACCCCTTATGCCAAGCACCAACTTGGACTTCAAATCTGAAACTTAGAAGAATGATAGTAAGATACCTTTGCCTTTAACAAGACCCTGACTGATCTGCTTCACTTTTTGTCCTGTGCGCACTCTGCTCTCTCTGTGCTATCACTTCGCATAATCTGTTGCTTAACTATCGAACGTTCATCTTCTCCCCTTCGTGCACTCTGCTTCCTTTGTGATCTTTCACACTTAGAATGATTCGACGAATTGCACTCTGCACACTACGATCGAACTTCCCTCACTACGATCGAACTTTCACATCAAATTGCACTCTCACTACGATCGAACTTCGCACTCTACGCACTATCTCCGAACGTCGCACTTCACAACTTAACAAACTCTTCAAAACAACCTTCCTTTTATAACCACATTTTCAAGATCAAAAACTTAATCTTAGTCGGCTGTAACCCTAATCTTAGTCAGCTGCAAACCCTAATCTTCGTCGGCTGCAAACCCTAATCTTCATCGGCTAACATTGGTCTTCATCGGCTTCAACCACCTCTGTAACTCTTCTGTAGCTTTTGCCATGAAAATACATGTCACGATATCATGACACTTTTGCCTCCGTACACTTTCTTTTGGCTTTTGTCATGATATCATGACACTTCTGCCTTTGTCGACTTCAACTAAGCTCTTGTCGCGATATCGTGACACTTCTACCTTCATCAGCATCAATTTTGCTTTTGTCATGATATCGTGACACTTCTCCCTTCATCGACCTCATTTCTGCTTTTGTCGTGAAATCGTGACACTTCTCCTGTTGAAGACCTACTTTCTATTTTTATCATGAAATCATGACACTTTCTCCAACCGTACGCTGCCATCTCAATCTGTCATGAAATCATGACACTTTCTGCATCCGTATGCTTTCTTTTCTGCCTATCATAAAATCATGACACTTTCTGTATCCGTACGCTTTCTCATCAACCTGTCACAAAATCATGACACTTTCTACATCCGTACACTTTCTCTTCAACCTGTCATGAAATCATGACATTTCATACTCTAAACACTTTCGTCTGTAGCATGTCACAAAATCATGATAGTTCTCACTTGGAACATTTTCATCTGTAGCATGTCACGAAATCATGACAGTTCTCATTTCGAACTTTGTAGCATGTCACAAAATCGTGACACTTTATCTTGCTTTCACTTTCTCTTCTGACTTGTCATGAAATCGTGACACTTTAACCTATTTTCTCTTCCTCTTCTAACATGTCATGAAATCATGACAGTTATTCCTGCTTGTGCTTTCTCTTTGAACATGTCACGAAATCGTGACAGTTTTTTGACTTGCCTTCTTCTCTTCCAACATGTCATGAAATCATGACAGTTTTCCCTGCTTGTGCCTCTTCTTTGAACATGTCATGAAATCATGATAGTTTTTCGACTTGCCTTCTTCTCTTCCAACATGTCACGAAATCGTGACAGTTTTCCCTGCTTGCGCCTCTGCTTCGAACATGTCGCGAAATCGTGATAGTTTTTCCACTTGCCTTCTTCTCTTCCAACATGTCACGAAATCATGATAGTTTTCCCTGTTGTTTCTCTCTCCTCCAATATGTCATGAAATCATGACACTTTTACCTGCTGCTTCTCTCTCTTCCAATATGTCGTGAAATCGTGACAGTTTTTCTTGCCTGCTGTATATGTCGCGATATCGCGACACTTTTCTTACTTGTCTTTTTCTTTGATCTTTTGCAAATGGGCCACTATGGTCTTCTTGGAAACTCACTGTCCATACTCTGAATAACCTTAGAACTCCTGTCCTCTGCATCTGAATGGCTTTTGAACTGCCTTTCCATTGCATCATTAGATCTAACTGACTGTGTTGACAACAATGACAATACTCCTGCTGCACCTTGCTCAACAATTTTTAGGGTTTTTAAGTTATATTTAGACACATATGGACTTTTAGGGTTACTATATTTGAACACTTACTTTTTTGCCCATAATATTATAAAATCTGTGCATGTGCCTTTGTTATATATATCGCACTTGAATTAGGGTTTGAAGTGAGGCAGAAGGAGAATATTATTGTATTGGATATGGTTAAGTTAATGCTATAATAAGATAATACTATGATGGTTTTTACCCGATTGAGGGTTTCCATGATAAATATTGTGTAATATGTGAATATGAAATCTTCTTATTTTGATTTTGTTATTACTGTTTTTCTATTTTAGTTTATCGAGGCTCTTTATTTCTCTTCAAAGTTAATATTTTATTATTTATTATTATTATATTAATTTCCTATTTTATGCACTTTGTATTCATGTGAGGCATAGTATGCCCATGTTAGATATAGGTTGTTAAGTTGTTTGGGTGTTTAGTTAGTTGTTAGATATCTTCCTTGTCTTCTAGTAGTTAGTTTTCACCTTTGTTTAGCAAATGGTTATCTTTTAGTTAAGTCATTGGCCATATTTGACAACTTGTTAAAACCACTTAACCACATGAGATTCTTTTGTGTTTCTTATATATTACATTGCATCAATAAATAAATCAGCTTCATGTTGAGTTCCTACATCACTAGTATCGGATTGCCAAGGATAAGATTTGCAGGAAGGAAGACAATTACCACTTCACTAGTAGGTGCCTAGTGAGCTTGCTAGTGCATTGTTAGAATAATAAATTATATCCTAAGTTGTTACAAGGATAATTTATGTGAGACTAGCTTAGTTAGTTATGATCCAATGGATTAGATTGTATGAATTTGCTACTTAAGCAAAGCTCCTTTCATTCAATAAGAGGGAGTATTCCATTTTTTAACATGGTATCAGAGCAGGTTTTCCCTGCGCTATGAGCCTGAGGAAATTTTCCTCATGGGGGATTTCTCTCATGGAAATTCCCCCCTCTTTTATTCTATTTTTTTTTCTGAGATTTTTTTCCCGAGGGAGTATGCTCTCCATATTTTTGATGGATCAGAAACTAGATGGTTAAAAAAATATTATTTGCAATTTTTTAGAGTTTCTGGTTGCAAAGTTTGTTGTCATTTCAGCCAGGCTTTTTTTTGTGAATGTTTTAATCTGGCATGCATATTGGTGGAAGTGAACGATTTATTATGGGGACTTTTAGATTGTTGGTGCAGTGTGTTGGGAGTATCCCATTTCTGCTGGGATTTTGGTAGATTGGAAGGTGTTGAGGACATTTGCATATTTTTTGGAAAAACCCTAATTGCTGACATCCAAACAACCATTTGATCCCTCGGTGTGAGTTTGAATCTCCCTCAGAGTAGCAAGCTTACCCTCTACTTCGACTACTATGTGTTCCTATTTAGAAATATATTTTTTCCTGTGCCATTAGAAATGCCATCTGCTTCAACTTCTATGTGTTCTGATTGACCTCTGCTACATTTTACCAGGTGCATGGGATTGCATGGTTGGCTATGTGTCTTTTTTGGTAGATCCCCTCAAAGAAATGGTGATTCTACTGTATTTTTTTCTCCTTTCAGAGTCAAATTGCTAACAGATACTTTATTTTTTAAACAACCACTATTTTCCTTGGTTTACAAGTATTTCATAAACAATTGGTTGTGAGCCTTTCGAGAGAGGCCGATTAGTGCTACAATACAGAGTTCATATTCTAGTAAGTGTGAAGAAGCACAGTAGTCTAAAACGAAATAGATCTCCCACTCGTGGTCGATATTGTTGGTGTGACAGAAAAAAAATATATACAATGCCTCATAAACTCTAACATGTTGGAGTTGTGGAGTTTGTAGGTGTGCTCTTCAAAAATGACACAACCATTTGTTATCCCAACAATCACTATAGTAAAATTTCAAGCAACAAATTAGAGTGCTACAATGGAGTGGCTTGGCGGACCTTCAACAAGCTTGCACGATGGTGGCAAAAGAGATGACAATGATGGGAGCACTGGACGTCAAATCTTGGGAGTGCTAGATTTTTAGTTTTTTTTGTGAAGATAATCCAGCCCACATTGTGAAGTGTTTTTGTTGTTATGCAATGTAATGACATCCATCATGATGGATGTAAATTTAAATATCATACTCGGTGCTCACCGTAGGCTAAATTATTTTTACCGCTATTTTGTTGTGGGGCCTGCACATATGGTTGATGATGAGACTGTGGGAAATTTGTTTTTCATAAAACTACCATGATCTCAAAATTGATCTTATTCTATGCTACTACGATCTGGCGGTGATGATGAGGCATGGTAAACAAGTTACAATAGATTTTGGATATGGCATGATCATTGACGATGAATCGGAGTCCCTTCACTGATGTGAGCACAACCAATTTACTTGTCCATACCTAATATTCGAAAGGCAAACCCGATGCATGGAATAGGTGAATTTATGTGTGAATGGAATGGGAATTAGCAATGTCGATCACAACGAGCAGCCCACCATGACCTGTTGCGGCCCCCCCGATTTTTGTTGTGATAAATCACTGTGTTGATTTTTTTTTAGATACGGAGTAGAGATCTTTCTCTTAGAGGATGTATCGACAAATATCTAAAGAAAGTGAAGTAGTTGAGGGAAACCTATGATGTGGTTGTCGCAAATGTGTTGATATGTGTTCAAGTTTTTTTTTAAATGTTCATGGCAAACTGTTCTTCGGTTGCTTGATATATCGCTTGTGTGCCATTTTTTATGGAGAGGAAATCGAAGTTGATACACAACCGAGGCATCGAGCTATGAGTGGAGTGGTAGATCGGTGCAATAACATCATGATTTATATTTTCTTGGCACTATCAATACTGTGCCAGCATGACAATCCATTGAAACACCAAATAGAGAGATGTTGATGCTCATTTGCATCGATTGATGCATACTTCATGGTCGTGATGCACCTAGTGTTAGCATATTATATAGCATAGGGTATATAAGTGCAAAGTATATTTCAATTATTGGCATAATAAAACAAGTGCTTTCATGCTCTCCAATTAATGATTTGGTTTGTCAACCAACTCAGGTGGTTCAACCACC
This sequence comes from Wollemia nobilis, assembly GCA_028583015.1. Taxonomy (NCBI): domain Eukaryota; kingdom Viridiplantae; phylum Streptophyta; class Pinopsida; order Araucariales; family Araucariaceae; genus Wollemia; species Wollemia nobilis. The sequence continues at coordinate 2,695,145 of JAQPPZ010015413.1, forward strand.
TAAACCACCTATGAGATGTATATTATCTTCTTCTTTGATAATAATCAATTGCTTCATATTTCGTGAGATTGCATCTGTATTGTTTTCATTATGGTACCAAAGCAAGGTTGATACTAGGCCCAAATACCCTAGAGACTGCATAATAGAAGCGTGGAGACTAGGTAGAATGTGGCCTAAAGACGAAGCAGAATGAGACCCACCTAGACTGAAGCATGCAACCCACACAAAGCCCGAGGACACAAAATTGGATTGGCACGAGATTCAAGGATGAAGCTTGGAGAGGATACAAAATGCATATAGAGAGACTGATCCCAGCAACACGTGAACTATACAAGACAACCCTGATGAGCAACACGTGGGAGACACATAGACCGAGGGAGGTGACATGTTGACCAAACAAGAGCAATGCTGACTAGACATCTGATTTCATAGTGGAGGTGACATGGCGCAAGGTGGTTGGATGTAATAGAGGCCAAAAAGGGTCGGACTTGATTTCCTGAAGGCAATCTAAAGCTAATGCATGTGCTTTCCTTCTTAAACCTCTCTCGTTTCTTTTTTGCTTGCATGTGGGATAAAAAAATAAAAAAATTGTTCTTATCGCAGCGCCCGTCAAGCTAAGAGGCAATGACTTCTTTCTTCTCTTACAGTGTGTTGTAGACTAGTTGGCACCTGTGACTCTTGCAATCGCACAGATCCTTGGTTTGATTCTCCATCGCGGGGCAGTAAGGGTTAATTTATTTTTTCTCTCTTTCTCTCTTGTCTGTATGTGGTAATAGGCACCGTGTGCCTTTCTTATTTCAGTGACCACTATAGTCGTCGTGGTTCGGCTATATTTGTAGGTGGGTGAGGTCAGGGGTTCCAACCCAACCGATGTCATGTGGAATATTTGTTTTTTTTGACGCCCACAAATGTGAAATCTTGCTCCGAAAGTTGCTAAATATTGTTCAAAAAATTGCTAAAGTTGTTCTAAAAAGTTTTTAAAGTTGCTCTAAAAGTTGCTAAAGTTGATAAAGTTGCTTGCCAACATTTTTTTGCTCCTCAGGCTTCATCCGGTGGAATTTTTGGATATTTTTTTGCTGTCAACACACTCGACAATCCTATTTTTTGAGGTATTCTTCACCATACTTCCATTTTTTTCCTTTCCATGCAGTTTTTTTTGGAGTGATAAGTTTATATATTCTGGATTTGGAAAGGTTAAATATTTTTTTTCCCATTATTCATTTTGCCACTGAAAGGGGGGATACTTTGAGCATTCTTCTTCTTGCAAAATGATAAGATAAAGGGGGGAATATAAAAAAATGGTATTGTAATAGGTGCATTTTCGGTGGAAACCGACACCTCAAGTAGTTCCAAAAATTTGTGGGTATTTGTGATTTTTGCACTTAACTTTTTTGCTTTCTTGCAAATAATAATCACATATATAAAACAAAAACAAAAGACCCCAAATTTATACACCTATTTGTGCAATTTATTGCACAACAACATTCGGTATTTGTGATACCTTTGGCTCACACTTACAAGTAATGTTGTCATGCTTTGGGCTACTATATCCACCACCTAATATAGCTGCAACAATGACGTCTAAGCTTGTTCTCTATCAATCGTCGAGGAGAAATAAGGTAAACCAGTTCTATTGCTCACTTCATTTCATACCCACATCATGATTTTTGTTAGGCGTAAATCCTGACGAAGGTTTTTTCCAAAGTGTTTAGGGGAAGTTACGCCCCACGCATGAGGAATAAAACTTTCTATGGTAGGTGTCATTAACAACACGATGCCCTTTTAGTATCGCCTACGTTCAATATATTGTGCTTCTCATATGTACTTATAGTCTCCCTCATGTAAGGGCGGGTACATATTGAATAGTATATTGTTCATATATACCTATAGTCTCCCTCACGTAAGGGAGGGTATATATTGAATGGTTACGATATAAAGATATAGCAGGTATAAAGAAAGGGAGACCAATTGGTGGTATAAGGAACCTTCATAATGGCCAGTGTTCACAAGTATATCTCAGATTCATAGTTGTTGAAAGGTCCTAACTTTGTTCCATGGAAAACAAATATGAGAGCAATTCTTTAGGTAGAATATTTATGGGATGTAGTGAATGGCACTACAAAACGCCCTCAAATAGAGGAACAAATCAAGAAGCTTGGGATAAGAAGGACAAAAGAGGTCTCATGTTTCTCCTGCTTGCTATTGCAGATGAGGTCCAACCTCATATTTGTGATGCCACAACCAGTAAGGCAACTTGGGATGCTTTGATTACTGTGTATGAAGGAAAGAATCAATCCACTATTCTAAACCTTCAAACTCAACTACATACTCTTAGTATGAATTCTAGGGAGACATTTGATATATTCCTTTGTAGAGTGGCTGACTTGAAAGCCAAATTGAATGCCATGGAAAAACCAGTGGATGATGATATCTTGAATTTTGTCATCTTGAGAGCATTGCCATATTCCTACAAGATGTTGATCACTTCCCTCAATGTTTCTGGTAGACAAGTATCATTTGTGGAGCTAGTAAATTTGCTTCAGACTGAGGAGGCAAATCAGGTTTAGAAAGATGAGGTGCCAGATAATGCCCTTTCCACACAACAAAGTGGTAAGAAGCAAGGTCAGTTTCAAAAAGGGGGTTCTTCTTCCAAGGGAAAAGGGAAGCAAAATCAGTAGAAGGATAAAAAATATTGCAAGATTTGTGATATGAATAACCATGACACCAATAGGTGTTGGTTCAAAAACAAGCAACAAAATGACCAACCTTCTAAAAAGAAAGGCAAAGAGAAACAAAAATATAAAAAGAAACATAAGCAACCTAAGGGCCATGTTGCTTATGTCGACTCCAACTCAGACTCATATTCCCTTGGGTCTGACTCAGATTTCGACTCTGAAAGAGCACACAAGGTGCTCATGACCCATACTTCATCTTCCTAGATAGATGTTGTATGGTATATTGATTCAGGAGCTAGTAAGCATATGACTGGAGACAAGTCATGGTTTGAAACATTTGAGGAGAAAGAAGGTAAGCCAGTCACCATTGCTAACAATCAAGTCTACCAGGTGAAGGGTGAAGGGGATGTTTATGTCTCTCTTCCTGATGGTAAATGTCAGATAGAGAAGGTTCTCTATGTTCCTGGATTAGCCAATAATCTGTCATTTGTTCCACAAATTTTGGATAGAGATATGGAGGTTGAGTTTCAAGTTGTGAAATGCAAGAAGAGATGTTTCATCACCCACAAAGGTAAACATGTTGCAACCGGGTCCTACAAGCATGGATTGTTCATTCTAGATGCTCTTTCAACACCTCATGTTGCTCTAGCTACAACTACAAAGGAGGCCACTTCTCTTTGGCATAGACATTATGGGCATCTAAGTTTAGGATATTTGCTTGAATTGCACAAATATGACATGGTAAGGGGACTTCCTCACCTCTCCTATGTCTTACCAGTTTGCTCGGATTGCTTAGCAGGGAAGCAACACCGAGTACCTTTTGAAGCTAGCTCTTCCAGAGCTACGAAACCTTTAGCATTGGTACACATCGATCTGTGTGGTCCTATGCCAACCAGCTATGGTGGAAAGAAGTATTTTCAATTGTTTGTTGATGATTACTCATGAAAGATGTGGGTTTTCTTTCTTCAGTTGAAATTAGAGGCTTTTTCATACTTTCAAAAATTCAAGAAACTTGTTGAGAAGGAATCAAGATGTTTCATCAAAACCCTCCGCTCAGATCGAGGGGGGAATACACCTCTAAAGAATTTTCATCATTTTTGGAAGAACATGGGATAAAGAGACAACTGACTACAACCTATACACCTCAGCAGAATGGAGTTGTAGAGAGAAGAAATTATTCCATTGTGGAAATGGTTTAATGTATGCTAAAGGGAGCACATCTTGAGGATTAGTATTGGGCATAAGTAGTCAACACAGCATCATATCTCCTAAATAGAGCACCCACCAGAGCTCTACAAGGAAAAATGCCACAAGAAGCTTGGAGTGGTAAGAAACCTTCCATTTCTCATCTAAAAGTTTTTGGATGTAAGGCATTTATGCACATCCCAAAATAGAAAAGGAAGAAGTTAGATGAGAAGACACTGCAATGTATTTTTCTTGGCTATGATGAGTTTTCAAAAGGATATTGCTTGATAGATCCTATAACCAAGAAAACACATATAAGTAGAGATGTAGTATTTGATGAAGCTTCCACATCAGATATCACATCTACAAATGTATACCTTGAAGAAGAAGAAGAACCTAAGAAAGAAAGCTCATCTCCAAAGAAGAAGGTTCCAAAATGGTATACTAGTACATTGAGAGATTCTAAACTGAATACACTTCCAGATCTAACTCAAGATCGACCATGCACTCAGAGTATGACACAACAAAAAAAGCAAAGGCATCATCTTCAGAGGTTGATGAGCTTTGCCAATAGTTTGATGATCTATCCATAGATGCAGAGGAAGACAGAGACATAGATATGGAAAATGAACAGGTTTATATGACAGCATTGGATGAAAATGAGCCTATAACAGTTCAAGATGCACTTAGAGAGCCTCAGTGGAAGATTGCTATGGAAGAAGAACACACATCTCTCATGAAGAATAATACATGGAAGCTAGTCAATTTGCCTACAAGAAAGAAGCCCATTGGCTGCAAATGGGTGTTCAAAGTAAAGTATAAAGTAGATGGTACTATTGATAAGCATAAGGCCTGCCTTGTTGCAAAGTGCTATGCTCAAAAAGAAGGCATAGACTATGAAGAGACTTTTGCCCCTACTACAAATATGACTACCATTTGAGTAATTTGTGCCATGGCAGCTCGATTTGGATGGAAGTTACATAAGATGGATGTGAAAAGTGCTTTCTTGAATGGTGACTTACAAGAAGAAGTATACATGACCCAACCAGAAGGATTTGTAGCTGAAGGGCAAGAATAGAAAGTGTGAAAATTGATCAAATCCTTGTATGGTCTCAAAAAAGCTCCTCGAGCTTGGTATATCAAGATAGATAGTCACCTACTGCAACATGGATTCAAAAGAAGTCCTTCAGATGCAAATATCTATATTAAGAACAATGGTTCTGATATAGTGATTTTGGTGTTATATGTAGATGATCTGATCATAACAAGAAGTTCAGAGAAAATGATTGATGTAGTAAAAGATGATTTGAAACAATATTTTGAAATGACATATCTAGGACTTCTTCACTATTGTCTTGGTTTAGAAGTAACTCAAAAAAAGCACCATATCAGAGTTACACAAAATAAGTATGCCAAGACATTAGTCAAAAAATATCGGATGACTAACTGTAAGTCTAAAGCAACTCCAATGGAACAGGGACTTAAGTTATCATGATATGATGCATCACCACAGGTAGATGGTACTCTCTATCGTCAAGTGATTGGGAGTCTCCTATATCTAACCAACACTAGGCCTGATCTCATTTTTGTTGTGGGTTATCTTTCATGGTTCATGCAGGAACCCAAAGTAAGTCATTGGAAAGTAGCAAAAAGAGTTCTACATTATGTCCATGGTACAACAAATTTTGGCTTGGAATACAAAAAGAATAACAAGTTCTATCTACAAGGATACACGGACTCCGACTATGTTGGATCCATTGATGATCGAAAATCAACTTTTGGATACATATTTCATCTTGGGTTTGGTCCTATCTCTTGGCATAGCAAGAAGCAGTAGGTGGTTGCTATTTCTTCTATAGAGGTAGAATATCGAGCAGCTAGTGGAGTAGTCTGCAAGATAATATGGTTACGTCACATTCTTACAAACATGGGTCTTCTAGTGAATCTTCCACTGCATTTGTTTTGCGACAATCAAGGTGTTTTGAATATTGTCAAGAATCCAATTTTCATGATCGCACCAAACACATTGACACTCGCTATCATTTTATTCGTGATGAAGTTCCAAAGCACAACATACAACTCCAATACATTCCCACTAATGCACAAGTTGCATATATCTTCACCAAGGTACTTTCCCGTGTCAAATTTGAATTGTTCCGCAATACTCTTGGTATTTGCCAATAATGTAATAAGGGGGATGTTAGCATATTATATAGCATAGGGCATATAAGTGCAAAGTATATTTCAATTATTGGCACAATAAAACAAGCGCTTCTGTGCTCTCCAATTAATGAGTTGGTTTGTCAACCAACTCAGGTGGTTCAACCACCCAAACCACCTATGAGATGTATATTATCTTCTTCTTTGATAATAATCAATTGCTTCGTATTTCGTGAGATTGCATCTGTATTGTTTTCATTAGCTAGCAGGAGTGCAACAAGTGTGTACTATGTGGGCCCTGATAGATGGAATAAATATATCATTCCTGATTTTTGCACAATGTTGAACAGTGATTCCTTTGATCCTGTGTTGATGATATTGCAAATTTTTTTGAGGATTTGTGGCATCGATGAACTAGTTTTATGCATGGAGAATTGAATCAAATTCTCATGATTGCATGTTACAAAGCTTTTGTTTTCTAAAGTGGTGTATGGCCCACATCCTATGACATGCAGTTGGAAGTGGAAATTTGGTTGTTCTTTTATTTGGCTATATAATACGATGTGTGTTGATTGCTGAGTGGAAGATCAGGTTGATGATTGATTTTCCTGCAAGCAGGCATTGGCTATGTATTGGTTTTCATTGTTTTTTGGCTCATGTTGTGAAATGTTACAATGGTAGAGTGTAGTTTCTTCTCTCAGTGTCATTGGAGCGGTTGGAGTAGCCTTTATTGCTGGTGATGTATTTTTTACCCCGATGTTGAGTTGTTGGAGTAGTTGGAGCAGGATCTCACACACATGGCATCCCACCTAGTTCCCAATAGTAAGCGAGATGCAGACACTACAGAGTTCAATGTGATACCTATTCAGAAGGAGCGTGGGAGGAATATTCACATGGAGGTTGTAGATATGTTGATGTTGGTGTTTGTCCAACCATGGCGATGTTATTGTAGTGCTATGGGCACACCACATTCCAAAAATTCAAGACTATATTTGGCCCATCAAAGCCATATTGATGTTGTTTGTAGGGGTAGTCCGCACTGTGGTTTGTGTGAAACTGAGCAAATGTACCAGTAGGAAATGACTACGTATGAGTGGAAAATATTGAAAATGTGATCGCCATTTTTATTGGAAGGAGAATATCGAGTTATGGTTCTTGTTTGGCCACTCCATCGTAAATTTTCCCAGTGCAATTTTAGGTGAAGATATTTTTAATTGGTCCCCGACTATGTCATCATGCCATGGTTTTGAAGAAGTGAAAAAAATGAATCTATTATGGTTCAATTTCTGTATGCAATATATGGATGCCTCATTATCAGGTAGCTAGGTTCATAATCATTTTTTTGCTGATATGTGGCTATATACCTGTTTTTGGCTATGGCAAATAATGAGGCTTTAACACCTCTCGAATATTTTATTGGACGTCAAATGGAGCCATGAATAATTCCATTATGAAGATGGTATTTTAGGTATTTGGTTTGTGAGAAGAATTGTTCCATTTGCTCTTGGTTCACCGCATGATGAAGGGTGATATCATGCCTACAACGCAACAGTTCCTGAATCCCATTGTGAAGGCATTTTGGGCTTGGATTTGCATCAATATTTGGGCACCCACACTGCCCTCATCCTTCAGTTCAAAGAGAGCATCTACGGAGGATGTCATATTATAGCAATTATGGATTTGTATCCAAGTTTAATAGAGAATTTTTTATCTCATTTTCTATTGCATATTTGTTCGCCTTGCAATCCTATTTGATGCTAAACTTTGCTACCCATAGAATTTGATGGCAAAAATTTTGAATCTCTCTATCATAGATATCAGTGCACATAGTGATCGGGTGACAATGCCCTGTGGTTTCCCTCCTATTTCCAGCAACATTGCATTGTAGAGCAAGTGGGTCTAGAAGTTTGTGAATCAGAAGTTTCAAGTAGCATGTGAAGGTTTTTTATCGAAGGAGCAATGACTAGATCATTTTTTGTCATGCTTGTTCAGTTAGAGTGAAGTGTTTGTGAAGTTTTTGAGTTGCATCCAGTTATTATTTTTTTTCTAAAATCAAAGGTACAATTTGGATCTGTAGCGGTATCAAAAATAGAGGTGTGGACTTGCTATTTAAACATAACTACAACCTAAATCATACCTGAGAAGCTGGTTCAAGTTTTTAATGTTTATTAAGAGTGAAGATATTTTGGTTTTTTGGGAGGATCGTGTTACTTTGTGGCATGTTTTAACAGTGTAAATGGGTGTGGATCGTGCTTTGGATACTGCAAATATCCCACCAAAAAATTCAAGGCCCCAAACACCTATTTCCTACGTCAATGATCGAGTGTGAGAAGTGGCAGGCTTATCTTTTTTTATAGCTAGTGGAATCTTGAAATTAAAAAGAAAAGGGTGAACTTTTTTTAAAAAAAGGAGGTTTTGGGCCATAGTTTTTTTTGTGGCACATGATTTTTTTAATTCTTCTCTTTTCAAAAATGTAATGATGACCTGTGTATTTTCTTTGGGAGGGATTTTGATGTAGGAACAATAGTATGAAGCTACTTTATTCATGAAATACAAGTAATATATAGGATTACATAGGAATCTCACGTAGGTTAAGTGGTTGCAACAATATGCCAAACATGGCCAACCACTTAACTACTAGTTAACCAAATGCTAACTATGGATGTCCACTAACTGCTAGAAGACAAACAAGATCTCTAACAGTTAACTAACATCTAACAACATGCTAACAACATGCTAACAACCTATTTCTAACATGGGCATACTATGCCTCATGTGAATACAAAGTGCAATGAAATAGGAATAGTAAATAATAATAATAATTAACTTAGGCTTAAGTGGATAAGCCTAAGTTATCCTCAACACTCCTCCAAACCATATAAGCATTGGACCCCAATGCTCTCAACAAATGTGGAAATTCATGGGCCATCTCATGGTGAATAATCCAGCGAGCCATGTGTGGAAAGTGACCGCGACGAGTGACAAGGTAAGTAGTGGAAGAACCCTGTCTAGTGTGATGAGTCTTCATCTCAAAAACTCTATCTAAAATGAGCGAAAGTTGATGATCAGGTGCCACTACTATTGTAGGATTGAAAACAAGATTAGGTACCAAAAGAGGGTCCTAAAATGGTGTCTCTAAAAAGCGGTGCTCAACCAAAGGAATCCAAAATCTGCCTCCAACCTGTGGTGAGTGAGGATTGTGATGCTTTCGCACCACTCCCTATGGAGTCTCCTGCAAGTCCTATGGTATCTTGCCTAGAAGGCTCTGTTGGTGCTTAGTAAGGGAAGTAACCTTAGCTTGTTCCTCCATGTGTGCAATGGTGGAAGTGGGCAAAGCCAAAGGTAACTTCTATGGAACAAGTGGTTCAGTAGTTGTAGGTGTACCCAAAATTATACCAATGGAATCAATGGTATCTTTCTCATGAGTGAGAATGGTGGGTTCCTTAACCACTTGCTCTTGTGATTGTTCATCATGTGGGAGTGAAACTTCTTCCTTTACATGTTCCTTAGGTGGAGCTTTTTCTTCATTTTGTGTGGAACAAATGCTAGTAGGAGCTAAAATAAGTGCTTGAATCAATGGCTTCCTTACTTGCCTACAACTTAACATCAAATTGGAAGTAGGTGTAGTGCTTTGTATCAAGTAGTTTTTACCATGCAACTCCAATGTGTAGGTGTTCTTTTTAGCATTATAAATAGCATTCCTATCAAATTGATAGGGTTTACCTAGCAAGAGTCCACAACAATCCATGTCTGTGACATCACACCTAACTTTGTCCACAAACTTGTCATCAAAAGCAAAATTCAAGGTGCAAGTATAGGTGATGTTGGATGTGAAGTCTACATCTTTCCACCCAAGTGCATAAGGTTGGTGATGTGGTTTTATGGGAAGTTTCAACTTCTCCACAATGGACTTCGCAATGAGGTTCTTTTGTGATCCGTTATCAATGATACAATCAACATAGAAATCATGTGTCAAGTGGGCTCTAGTGACAAACAAATGATCATGCCCCCCTTGAGCAAACACATTGGACATTAGGGTAACTTTGTTTAGTTTATCCTTTAAAGTAGGATATTCTTCTTCTATCCTTGTAGCCAAAATGGGACCATCTTCTGTTTCCTCATGTGTAGGTTGTACAATTAGGGATTTCTTCTTCTTAAACTTCTCAAAAGTATAGCATTTGGATTTTACATGTCCATGCTTTTTACAAAAGTCGCAATACAATGAAGAAGAAGAATATTTAGCATGAAAGGAAGAAGAATGTGCTTTAGGAGAAGTGGGAGGAGAAGAAGACTGAGGGGAAGATTGAGAATTGTTCTTCACCTTCTGTTGATGCTGATTCCCGCCTTTAGAAGAGCCCTCCTATGATGAACGATACTTTTGATATGCACCAACTTTCTCCTCTGCAAGAATGGCATGATTGAATGCCACATCCAAGGTGAGGAAGACATTGAATTTGATCTCCCTAAAAATATGATCTTGCAATCCATGAGTGAATTTATTAATCAAATCATATTCTGAATATTTCACACCAAGCAATACCCTCAACCTATTAAATTGGAAAATGAAATCATAAACTGACCTTCCATAGGTTTGCCTCAATCTATACCACTTGGTAGTGAGGTCACTTTGGTAGTTTGGTGGAAAGAAGGTGTTTTTCAGAATTTGAGTTAATTATTTCCAAGTCATGGTGGCATTATGACTCTGTCTTTCTACAATGAGAAATTTTGCTAAACCCATGAGTTTGTGTAGCAAATGTGGATTTTTCATCCTCTGGAATTTCAGCATAAGCAAACCAAGTTTGCATATCCAAAATCCATGCAGATAAGACATCGGGATCCCTAGATCCATCATACATTTTAACCTCACATTTAGCTTTGTTGTCATGATTGTGGTGGATTTTGATTTCACCAGGATTAAACTGCACAACAATATCTCTTACCTTCTTTGCTAAAATGTTTACTGCAGAAGTAAGGTTTTCCATGTTTGATCTGAGGTCTTGAGCCATATTTTTCCTAGTATATGCCAGACTAGGAGGATTACAAAATGGTCTTTGCAAGAACTAATCTAGGCTTAGGAACAATTTTAGTTTCCTATGCAGCCAAATTGCCTAGATTTTACAAATTTTTCTCTAAAAAATAAGGCTATTTTAGTGCTTTTACAAAATGGATTTCAATTTTGTAATTACAAAGGTGCACTAAAAATGCTGAAAAATTAGCCCTTTTACAATGCCAAAATTTGGTTAGGAGCAAAAAATATGAATCTGTGAAAAATTTTGAACCCAACACAAAAAATTTGGTCAAAAACGGACCAATAACGGAGGAGATATCACCTCTTGAAGTTGCTCTCCTTTTTGCTGGTTTTGGCACCAAAAATTTGAATTTAAATTTTCAAATTTTGAAAATTCTCCCGCCAAGTTGTCTTTCCCGCCAAAAAATGGTTCGAATTTTCCCTAGTCAACTGGGGTTGGCTCGGGCTGGTCAATTGCCCGGTCAAGGTAATTCTACCATGGAAGTCAACAAATGCTCCAAGTGCTACCACATGGCAGCCTGCTCCTTCAACTAGCGTCGATGCATGCCCCACCACTGGGCACTGTCATTGTCTTCTAGAATTTATTGTAATTATTTTTGTCGGAGACACTGTTTACTCACCAAAAAGTGCAGAAGCTTGAGTCGAGAAGATTGCTATCAAAAAGCACAGTCTTCGATCACTATTCTGTCAGGGGCATCCTTTAGCGTCTAACATTGATCGGATGGCATCCGTCAATGTCGCCTGAAATAGGTCCGTCGGCATCAATGGCTGGCTCTACTGACATGGGCTATCGTCAACTAGTGCCATCGAGGTTAGTCATCGATATTCGATGGCTGTCATCGGTAGTGCTGGCTGACGGTGGCCTACCAATGCTGGTCACCCCTTGTGCCACATAGTCGAACAGTGGCCTACTGGGTGCTACTGGCTGCTAGCCGTCGGTGCTGGTGATCGATGGGTGGACTGGTCGGTGGGTGGCCGTCGGTAGTAGGTTGGGGCTATCGTGAGGTGGCTGGCTGGTTGCTGTGCGGGTGGCCACCGGTGCTGCTATCGACTGGCACCGACAAGGTTGGTGATCAGCCGGTGGTCACCAGTGTTGGCCGTCGGCAATGCAGTCAGTTGACTGCTAGTGCCTATAGGCTTAAAAGCCTACAAAAATAATTTTGCATGCATTTTTTTTTTCTTTCAAATATATACCAAGAACTTATGTCAAATATTGACAAATTTTCATGCAACCTTCCTCAATTTGCTTCGCCGTCGCGAGCCAGCTCGCGACGATTTTTTATTTTTTTTAAATAAAATTATTAATATTTTATAAACAATAAATATTTTTCACCCCAAAGATGAAAAATATTCTCATGCAAGGATAAATGAACTAGTTCAACTTGAACTCACTGTTCTTTCTGCAAGAGCTATTGGACTCCAACTTGAGTTCCAATTTTACTTTGACAAAAACTATGCTTCAGCAATTTCCTTGGCAAATAAATGGTGCAGGGGTAATTTCTTCCCTCTGCCCTTAGCTTCACTTGGTGTTGTGGAAGACTTCAAGCTCCACTTAACACCTTCCTAGGATCTAGCAGTGAAGTGGCAGTTCTATCCTCCTTCCTACAACTTTTCCTCAGGCTAACTGATACCAATGATGTAGGAACAATAGTATGAAGCTACTTTATTCATGAAATACAAGTAATATATAGGATTACATAGGAATCTCATGTAGGTTAAGTGGTTGCAACAATCTGCCAAACATGGCCAACCACTTATCTACTAGTTAACCAAATGCTAACTATGGATGTCCACTAACTGCTAGAAGACAAACAAGATCTCTAACAGTTAACTAACATCTAACAACATGCTAACAACCTATTTCTAACATGGGCATACTATGCCTCACGTGAATACAAAGTGCAATGAAATAGGAATAGTAAATAATAATAATAATTAACTTAGGCTTAAGTGGATAAGCCTAAGTTATCCTCAACAGATTTTTTTAACCATATTGTATTTCTAATATTCCAAAATATTCTATTGTGAAGAAAAGAAGAAGATTGTTGTTTTTCCAACAAGTAAAGGTCAATATATCACCATATATAGGGGTATTTATAGTTATCGAAAAGGTTTTTCCGAGGTAGACAACATGATGCAGTCCTTTTTTAGTTTTGAAACTATTTTCTACACTTTTTTGTGGCTCAAAATATTGTATCATGGAGTGCATTCTCGGTTGAACCCGACACTCCTAGATATTTGCTTAAGTGATCCTAGTATCTAGTCATCTCCTCTATATCACCTAGCGGTTGTAGCGGCTGGTTACCCATGCATTCTGGTAGGATGAGGAGGTCACCATAAGGATACATTTGATAGCTATTTGTGCCCTTCATTTTTGCCTTGTTTTACTAGTTGTCCATAAGTTTTGGACCTTGTTATCAGCCCAATGTGTTCATATAGGTGGAAACCACATACTCATGCTTGTGGTGTCATTTTAGACTACCCTTGTGATTTTTTGTGGTTCTTTCCACACTATCTTCACAATCTTATTTTTTTGAGACACTTTGGTTTTAGGAATTTTTTCTTTAGTGACCTTTTTTCATGGCTCAAAGCCTTGATCTGTGTCACAGGAACCAGTCTAGGAGTATTGTTTCATTATTTTAGTGATAGGTATCTAATGTTTTTGAGACATTGATAAGGAACTAATTATCAAGATTGAAATTAATTCCAATATGAGTAATATTTACAAATTACGTGCTTAAATAGCACAAAAATACAAATGAACAATCCTGGTAATCCATAATAGGTCCAAGGATTGTGTAATGATAAGATAAAGGCTAAGGAGAAAAGCCCTTAATCTATGAAAGTGCTAACACCTAGACCTAGACCTAGTCAACATGAGCCTAGCACAAACTCATGGACATTATTTCCTAGACTAAGGTTGATGAAAATAATTAACCCATATCATTCCTTCAAACAAACAAAGCATTGGACTCCAATGCTTGTACAAATAAATGGCAGAGAAGATATTATAAGAATAAGTGCCCAAAAATCCTCCAAAATGGTTCAGAAAAGAAGAGAGAAATACGATGTACAAGAGCCCGAAAGAGATCACCACAACTCCATCAAAGGAAGCAACAATGAGAAAAACATATGCTCAACATAGAAGGGTCCATATAGTAAACCCAATGGGATCTCGAGGTCTATTTTCGTTGGGGCAGCCTCAAGCATGTAGGAATGAACACTACTATGCTGAAAAAGGGCCTTGTCAAAATGTCATTCAATCTTCAAGAAGGAGCAACTCTTCACACCAATCATGTTGAACCATAAGCATGCACCCAAAACTAAGTACAAACGATCCTACCAAGCAAGTATCTTGTAACCATAGTCGGTGGAGGAAGAGTGGAGGAAAAATGCACAAGTAGGCATGTTCTGAAGTGTCGAATCTTTGTAGTCTTCAGAAATTTGGTGTTTGAAGTGTCAAATATTTGTAGTCTTCGATAGTTTGTTGTAGTCCAAAGTATCAAATGTCTATAGCCTTCATAAATTTGGAAGGCATTAAGTGAAGTGAATACCTTCAAGAAGTCACAATGGAACTTCAACTCCTAGTGAGGGAGTAGTAAAAATTCCCAAGTGGGATACAATGGATGTAAACAAAAGGATGAAGTGTCGGGTACCACCGAGATGCACTTCATTACAAATATAATTTTTTTTGTAAAATACCAAAGGGGAGGAGTAATATGACTCCTCAAATATCCACAATTGCAAGTGGATAATAGCTATGAAAAGCTAACAAGTAGCGTGTAGCCCAATAAAGTCCACAATAGGACATGATGCACTAAATAATGAATGCACAAAGTAAGAGGAGAAAAATGGAGCTCCTCATATGCTTCAAAACAATCTTGAAGTAGTTGAAGCAGAAGCTGATGCGAAAGCTTGATGATGTCGTGTTGCTCGAAGAAGTGTTGCAAGTCTTGCTAAGCTGAAAAGCTAAAATCCACTAAGAGACACAAGCCACAAAAGGCTAAGACAACTCCAATGTGTGTGGAGTACCCATGTGATTTCTAGGATCACATAAAGAGGGCCATGGTCAAAAGAAGAGACAATGACAACTCCCAAATGGGAGTACCCAAATTCTCATGATCGGAAAACAACACCTCCCAGAATAGGAGTACCCAAAATCATGACAAAATATCAAGAAGGCCGCCATGGTCATAAGAAAGTCTACTTCTAAAAGTTTCAAAGGATTAAAGTGGATTTAAGGAGTGTCGAGTTCAACCGAGAATGCACTCCATTGTACAACACTATGTTTTTAAAGAAGGTTTCAATGACCCAAAATTTGAAGCAACATAGGTCAAGATAGAATTTTACAAAACATCAAAGTAATAGTCCAAGTGGAACCAGCTCGAAAAGAGCTTTCCAACGACTATATGCAAGCCAATACTTGCAAAAAATATTAATCCTAAAAAGTGAGAAAAATAATGACTCTCTCCAACATCAAAAGAAAAAGGATTAAATGACCCATCATACAATTTTGCAAAGAATATTCTAAAAAAAAAGGGAAATTTGCATACTGCGAGCACGACGGCCCAAAAAATTTGGTCCAATATCCATATTAAAATTTTTGGGTGCCAATCTAAAGTAGCTCAAAAATTTTGGTCCAATCTCCATATTAAAATTTTGGGTGTCAATCTAAAGTGCCAATGGTAGATGGTTGACAGCTAATAAGAGTCCACCATAATATACAAGGTAGCATCATGCGCGATCAACACTTGATTATTCAGGTGATCTCAACACTTGATTGTTCAGGCGATCAATAAAAAGGTAATTGGTGCCAACGAGCACACCACTTTAGAAAAGTAAATCGCACCATGCAAGAAAGTCCACAATAAATCATCTCCAAAACGTGCATGAATCATCTAGTGTATGCTGGCTAATAAATAAAGGACGTTGCATCCCTTAAGAAGCCTTCAAAAGGTTTTATCCCATGAAATGTGGGATTAAATATTTTCCACCGAATTCATTGCACACTTGATAAAACAAATAGGACTTCATCCATCATATATCGAAATCTACTTTACTACTCCAAAATACATGATAAGCCAATGCTACTATGCTACAATCCACATGCAATGAACAAAAATCGATCGTCAGGAAAATATGATGTGTAATGGATTTAGTAGAAGCTCGGTGGTATGGATGTAGGTTGTATTCAACAAGACCAAGATCCATAAATGGGTGATGGAAACTGCAAACAAAAGATCGATAGCTGTAAACACACATCAAATACATAAACAAAGCATGAAACAAATCTCCTCAAGATGGATCTAATGGTCAAAAGCCACCTGTGCCGAAATGGAATTGACACACATTGAACTATGTTGTAAAAATATCAAATGGATGCTGGAAAATTTGCATGAGCATCCGAAGAAGTGTTGAGGACTAATCAGCATAAATTAACATTTTTTTTTTTGTTAGGGATGGCACAAAATGTTGCACGGTCCTCTACGCTAAATGTAGAGTCTGTATCTAAAACCTTAGACCTAAACAGTGTCATCTGCAATAATGAAGATCGCTCTTGCTACGTGCAGAAGTGATAGTAAACACCTCCTCAATTGATGAATGGCTGAATGTAAGTATGAAAAACCATATAATACTATGCGTTGTAAGAGAATTCTGAGAGGTTCAATAGCTCAAAAATGATGAACAGAACAATTTCGATGAACATAGTGCTATTAAGACAAGCACGATCATCACCAAAGCACATATTCTGGTCTAGCAGTAGAGTGTGTTGAATCTGCATTCTACTAAAGCATTTTCATGGCTACAATAGGAATGGTGCCAATCACGTGGACTCCAAATTCATGTATGATGAGCAAGGTGCAGCAACGGTATTGTCATTGTTGTCAACACAGTCAGAAAGATCGGTTGATGCAGTGGACAGGAGTTCAGAGGTTACTCAGAGTATGTGCAGTGTTGTTAAATGCTTATGAGGATGTTTCTGATGTTTGGGTGAAGTTGCTATAGGTTGTCCAAGAAGATCGAAGTGGCCCATATGCTAAAAATCAAAAGAAAATCACAAGGAAGAAAACTATCGTGATATCGCGACATGTTGAGCAAGAAAGAAAAACTGTCGCGATATCGCGACATGTTGAGCAAGAAAGAAAAACTGTCGCGATATCGCGACATGTTAGAGAAAGGAAGGAGAAAATTGTCGTGATTTTGTGACATGTTCGAAGAGAAAGCGCAAGCAAGAAAAGCATCATGATTTCGTGACATGTTCGGAGAGAAAGCGCAAGCAAGAAAAACTGTCATGATTTCGTGACATGTTCGAAGAGAAAGCGCAAGCAAGAAAAACTATCATGATTTCGTGACATGTTCGAAGAGAAAGCGCAAGCAAGAAAAACTGTCACGATTTCGTGACATGTTCGAAGAGAAAGCGCAAGCAAGAAAAACTGTCACGATTTCGTGACATGTTCGAAGAGAAAGCGCAAGCAAGAAAAACTGTCACGATTTCGTGACATGTTGGAAGAAAAAATGCAGGTAGAAAAAGTGTCGTGATTTCGTGACATGTTGGAAGAGAAAAAGGCAAGTAGAAAAAGTGTCACGATTTCGTGACATATTGGAAGAGAAAAATGCAAGAAGAAAAAGTGTCACGATTTCGTGACATGTTGGAAGAGAAAAAGGCAAGTAGAAAAAGTGTCACGATTTCGTGACATATTGCAAGAGAGAGAGTCCAAAAGAAAAAGTGTCACGATTTCGTGACATATTGCAAGAGAGATTGTACGGAAGAAAAAGTGTCATGATTTCATGACATATTGCAAGAGAGAGAGTCCGAAAGAAAAAGTGTCGCGATTTCGTGACATATTGCAAGAGAGATTGTATGGAAGAAAAAGTGTCATGATTTCATGACATATTGCAAGAGAGAGAGTCCGAGAGAAAAAGTGTCACGATATCACGACATGTCGCATTTTCATGACCCGAAGGCAAGAGAAAGAGCAAAGGAGAAAAAGTGTCGCGATATCATGACATGTCACGTTTTCGTGACCTAAAGGCAAGAGAAAGAGAAAAAGAGAGAAAGTGTCACGATATCGTGACATGTCACGTTTCTCGACCCGAAGGCAAGAGAAAGAGCAAAGGAGAGAAAGTGTCACGATATCACGACATGTCACGTTTTCATGACCCGAAGGCAAGAGAAAGAGCAAAGGAGAAAAAGTGTCACAATATCGCGACATGTCGCATTTTCAAGACAAAGAAAAAAATAATATAACATGTCACATTTTCAAGACTAAAGGAGGAGAGAGAAAGTAAGAAGGCAGAAGTGTCACGATATCGCGACAAAAGTAAAGAGGAAGAGTAAGGAGGCGAAAGTGTCATGATATCGTGACATGTGTTTTCATGGGTACAAACCAAGAAAAGTAGCAAGGAGGCAAAAGTGTCATGATATCATGACATGTGTTTTCATGGGTACAAGCCAAGAAAAGTAGCAAGGAGGCAAAAGTGTCACGATATCACGACATGTTGTGTTTTTACAGGTACAAGCCAAGAAAATAAGCAAGGAGGTAAAAGTGTCACGATATCGTGACATGTTGTGTTTTCATGGGTACAAGCCAAGAAAAGAAGCAAGGAGGCGAAAGTGTCGTGATATCGCGACATGTTATGTTTTCGTAGGTACAAGCCAAGAAAAGAAGCAAGGAGGCGAAAGTGTCATGATATCATGACATGTTACATTTTCACGGGTAAAACCCGAGAAGAGGACAAAGAGGTAGAAGTGTCACGATTTCATGACAGGTCACTTTGGCATGAGCTAAGAAGAGAACCCAACCGAAATAAGATATGTGACAATTAACTGAAGTTATACGGCAGTTACAGGTGTAGTTGCAGAAGAAAATCATGCAGCTAAAATAAGAAGAGTTAACTGAAGTCAGTATGACAGTTACAAGTGTAGTTACAGAGAAAAATCATGCAGCTAAAATAAGAATAGTGAACTGAAGTCAGAATGATAGTTACAGGGCCATTTACGGAGTGAAATCATCGAGCGGCAGTTAAACTGAAAGTCATCAGTCGAAGACCAAACAAAGAGCCGTAACTATTAATAGGATGCATGAGAGAATACTGTGTGATAAAGGAGTTACATATAGAAGTTTCTATTAATAAGTTGCATGCAAAAATATGGAAGTTAAAAATAGAGTCAGAACTTTGTTATAAAAGGAGGTCTGCGTGGAGAATTAAAGTGTTGCTGAAAAAGAGTGAAAGTGCTGCAAAAAGAGGGTTGGAAGAGTGTCGTAAGAGAGCGTTTAGCAGAGCCGTGAGAGTCGTAAGAGTGTAGTAAGAAGCGCAGCAAGAGGGTTGTAAGAGGGCCATAAAAGTGTAGTAAGTAGAGCCTTAAGTGTGTGTGATGTTTTGGTGAATAGCGAGAGAGGTTGGGTTAGCAATAGACCAGTCAGGGTCTTGTATAAGCGGAGGCATTTTTATGTCAATCTTATAGTTTCAAAATTGTAGTCCAAGTTGGTGCTTGGAATTAGGGGTTGGTGCTCCTTTCTATTGGTGCAGATAAATTAGGGGTTGGTGCTCCTTTCTGTTGGTGCAGATAAATTAGGGGTTGGTGCTCCTTTCTGTTGGTGCAGATAAATCAGGGGTTGGTGCTCCTTCCAGTGGGTGCTGGTAAATTGATTGTAAAATTGGTATTTTGCAAAGGCTAGATTTGGATGGGAGTCCAAACAGTCAATTTTTGAGGAGTAGCCAAAACTGGTGAACCTCGGTACATCTTGTGTTGTGTGATGCTCTCTTGTTATATTTGCTTTATGTGGTTTTAAGTTTTCATTGTTTTGGCTTTAAGAGTTGAAGTTTTTAAGTTTTAAAGAGCCACACTGATTCACCCCCCTCTCGGTGTCATTGTGAGACTAACAATTGGTATCAGAGCCAAGTTCCTGAACAAAGCTTAACCAGCTAGGGTGATCTTGGATTAGTACGCAATGGCAGGTGGTGAAGGCTTCTCATCAAACAAAGCACCATTGTTGGACGGAACTAATTACACATTTTGGAAACTCAAGATGCAGACATATCTTTGTGCTTTGGGATACGACATTTGGGATTCAGTAGATAGTGGATACACAATACCCACCACTCCTCCAACCGATGTTGTCGGTAAGAAACTGTTTGAGAATAACTCTAAAGCAAAGAATGCTATCATGTGCGGTTTAGTGGATAGTGAACTGATAAATATTATGAGTTGTAAAATGGCAAAAGACATGTGGGACAAACTAAGGAGCATTCATGAAGGAGACGACAAGATCAAGGAGGCCAAGTTACAAACGCATCGAGCTCAGTTCGAAGCATTAAATATGAATGATGATGAGAACATAGAGGCATACATGCTGAGAGTTAATGGAATCATTAATGCGATTAGAGGACTCGACGAGGAAATGGAAGATGTTGTCATCGTGAAAAAGGTACTAAGATCTCTTCCCCAAAGATTTGATTCTAAAGTTTCAGCAATAGAAGAAGCTAAAGATCTAAATACTTTTAGTATGGATGAGATGCATGGTTCTTTGACTGCATATGAGATGAGAATAGGAAAAACTAAACCCACGGATAGAGAAGCTGCTTTTAAAGCACATAAAAATATAAAAGCAAAACAAGAATCCGAGGAAGAAGAGACATCAGATGAAACGGAAGCAAACTTTGTTCGAAAACTAAAAATGGGAAAAGGAAAATACAGAGGAAAGTTACCATTTAAATGTTTCAATTGTGGAGGCATTGGGCATCTTGCAACTAAATGTCCACTTAATGAGAAGAACATAAGTGATGAAGGATCGCACCAAGAAAGAAGTGACTGGAAGAACAAAACAAATTTTAGAAAAGGCAACTTCAAGAAGAAAAGTTTCATCTCCAAGAATGTCGAGTTCATCGAAGACAGCTACGGTGAGGATTCCGAAGAGGAAATAGGTGAAGTTCTTTATATGGCACTCAAAGAAGAAAAAATAGAAAAAGAACAAGTATGTGATGAAAACCTAGAGGTTGAAGTAGATCTAGAAGGTGAGTTGATCGCTGCACTTGAAGAGTTGGGTTTAGAAAGGAAAAAGAACAAAAGACTGTCCAAGAAGTTGGAAGAATATGAGGGTAATATTGAAGATCTCTTCTTACAAATTCATAAAGCCAAGAAACTAGAAGAAGCCTTGAAGTCACAGATCAATGAGAAAGAGATTGTTTGCTGCAAACAAGAAGAGGAGATTGTTTTATTGAGGAAACAACTAGAAGAGGCCAATACAAATCTCAAATTTGAGAAGAGCACAGAGCTGCTAGATAAAATGATAAGGCAACAAAGAAGCCCCATGTGTAAGCTTGGTCTTGGATGTGAAGCTGAACAACCTTCATCTTCTAAATCTGCAGAGAAGAAGAAATCCACTATCGAAGGATCAAAGCAAGAAAATCTTGAAGCTGAATCCTCAAAAGGAAGAAAATCTCAAAGGAGATCTACAGCAAAGCAACCACAACAAAAGAGGTTCTATCACTCTCACTTTATTCATAATAATGCTTTTAATGGCTATTGTTTTAGATGCAACCATTATGGTCACAAGGCAATTTATTGTGGATTGAATAATAGATCAAAGAGTTATGTTGGTAGAAATACATCTGTTATTCCGGTTGAACACCATGTGCAATGTTTTAAATGTAATGGTCATGGGCACATAGCAAGGTCTTGTCCAAGAACTTTTGTATCTAATCTAAGGCAAGACAGTAGATTTCATCAGACGCAAAGAATGCAACACAGACAGGGAAGAAATCATGTGCATCAAAGAAAGGAAAATAATCATCCATCAAGGATGTACAAGAGACAACCACCCAAGAGAAATGTTCAAGTTCACGAAAAGGTTCAAAATAGGGATGCAGTTGAAAACCTTCAACCTAAGTTCAAGAAATATTGGAGAAAGAAAGAAGAGAGGAAATCATGTCTCCTTGGACTGAAGGAGATTACTCCTCTATTGCACTAAGCAGCTCCAGGTAGCACATCCTCAGGGGGAGCAATGTTAAAGTTTTATTTTAATGCTCCTATGTATTTGTGTGGTTATCTGAGGATGAAAGGAAAGTAGTCGGGGAGTTGTCGTATAGTTGTCAAAATGTGTTTCAGTTCATGTAGATGTTTGTGGAGATAGTATCAAACTGATGTGCTTCAGCAGAACAACATGGTGAACAACTAGGTTTTCGATGCAGCAGTTGATAGGCATTATCTGAGATAGAACATGCAGCACAGGTCGACGTGTCATGGAAGCATAAGCTGGCAGGTGCTGGTTTTGAAGCCTGTAACATTCCCAATCTATAGATAAAATAGAATCCATGTTGTGAGTGGGAAGGCGTGCATTTCTTAACCAAAAATACAACACATCATTTGGTATAAGAGAGCATTAATTTTCTCTAAAGAAGTAGCAGTTGTCAAAGAGATGCCAGAGTCAAAGCAAACAGTGGCACTAGCACCCAGTTGGTCAAGAGTGCAAATTGGCACATGCAAGGCAAAGACATTGAGTAGCCCTGACATATGCCCTAGCAAGAAGCAGAATACCGAGTGTTGATGACTGCACGTAGATTGAGGTTCCAACGCTAGATGTAACGGTCCACTGTCAATACCTTGCACAAGCGATGAAAACATTCATGGCAGCCATTAGAAACCAGAGACATTGAGCTGCACAACTGATGCGAGGCAAAGTCGTCAGTCACGGAGGAGATGGCAGTCAAAAGGCTAAAGAAATTACGTGCAGGCTTCCTGGAGAGTCGATCATTTTTAATTTGGGAGTAACTTTTGCACAACTGAAAGTTGAGTGTTGATCATACTATACTAAATAAGTAAAAGCAAGGTACAACAAGAATTCTAATATGATGAGCAGAGATTAGAGTTCTTATCCAAGAAGACTTTATGACAGAAAGAGTACCAGTGGAGGTGCATTCTATCTTGGAGACAGGTTGGTCGCATGGAACAGTAAGAAACAAGAGTCAGTTTCCTTATCCACAGTAGAGGCAGAATATATTGCAGCAATAGTGTGTTGTACACAGGAGAAAGTTGCGAAAGGTGAGGTTAAGTTGGATTTTGCTCCAAAAACAGAGCAAGTAGCGAATATCTTCACAAAACCATTGCCCAAGGAAGTCTTTGAGTATCTTCACAATAAATTGGGAGTGGTCACATTTCCCAAGAACTGACTAGCTATCGGGACCACATTCTCAGGGGGAGCATTTATATATTTGATTATATTTTTGCTCATGTTTGTAATTTTTGCTAACTATAATAATTTGTGCCTGAGAATGTTGTGCATGGACTCAGGGGGAGTCTGCAGTAGCCCTTTGGTATTATTGTCAAAGGGGGAGAAGAATTACAGGAAATTGCACGTGTGTTGCCAACAATTCCAAAGGGGGAGATTGTTGAGCAAGGTGCAGCAATAGTATTGTCATTGTTGTCAACACAGTCAGAAAGATCGGTTGATGCAGTGGACAGGAGTTAAGAGGTTACTCAGAGTATGTGCAGTTAAAATGAGGATGTGATGTTTGGGTGAAGTGCTAGGTTGTCCAAGAAGATCGAAGTGGCCCATATGCTAAAAATCAAAAGAAAATCACAAGGAAGAAAACTGTCATGATATCGTGACATGTTGAGCAAGAAAGAAAAACTGTCGCGATATCGCGACATGTTGAGCAAGAAAGAAAAACTATCACGATATCGTGACATGTTGAAGAGAAAGCAAGAAAAAAGCATCACAATATCGCAACATGTTGAAAAGAAAGGAAGAAAAAACTATCATGATTTCATGACATGTTCGAAGAGAAAGCGCAAGCAAGGAAAACTGTCATGATTTCATGACATGTTCGAAGAGAAAGCGCAAGCAAGAAAAATCATCACGATTTCATGACATGTTCGAAGAGAAAGCGCAAGCAAGAAAAACTATCACAATTTCATGACATGTTCGAAGAGAAAGCGCAAGCAAGAAAAACTATCGTGATTTCATGACATGTTCGAAGAGAAAGCGCAAGCAAGAAAAACTGTCATGATTTCATGACATGTTGGAAGAAAAAAGGCAAGTAGAAAAAGTGTCACGATTTCATGACATGTTGGAAGAGAAAAATGCAAGTAGAAAAAGTGTCACGATTTCATGACATATTGGAAGAGAAAAATGCAAGAAGAAAAAGTGTCACGATTTCATGACATGTTGGAAGAGAAAAAGGCAAGTAGAAAAAGTGTCACGATTTCATGACATATTGCAAGAGAGAGAGTCCAAAAGAAAAAGTGTCACGATTTCATGACATATTGCAAGAGAGATTGTATGGAAGAAAAAGTGTCACGATTTCGTGACATATTGCAAGAGAGAGAGTCCGAAAGAAAAAGTGTCGTGATTTCATGACATATTGCAAGAGAGATTGTACGAAAGAAAAAGTGTCACGATTTCGTGACATATTGCAAGAGAGAGAGTCCGAGAGAAAAAGTGTCATGATATCGCGACATGTCGGGTTTTCGTGACCCGAAGGCAAGAGAAAGAGCAAAGGAGAAAAAGTGTCACGATATCGTGACATGTCACGTTTTTGCGACTCGAAGGCAAGAGAAAGAGCAAAGGAGAGAAAGTGTCACGATATCGCGACATGTCACGTTTCACCCGAAGGCAAGAGAAAGAGCAAAGGAGAGAAAGTGTCGTGATATCGCGACATGTCACATTTTCATGACCCGAAGGCAAGAGAAAGAGCAAAGGAGAGAAAGTGTCACGATATCGTGACATGTCGCATTTTTGTGACTAAAGGAGGAGAGAGAAAGTAAGAAGGTAGAAGTGTCGCGATATCATGACAAAAGTAAAGAGGAAGAGTAAGGAGGTGAAAGTGTCGTGATATCGTGACATGTTGTGTTTTCACGAGTACAAGCCAAGAAAAGTAGCAAGGAGGCAAAAGTGTCATGATATCACGACATGTGTTTTCGTGGGTACAAGCCAAGAAAAGTAGCAAGGAGGCAAAAGTGTCGCGATATCGCAACATGGTGTGTTTTCGTAGGTACAAGCCAAGTAAAGTAGCAAGGAGGCGAAAGTGTCGTGATATCATGACATGTTGTGTTTTCATGGGTACAAGCCAAGAAGAGAAGCAAGGAGGCGAAAGTGTCGTGATATCACGACATGTGTTTTCGTGGGTACAAGCCAAGAAAAGAAGCAAGGAGGCGAAAGTGTCACGATATCATGACATGTGTTTTCATGGGCGAAACCCGAGAAGAGGACAAAGAGGCAGAAGTGTCACGATTTCATGATAGGTCACTTTGGCATGAGCTAAGAAGAGAACCCAGCCGAAATAAGATATGTGATAGTTAACTGAAGTTATACGGCAATTACAGGTGCCATTGCAGAAGAAAATCATGCAACTAAAATAAGAAGAGTTAAGCGAAGTCAGTACGACAGTTACAGGTGCGATTCTAGAGAAAAATCATGTAGCTAAAATAAGAATAGTGAACTGAAGTTAGAATGACAATTACAGGGCCAGTTACGGAGTGAAATCATCGAGCGGTGGTTAAACTGAAAGTCATCAGTCGAAGACCAAACAAAGAGCCGTAACTATTAATAGGCTGCATGAGAGAATATTATGTGATAAAGGAGTTACATATAGAAGTTTCTATTAATAAGTTGCATGCAAAAATATGGAAGTTAAAAATAGAGTCAGAACTTTGTTATAAAAGGAGGTCTGCGTGGAGAATTAAAGTGCTGCTGAAAAGAGGGAAAGTGTTGCAAAAAGAGGGTTGGAAGAGTGTCGTAAGAGAGCGTTAGGCAGAGCCGTGAGAGCCGTAAGAGTGTAGTAAGAAGCATAGCAAGAGGGCTGTAAGAGGGTCGTAAAAGTGCAGTAAGTAGAGCCTTAAGTGTGTGTGATGTTTTGGTGAATAGCGAGAGAGGTTGGGTTAGCAATAGACCAATCAGGGTCTTGTATAAGCGAAGGCATTTTTATGTCAATCTTATAGTTTCAAAATTGTAGTCCAAGTTGGTGCTTGGAATTAGGGGTTGGTGCTCCTTTCTGTTGGTGCAGATAAATTAGGGGTTGGTGCTCCTTTCTGTTGGTGTAGATAAATTAGGGGTTGGTGCTCCTTTCTATTGGTGCAGATAAATTAGGGGTTGGTGCTCCTTTCTGTTGGTGTAGATAAATCGGGGGTTGGTGCTCCTTCCAGTGGGTCCTGGTAAATTGATTGTAAAATTGGTATTTTGCAAAGGTTGGATTTGGATGGGAGTCCAAACAGTCAATTTTTGAGGAGTAGCCAAAACTGGTGAACCTCGGTACATCTTGTGTTGTGTGATGCTCTCTTGTTATATTTGCTTTATGTGGTTTTAAGTTTTCATTGTTTTGGCTTTAAGAGTTGAAGTTTTTAAGTTTTAAAGAGCCACACTGATTCACCCCCCTCTCAGTGTCATTGTGAGACTAACAATGTGGGGCTAGATGTGTATTAGAATGCAACAAATCTGACAAAATGTGTCAGATCGGTCTGCACAAGGTAGACCATTTTTTTATTCTTCCAATTCACGATCAATGCACAGAAGGTACTGAGTGCATAAGAACTCCCATCAGGGCTAATTTTGACATGAAATTATGAGCCAAGGCTCTCTCACGCTAGTGGCTAGGATGATGACCTCCTATTATCGATGACTATCAACCAATGGGTAAGAATTAAGTGTTTGTAGTGCCAAAGGTGGGGAGATCTGCACAAGGCAGGGTCAATGGAGGAACAACAATAATTCATTAACAATAATCAATGTGGCCAAAAAAACTAGTAGCAATGTCTGACAGCTCAATTTTTTTTTTTTTAGCAACTAATTTGCAAGGCTTATCGACAGAAACTTGCAAATCAAATTTTGCTAAAGCAAAAATCATTGTCAATATTTGCAAACAAAATGTTGTAGCGAAATCGTCAGTAATTTTTTCCAAAAGCATCAGCAATATTTGCACAATTGCAATGGAGAAATGGCAGAGGGTAATTTCCATGAGGGAAATTCTTCTCATAGGTCAAGAGCCACAAGGCTCTAATACCAATGATAAGGAACTAATTATCGAGATTGAAATTAATTCCAAGATGAGTAATATTTACAAATTAGGTGCTTAAATAGCACAAAAATACAAACGAACAATCCTGGTAATCCGCAATAGGTCCAAGGATTGCGTAACGATAAGATAAAGGCTAAGAAGAAAAGCCCTTAATCTATGAAAGTGCTAACACCTAGACCTAGACCTAGTCAACATGAGCCTAGCACAAACTCATGGACATTATTTCCTAGACTAAGTCCTAATAATCATCAACCTAAGGTTGATGAAAATAATTAACCCATATCAATCTAATGGATCCTTTGTAGGCTTCTTGATGGAAGTTGTCCTTAAGGGGGGTTGATAATCTTCCTTCATCCTCCATGCACATCTTCCTCCTTCTTCTTCTTTCTATTCTAGCAGGTGGTTTTCTCCCTTGAGATTTTTTCATCATCTTTCAGCAAAGATTTTTTGATCACATATTGTACATGAGTACCTTATCAAGCCTTGTTGCCAGGACTCATACTTGTGGATATGCCACTTGTTTAGTTTTGTTTTTTTTTGCTACCTCCTAGTATCACTTAAGGGGGGGTGTTAGTATATCCTAGTACCACTTAAGGGGGGTGTTAGAATAATAAATTATATCCTAAGTTGTTACTTTGATCATTTATGTGAGATTAGCTTAGTTAGTTATGATCCAATGGATCATATTGTATGCCTTTGCTATTTAAGTAAGGCTCCTTTCATTCAATAAGAGGAAGTATTCTTTTTTTTAACATGCATCAAATCTTAGAAAGGTGTTAGTGGAAATTGGTTTGAAGCCACCCACAACATCAGGTGAAGTTGAGGTAGTAGAGGACATAATTTAGCCCTACACAAATTATCCTGATAGCAGGTCAGAGGGTAAATTAGAGTTCCCCTTGGAGGTAATCATTTGGCAATTATCTAATTTGGAGATTGCAATTGTCTACTTTGAAGATAAAAATAATAGCAAATATTTGAGGAGGAATTCAAAAGTTGAGGTCAATTTGGGGCCAAATGGAGGATATTTGTGAGTTTACTAAGGAAAACCAATGATGAAAAGTTTGAGTGTGCACGAAGAAGTCCATTCCATGCAATAATATTAATACTGATATTTTTTATTAATATTAATATTCTAAAAAAAAGTGATTACAAAAAGGTTTTGAGATCTACAAAGGACTCATTGGAGGATTTCTTGTTGACCTCCTGGATTTATTTTCTGTCAGTAATAGATTGGGTAGGGAGTGGAAAACATTGTTGTCGATCCCCATACCCCCACTGCCCTCCCTAATCCCTTATTCGTCCCACCACAATTCCCCTTAGTCCTCCCCTACCTGCATTTCCTTGTTTTCCCATATCCCTCACCCCTTTTGGCCCTTCACAAACCTTACGATCAGTACTAGCCAATCTCACATGATGTTGACGTAACACTGAAGTCATATAGCTAGCACTGGTTTAGCATGGGTACACAACCAATTGTTGCGGGCCAAACAAGGTTAACTTATTTCCTACTTTTGTCACATACCCATGCATTTAATTTATCAACCCAGGGAGCTTCGTAAACTTGCGAAGGGTCTTGAACAATATTACTCACAATACCACTTGAGATGAGTTCGGTATTTCTACTATTAGGGGTGTTTCAAACGGTTGTCAATCATTCATGCAGTCCTCAATAATTTACGTAAAAACAATTAAATCTACAAAAAGGAAATATTCACACATTCCTGGAAATGAACCTACTACAAATACTAGAAATAGCAATGCGATAAACAATCTTATAAAAGCGATAAACTATTTTAGAAAACATAGGAAAAATAAGGGAAGAAATACTAGCTTGGAGTGGGCCCAGGCTCCAGTAGCTTCCTCCTAGCTGAACACGCACTTAGAAACTCTTAGAAATGTATTATGATTATCAAGTATTACAATGCTTCTTCTGTATATCTCTCTATATTTACTATCAAAAATATTCTCTCCTATATATATATCTTCTCAGAGAGGTCTATGTGTGTTTATATAGCACACCTGTAGAACTTTTGTTACAAAGAAGTTATAACAGTCGATTCATTCCAGACTAAACTAAGATAGTCTAGTAAATGTGATCGATGTCTGCTAAAACTGGCATTCGGTTCTAACGGTGGTGTGTTCGTTGATTGGTTTGTGCTTCGCCTGGCATTGGTAGGACATTCTCATATGTTGGTGCAATCCCCAATTTATCTCTACATATGCACCAGTCACTATTGTCCACATCGTGCTTGTCTGGTCAACGATCGAAGAACAGGGGTGCCTTCCCTATGAGGAAGGTGCCTAAGTATGTCGGGTGCCTTCTCTATGCGAAAGGTGCCTTATTGCCATTGGTGCCTTCCTGGAAGAGTAAGGCACTTATCTTCTGTTGGCACCTTCCTATGGTAGGAAGGCGTTTGCCTTCTAGTGGCATCTTCCTTATGAGAGGAAGGTGCTTGCCTTCTAGTGGCGCCTTCCTGTTGGTGCCTTCCTTATAAGAGGGAGGCGCTTCTTTTCCTTTGGCACCTTCTTGGAAGAGGAAGGCACTGGCCTTCTATTGGTGCCTTCTTGAGAGAGGAAGGCGCTTGTCTTTCCTTGGTGCCTTCCTAGAAGAGGAAGGTGCCTACTTACATTTGGCACCTTCTTGGAAGAGGAAGGTGCCTACCTTCTCTGTGTTGATTCTAAAATAAACAAAGTGCCAGGTCCATAAAAAGACCTCGATTGATCCAAATATAAATAAATCAACTACAATTCCATAAAAACACACTAAAAACACATGAATTAGATAACATGCATAATTTCATCAAATAATTATATAATCATTTATAAACATATGCAATCCTTATTATACAGCCACATAATAATCAAGAAATTGTATACAAAAGATGAGCATTTCTAATGCTCATCATTCCCCCATGCCTAACACATGCCACGCCCTCGTGGCATCAAAACTGTAGGTATCCCTACTGACCCCTCATCATTGTCATTTCTTGGTGGATCCAGCTGTACCTACAGCCCGTGTCTGCCTCTTTTGAGTGCTGGCATCTAGAGGTGTGGCTCTTCTTTTTCTATGTAGAGCTGAGGGTGCGGTTGTCGGCTGTCCTTTCCTCGTTCTGGCCACTATCGATGGTGATCTAGCCAACATTGTCTCTATTGACTGGAATGCAGCTTTTGTAGCTTGCCATAGGTAAGCGTCCAGAGGTCTGACCACTGTAAGAGGGATATCTAAATTATCCCTCCTAGAATGAACTACTTGGGCTTTGTACAATCGGGCTACTTCAGGAGTAAGCCCTACATTCTCCCTTGCAATGGTTGTGGCCTCCAATTCGGGGCCATATACCCCCCACCATTCAAAATACCTTCTTATCATGGAGGTTCATCCCCAAGATGACCTGTAAATATCCCAAAACTAGTTGTCCTCTATCGGATTGATGTAGATACCAGAGTCCCCCTACATCCTCAAGGTTGCCTTCCTGGTCTCCTTGGTTGCTGTCATCTCTTTGAGTAGTCGTTCGAACTATTTTTTGCTTCTTCATGAACGGTTGCATATCCCACTCATCTTCCTCTAGCTCGATGAAGGCCACCTTTACCTTATTTCAAGCCGTCTTGGGTCTTTTTCCTCTGGCCTCTGTATAAAATGCGGCAGCCCAAACATGGGTTTTCCTTTTCTCCCTAGAGATCATCTTCTCACTCTGATGGGCCTGCTCTGCGGTCCCTGGAGCGTTCTCTTCACTCTGTGTTGCCATACCTAGTGGTGCTTCTTCGTCCCCCTGCCTATCCTGTGCCAAACCCTTAGGTTCTTCTCCTCCTTCCTTAGGTCTGAGGAGTTCCTCTTTATCCTCTGGTCCTATATACTATTGGAGTCCCAAGTCCTGCTCGATATCACTCAGGATGATGACAGCAGGTGTTGTGGGACTTCTTTCCCTTTCACTCCTAGAAACAGAGGAATTCTCCCCTGCCTTCGAGTTGCTCTGTTGGGCATCCGATCAAAATTCTCCTGAAGAGAATACTCGTTCAAAAGATGTGGGAGAATTCATTGGGACCTTTTTTGCCCAGTTAGTTTGGGTCGACGCATCCCTTCTTTCTATTCCCCTGTCATGGAGTAGTTGGTTCTCCTCCCACAATTTTCAGACCAGCTACTCGAGTTGGGCAATTCATTCTTCTTGTTATTTCAACTCCCATTTATGCTTGTTTTGGCATTCCTCCAAAATTTGTTGGGCCATCCAGCAATTGGTTTGCCATTCTAGTGCTTCCTCCAAGGCCGCGTCGACCTGATCATTGCTCCCAGAAGTCCCTGCATCTTGTGGGCTCCGTTTTGTCAATTTTCAGAGGGTTTTGGATGCAACGTCGACTTTTGGGTCACTTTGTTCTTCTTCTACCGATAGGAGGAGCCACCGTAGGCATTTCCTCCTAGGGACTGGTTCTAATGGCCATAACTCAGCCTCGTCGCTAATAAGCAATGGTCCTTCCTCTTCACACTCAAGCACTGGGTAATGCCCTCTTTCCTCTGTGCATTCAGGCACTGGTGAATGCCCTCTTTATTCACTGAAATAGGGCAATGCCAATTGCTCAATCCTCGTCATTTCCACTGTAGGTCTTCCCTATTCTTGCCTTGTTTCAAAAATAGCATCCTATTGCCCTTCTTGGCCGCCATCTCCCTCTACATCAAGGTTTTACCTCTATGCTTCTACATGGTAGACCAGTGTTGATATCAGCCCATGGTGGGCCAAGGCAGACGATGCTCCCTTTTGGTACCTAGCCACTTCATCCCTTAGAGCATTTTCTAGGTATAAGGGCACATTCAACTTCCTTCCATGCACCAGGTGATTGAGAAACTACACATGGTTAGCGTGTAGATGGGTATACTTCTCGGTGCATGTAAATAATAAAGCAACCTACTTGAATATCTTCAATAGATTCATGGGAAGGCTAGTTTTGGGAAGCCCTTCCTTGTCTATCTACATATTTTCCCCTGGAAGTAGCACTTCTACATATGGCTTCAACAGTCTGCATTTGTATATGCATTCCCTTATGAGGGGAAATCCAGTTGCCTGCGAGATGTATTCAGGGGTGACTAGAATTTCTACCCCCCATACCTAAGCTACGTCGCCCCTCAAGGAGGAAAAAAATTCCTTGGTTTCCTCCATATCCTAGCCCTGACTGACCAGGGTACAGTATTCAAGCCATCCCTCGACCTCAAACTGTGTCTTTATCACTCCCCTGATTCCTTTCGTATCACTCGGTTCATTCTTCTTCACCGCATGATTCTTTGACCTTCCTCCCATGGCGCCTTCCCTTACTACTACATTTTTTTCTATCCTTCCTTCTTCAGGAAGGTGCCTTCTTATAGGGAAGGCACCTAACCTTAGCATTTATTTCTAGGGTACACCTTTCAAGCCATATCATTGATGCGTAGTTGTTATACCATCATTAATTCTCAATGAATCTGTCAATCCAGGGCAGTGTACAAGGCTATATGCGGGAGAAGAAGTGAAACAGCTATAACTTAGGTCAATCTAGGGCAACAAGTCTTATTGGTGGAATCGGTTTGGTGGGGGGTTTTGGAACATTCCTATCTCTAAATTGCATGAATTAAATCTTAATCTAAGTTGCAGAATTGGAAACTAATCACTAACTGCAGAAATGAAGTCCTAATTACAATTGCAGAATAAGACCTAATTATATTGCAGAATTAACAGTTGCAAAATTGAAAGTCTGATTCTAATTGCAGAAAGGAAATCTAATTACTTTTGCAGTAATGAAAGTCTAGATCTAATGTGGAAATAAAAACTATCAAAATTCTGTAATAGAAGGTTGTCAATCCTCTGTTCAGATTTTGACAGCAAAACATAAAAATGCAGAAAATTGCTGAAAAAAATAGTAAATGCTGAAAATAACAGTCTGAAAATAAAGTGAAAGCTTGGCTGAAAGTAAGATTGCAACTAAAACATTAAGCACAAGATTTATCTTAGCATAAATAAACTAATATTGTAAATATTGTCAACTATTGACAAGCAATTTACATAACAAGTTCTGCAACTCATTCTGCTGCAGCAAAATCAGAATAAAAACCTGTTATGTTAGTCCTCCTCCTAGGTCTGGAAGTGGCTAGCCTCTTTGTCCAGAAGAAGGTGTAAGTCTCTCTCTCTTTCTAAATCTTAATCACATTCATTTACAAGTAATTTTAAATAGAACTGGTGCACTTTATTGATCAAAAGACATGATTACAAGAATTTTGCTGAAAAACTGTTACAGGATTGTAACAGTCAATTCCTAGTTATACTCTGTATTTAGCTTCCTTACTCTATTTTCTATCTATCTGTTATTTCTCTACCTCTTTTATAGCTCAACCTGAATGGGAGAAATATTTATAGCTATCCTATGATATTATTACAAACAAAGAATATCTCAAAAGATCTAATCCTAAAATGCTGCAACAAATTTTGGTTTTATCCTAGAAGAGGACTAAAACCTGATCTTTCCCTTAATGATGGATTTGTTCGGCAATGACGGCAAAGACAGATGGAGGATATTTCTCTTTATTTTTTCCAACCTTTATTTCCCTTTTTTTTCCTTCATAAATTGGTCAAAAAGGTCAAAAACACATTCTGTTCTTCATTTCGAAGATAAGTGGCTTCATTCCGAAGACAGTGCAGTTTTCATTCCGAAGATCGCTCATTTCGAAGATACTGCATTCTCATTTCGAAGATCGCTCATTCTGAAGATACTGCATGCTTCATTCTGAATATCCGCTCATTCCAAAGATACTGCATGCTTCATTTCGAAGATCCGCTCATTTCGAAGACGCTGCTTTCTTCATTTCGAAGATCCGCTCATTCCGAAGATGCTATGTTTTCTTCATTTCGAAGATATCTGTTCATTTCGAAGATGCTTCGGAATGAACAAATGTATGCTTTCCATTGGTTTCTTCTGCATCTCTCAGGTGGGTTATCTCCTAAGATCAAATTCTAATGGTCTTCATCCCTTTCCTCATGTGAATTCCATGCCTTGCTATTTATGGAAAGCTGGCTGGAATTTATATGGGAAAGACCAGTTTTTGCTGCATGACAATAGTTTGCTTGCACTGTTGCCAGATTTAGGTGAAGTAAATGCTTGAAACAAATCAGAATATGATTAGTGAAATGCTGCTATTATTCTAAGCATATCCCATTGTAGCAAATCATAACAAAAAGAGCACAAAACTATGCAAAAAGCTGTAAAATCAACATATAATATTTCAAATACATTGATCATGAAAAATGGTTAATATACAGCATATTAAATAAACTTAACTAACATATCAAATAAAACATAAGAGTTTATAGGCATTTTTAGTGTACAAAACATGTTATAATTGAGGCATTTCCAGGCCTCATCAATCATTGGCATGCGGTTCTGGCTATGGGGGGATATGATTTTTATGACGATGATATTTTTTGTCTTTGCATAATTTATAAATAATTATATAAAAATTTGAGTTACTATGCACATACCTCTTTCGGCATTCATCTAGGATGGATATGGTCATCTGATGTCACTCATTTTTGTGGTGGTTTTGTTCCAATCAAGGCATCTAGGAGACATAAGTGCTGGCTGTATGTGGAAGGCGCTCTTTGGTACCTTTCCCATGTGGAAGGGGCTTATGTGGTGCCTTCCCGATGTGGAAGGCACTTAGATGGTGCCTTCCCAATGTTGTCAGTGCTCTCTAAATGGATGCACCTTCCGGTGGTGGAAGGTGCCTTTTTGATTGGATGCACCTTCCAGTGGTGGAAGGTGCCTTCTTGATGATGATGCCTTCCTATATAGATATATATATTTTATTTTGTGTGTGTGCGCCTTCTCTATAATGAAGGCACCTTATTCAAGCAGGGCACCTTCTTTATAATGAAGACACATTCTTCTGGCGAGGCGCCTTCTTTATAAGGAATGTGCATGATTCTGGCGAGGCACCTTCTTCATACGGAAGGCACCTTCTTTTGGCTATGCGCCTTCTTCATATGGAAGGCACCTTCTTCTAGCAAGGTGTCTTCTTCATACGAAAGGCACCTTCTTCTAGCTGGGCGCCTTCTTCTGGCAGGGTGCCTTCTTCTGGTGGGGCACCTTCTTTATAAGGAAGGCACCTTCTTTTGGCTGGTGCCTTCTTTATAAGGAAGGCACCTTCTTTTGTGCCTTCTCAATGTGGAAGGTGCCTTATTCTCGGAAATCATGTTACGATTGACTAGGAAAGGGTGATCAAATATTCTTAGTCTTACTTCGCGTTGCCTCAGCTTCTACCTACAAGTGTCAGTGTTAAAATTTTGAGTCAAATCAGGCCTAGTTTCCTAGATACCTATTCCTCATGCTGTCAGGTCCTCCACCTACAAAAAGCAAATGAAAAGAAAGAAAAAAATAAATGCAGTTAGATGCATTTCGTGCTTGTCAGGACCTAGATTAGGATGCTTGCAGCTTGCATGCTGGTGTCGTCCCTACAAAACACATCATAAGAAAAAAAAACTAAATTAACTAATGTTGGTGAGCACCTCCATGCCCACTGTTTTGTCTGTTAAGAGTTTGGTCTAGATATAACAATATGGGGTCTCTCCCACATCTATTCTGGATTCCACCTGTAAGGTTTTGGATGTGTTATAGGGGCACAGTCGGTGGTCATTGACCATTAACACGGTGTTGCTACTATCAATTGTTCTAACATGCACTACCCCATTCTTGATGAGCTCTACCACCTCATACGGTCCCATCCATATTTGCATTAATTTACCTTTTCTTTCCTAGAACTAAGAATCATACAACAACACCCATTCTCCTTCTTGGAACTGCTTCAGTTTAATGTGGCGATCATACCACCGCTTTCTTTACTTTTGTATGATTTTTGTTCTCTATAGGGTGTCCATTCAGATTTCATCCAACTAATCTAGCTGTCGAATCCTTTCTTCTTAAGCATCATCCAAGCTCAAGTTCAATTTTGAAGCCATCCTCAATGTCTTGATTTCAAATTCAATGGGCATCATCGCACTCTTCCCATAGACCAGTTGGAAGGGTGTGAAGCCTGTGGTGGATTTCCATGTGGTATTATATGCCCAGACTACCTCTGGCAACCATGTAGTCCAATCCTTTCTATGTTGATGCACGGTCTTCGTTGGGATGTTCTCTATTTCTCTGTTCGTCACTTTCACTTGCCCATTTTCCTACGAATGGTAGGGTGTAGTTTTATTGTGTCAAACTCTATATTGATCCATCAACTCTTTGATCAACCTGGAAGGTAAATTGAGGCCCCCGGTCTGTTGTTATCTCTCTAGGGACCTCAAATCATGTAAAAATGTGGGTAAATAAGAAATCGATGACTGTTCTTTCTTTTGAATCTCTCAACGCTTGAACTTCAACCCATTTGGTGACGTAATCTGTATAGACCAAAATAAACCTCCTCCCTATTGAAGGTGGATTAATTGGTCCCATGAATTCCATGCCCCACTTATCGAAGGGTTCCAGGTGTACCTAAGGCTGGAGGGGCATTTCGTCTCGATGGGTTGGTCTACCCATTCTTTGGCATTCATCGCACTTGCTGGCGTATGTAGCTACATCCTTGAATGGAGTGGGCCAAAAGTACCTAGCCTATAGGATTTTATAGGCAGTTTGTTTCCCTACAAAGTGTCCTCTGCATGGTTCGTCATGACATGCTTTGAGTACTTATGAGAACTCCTGCTCTGCTATGCATCTCCTTATAATATGGTCACATCCTATTTTGAATAGGAGGCCATCAATCCATAGGAACGATGTGCTTTTCTCTATGACCACCTAATTTTCTTAGAAAGAGAGAGCAGGTGAGGTTCTTTCGGTGGCCAAGTAATTGGCTATATTTGCATACCATGGGATTTGCTCACTAATGGTGAACAAATGTTCATCCAAAAACTGGTCTTCCACTATTTGTATAGTCCGCCAGTATCAATCGAGATAGAAAATATGCTATGACATTGTCCTTACTGGTTTGTTGACTATTGTGATGTCGAATTCCTGCAGTAACAAGAGCCACCTGATAATTCTTCCACCAATGGCCAGCTTGCTCATCAAGTATCTGATAGCCACATGGTCCTTGTGGAAAAATACCTTATACTCGATGATATAATGGCAAAATTTGTTTATGGTGTGCACAACTACGAGGAACTCCTTCTCCGTCACCGTGTAGTTGAGCTTAGCTCCAGCCAAGTTTTTGTTGACATAGTAGATGGTGTAAAATTCTTCGCCATCTTTCTATCCTAGAACTACTCTAATTGCACCGTTGGATGCATCACAGTAGATATGGAATGGTATGGTCCAATTTGGTCCTCTTAAAACCAGTGTGGATATCAGTTTTCCCTTAAGCAATTGAAACGCTTCTTTGCAGTCTTCCATCCAATTGAACTCCACATCTTTAGATAATAGAGTGTGTAGTGGTTTTGTAATTTTGTTGAATTCGATGATAAATCATCGGTAGTACCCAATTGATCCAAGAAAAATCCTCACCTCTCTCTGCGTTTTGGGACTGGGTAGGTCTCTGATGACCTCAATTTTTCTTTTATCAACCTTTATTCCTTCTACGGAGAGGTGGTGTCCTAGTGTGATGCCTTCTTACATCATCATAAAGCATTTCTCGTTGTTCAGGGACAAACTATTTTCCTTGCTTCTTTCGAGAACTCTTTCCAAGTTTGTCATTGCCTCTTCAAATGTTTCTCCATATACAGTGAAGTCATCCATGTATACTTCGACCGTGTCTCCCATAATGTCTAAAAATATGCTAAGCACCACCCTTTGAAAGGTGGCAGGTGCGTTGCATAATCCGAAAGGTAATACCCGGTAGGCAAACGTTTCCCATGGGCAGGTGAACGTTATCTTGTCCTAATCCTCTTCTCCCATCTGGATCTGGTTTTATCCACTGAATCCATCCAAGAAGGAGAAATATTTCCTCCCTAAGAGTGTATCTAAGACTTGATCAATGAATAGGAGTGGGAAGTGGTCCTTCTTGGTTGCTTTATTTAACACTTTGTAGTCCACACAGATTCACCATTTCCCATTCTTTTTAGGGACTACCACTAACGGTGATACCCACTCACTGTCAGAAATCAAATAGATGAATCTGGCAGTCAAGATTTTTTGCATTTCTTCCTTGACAATGTCTTTCATTGTCAGATTCATTCTTCTCTGTGGTTTCCTGCTTGGAGTTACTTGATCATCTATGTATATATGATGGGTATAGATCTCTGGGTTTATACCCTTCATATCTGAGTAATCCCATGCAAATACATGTTGGTGTCTAACTAGGAGCTCTTCTACTTTCATCAATTATGTGGGAGTCAACCCACTGCTGACATTCAACATCCTTCTTGGCCCGACATGTATCTGCTAAATGTGGTGATCTTGGGTGCCAGCCAATGATGATCTAGGTGTAGAGATGGAGGAATCCCCATGGAGGAACTCCACAATAGCACCATATTCATCTTCTTCTGCCAACTCATCCAATGTCATCACCGACTGGATCATGGATAGCTCAGGATTTTCATGCTCGATCAACATGGGTTCTCCTACTGAGTCAACGGACTGTGCTAGGGATGAAATAGTCAACCTTTTATTGTTTCATCCATCGAAGATGGTCATCAGCCCATCCCAACAGTTGATGTAAGCATCAGTTGTTTCCAGCCATGGCCTTCCCAAAATGAGTGGGTAACAGCCCAACCTAGTATTATATTGCAGGACTAAAAAGTCGACTGGGTATTCCCATGTGCTGACTGTCACTATTACATCTTCAAACATTCCTTTCGATGCCATGGTCAATCGATCGACCAGCTTTAGCTCTATCACAGTGGGTTTCAAGTTCATGAGTTGTAGCCTCTGCATGGTCTCCTGAGGCATTACGTTGATGGCTGCTCCAAGATCGACCAACGTATTGGATAGGTAATGTCCCTCAATTTTTACAGTCAACATCGGGCTACCCGGGTCTGCATACTTTGGATGGCATGTTTTGCCCATCATCAAATATGCTAGTTTACCCATGAAATTGATATTCTGGGTTGCTCTTCGTCCTGGATTTCTTAGACACATCTCTCTTATCACCTTGGTATATATCAGAATATATCAGATGGCTTGAAATAATGGAATTATCACTGTGAGGTTCTTTAAGCTAGAAAAGATATCGAACTCCAGTTGTGTTACTTTCCTCTATTCTTGTAGTTGGTTGGGAAATGGAGCCTTTGCTCTCTCAGGAGTTTCTTCTATTATCTCTTCTACAAGAGGTGTTTCTCCTACCTCTTCCTCCTATTCTACCAGTGGAGGTGTTCCTACTCCTAGCTATCTACCAAACCTAAGTTGAATATGGTACATTGAATACATCTCACCCTCCATGTTGTATGTTGGTTGGTTCACCTTGTTATTCGAATTTGTCATCGATTGTGAAGGTAGCTACACAGGTCTCACTACTGGCAACATCGTTAAATTCTATTGGGGGTGAGCTGGTGCTACATTTTGTGGAGCCTGATTCCACAAAGTGTGGCCTCGCCACTGCTGCCCAGAATATGGATATGGCATCCATGGCTGCTGGTTCAGGAATGTTGTTGGGGGTATGTTGGGCCAGGGTGATGGCCCCCACCACCCCATGTTAGGTGGTCAAGGTGGACCTTGATGCATGTATGGTCCTCACCCATATGATGGAATTTCGATTGGCATATTCCCTACAGGGGATTGTGGCCAACTCTTCTGATTTCCTATGAAGTAGGCATCCGCACTTTCAGCATCCTCCTGATTACTGGGCAGTTGTGGGCAAAATCGCATTTTATGGTTCAGGCTACAAACTATGCATACTCTGACTTTGTTCTCTGATAATACATTCTTTGCATGCTTCCCTCTGCATTTTGTGCAAAAATAAGCCAATGTTGATTCATTTTCTTGCTTCATTTTCTCTAACAGTAGCGTATCCATTTGCAATGCTAGAGATGAGAGTATTTCACTCTTTAAATCTTCTAGAATGTTACCTATTTTTGTCTTCGTGACTAAATCAGTCACTTTCATGGTTCTAGAAGTGGTCTTGCCTCTCCTTCTTGAGTAGTTCCGACATAGTTGTCGAATGTATTCCATAGCGTGTTGGTAGACGTCACCTCCAGAGATCATGTTAAGAGCCTCCAGTGATTCATTGGTAAGTCCTCTCAAAAATATGCTTTTGAGGGACTTATCAGATAGTTTCATGTGAGGAGATCATTGAATATTGAAGTTGAATCTCTCCTAGTATTCCTTAAGAGACTCATATTCTTTCTGCATCATGCTCAGGACCTCTTGTCTAGAGTCTCTTGCTCTCTTGAAATATTGGTATTGCTCTAAATAGAGCTTCTTCATTTGATACCAAGTGGCAATGTGTTTGTCTCCCAGACCGATGAACCACCATAGAGCTGCATCATCCAATGTGGAAGGAAAGAGTTTCAACTTTTGCGTATCAGATTTGTAGTCCACAAACCTGCATAAGACATCAAACTTAAATAAAAATAGGTCAGGGTCCTCATTTGGGTATCCTCTGAAGGTCGAAAGGTGAGCAGGGGATATTTTTTTCATTTTGGTATCTCCTACTCCTTCAATCGGGAAACTAAATCCAGATGAGACTTCTTCATTGTCAAACATTTTTTTAGGAAATATGGTCTCTAATGCAGCATTTATGGCCTTACGATCGTTAGACTTTCTGAGTCAAGG
The DNA here is from genome assembly GCA_028583015.1 of Wollemia nobilis. NCBI lineage: Eukaryota > Viridiplantae > Streptophyta > Pinopsida > Araucariales > Araucariaceae > Wollemia > Wollemia nobilis. Next base: position 2,735,903 of record JAQPPZ010015413.1, read on the forward strand.
CTCTAAGGTTATCTGGTGTTATCGTTCGATCTTATACATATTTCCACAACAGGGCTTCCTCTAAGGGTGTCTTATTAAACAGGGGATTTATGATGATTCGTTCTTCCCCATGTTTATGGGATGAGGAAGCATTTTACATAAAGTGTGGCTCCTCACTCCAATGGATTGCTGGAGGTGGGTCAGGCGAGTCTAATTCAAATTTAGAATGTTTGGCTGACTCATGTTCTGATGGATTGGTTTTATGAACCAACCATCAGGTCCTCTTCTTATCGAAGAACTCATACAAGGTCAGATGGAAGGTTTTTGGGTATTGTAGATAATCTAGTTGAGACACTTCCTCGACAATGACACCAAAATGTTGCAGGACAAACAAGGTTAACTTCTTTCCTACTTTTATCACATGCTCATGCATTTAATTTATCAACCCATGGAGCTTCGTAAACTTGCGAAGGGTCTTGAACAAGATTACTCACAATACCACTTGAGATGAGTCCGCTAGTTCTAGTATTGGGGGTCTTTCAAAAGGTTGTCAATCATTCATGCACTCCTCAATAATTTACATAAAAACAATTAAATCTACAGAAAGGAAATATTCACACATTCTTGGAAATGAACCTACTACAAATACTGGAAATAGCAATGCGATAAACAATCTTATAAAAGTGGTAAACTAATCTAGAAAACACAGGAAAAATAGGGGAAGAAATATGGCTTGGAGTGGGCCCAGGCTCCAGCAGCTTCCTCCCTACTGAACATGCACTTAGAAACTCTTAGAACTGTATTATGATTATCAAGTATTACAATGCTTCTTCTGTATATCTCTCTATATTTGCTATCAAAAATATTCTATCTCCTATATATATCTTCTCAGAGAGGTCTGCATGTGTTTATATAGCACACCCACAGAACTTATCTTACAAAGAAGTTATAACAGTCGATTCATTCCAGACTAAACTAAGACAGTTTGGTAAATGTGATCGGCGTCTGCTAAAACTGGCATGTTTGCTGATTGGTTTATGCTTCGCCTGGCATTGGTAGGATGTTCTCATATGTCGGTGTGATCCCCAATTTAGCTCTACATGACATAGAGTTGGAACTGCACCAGCCGCTATTGTCCACATCGTGCTTGTCTGGTCAACGAGCGAAGAATAGGGGCACCTTCCCTATGAGGAAGGTGCCTAAGTATGTCGGATGCATTCTCTATGCGAAAGGTGCCTTACTGTCGTTGGCACCTTCCTAGAAGAGGAAGGCTCTTATATTCTATTGGTGCATTTTTGTGGTAGGAAGGCACTTGCCTTCTAGTGGTGCCTTCCTATCGGTGCCTTCCTTATGAGAGGAAGGCGCTTGCCTTCTAGTGGCGTCTTCCTTATGAGAGGAAGGTGCTTGCCTTCTAGTGGTGCCTTCCCGTCGGTGCCTTCCTTATGAGAGGAAGGTGCTTCTTTTCCTTTGGTGCATTCCTGGAAGAGGAAGGCGCTGGCATTCTATTGATGCCTTCTTGGGAGAGGAAGGCGCCTACTTACATTTGGCATCTTCCTGGAAAAGGAAAGCACTGGCCTTCTATTGGTGCCTTCCTGGGAGAGGAATGCGTTTGTCTTTCCTTGACGCATTCTTAGAAGAGGAAGGTGCCTACTTAAGTTTGGCACCTTCCTGGAATAGGAAGGCGCCTACCTTCTCTGCATTGATTCTAAAAGAAACAAAGTGTCAGGTCCATGAAAAAACCTCGATTGATCCAAATCTAACTAAATCAACTGCAATTCCACAAAAACACATTGAAAACACATGAATTAGATAACACGCATAATTTCATCAAATAATTATATAATCATTTATAAACATATGCAATCCTTATTATACAGTCGCATAATAATCAAGAAATTGTATACAAAATATGAGCATTTTTTATGCTCATTACCAATGAAGTAGGAGCACTCCGACCACCACCGAAATCACCAACCACTAGACAACAACCTTGATGTTGCACTTGCAAGAGATTTTTTATGCACAAAGAGCATATTTCCGAACTCCTATGAATGCAAGTACGTGACATAGATTGTAGGCAGAGGTCCTTCGAGCATAGTAGGATTTGCATATGGGGAAAAGAAGTAAAGATCAAGAAATTGTAGTCGTTCGGATTGATTGTGCTACATAGATAGAAGTTATAGGTGGATGAATATATTTTGGAGAAAAATAAAAAAAATCTAAGATTTTAATATTAACCAATGGAGAGACCCTAAATTCCTCTACCTATCCTAGCTTACAACATGGCATTGCCTTATTGCCCAGCCATGATTCGGGCACATATGCAATTTTTGATGGATATTTTGACATTTTTGGTGTCTGGAAACAGCTTTTTAGTAGAAGGCAAGAATTACAACAAGGTTGGTTTGTTTTTGGTACCAATATTAGTCCCACATTGCCTATGTTAAAGGTAAAAGAGACTTTAAAGTCTCTAGGGATTGTATAAGCTATTATGAGCACCTTAAGGTTCTCACACAAGCTGTTCACATGGTCATGCCACTTGCAAGCACTCATACAGGTGTACACTTGGTGGTTACCAAGTGTCAATTTTTGTTTAGCATGCAGATCGAGTTGTTGACTTTGGGTTCGGTTCAGGACTATTGGATACTCTATGGTTTTTGGTCGTAGATTTTTTAGTCACGGACGAGAGTTGATCGCCCGCACAATTCAAATTAAACCAATGTTTTGGTTCCCATAGGAGACAAATTTTGTCGTCGAGAACCTTGGAAGGAAATTTTGAAATTTTAAATTCAAATTTTCAAATATTGGCACCATAGCCAGGAGAAAAAGGTGAAAACTTCCATTTTTGGTCAATTTTTAGCCAAATATTTTACAATATTTTGCAAATTTCTACAATTTAATCCATTTATTTTGCCTCCTAACCAATTTTTGGCATTGTAAGGGCTAATTTTTTCAAATTTTTAGTGCTAATTTGTAATTGCAAAATTTAATTTAATTTTGTAAAAGCACTTTAAATAGCCCATTTTTTGGAAAGTTTGGAAGGCAAATGATTGTTAAAATCTAGGCAATTCTTACATTAGAAAAATTATCAAATTCCTAAGCCTATATTAAGTTCTTGCATCCATTTTATAATCCTCCTAGTCTGGCATATACTTAGAAAATATAGCCCAAGACCTCAAATCAAACATGGAAAACCTTACTATTGTAGTAGATATTTTAGCAGAGAAGGTTAAAGACATTGTGGTGCAATTAAACCCTAGAGATATAAAAAATCATCACAATCATGCAAGTAAAGTTAAATGTGACGTCAAAGTATGTGAGAGAACTAGGGATCCTGATGTCTTGTCTACATGTATTTTGGATATGCAAACTAGGTTTACTTATGCTAATTTTTTTGAGGATGAACATTTTGCATTTGCTATAGTCAAACTTATAGGTTTAGCAAAAGTTTTATTTGTAGAAATACAAAGCCATAATGCCACAATGACTTGGAAAGAATTGATCCAAATTCTGAAAAACACATTCTTTCCACCAAACTACCAAAGTGACCTCACTACCAAGTGGTATAGATTGAGGCAAGCCTATAGTATGTTTATTTCTAACTATATTTTCCAATTTAATAGGCTAAGGGTACTTCTTGGTGTGAGATATTCATAAGAGGATTTGATTAACAAATTCACTCGTGGCTTGCAAGATCAAATTTTCAAGGAAATCAAATTCAATGTTTTCCTCACCTTGGATGTGGCATTCAATCATGCAATTCTTGTAGAGGAGAAAGTTGGTGCATATCACAAATCTTGTTCATCATTAGCTCTTCCAGAGGTGGGAATCAGTATCAATAGAAGGTGAATAACACTTCTCATTCTTCCCCTCATTCTTCTTCTTCTCCCATTTCTCCTAAAGCACATTCTTCCTCTTTTCATTATAAAGATCATTCTTCTTCAATGTATTGTAAATTTTGTAAAAAGAATGGTCATGTAAAATCTAAATGCTTTACTTTTGAAAAATTCAAGAAGAAGAAATCCCTATTTGTATAGCCTACACATGAGGAACCACATGACGGTCCCATTATGGCTACAAGGACAGAAGAGTATCCTACTTTAAAGGGTAAACTGAACAAAGTTACCATTATGTCAAATGTATTTTCTCAAGGGGGTCATGACCATTTGTTTGTCACTAGAGACCACCTTACACATTATTTCTATGTTGATTGTATCATAGATAATGGATCGCAAAAGAACATCATTGCAAATTTCATTGTGGAGAAGTTGAAACTCCCCATCAAGCCACATCACCAACCATATGCACTTGGGTGGAAAGATGTAGACTCCACATATAACATCACCCACACTTGCACCTTGAATTTTTCTTTTGGTGACAAGTTTGTGGATAAAGTAAGATGTGATATCATAGATATGGATTGTTGTGGACTATTACTAGGTAAACCTTGCCAATTTGATAGAAATTCTATTTATCATGCTAAAAGGAACACCTACACATTGGAGTTGCATGATAATATCTACTTGATACAAAGCACTACACCTACATCCAATTTGATGTTAAGTCGAGGCAAGTAAGGAAGACACTAATTCAAGCACTCATTTTGGATCCTACTTGCATTAGTTCTATACAAAATGAAAAGCAAGCACCATCAAAGGCACATGAGAATGAATAAGTTTCACTCCCACCAAATGAACAATTACAAGAGCAAGTGGTTAAGGAACCCATCATTCTCGCTAATTAGAAAGATATCATTCACTCCATTGGTATCATTTTGGGTACACCTCTAGCTACACAACCACTTTTTCCATAGAAGTTACCTTTGGCTTTGCCCACTCCCACCATTTCACACATGGAGGAGCAAGCTAAGGTTACTTCATTCATTGAGCACAAGCAGAGCCTTCTCAGTAAGATACCACAAGACTTATAGGAGATTCCGTAGGAGTAGTAGAAAGTGGTGCGTAAACATCATAATACTCACTCATCATAGGTTGGAGACAGATTTTGGGTTCCTTTGGATAAGTTTCACTTACCAGAGACACCATTTCAAGATCCTCTTTCGGTACCTGATCCTGCTTTCAACCCTACATCAGTAGTGGCACCTAATCTTCAGCTTTCGCTCATTTTAAATAAACTTTTTGAGATGAATAATCATCACACTAGATAGGTTTCTTCCACTTTTTACCTTGTCGTACATCACGGTCACTTTCCACACATGGTTCACTGGATTCCTCACCATGATATGGCCCATGACTTTCCACATTTGTTGAGAGCATTGGGGTCCAATGCTTCTATGATTGGGAGGAGTGTTGAGGATACTTAGGCTTACCCACTTAAGACTAAGTTAATATTTTATTATTTATTATTATTATATTAATTTCCTATTTCATGCACTTTGTATTCACGTGAGGCATATTATGCCCATGTTAAAAATAGGTTGTCAAGTTGTTTGGGTGTTTAGTTAGCTCTTAGAGATCTTCCTCATCTTCTAGAAGTTAGTTGTCACCTTTGTTTAGCAGATGGTTATCTGTTAGTTAAGTGGTTGGCCATGTTTGGTAACTTGTTACAACCACTTAACCATGTGAGATTCTTTTGTGTTTCTTATATATTGCATTGCATCAATAAAGAAATCAACTTCACGTTGAGTTCCTACATCATAAGTGGTCCCCAGTCTATTTTTCCAAATATTCCACTTGCATAGCAATTTTTTCATCTAATTATTTTTAATTTTTTTGTTCTCAAGTACCTGAAGCCATATTCTAGGATATGCAACCTTCTAAAGATATTAAAAATAGAAGTTTGATTTCAAGGGTTACTATTTTTAGTAAGGAGCCCAAAAAAGGTTTTGGGTGTTGTATATCAAAATAATCAACTCAAAAAGATGATCACAATGGACTAGGTCCCACGATGACATTTTTTGACATCCCTAAAAAATTTCATGGAGGCTATATACCAAACTAAGCAGCTCTATGAGACGGTCACAATGAGCTATATACCACAACACTATTTTTGGGAACCCCAAACTTTTATTTTTATTTATTTTTTAGGGGAACTGTTGTCTTCAAGTGTTGTCATTTTTTCTCTTTGAGGCTTGGTTTTCTTAGAAAATTAATTTTTTGTTAGACAACCCCTTATCAGACTCTACACGTCTATTACTGACTACTAACACTATTCTATCAATCTTGACATTGTTCTATCATTGACACTAGGGATCACTATTCTGACAACTTTTTGGTCTAACTCTGTCATTGACTATTCCCTATCTATTACCAATTTTGACTATCATAGGCAACTATTACTAACATTAATAGTTGATAACTCTATCTTTATTGTTACTAAATTTTACAAAATTTATACTTGACTATTACTAACATTGACAACTTTATCCTCATTGTTACTGACTCTAACTATTTCTATCTTGATTGTTATGTTCCTTTGTAAATTATTTCATATGTTTCATATAGTAATTTTTGGATATGGAAGTCTCCTTCATATGCTTAATTTTTATGGTAGGATTTTGGTTACAGGTTTAATATTCAACAAAACAAGATTATTTGCAAGCTTAACATTCAATAAATTAGGGTACTCTAAGCTAGGGTGTATGTACTACCCATAGGCCCTCTTTTATACCATAATGATGAATGATAGTTCCTAGACCAATATTTCATACCACTACTCAAGGAGGATTCCATGCATACCCTTGAGCACACTACCTACCTCTCTGATAGTATAGGAGGATGATATTTTTGAATGCTATGTTTGGTGTACTATGGATAATACAAGGCCAAAAATCTTCCTAGGGCTAAAGGTTTCTCCTAATCCTATAGGGTCTCCCAATATACTTGAAGATATGTGGAAGCTCAATTCCATACATAGGTGTTGTTTGAGGCCTAGGTATTGAAGCTTGATCACCCCTCACTTCACTAGATGCTTTATGGGTAATCTATCTTAGCCAATAACGACAACTCCTCTATGATATTTTAAAACCCTTGGTACAAGGTTTCTAACCTAATAAACTAATACAAGAAACAAAGGTTGGATATATATATATATATATATATATATATATATATATATATATATATATATATATATATATATATATGTATATATATATATATATATATATGTATATATATATATATATATGTATAAGGAAACTGGCAAAAAAAACACAAAAAATTTATACCTAACATTCGGAATGGCAGAAACTATCATAGTCATAGTAGAACATAGACCTGGAAAGTACTCTAATACCACTTGTTAGGAACCTTATCATTAAAATCAATGCATTCACAAAAATATTATAGTAAAATATAAATTTATGAAACATAAGATATTGCAATATGAAATATAAGTGCATAAATATAACAATCTCACAACATAACATAAAATCGTAGTCCAATTTGAGGGAGAGACCTCCTTCAATAATTTCATTCAATTATGTAAAAAAATACATTCATTCATGTCCCTCATAGTTTTAAATACTTCATCTCACTACCTAACACTCAAGGTTGACTTACATGCAAAATGCCACCCAAGTTAGAATCTTCTACCAAATAAAACATTTACATTCTTGATAACAATTTACATAAAATGGCTAATGCCATAAAATATTACAAAATATTATATATATCATTACAAATATTAACATGGGATCTCCCATGTTAAGTAAGGGTTATCACATCATAGTGTTAGGATGGGGTCCTAGCAGTGAGGGTTGTCCTAATACAAGAAATATGGGATTGGGGTAGCCTTCCAATTTGGACCAAGTATTTCTCAGCTCGGGATACTATTTGGTATACCTCTGGTAGGGTGTTTCCTTCTTTATATTCTTCTATGATAGTAATATTTTAATTGAGTTCCTTTATTCAATAAACAAAATTTATACCAAGAAGGGGTTTGATTTTATCAAGGATCTTGCACAAGACCTCATGAAAATTGATATTGAAGTTCTCTGTTACTTCCATGGGTGGTTTTTTTATGGTATTTATGTTAACTTTTTGAATAGATTGACTAACAGAAAACTTCAACCAAGATCTAAAGATAAATCAAACTAATGCTTCTAATAATAAAATTTAATAGCAGCAAAATCTCATAGATAATATCTCATGAAATATGATAAAATAAACATAAAATACTGAGATTTCATTAATGATACAATTGATTACAATGGGAGGAATTTTCCTCTAATATATCCTTTTCTATGAATTTTCAGTACTCTGATTGTTGCTCTTCCTCTTCCATCTGGGAGTTAAAACCTTTCATATTCCTCATGAAGACAACTATCATTTTACCACATATCATGTGAATCTTCATGCTTTCCTATTCTAATGACATATGTGCACTCTACATAATGAACACTTTAGCACATGCACACCTAACTACAAAACACTTGTGCACTCTTTCTCTACCAAACTAATATTACAAGTGGAACCAAATAATGTAATATCTCAAACAAGTTAGCTGCTCAATGAGAGATAACCCAAAAAATTTCTTTCAAATTGGTCCACCAAAAGGTTGAAAAACTAATCCCAACTATTGATGGAGTGGGGGGGAGGGTGACACACCAATATTTTTATTTTCCTACTAGGGAATTTGTTAGTAGCTTGAGTGCTACATCCTAATGATTAATGTTGTACATAGAGCATAAGTTGATGAGGTGCCAAAAGTGCTCTATGGGGGTCACTGGACCTTCTCTCATGAATCATAGTAAGGATATTATTATCAAAACTAGAATGTCCCCCTATATTATCAATCTAGTTAGTAGTAATAAAAAACACCTATTGTTTCATGTTGATAGCCATCTATGTTGATAGTTTTGGGGCATTACCATATTTTCTCATGCTTGGGGTGCAAGCTTATAGATCACTAGATCAAACCTTTTGTCACTTTGTGTGGGTTCTTTTTCCTTTTATTAAATAGTAGAATCACCAATTGGTAAATGCTTATTACTAACAAGATAGATATTCCCACTATATCCTTGTACTATACCTTTATATTCAATTTCATGTTTTTCTTTATAGTGGAGTTGATAGGTAAATCTTCATGGTTCTACAACAAGTTAGAGATTGATATTTTCATTGAAACCTCAACTTGAATTCTAATCAGGGTATATATCTAGCAATTTGGGTCCCATTGAGCTTGCTAGTTTGATTTTAAAGGATAAAAAATGGTCCATATTCCCCAAGAATCATAGCTCCATGTAATGTAGTTCTCCATTGGGTGTGTCTAGTGCCTTATGACTCACTTAGAGTGCTAGTCTTAGGAAGTCTGAGGAGCATGGGATATGACTCCTTTGGATGAATTCGAAATGTTTTTATGAAGGTTGGCTCATTTTTTAGGTGCAATATTTAATGCTCTTCCCCCTATTCTACCCTAATCTATTGAGTTCTTTTCATGGAAAAGATAAAAGAGAGAAAATTGGAGAAACCTAACTAGCATAACTAGCCTAAGTTATGGGTGGTGATGTACCAAATATTATAGTTTCCATTTTGCACATTAGTGGATGAATGAATACATGAATTAGACATGATAGTGAAATTGAACATGGTCCCAATAATATATGGTTGTAAATCAAAATACTTCTTATTAAAGTTAGGATAGATACTAATCACAAACCCCACAAAAATATACATGAATATTCAAACCAAGACATAAATACTTGATAGTCATAGCTCATTCCATTCATGTTAAAAGCACATTGCATTCATACATAATTTAAAGAGGCTCAATGACCTGTACATGCAGTTTATCCAAGCTCATGTCCAAACTAAAATATAAAATGGAAAGAGGAGAAAAAATTGCTCAGGGTTAGATACAATACATGACAACAGTTCAACCTCCTTTACAAAATTGTAAGAGTGGCTATTTATAGTCTGAATATGAAATTCAAAATTCCCTCCAAGAGGTACTTTGAGTGGGAGGGCTAGTATACTCTTGGTTGTAGCATCTGAGGTATTGTACAACATTTATTTTAGGTAGTTTCAGGGTTGCCTTAGGGTCTAGTCATTATAAATATGGTTTTAAATGGGTGGAATATTTTGAGACATCATAAACTGGTATGCTTCCTACCCTTATATGGGTATCCATGCCCAAACAAAATTATTATTGGAATCTTTGTTTTATTTTTGCTTCGATGTTAGTTGCTTTGTCAACCTTCAAGTGGATCTAGTAACTGCTCCCATTAAACACTCTTTATCTTCAAATCTTGATGATCAAGTTTCTAAGTATAGCACAATTTCTAGTGTTTATATTGCATTTTGTTGCCTCCTTTTTGGACCACTAGACTATAGATATGTATTCCATAATAAATATAACTTCAAGAGCCTAGTTGAAACCTATGAATGGTTCTTTTATCTGGTTAATACTGATTTCATCATTGTTTGATCTCTTGCTTTATTATTAATATTGAGGGGTTTGAAGCTATCAAATTTTTCATGTGCTTTAAGTCCTTTCAATCATGTGGTTTTAGCTCTCTTATCTACCTTTTGCCTTATAAAATAGATTTTGGGGGAAAACCTTTATGTGGATAGGTAATCCATGATAATCTTGCCAACCTCAATTTTATAGGCAGTATCCCCCTTCCTTCCTTCATCTCTAGTTCTTGGGTTGTGCTCCCTAGGTTTGTTATTGGTTCCATTTTATGATTAACCTAGGATGCTTACCTCTTTGGATCCCAATTTCTCAGATAGGTTGCTTTAATTTATGGGTCCATTCTATCTTAGGGATGGACCCAAGGCTACAAATAAGGTAGAATCTTTATTTGCAGCTAAGTCTCATCAGTTATCACCAAAAATAATCTGGTGTATTTTTTGCATAGGGACTTGGCTCAGTTATTACCTATTTAGCTCATTCAGGTGATCAAGCTTACTTTGTGGTGTTGGGAGCCTCAAAATTATTAAAAAATTTCAACAAGGGTTCTTTCTTAATAGTAATTTTATTTTCATATTGGCATCATCTTTGCGATAGGTAGATAAAAAATTTAGGTCCTTCATTTTTCTCGACATTGGATAGGACCTTAGCTCGAGTTATTTTCCTTGGTATAATTTACTTTATGTAGTGAGGACTCACTAGATGCACCTATGCTCCTCCAAATTCTAGTTTTGAATGAGGACATCATTCATGTAAACCATCCCTCATATCTAAAAGTGGTATAAACACATTTTCCATCAACATATACAATATTGTTTGGGCATTGCACATCCTAAACAAAATTACCTTAAACTCATAAAACCTATACCTTATCACATATGTGGTATTATCCTAATCAATTATTGTTATCTTGAATTCATAGTACCCTTTCCTTATATCTAGTTTTGTGAAACACCATGCACCCTACAAGATATCAAAGCAATTCACAATTAATAGAAGTGGGTAATCGTTCTTGTATTTCAACTTATTCAGAATTTACTAATCAATGTACAATCAAAGCATCACGTATTTCTTTTATAGAAATGATATTGGTTCTCAATACAGGGATCATGGTAGTTGAATACATCTCACATTGCATCACTCGAGTTTCCAATTAAATTCTATTATTTTTAGTCTAGACAACTTGTAAGGTGCTTAAGAAGGTCTCTATGGTCCCAACACAAGCTCAATCTTATGATGTATATTAACATTACAATATATCCAATGGAAGTTATGTTATCTTGTATTTATCAAAATTTTCGAGTACATTCACCACTTCTATTAGGAAAGGAGTCTCTAACTCATTCTCATTGTCCAAATTTCCATAAGCACTACTAGGAACATAAGATCATTAGATTTTTTGGTGGTATTTTTGGAGCTGATAGTGAAAATTATTTCAATGTGTATTATTTGTGTTCTCTCTATTATCTTCACAATACAAGAGATCTCCAAATCCATAATGACCAATCTCTCCATGTGAGGCATAATAACAACCTTTGCCAAAAAAAATAAAATCTTTACCAATGAAAAGATCAAAGTATGACATCTCGATGGAAATTAGATCCTATGGACTTGCTAATTCTCCACCTACAACATCACACTCAATTAACTAGGGTATCTACTACTTTCAATATAAATGTCCGTCTTGAACTTGGAGGTCCAAATATTTCTCTTGTTTAATTGAGACATAGTTGTGCATGGCACTAGTATCTGCAATCCTAAGGGTTGACGTACTCTAGACATGCATGCCTATGAAACACTAGTTCTGAAAATTTCCCTGTACACCACCCAACTCAATACTTAGATTCACTATCCTTGATGGAACTGAGGGTCTATATAACATCGTCATTTTGGTATTGCTTAAGCATGGATAATTAATGCATATTGTACAACCATTCTATTTCTTTAGGTATATTTGAGAGAAGTGATTGTGACTATAATAGAAATAGTCTTGTGGATCCAGTCTACATTTATGCTTCTTAGAAGTGTTGGTATTTTTTGTTAGACTCCTCACTAAAGCTGAGCTCATAGAATTTATCTTAGTAGGCAACTACTTTCATTAAAGCCTTTGTATTTTCTTTAATGGTGATTTGTCCCATTAGGATTCCCCTTTGATGAGCTTGTATACCTATAAGCATCATATATATTGGTCAACTCTACTTGGAAACCCAAAAATGACTGATCATTTTCATTGTCTAGCCATCCTATCATTTTAATTCCATTTGAGCCTAAGGCTACAATCTCTTCATAAATTCAAACAATCCATATTGCTCTAACATGTCCTTAATTTTGAGGACTAGGGATGAAAGGGTCAAATGTAATATCACAATCAACTTGACTACTTAAAATTTATAACTTTCTCCCATGCAACCTATGTTGAGTTCTTGGATCTAAACTAGTCCCTACGAGACACTCTCATTTGCTTCCAATTTTATATCTTAGCCACTACTTGATCTTAATTGAATTTCCCCTTTAATTCTCCACCGAGGATTCAAACTATGTACTAGATATGAAGCCACAAATTTTAGTTGCCTCTTAGGTAGATTGTCCATTCCAAATAGCTATTTCTCAAGGTCCCAAAAAAAGTTCTCTAGTTACCTCTTAGATTGTTCATCCCAAATAGCTACTACTCAAGGTCTCAAAAAACGTTCTCTAGCACCTTATTGTTGTAAGTCCCATCAAAGGGCTTAGTTTCCTTTGAATTCAATGACATATTCTCAAATCAATTCCTACCAATTCCAACAAATACCTTCCTGACTAAAGCTTTTTATCCATTCTTATAACCAATTACAATGTCTTCATACTCAAATTTTTAATTTATAATATTAAAAATTAATAAAATAAATTTGTGTTCTATTAAAATTCAAATATTTCTAATTATATGCATATCTGTAATAAATTTAAATACAAACATAATATTGTCTTTGTAATATAAGAGATTTTATTTTTATCTCCATTTGTAAAATATGAATTACACATACATGCTCCATTTTTTTCTTTTTATCTCCATTTGTAAAATATAAATTACACATCTATACTCCAATTTTATTTTATTCTTAATATTGATTAAGAACATTGATATTTGATGATTCCACCAAGCACATTAATTATAAAATCCAAAAATATATAGTTCTATTGTTTGACATGTATTTGGATGTTTTGACATTACAATGTTATGAGTTAAGCTTTTAGCTTATGAAACCTCGATACTCAAGTTTTAATGTTTTAATATTTTAAAAATAATACTCTTTGCATGGGACAAAGAAATCCCATAGCTCCCACTTAAAAGTGATTTATTTAAATATAGAACTTAATGAGCTTCTATCCTAGTAAGAGTATAAAAACATAAAGTAGACGACTTTGGAATATAAAAAGCACACTTCACATCAATGTTAAAGGAATATTGTAAAGCATAGTTTCAAGACTCGTATTACTTAAAGTTCTGAAGAGGTTTGATCATGCTTTAATGTTTATAATGTTTATATTATTGAACAATAAGACAAATAGATGAGTTAAATTTACTTCCTTGTTTATAATTTTTTACTTCTTTGTAAATAATTTTTTTGAAAAATAATTTAAAACTTTTATATTAAAACAAGATCATTTATAAGTTGGGGTGAGACTCCTCCCAGCTTTAACTGAAAAGAACACTTGTTTACAATAGTAAAATAAGATCTACATTGGAACCAAATCTCCTAAACCATACTTCTAAAATGGTTGTCCAAACTAGCTAAACACTGGATTTTCTCACCAACCTGCCTAATCCTCTCATCCTCAATAACCATATCACTATGCCAATGGACCCCTAGCTTCTTCTTAATACCCATCTTAGCCAAGAAGTTTGTACTCACATAAACTGGAATCACATCATCTAATTCCCTCTATAATTTGGGTGACAAGGATCCTCAACCTCCATGACTTCAAAGCAAAGTTCTTCATGCAGTCTAGAGCTCCTACCAATATTTGAGAATCTAATTCTAGGATTATCCTCTTGTAACCTTGTATTACTACCCAAATAGAAGCAGATTTGATAACTAAGTCTTCTAATTCATTATTTGTGGCCCTTTCTAGACCTTGTAGTTCCAAATAAAGCATTGTCCCAACATAATTCTTGCAAATCACTCCAATTCTAGCTCTACATAGATTGCATTTTGCAGCTCCATCAGTATTAATTTTAATCCAACCTTATGGAGGTGGTTTCCAACTAGCTCTATCATGTCCCTCTTGCACTTTAGCTTCCTTCTCCATTTGCCCTATATCAACCCGAGTTTCCTCTTTAGAATACACTGCCATAGTTTTTGTGACTTTGCTCCAAATGACTTGCCAAATGTCATTTAAGGATGAAAAGTTTTTTTTTTAATTTTATCATTTCTCTCCAACCACACTTACCACCAAATGAAGTTTAATCAAAGCTTACAACCAATACAAAGATCTTTAGATTTAAATATACCCCTCTTCCATCTTTCCCAAATATTAATCTGATTCAAATCATCACTGACTTGAATTTTATAACATAAAAACCATCACTCCCATATCTGGCATGTAAATGTGCACTCAAACATCAAGTTGTCAGATGTTTCCTCACTCTTGTAGCATAAAACACATTGATATGGACCAATTATTCTCCTATGTCTTAGATTATTAAAAGTAAGAATTCCATTATGCATGAATTTCTAGGCAAAGAAGTTTACTTTCGACCAACCCTTGTACTGTCAAATATTTCTCCAACCCTCAACCTGATATGCATGAGGAGGAGGTTATGGAAGGATATTATCATATTCATCATTCACTGTGTAGACTCCAAGGCTCCTATAGCCCTAATATAATTTATCCTCCTCATCTCTACCTGTAAGAAATCATTTTGCCAAGATTTGAGTCATGATGGGTGTCAATTCCAGAGGAATTGGAATTGGCCACTCATCCAAATTTTTAAACTACTTAAAATTATAATCTCCGAGCTGAATATTATTGAAATAACTTTCAATATGGATACAATTCCTAATTTCCATAGCTATTTTTACTTGTAATTTTAATAATTCAACAATGATAGGTGGGTATTGATCCCATGAATCTGTCCAAAATTGTTCCTTCTCCCCTATCTCCACTTTCTAAAATAGTCCATCTTTCACTACCTGAGATCCTAAATTTATAGCCTGGCACACCAAGGACCCATTACCATCCAAATGGAAATGAATCATCTCATTCGGGTTCACCTATCTCAAATATTTACTAGTTAAAACTCTACTGAATAAAGAAGTTGGTTGGGAAATCCACCTCCAATAAAGCTTTCCAGCCAAAACTTTATTATTTAACTCTAATATCCTCAGTCCCAAACCTCTCTTTACCTCAGGTTGGCTTACTTTCTCCCAACCTACTAAGGCCCATTTCCTCTCTCCTTTTACTCCTCCCCATAAAACTTTTCTATCCATCTTGTCTAACTATTTTCATATGGTATGTGGGGTAGGATAGAAAATTTATAAATTAACATGGCCTAAATGATTGACCGTAAAAAAGTTAATCTTTTTTCATAGCTTGACCATTTGTGAGACCAATGATTAATTATTTCTTTGATACAATCCAAAATTTTCCTCAAGATATCTATTTTTCAGTTTTTTGCAATGCAAAGGGACACAAAATATACCACTGGGAGAGGAGTTCTTGTAAATCCTAGGATCTCTAAAATTCTATCCTAAAGCCTTCGATCAATATTGAAAAATACCACTTTGGATTTTTTATCATTGATGACTTGGTTGTGGCCCTAAGTTAAACATTAAGAGTATCTCTAATCGTTCTTGCTTCCCTAAAGTTGGCCACTCTTACCAATGCTCTATCATCCACAAACTGCAAGTGAGTCAAAACTTCCTCATCCACCTTGATACTTGTTAGCAAATCTTGTTATCTTCTCCTTAATATGAGTCTACCCAAGCCTTCATCCAATATGAGAAAAATATAATGGGAACACATATCTCCTTGACGAAGGCTTCGAGTAGCTCCAAACGGTTGTGAGGGAAAGCCTTTGATCAACACTGAGTATGTCAGAGTAGAAACACTCTATTCAATCCTAAGAGAAACCAAAGGTTACCATCATCCTTGCCAAGAATATCCAATCTACCCTATCATAAGCCTTTGAAATATCCAATTTTATGAACATTCCCCTATTACAAGATTTTTGCATTGAGTGGATTGTCTCCTAAGCTAGAACCACACCATCCAAGATCTGATTGTCCTCTATAAAGCCCCCTTGCTTTCAGGAAATAATGTTATGTAGGAGAGGTTTTAGCCGCTCAACCATTATCCTTGTGATTATTTTATATATCACATTGCATAAGGCAATAGGTCTGTAATCTGAAATATGCACCCACTCCTCCCCTTTTGAAATTAAGTCAATGAATGTATGAATTAATGCTTTAAACATTATTTTAATACCTCTAGACTCCTCTATAACAACCATTACATCCTCCTCCAAGTTGCTTTAGAAGGTCTGAAAAAACTCAATTAGAAAGCCATCTAGACCTGGTGATTTTCTAGTACTCATTCCAAAGACTACATTCTTTAGTTCCTCTCTATCAATAAGTTTAAGTAGAGCCCAGTTTTCTTGTTTAGAGATAATAGAGGGTATGACAGTAAGAAATTATTTTTGAGCCTCTTCATATTGCACCATACTTTCCTTAAATAATTTAGCAAAATAATCCATTGAATGGAAATGCATACCTAGGATTGTATCAAAGAAGTGTTTGTTCTCATATTGAAGAGCTTCCATCTTGTTCGTCTATCTCGTAGCACAAGCAGCCCACTGGAAACATTTGGTGTTTTTGTCACCTTCTAATAACCAAGTGTTTTTGTCTACCTGTTTATAATTAAAAAATAAATAAATTAACAATAAATAAAATTAATTAATTAATTAATATTAGTTTAATTGATTTATTTTTTTATTTTTTATTTTGATAAAAAGCTAGATTATATTAATTCATATATCGAAATGATACAATATTATAAAGCTAATATTGCCTACCAAATAAAAACAAAATGAGTAAAGCATCCATAACTAAATATACATAAGAATAATTATATTGGTAGAGACGGCTTGAGCCTCACTGTGGTAGAGAGGGTCGTGACTCTGAGGGCTACTACTCCAACCGCAAACCCTGATTTTTGGAAAATCCTTGCAATATGATGGATGTCCTTTAGGAAGAGAATGTTTTTTGTAGATGGCCTTGCAACTACTTGTAGGTCTTTTGGGAGGAAGGCTAGATAGTTGGAACCCTAGTTGGGGGATTGGGGAAAGAAGGCTAGGTTAGTTGAGGGATCTATAATGGTTGATGGTATTATTGGGTGGTTTGTTGATTTTTATCATTCCAGGTTACTAAGGTTACTGGTTTGGTTGTTATATCTACTTCAACACACTGGTTTTTTGGGTGGAAGGTTGGGGTCAATTGAAGTAATCGTAGTTGGGGGACTATGTGGAAGGCTAGGCTAGCTGAAGGAGTTGTAGCAGTTGGGCATGTTGGGGTATGGTATGCTGGGGCATGTAGGGTTTGGAATCCTTTCAAAACCCTATGGTCCTCCTTGGTTTATGGTTGAATATTATTTGGACCTAAAGGTTTTGGGTTCCTATCAAAACCCTTTTGGGTTCCTGTCAAAACCCTACTAATATTTTGGGTTCCTATCAAAATCTTGTGGCCCTTATTGAATCTCTTTAGATCAGTTGTTTTTTTGATGGTTTTGTACTCCTTTCAAATCCCTATGGTCCTCCTTGGCTGATAATTGAATCTTGCTTGGACCTACTGTAAAAAGGTTCTGGGTTCCTATCAAAATCCTGCTAAGTTTTTGGGTTCCTCTCAAAACCTTGTGGCCCTTCTTGAATTTATTTGGGCTAGTTGTTGGAATGGATTGTGCAGTCCATTGTTGGGTGGTTGCAGATCATAAATCTTCTCACTAGGAGGGAATTTTTTGGATTTATTTTAGGTAGAAAAACTCGAAACTCTTGATTGCGCTCAGCTTCAATTTTGATTTTTAAATTTTAAGTTTTCAAAGCAAAGATTTTTGGGATTACAAGATCCACAAGTTATTAAATGTCATATCTCATGTCATATGTTGGTTTCAATCCTTTTGATGTATTTGTGAAGAAGCTTATTGAATACTCTTTGGTTGTGTAAAAGTTTTGGGGACCCTTTCAAAACCCCTTCTTTCAACCTAATAAAAAATATACATAAGAATAGAAGCTAATAGCAACAAAAAGACTATAGTTATATCTTGCTGCAATACATCAAATATCAGCACTCGTGTCGGAGAGCCTATTATATGCATGTCTTACATGATATCTTCTGAAGTCTTCAAAGAAGAAATAGAGATAATCAAAACCTAAACTTGCTCATCATTTTAAATTATCTTCTTTTTAGTTTCTTGTTGGACCTTCTGAGATCTTGAACCATATGAGAAAGTTGATTTAGAAACTCTTATTCACTTGTTTTGGTTTTGTGATATGGCTAAAAAGTTTTGGGATACCTTCTACACTTTTATTTTTACCTCTTTCACTAGATATTGGAAGCTTTCTCTTCTTGGTTTTTATCAACTTTGTAGACTTATCCTTCTCAAGCACATTTGAACATAAAAGGTGTTTACCGAATTTGCTCCTCCATGGGATATAGTATTAGTTGACATTTGATCTTTTGTTACATTGGGACACATTCATTCCCAAGTCTATGGGACTCCTAACACATCTAATTTTTTTTTAAATTTTTAATAATTTAAGTTTGAATTTAATTTTATTGTATATAATTGTCAAAGTTAGTTAGTACAGAATCATTATTATGTAGTATCATTACTGTATAATAACATTAAAATTATTTTAATTCTATACAATCAATTAAAAATAAATAAAATAAATAATAAATATGGATATAGAAGCATGGTGCTCTAAACATATTTTTTATATTATTATTGTTTAAAATATATTTTTATTTTTTGATTGATTTGGCTAGTGTGAGAAATCTCTATTATCCAAGCTCATGCATGGGCATCCCCATCCCACCATGACCTCTCATAATTGGGAGAGCTAAGCTTATCAGTAGAAAATTTAACAGAGAGTCACACTCACACACAAACGACAGTTCCCCACATCACAAAATAAATTATTTTTATTAAAATTATTTTCATAAATTAAAAATAAATAAATTAAATAATAAAAAGATATAAAAGCATGGTGCTTAAAACACATTATTTCTCATTTTAACTTCTTTAATATTAAAACACATTGTGTCATTGTTGAATAAACCCATAGTATAAGTTTTTAAAAACAAAAAACTTAAACCATAATTTTATGTGGAAAAGTATATATATAATAAAAATGATTTATAATTTAGCACCTGGGATGCAGCGCAACAGTTCAGGCTTTGGTTCTTCTTCGCGAGGTCCAAGGTTCAAACCGCGACACGGGCGAGTGTGTGAGAGGGTGGGTGTGTGGTGGCTTTGTGTTAAATTCTCTATTGATAAGTATAGATCTCGGCTTGACGAGGGGTCATGGTTGGGAGGAGACTGCTCAGCCTATGCATCAAACATAGAGGTTTCTCACAATAACCAAATAAAAAAAAATTATTTATAATCTAAAATAATAATCTTAAAAGTAATAAGAGTTTAATCTTTAATATTTTTATGTTTAAACTTATAAAATATAAGTTGAAAAGGTAAATAAAAGTTCTTAAAAAAAATTAATAATATTTAATGCATGTATTTAGCTTTCCTTTAAATGTATAAGATATTTTTATTATTCGTGTAAAAATTTAGTTATAATATTTATCATTAAATATCTTTAGAAATATTATTAAATGGAGGGGGAGTGGGGAGGTATCCCGTTCAGGGTGGGAGAACCCTGTCCTAAACTTCCTGCTTCCCTCTTTCATGTAAATTTTTAGTCGGGATAACCTTGAATTACCCCTGCTATGTTTTCAAGATCGTTACGGGATTCTCTTGGAGATTTCCATGTTGTGTTTTCTCATCCTGATGAGTTTGTAGATGCTTGTTTGGTTCATCCCTGAGTTTCTTTCCATAGTGACCTTCAGTGGTGGTTGGTTTTTGGATGGCTCAAATCGAGAGATGGAGTTATGGAGGCTATCCGGAAGGACTTTTCTAGCTTTGGAAGGGGCCTGTGTGTTATTGTTTTTCGTTGGAATTCTTTTGCTGGAATTCTTTTGTTGCTCCTTTCTTGGGTTTGACATATAAAATGGGGATCTTGCTTTGTTTGCCTATGCTATCTCATCTTGGGATTTTGTTGGTCAATAGTATGCCCTAGGATAAAATGTATGTATGTGCCCTAGACCTGACCAACATTGAAATACTAAAGGAAAGAAATGTCCTTCGAGCAAATATCCAAAGAGGGTTGGTTCCCTTGCTACTCTAAGACTGGTATAATGATTAGGGAAAGAAATTAACATAAAGGAAGGGAAATATGGGTGTAAGTTGAAGAGATAATGTGGGGATGAACTAACAACAAGATTAACAACGTAGTTTAAACTAACAACATTCAATAGAAGGACAAAAAAAAATAGAACTTAGATCATATTACAAAGAATGACTTCCAATAGCATTCCAGCATCCATTCCTCATTGAAAACTAAATCCAGACTCAAAATTTAATCCACCAATGATGATATAAATCCAACAGAAATGCAGAGCAAAAAGTATAAACATACATAAAATGATCTGGAGCTCAGAACCCAATAGTCCTTGAATTAAAGCAAATGCTAAACTATAAGAGTTTCACAAGATAATATCCATCCTCCCTTTTTACATCAATTTTCTTAGTATTTATAGAGTATTTCACCTCCAAAATTGAATGATTATTAAAAAAAATGATGACCAGTCAAATATTGGTTGGTAGCAATTTTTTCCTTGGCAGCAGCAACGAACCAATCCGATAGTACATTGGGAAAAAACGAGCAATTTCGACAGGTGGCATATCTGGACTTAACAGGAATCATAAACCAAATTTTCATCTTCATATCAGTGCCTCAAAAATGAGCATTCACTACAATGGACGGTACCTGGGAATCAGCAAGATCACACCAGAGTCAAGAGCGAAGCGGACAACATTTAATTTTGGCAATCTTCTGGTTATCCATCGAATCCGATCTTCATCAATAATAATTTCATAAACATTAACTTCTTTGCCCAAAAATTGAATTTTCTAGCCTTGAAATTCCCTTGAGAATGATCTTTGCTCAAGGCACCATCGAAAATGGCTTTCACTTGGAGGAAATGGCGAAAATTAATTTTTCCAAGGCGAGGCCCGAAGTGGACTTTCCCCAAAGCACGACTTCTGAAACATGCTTTCACCATGATTTTTACCCAAAAATGGATTTCGTCATGATTTTTCCCACTTTCATTCAAAGAGGGATTTTTGCTAGAAAATAAACTGTCACCTGCCCAATCTTGAATATTTTTCCCAAAAATGGTATTTTGCTCAAAGCATTACCCGAAAATAGATTTTGTTGAGCGAAACTTATTGCACACTTGGGTAAACTTTTAAACTAAATTTTAGTGTGGCAAAAATACCAACAGGTTTGCTCTTTACATTTTTATTGATCTTGGGGAAGGGCCATGGTTTTATCGTTTGCAATGGAACTATTCTTGGTTGTGGCTGGTGAGGGCCTCCTGAAGTGGGATTTCATGTCTATCCTGGGATTTATGTGGTCTCTTTCCTTGTTGTATTTTTTTGGCTTTTGGGGATGGGCCCTGGGTTTCTCATGTAGCTACGGGTGTTGGAGTTCATAGATCTCTTTTCGATGGGTTGCGGGTGGGGCTGGTTGATTTTCTTGCTTAGTGGACTATCTGATAGACTTCCTCTATGCAATGTTTTTATCTGATGGGGGTCTTGTGCATGCATTTTTACTTCAATAGTTGATCTCTTGGTGATAATCCCTGGTGAGTTGATCCCTTTCAGTCATGGAGTGTTGATGGACTGATTTTTTGAGGTTTTCTTACCTTCAGCTATGATTTTCATCTCCTTTGTAGTGAGACCTTATTGCCTGAAGAGGTTTCACTTTGTTGCTTTTTTATTTTCTAGGCTGGCACTATTCTAGTAGGATTTTCCTTGTTGGGTTCGTGTGTGGGTTTCATTTTCCTTCTTGGATGGCTTTTACAGCTTCCCTGGCCATTATGGGTAGGTTTGAGTTCTTCTCAAGTCTTTTTGGATGGGATCTTCTTTTGCTACAGCTAGGCTCTCAGATTTTCCTAAATTTTGCATCGGTGCCTTGCTGATGGAATTTATAGTTTTCAACTGCGCTTCCTAACCTCCCATTATATGGGTTTTTATTTTTTTGTAGTTTTCTAGTTTTTCCAGGAAAGTTTATGGGCTCCGATTTTGTGCTGGGCTATTTTTTTGGGTGGGATGCCTAGTTTCAAACTGTGTCAGCTGGTATTTCTTTCTCAAGCCATTTTGGGCAAGGTTTTGAATTTTAAATTTTAAATTTTAAATTTTTTAATATCTGCTCTCCCGTGTTGGATGAGTGTCTCCTCTTGAGGTTTATCTTGGGATACCACAAGCCGGGTTTTTTAATTAATTTATTAGTCTTTGATTATCCCAAACTCCCTTTAGCTGGGTTTTTTATTTGTGTTGTTAATCTTAATTTGTCTCAGGCTCCCATATGTCGGTCTTCCTGGTTTGTGTGGTTTGATATGGTTTCACTTTTTGATTTTGCGAGATTTTCCCGTCGGGATCATCTCATGTTCTGTGTTCACTTTGTGGAGACCCTCTCTCTATGGAGATCCTCTCCCTGACCCATTTGTAAAAGGTTTTGGGACCCTTTCAAAACCCTATTATCGGTCAAAAAAATATTGTTGTAAAACATAATTTTTTTTTTTAATTGGAACTTTATTTTACATGGATATTCTTTATCTGTATGAAAATTTAGTCATAATATTTATTCTTAAATATGTTTGAGAACCATTGTTGTAAGATGGAAGTAGCAATTATTTTAGTAATTAGATCTTTATTTTATGTAAAGTACATATATTTGTTTATTTTTTTAGTTTTTTAATATAAAAGTTCATAATATTTATTCTTAAATATGTTTAATAACCATTGTTGTAAGATGGAAGTAGTAATTAGATTTTTATTTTATGTAAAGTACATATATTTGATTTTTTTTAGTTTTTTATTATAAAAGTTTATATTTTGAATATTTAAAGTGATTTTAAATTTTAATGGGTTATATGTGTAGCAAAAATAACTGAACACGACAAGATAAAAAAAAGAGAATGTTGCCAAAAATATTTCTTTGTATTGATATTTGATACAATTTTACAATGATTGTTTAGTTGCCCCAAATGTGTTGGAGGCAATGTTACAATGCTCCTTTCTCTTTCTAAGATACAATGCTAATATAATGGAAACGGGGGGGCTTCCAAATCTTCAATGAACTCTGTATTCTTTGTTATTCAGCTATAACTTTAGAGGGTGAGTGGGTTTCTGATATTTAGTGAAGGGACCACTCTACCTTTAGTAGCTCTCCAAGATACCTGCTTCCTACACACACATGAAAAGGCAAATGGGGGTTTAGTAGCACCTATATACAAAGATGAAAACCATGCAATTAAACCCTCGAATGAAATAATAATGCAAAAAAAAGAGAAAATAAAACCAGATGCCTTGTTGCAACTAAAACTTACTGATCGTTTTCATGGTGTTCTTTTGGCTCTACGAAATTGTGGATGTACGGTGTGGACTGGTAAACCATGCATGAGAGGTGGGTAAACTACGCAAGTGTAGTTTCAATTATATAACCACAAATAGACGATTTCAACCAAGTGGTAGAATGCTCCAAAATATGGCTTTGGGCTTCAGATCTCAAGTTTCCTCGAGATGCATGTGAACTCTTGGTACTATTTTGATAGCTTGATGGTACGAATTCTTAGCCTCCTCTATTTGATGGGGTGAAGGTGCATTTATAGACCCTTTAGGGTTTTATAGGGAAATGGAAGGTGGTAAGCCAATATTACCAAGTGGCAAGCCAAGATTGTCAAGTGGCAAGCCAAGACTTCCAAATGGAGGGGGCAATTAGGGTGGGTCACCCAGGGTGTCTCACTTAACTGGGGTGATGTAGTTGCAAGTGGAGTGAGGTTTAAGGGTTATCCCAAGTGAAGGGAAAAAGGGGATAAGGGTGTGTGAGATGTGGCAAGGGATGCTAGTGAGGTGGCTAGTACATATGTCTAGTGGTTAGGTAGGGTATCCTAGGCTAATTTTTCAGATTTAATAAATTTGGAAAATAGGATAATGTGCAAAATTTTATACACCTAAGTCAAAACTTAGGTATATAATTTTATTATGCAATATTTGATGTGGGGAGCCAAGTGTAGTATTGTGGAGGCCTAGGTTTTGGTGTCTACATATGCCCCTTTTTATACTGCATTATGGGAAACTAAATGTGATGCAAAAATCAATGACACCTATCTTTATTGGATGAATGGACTCAAATCTTCTCAACGCACAAGAATGAATGATTTTTGAAAATTTTGATAAAATTTTGATTTGTTTGCTTACTTCCTCAATCAAATAATGGGTAAAGGATGAGACCCATGAGCCAATGACCAAATGTGGATGATGAAAGGAGCTAGATGATTGAATGATGTGAATTTGTATGCAAATGTATGATATTTTGATCAACTTGATACCCCAAGTTTGGGAATATTTTGTGTTGTTCTGAATTTACCTTTGGTTTCAACGATGCGTAAAATATTGTGGTAAAACCACTTACCATGTTTGTGAGTTCTAGGTCTACTACTGTTAGTTGCTCCTATCTGTCGGAACCAGCGCACTAGGACTTTGATACTCGAGTGATTTCTAGTTATACCAAATTTGATTTGATTATTTTATGCTTTTTTACCCAATGGAAGAGGGCTTAAGGATAACCTTGTACAAATGTTATTGAACACAACCAAGCTCATAGATTAAGAGACCTAGATGATTTAATGCCATAGTGATTTGATTGTTTGGATGAGTGTCCTTATGGGTGAGCTATCCATCTGATCGGATTGCATGGATTTGTATTCGCTACAACCGACGGGTGTATAGGGATAGTCACTAAATACGAGGTGCACTAAGTTATGATGACGACGATGATGATGCTTGTGAGAATGCATGATGTGATGTGATTGACATGATGGATGGTGTTTGGTGAGAGGTTTTTTTTTGGATTAACCGCACGAGCGCAGTTTCACCTCCTTGTAACTACGCATTTGTAATTGGCTCCACCAACTGTAGGCACATAGTTTCACACACTCTAAAAAATGTGGACACACAATTTTCATCACAAATGTTGGCTATAAATAGGGGAGTTGCATTTTGGATTTTCATTATTGCGATTTCATTTGCCTAGAGTTTTGATAAGTGAGAGTGAGATGGATGTTGGTGAGACGAGTGGAGCGAGTGCAAGCGTGGGGGCTGGAGGCTTGGCTGGAGCGAAATTCAAAGTTCACTATGTTGAGGTAGGTGGCCTATACACGTAGTTTAGGCTTATTTTTTTTGTGTTTTGGTTTGTTGTATTGTGTTGTTTTTTTTTATGTTTTGCAATTTTTTTTTTTTACACACTAAGTGGGGGTGGTAAATTTTTTTTGTATATTTATTTATTTATTTATTTTTGGAAACCACTAAGAGGGGTTGGTAAAAAGTCTTTTTTTTAATTGCATAAATGGGGAAGGTGAATTTTTTTTTTTAAATATGCTAAATGATGTGTGTCAAAAATGCAATGTTTTTGTATTTTTCTTGTTTTTTTAAATGCATTGATGTGAACTTTGTTTCTGATTTCAAGTGAAATTTATTTGTGCTTGACACCCATGGCCCTGCACTATATCCAGGGTGTGGAAATCCCTCATAGATTATTGGACACTGTTGGATACTGTGCGGTTAACTGGCTGTGGATGGGTGAAGATTGTCCTGGCAAATGAGGAGCTCCTATCTGCATTAGTGGAGAGATGAGACACTGATAGGGATTATTTTAAAATTTTGATAGGGGAGCTTACTATCACCCTGGAGGATGTGTATCACATCTTCCATGTTCTTGTCAAGGTTTCACTAGTCAGGGTGGGCCATGCCAAGAGGAGGTGTTTAGGCCTATCTATGGAGATGACTGGGATGTAGATTGTAGCAAGGGTGGGATCCCTTATCTTTAGTTGTATAAATATAGGAAGTTGGGTGCATTGCAAACATTTATGTACATAGTATGCAACATGTTGTTGCTTAAAAATATGAGCTTGAGGTTCCTTTGGAACCAGGTGGTACTTATTTTGCACTTGGTAGCTGAGCCTCAGGTTTATGCATGGCCTCCTGCTCTTCTTTGTCAGTTGTACATGGAGTTTTATGAGGTGAAGAGGCAAGAGCAAAAGGGGATCAAGTGTAGCTTCATGCTTCAGTTGTGGGTATGCGAGCACATCAGATTTAATCATCTAAAGGGTCTAGCTTTTAAGTGGTATCACTCACTTCCTTGCACTCTTTGTTGGCAGACTAGTGAAGAGACTTATCCTACTCATGTTGTTCAAAGTGTTGAGTAGTACCGAGATAGTTTGAGTGGTTTGACTAGTAGTGATATTTGTTGGTGACCTTGGAAAGGTCTAACTTGGGATGATGATGCAGCACAACTTCGATGGGTGGCAAGGTAGGTGGGTGGTTAGGAGCCATGGACAAGAGATGGATTTCATCTAGTTTTTATGGGGGATGAGGTAATTTAGGAAGGTTCATGGAATTCCAGATGCTGCTAGGATGTATAAGTGATGGGTTGATGAGCTTAGTCTTCCAGTCACTCCAAAATTTTGGACCATGGATGAGGTAATGAATGATGAGGCAGTTGATTTCGCCGATGCAAATAATGTGAGGATGACTATAGACTATGATGCTTGATTCGTAGTGTAGCCTCCATGGAGGCCAAGCTAGGTAATTGATGATGTGGTTGTTAGGCCTTATATAAAATGAACACAACGAGATAATATTACAAATGAAACACAGTTACAATATATAGGCATAAGCCTATATTCAACACATGACACTTGTCAAGAGAAACTGACAAGTGTCAAGGTGAAGGCATAGTGCACTTTAACTCTAACATTCCCCCTTAAAGTGCACTATCTTAACTAAAGAAACAAAACAAGTCAACATTAGGTAACATTCCCCCTTAATGTTGACTTCTCTAAAACAACCTATCATCCTCTCTTATTGCTAATTTGGTCTAGGCTCGTGCTCTTTGCGCTTGGCTCTCCAACTATGAATAATGCTAGATTCACTGTGTATACATCTTGGTCTGTTGCCTCAGGGTCAGCCACTTCCATGGGTCTGTTGCCACTGGGTCAACCGTCTAAGTGCCTCGGGGTCATCATGGGTGCCTCAAGGTCAGCCACTTCTGGGTCTGTTGCCTCTGCAGGTCATCCTCAGAGGATGTTGCCTCTCGTAGGTCACTGACTAGATTCACCATAAATATCAAATCTCTCTTTATGGTGAACTCAATCTAGAAGGTGTCGGTCTCTATCAAAAATGCACCTAATACAAAGGAAAAACGAGCCATATAAGAGTGTCGGTCTCTGCTGAAAATGCACTCAATACAATAAAATGATCCATAGATCAAAATAGGAGGAGAGAAGAAGAAAATAAGAGAATCTTCTAAAGTGTCTTCGTCTGTAGTCTTCAGAAGTAGATCAAAAAAAAAACTCAGATAGAGTCTAGGGTGTCTTTGTCTGTAGTCCCTAGTATAAGTGTCCTTATTGTGACCATGTCATCCCATTGAAATGCATGGGTAACCAGCTGTTGCATTCGCCAAGTGTATAGAAAATATCACTAGGTACAAGGATCACATATAAAATTACCTTGGGAGTGTCGGGTACAACCAAGAGTGCACTCCAAGGTATAAGAACTTTGAGGCTAAAAAACTAAATTGAAACAACCTCAAAATTACAATATGACACCACCATTGTGTTTGTCGTGGAAAAATATTTCCAACGACTATAAATACCCCTATATTCCACCATCAAAGGGGCCTTCAACATGCTAAAAAATCAATAGCCTCTCTACGTAGCAGAAAAACAATCCAAGTATACCCTTGAAAAAAAATACAGCCCATTACATGAAAGTGGTGCCCTCCACTTTATAAAAAATGCCCCCATTGTATTAAAGCCATGACCATAATTTAAAAAACTCCCCCCACTTATAACTTTCCCCCATGAGATTTAAAAAACTATTGGCACAAATATATAAAATTTACATTTAAAAAATGCAATACTGCCAATAAATTTGTTGTGATGTGGTGCATGCCTCTCCCACTCCCTGAGATACACTGTACTGCCACGTTGCTGCTCAAAACACCATTCACGAGCCATCCCATGAGGTAAAAATTATATTGGGAAACAACGGCCACCCACAATGGGATTCACCTGTGGAGATGAATGATTTTTAACACATCTGACAGGATGGTGACGGATCTCGGATGGCATTAATGGCGAGAATTTGGTACGTTATGCACCCTAAAACTTCCCAAATCCATCATGGGACAAAAAGTCCCTTCTTCAACGAACACGTGGCTGCGAACATGCAGCGGCCGGATCGTGCCCATCACGAAACTATTGGACTCCTCAAAATCTGTAGATAAATTATCATGATCGGCTATCACAGGGAAAGGGGCCCTTCAATAGGATCGTCATGGGCGTCAAGGATGTATGAAAGTGGTGGACGCACTGGGAAGAAGAGTGACGATCGAAGATGTGGGGAGCAAGGCGGGACTGAAGTTTGATGAGGTCGACGACATGAAGTGGTTGTGGGATTCGAACTCTGCACATGCTCTTTCTACCTCCGAAGTTCCAAGGGTGCCAATAGTCTGTCGATGTCATGCAATGCCACCTCTCCACCTCGTAATTAGTCTTTTCCAAAAAATTTTAGTGCAGCTGCTCATGACATTATCTCTGCACAAAAATCACATTATCTTCATTCTGAAAAAGCTTGGTGAATGTGAGACCCATCTTGCCAAACTTGTGGAAAATTCAGATGTATTCAGAAATCATAGGACGTTCACGATTTTTGCATAGTCGCATCGTAATAGGTGAAAATCTATCGCAAATAGAATGGTCCATAGCAACAAAGACGCAAAACACGTGGTTGTTTCATGGGACAAATTCTGGTGCGGGGATCTTTTCAGGCATAATCCGCCAGATCTGACCAGAACTAAAAAATCGATGGGTTGCAGGTCCAGAAAAAAAAACTAGCAGTTGTAGTTGTAGCACCATCCTCCATCATGCGGCTTCATTCATTCGGATCCTTGTTTTCACCTCTCTGCGTGTCCAAAATCGTCGTCAAAAAATCTCCCATCTCATCACGTAAACTGGATGCCTCTGTAACAAAATTCGGTGGGGCGAAGCCGAATTCCATCAACTGCCGCGCTCAACCGGACCCTAGGTCCGTCAAGTCTAACGGAACAAGCGCTGCTACTCCTGATAGCACATGATACACGCGTACACAGATCCCATATTGATGTTGTATTTTGTTCAAATCTTCATCGAAGATCTGAATTCTTCAGCAGGTCATCAGCAAAAAGTAGATACACAAAAACAACATCAATAGCACCTCCATGATAGTCAGGAATATCTAGCCAGCACAAGGGCTGGCCTCGAATAATATTTTGGGATCAAAAATCAGTATCAACAATTTTTTTGACAGCGTAAAATGCCAGCCCCCTAGGGCAGCTCGCTCGCTTTTCCAGGCCTTCCAAAGCCCCGGCCATGACCTGCTCAGCCAGTCCTTCAGACCGGAATTTAATTACCCGATCATGGACGACAAGGCCGAGGAGGAATTCTTCAGTCAGTACTCGGTAGGGGAACTGGAGTGCACCGGTCGCTACTGTGTGAAATCTCACGATGGAATTTCCTTCGAGGCGTTTTCTAGCGATCAGTATTTTGAGTACAGTGAAATCAACCCGAGGAGCCTCGAAGCTTATAGATCTATGACTGCGAAGCTCAGATGGGATTTCATCTCCAAATGAAATGGATTGCATGGAAAACTAAAGGAAAAGAAAATAAAATGAAGGAATGAAATAACTCAAGGGAGGGAATCAATTACTGGATGATGACACAGTTTTGCAAACCCTAACTCGAACTATTTTTTTTTTAATTCTTACCATCTAGTTTCTGATCCATCAAATGATGGAGAGCATACTCCCTTGGTAAAAATTTAAAAAAAAATAGGAAAGAAAAAAAATCATGGGGGAGGGAGGATTTCCATGAGGGAAATCCCCCCTCAAGAGGTTTCATAGGGCAGGGAAAGCCCGCTCTGATACCAAATGTTAGGCCTTATATAAAATGAACACAATGAGATAATATTACAAATGAAACATGGTTACAATATATAGGCATAAGCCTATATTCAACACATGACACTTGTCAAGAGAAACTGACAAGTGTCAAGGTGAATGCATAGTGCACTTTAACTCTAACATAATATTGGGACTTAAAATTGAAGGGATTAATTTTATTGATACAAATGGTTACAATATATAGGCATAAGCCTATATTCAACACATGACACTTGTCAAGAGAAACTGACAAGTGTCAAGGTGAAGGCATAGTGCACTTTAACTCTAACATTCCCCCTTAAAGTGCACTATCCTAACTAAAGAAGAAACAAAACAAGTCAACATTAGGTAACATTCCCCCTTAATGTTGACTTCTCTAAAACAACCTATCATCATCTCTTATTGCTGATTTGGTCTAGGCTCGTGCTCTTTGCGCTTGGCTCTCCAACTATGAATAATGCTAGATTCACTATGTATACATCTCGGTCTGTTGCCTTAGGGTCAGCCACTTCCACGGGTCTGTTGCCACTGGGTCAGCCATCTAAGTGCCTCAGGGTCATCATGGGTGCCTTAGGGTCAGCCACTTCTGGGTCTATTGCCTCTACAGGTCATCCTTAGAGGGTGTTGCCTCTCATAGGTCACTGACTATATTCACCACGTGGTGAACTCAATCTAGAAGGTGTCGGTCTCTGTCAAAAATGAACCTAATACAAAGGAAAAACGAGCCATATAAGAGTGTCGGTCTCTATCGAAAATACACTCAATACAATAAAATGAGCCATAGATCAAAATAGGAGGAGAGAAGAAGAAAAGAAGAGAATCTTCTAAAGTGTCTTCGTCTGTAGTCTTCAGAAGTAGATCCAAAAAAAACCTCGGATAGAGTCTAGGGTGTCTTTGTCTGTAGTCCCTAGTATAAGTGTCCTTATGGTGACCATGTCATCCCATCGAAATGCATGGGTAACCAGCCACTGCATTCTCCAAGTGTATAGAAAATATCACTAGGTACAAGGATCACATATAAAATTACCTTGGGAGTGTCGGGTACAACCGAGAGTGCACTCCAAGGTAGAAAAAACTTTGAGGCTAAAAAACTTAATTGAAATAGCCTCAAAATGACAATATGACACCACCATTGTGTCCGTCACAAAAAAATGTTTCCAACGACTATAAATACCCCTATATTCCACCATCAAAGGGGCCTTCATCATGCTGAAAAACCAATGTGCCTCTCTACGCAGCAGAAAAACAATTCAAGTATACCCTTGAAAAGCAGAAAATACAACCCATTACATGAAAGTGGTGCCCTCCACTTTAAAAAAATGCCCCCATTGTTTGATAGCCATGACCATAATTTAAAAAACTCCCCTAAGACCACCCATTACAAATCCTCCAACATAGGACATTGTTTCTTGCATTAGAACTCCCCATACTCCACTTTATAAAGTGGTCCCCTTCCACTTTATATAAAAAAATGCCCCACTCATGATGCTTTAACTTTGTGTTCTCTGTAATGACATAGGGCTCGAATACATCAAACACCGTCAACACCATTGTCGTTAAAATTCCACTTGGAGAAGATTCCTTCGCATTCTGCACTGAGGTTTATTAAACTGTCAGCATTTCAGGGAAATATATTGCGTCTATAACTCAACACGACGAACAGTTGGAGTGCAGAATAAAATGGTCAGCTCCACCATTAACTCAACATGATGAACTATCAACTATTCATCTTTGCCTTGATCATAGGCTTCAGCAAGCACCCAATCCCTTGATGGTACTGGCGATTCCATTGATAGCAGTGCATCTGCAACATCACATCGTGCATCAAATCGTTGCCACCAAGTCTGCTTGTAGTGCTTTTTTTGTGTGCGTTTGATGCCTGCGACAGGTGGCACGACAACATCCACTGGGATTGTTTCATGGATTTCTAAAAAATTCATTGAAATTTATGGAAGATGCTCCCCCTCTGTTAACGGTTCCACTATAGAATGTGATTCGGTCGGGTTGCATGCCTTCCCTTATCATTTCGTCAAACACTTACAAAAAAGAAACCACCATTTTTGGATATGCAATCTCGCCAGATTACAAAAAAAGGACTAAAACCAGATCATAACCAGATTGGTTCCTTTCTGATTTATCCGTCCATCCATCGGTGGGCTGTCGACCCCATCATAACTCCACTCGAACACAAATACATCACTGTGATGTGAATACCAGGTCTGGATGCACATATGGAAGTCGTGTTCTATGTATTGGTCTCAAACTTTTCTATAGAATAGTGGTGTGCCATTTCCTGTGGTGAATCATCCAATGGATGTTAGAGATATTGTGATAAACATTGGACACCATCCAGTCTTTCGAACCTAACAAGAACAATCAATATTTATATCTAAACTGAAATAGACATTGTGTTACTCTCGCGCCCTCTAATTTTCCATTCTGATGAAGCGGCCATAGCTTTCGCGCATTGACGCCAAGTGCACCATCAACAAATAGCGCCACGATCGCTACACTAAGGAAATAGCGTGCATGCTGTGCTCAGGCGAGTAAAAAATAGGCATTGATGAGGATCTTGCTCTCCATCAAACTCCATGAAGGTGGGAAAAGAAAGGCCAAGAAAGGCCCCACCCACACTGCTCATGCAGGCAAATGCACCAAACATTGGCCACATCATGCTACGCCGTGTCAAAAAAAATGGCCAGATATGCAGAGCAGAACAGTGTAGAGAACAATCAAATTACGTCAATATTGCCAACAAAAAATGCCAAGCCATTATTGCGCAGAGCACCGCGATCAATTTTTCCATCGTGAAGTCAAAAAAAAAACTTTTCTCCACCTTTATCAATGGGGCAGCGGGTGCATACAAACCATCAATCAAACAGATCTGGAAAACCATAACCAGGACATATAGTTGCTTTCGAAGATTACCATCTTCCCAAAGAACGCCCTCGCGGTCGACGACAATATGACTCCGGCTTCGACCGTCATCTGCCATCCGTTAGAAAATTTAAAAAATTCATCAATCTTACGGCCCTCCATGCAATCCGCCATAAATTCAGCACTGCAGCTACCATCCTTCTCCATCTGCAGACGCGATATCTTCAAAATACAAATCTGCTCCAACAATCTGAAAGATATCAACCTACAACCAGGAAAAAAATAATTCACTAAAGAAATATTTTATCGCCATTAATTTTTCTCAAGCTTCTGGTTTCTGATCCATCTTATGGATGGAGAGCATACTCCCTAGCTGAAGAAAAAAAATGTAAAATAAAATAAACCAGGGGGAGGGAGGATTTCCATGAGGAAAATCCCCCCTCAAGGGGTTTCACAGGGCAGGGAAAGCCTACTCCGTTACCAAATGTTAGGCCTACTCCGATACCAAATGTTGGGACTTAAACTTGAAGGGATTAATTTTATTGATACAAATGGTTACAATATATAGGCATAAGCCTATATTCAACACATGACACTTGTCAAGAGAAACTGACAAGTGTCAAGGTGAATGCATAGTGCAATTTAACTCTAATAGTGACTAGAAAATATGAGCATGATTCCAGTAATCAGGCTTCTCGATGGTAGAAGCACCATCGGGGTAGTGAATGTAGGGGGCGAGTTGAGGTGGATACTCAGTCTATGAATGTTGGTTCTAGGGTTGGTAAATATGGAGGAGATGGAGGTTGCAGAAATAGTAATGGTAATTTGGATGAGGGAGGTTATGGAGGTCGAGGTTCTCCACATCGTACTAAGGAGGAGTGAGGAATTCTTGGCTAAGCAAGATAGCTTGGGTGATATTATGAAGTCTCATGTTGCTGATATTGCTAGAATTGGAGTGAGGTCGCTCGACTGTAGCAGGAGAATTATGGTTTGTGAAGTGGACCTAACAGAGGTGGGGATGCTGCTATGGTTACAGTTCTTCAAGCTGAGATATCTTAGCGAGAGGCACATGAGGATCAGGATTTGGCTGCTTCTGAGAGTGAGGCTAGGTATGTGGTAATGCTTGAGGATAGTCTACAACAACATCACTTTTTGCTACCTCTACAATATTCATCAGTATCAAGCTCCAACAGGTGGAGTGATTCTAGGCCTAGAAACTCATGTTCTTGGGCTCCTAGCTATCATATTCCATTTGGCTCATAGGGATAAGCCCAAGGGCCTCATAGGATTCATGGTGGTGCTAGCTAGTGGTGCTTATTACCTCTTTTGTATTTTTCTATATTTTTGCTTATGAGCCTTAGTGCTCAAATGTATACAGCCTTTAGGTATTTTTGTACTTATACGACTCATATATATACATGGATTTTATTGTGATCATTTGTGTGTTTGTGCTTTTTTGTTTTATTTTATGTATGGATGCATATGATATGTTGTAGTGATATATGGAATGAATGATGAATGCTTATGTTGTAATGATCATTTGGGATGCTTTATGTATCATTCCAAATTTTCCACACCCTTACCTTCAGGCTATAGGATCCGCGCCCGAAATGGGGATGCGAGAAGGATGAGACAATACCTCGGACTGAGAGGCCCTTTGAAGGTCCCGCCTCTCGGGGAGGGGTATTAAGGTGATTTTTTGACGGATGGTGGGGTTCACCAAGAAACTTTTAGTGGCAGTTTCCACGCCTAGGTTGGAAATGTGTTTGATGTGTTCAATTTTATCTTTAATCATTCAAATCCTAGGTTTGGCCAAATGAATCTAAACTGATCTATATGAAATGCAAATTTAAATGAATATAGAAAATAGATTTGAGCAAAAAACACAGAGAATAAGCTAGATGTGAAAAGTCATACCTGATTTCGGATGTCTGATGGAGGTTCTAATTTTTGAAGCAGTCAAGATCGCCTCTTATCTGACAGGATCATCTGTGATCAGACAGGATCGTCTAAGATCTGACGAATTCGTCAGAGACCTACAATCAAAGAAATAGATACAAAATACCAGAAATGCAACAATACTAACAGAGGAAAATGATGTAAAATGACAATATAGATACTAAAACGATAATTACGAATAGAATTTCTAGTAAATTATAGTATTCTAATGACAAATTATGATCTTATCATGAACTCAAGCTATATGGTGAACTCCAAAATGCAGAATAGCAAAAAATAACAATAAACTGATCTAAATGCAGAATGAAACAGAGACAAGAAGAGAAAAGTGCAAACTCTGGGCACTAATTTCCCCCAATGTTGACTGCAGTCGAAATCGTCTCGAATTGGGGCGAGATCGTCCGAGATCGTATAGGATCGTCTGTGATGATCTAAGCTTGCTTCGGCTGAAAAACAATGAAGTTCCTGCAAACACACTTGGAAAATACGAAGGCAAATGGTGATTTAAGATGGTCTAATGCAAATAGAACTCATGTTACAGGAAAATTTAGCCAGGGGAATATCAAGGGGAGGGCCTAAGATTAAATAGGCATAGGAAGGAGGTTGGGAGGTTGGAGATCATCCCAATTTGGGAGATCTCCAATAGGGGAAGTCTCTAACCGCATAGACACGCTTTTGCCCAGGTTAGAGATGCCATTGAAACAGAAGCTAATTATGAAAATCAGTTTTGGGAAGAAATCGTCTGGATGTTCTGCTCCAGACGAATTTGTTCGATCTGAGGCGATATCGTCTGATCGGTGACGATATCGTCCAATGGTCACAAAAAACCCTAAAAATGGTGCAAAAAACAAGGAAAGCAGTTTAACAGGCAGTTAACGGGCAGTTCGGAGTTAAAATTCAAATTTTGAATTATTACTAAGGTAATTTTAATTATTGCTAAGGTTTACTGTGCCAATTTTAGGGTGCTACATTTTGCCCCCTCTTTAGTGAATTTTTCGAAGAAAATGCGTTAAAGATGAGTTCTTCTCGATCTACGAGAAAGCAAAAATTATTCCCATTTTTAGGCAACGATTCTAGGTCGAATCGTACAACAACTTACTATGGTGCCCCCTTTGTGTTTTTACCCAAATCGAACGTTTGAGGAAAAAACGTGAAAAAGCAAAATTTTAAAAATGTTGTTAAGTGTTTTTGAATAAAATTAAGAAAAATAGGGTAAAACCCTAATTCATTGTTACTGTTCATTTTCTTGGTTTCTAGAGCTCTACAGACAAGATGGTCGAGACAACGCACAGATCGACAGAGGTCCGATGCGGGCTACGGGCAAGGGTCCAGACTTAATTTAGAATGCTTAAATTTTGAATTTCATGCTTTTAGATTAATTTTGAATGATTGTTGAGCATCGCGGCCGTTTTTGGGCCGTCAACGTTGTTGGGACGAAATCATCTCGATTTCATCGAAATCGTCTCGATATCGTCGATTTCGTCCAAGGGCAAAATTGGCGATATGGGGACGATTTCGTCCAATAAGGGATGATTCCCTCTTGCAAAATCGGAGATGAATTTGCTCAAATTTTGGATGATATCGTCCAATAGTGGACGATATCATCATTTGTATGAAAGTGAATTTATTTTACTTGCATTTTTAATCATTGTTTTATTAATGATTTTTATTGTTTTGTTTTTTATGTTGTAGAGAGGATTATTAAAGAGCTAGGAATGGAAATATGATGGGCTGAGGGATGACTTGGCCGCTCTATCTCAAGCATAGCGAGATCAGTTGGCTCAAGTTGGCTTGCAGCATGTGGCAGATATGCCACAAGTTTCTACAGATATGGGGCTATTGATAGCCCTAGCAAAGAGGTGGTATCCGGGTTCTTCTTGTTTCTTGTTATCAACAGGGGAGATGACTCCCACATTGGAGGATGTATGGAGGATTTTGAGGATCCCCATACAAGTACGGATAATAACTCCTACGGCCAATCAAGGCCACATGATGATGCGACTGTGCAGAGATCAGAGCTTCGCCCTAGAGAAGGGCAGAGTGAACATCGAGTTGCTATGCCAAATACCTGGGGCATCTAGACTGACACAGGTTTTTTTTGGGGTGGTAGGTGGTCTGCTGCTATGCCATCAGAGTGGATACAGACTACCATGGCTACTGACAGATGTGGTCTGCAACATGAGAGACCACAGGTACAGGTTTTCTTGGAGGAGCTTTGTACTATGTCGATTGTATAGGATCCTGTATGGGGTCGTATACAAGGGAGGTCGATGTCTGGTTTTGACATCACTGCTGCAGGTTTGGTGTTGGAAGAACATCATGGTACGAAGGCTGATAGGGCTCCCACTAACAGGGATTAACGGGGAGAGGCCCCGAGTTTTCTACTAGTGGCTTCGAAGAGGGTCACAGCGATGGATAGATCTACCAATTTCTCGGAGACTACTTGATGACCTTGTCTTTGACCAGATCACCTAGAGGCCTTGGAGAGATCATCCAAGGTGGGCCAAGGATGGACAGGAGTTGGCTCACGTTAGGCGAACCTATTGGCTGAGGATGGAGAGGAGAGAGGTGGAGCTCCACAACTATGACTGAGTTTTGAGGCAGTTCGGTCTACAGCAGGGGATCCCATCTCTTAGGGACTACGAGTTTTCTCGAACCGTCCGAGATAACACTATAGTCAGCGGGGCTCCATATATGCAATGCTTTTGGAGTGAGGATGCAGATGATGCCCCCATCCAGCCAGTGGATGGTGACGACGATGGGGTTGCTGACAGCTATGATGCCTAGTACGCAGGCATCTACTCTCCTCGGATGACGAGGGCTCAGGGTCCAATTCACATAGTTGTGCATTGGATGGGGAGGCGGCACCAGGCGGCCATTGAGGCAGCACAGGGTCATGACGAGAGAGAGCAGAGGAGGCCACAGGCTTAGTAGAGGCTGCGGCAACGGGAGAGGAGGGAGGAGAGACCCCCTTCTCCATGGATAGAGAGGCCACCATCACCCGATAAGGGCAAGAGTGTCGAGGTAGGAGAGAGTAGCGAGATGGCTACTCTTCGGGTGAAGACTATTTGTCTCCAGGCTCAGATGCAGGACTTGAGGGATGAGGCTGCATGACACTGAGAGGAGGCCACACAGCTCAGAGATGAGGTCATACGCCTCAGAGCACAGAGCAGAGGGGCGAGCACTCGGGACCTAGCATGGGCTATTGTCTAGATCACATTATATCAGATGCTATACTACTAGATGGTGCCAAAGGGGCAGAGGTTACCACTTTTGACCCCCATTGCAGAGCCTGTCGTGATGAGGTCATCGAGGAAATCATCATGATCAGATTCCAGGACTCATAGCACCACACGTACTATGATGGGGCCACCTCATCCACCTCATGGTAGGGGAGGAGATGAGGCTGAGAGTTTGAGGGGTTCTCGAGGCTAGTTGCTACAGACTACACTACACAGATTGATACATAATGTTGATTATTTTTGATAGAAGATTGAGTATGCCGAGGTATAGATTGTGGCATACCGATCCAGTTTTGAGATGATGTATATATTGTTGATATATATATAGATGAGATATTTTTGATCATATGACTTGTTTTATGTGTTTGTATGATGCTTTAATGTTTTGGTGTGATTGATTTGATGATTCATGTAATTATGTCATTTGGAAATATTATGGTTTGAATGTCATGCTTTTAAAATTTTAAATGAAATAATCTGATGTAAACAAATTGGTTGTTTGTGGGATAATTTGATAAAAATAAAAGGGACTTCTAACAATAATTTTAAAGGACATTGTCGCTATTATAGACCATTTCATGGAGTCGTTGCTCGCTAGGTCGTCAAGCTAATCCTAGTATAGAAATATTGTTAAAAGTAAAAGAGTGCTTAAGAGACTGTCTTAAGACTTTGTTGTGATGATGATGATGATGATGGTGATTTGATGATTTGTTTTCAGATTTTCATAAAAATATTATGCATGAAATATTTTAAAATGATTTTTGCTAGGCATAAATTCCTAAGTGTGATAAAATTTTGAACAATTCCTTAGAATTTATACCATGGTTGCAATATTGAATTTGAACATAATGTCATGAAATAGAATGAGTGTTTGTTCTTTTAAAGCATAATTGTGTAACATAATGATTCAAGTCATATGTTTTTTATGATTTGAAATAAATGGGAAATAAAATTAGTTCGATGGTTTGTGCTAGGCATAGAATTATAGATATACACTTATACCATCATTGCGAAATCCAAAGAAGAAAATAATAGTTTTATTGCATGGTTGGTTTTTAATTTTTGAAAATAAACAGAAAATATGAAGATGAGGACTTGTGCTAGGCATAAAATTCCAATTTTGGTTTTGGAACTATACCATCGTCGCGAAAGTCAAAAGTTATATATAAATGTAACTTTATTGCATGTTTTTTAAAAATGATTTTGATTTTTTTGGTAATGCATGTAGTTGCCTTTATACTAAACAACTTTTCTCAGAGAAGAAAATGAAATTATTCCAGACAATTTGCAAAAATATTTCAAAGTATCTTAAAGACAAAATTTAGATTTATAAGGAATCTCATGTGCGTATGTGAGTTCATTTCCAATCTTGATTTATCATAATGATACACAAAATCTCTCAAATACAAATGTGTGTGCAATTGCTTTGTGCATTTACCAGTTTTGAGCAAGATAATTTGATACAAGTGATTTAAATTAACCAAGTAAGTGTTCATTAACCATGATTTAGATGCATATAATCGTACCAGACTACTATGTAAGTTAGGTTAGCAAGAGCTAGCTAATCCATAAGCAGACATAGGTCTGTACAAAAGAAGGTCGCTAATGTGACAAACATATCACCACGCTAGGAGTTACCCAAGGCCAAGCGGGTTGGGTACAAACCACCTATTATGGGGCTTACCTCATAGTTTTTGAATAATTGAGAATTCCAAGGATTCAAGCTCATCAACCCTTCTTTTCTTTTCAATGGGTAGGGAAAGGGATTTTATTGCATTTTGCTTTTGCTTGTTTTGCTTTTTTTTTTTTTTTCTTTGTATTTTTCTTTTTCGTATCTTTTGCTTTGATATTTGAGATAATGCTGAAATAGTACTAAGAGAGTACAAAATGATTCTGAAATAATGCTTCTTTTTCTCATGATTTTGCTTGATTTTTCTTTTTCTTTTGCTTCCTATTCTAGGGATACTTGCTCGGATTAGCTGTAGAGCAAGGGATTTTTATTCTAGGTAGGGGTGAGCTTGTCCTTTTGTCAATTCTCAAATATTCTAGACCATGTGCATGATAGGATAGCATGGGAAACTTTTCGCTCAAGAAACCACTTCTACTATGTAGCATAGCATGGATATTACAAATATAATCATTTTATTGTGAAAGGATATGCTTGGTTTAAGTAAATAACAAGATCAATTCTCTATGCTCAAAACTTTATTTAATTGAATGTTGTGGACTTTGATATAAGAGAGATTAGTAATCATGCTAGATAAAATCAAGATATGGATTCCAAATAAATGCTAATTTATCCAAAATAATTTGAAAATATAACTGCAATACTTCACAATTTGATAAGTATGAAAAATAAAATATGTTTTTGAAGGGTTTTGATGATTTGGATGTTTTTTTGGTGTTTTTATATTTTTAAGTTTATAAATTGAAAGAAATACAAGATAGTGGTTTTTTTAAATATTTTAAACAAATATATACAATGATGAAATGACCAATTTTTTACACATAGTAACGTTTAAGATGCAAAATGTTCATGGGTTCTTTAAGTTCTTTACCATCTAAGGTAGATAATTTGTATGCTCCCGATTCAAATTTAGTAGTGATAATATATGGTCCAAGCCAGTTGGGTTCAAATTTACCTTTAAGGTCTTTAGTTGCATTAGTATTTTTTTGATTTTCTTTTAAAACAAGGTCGCTGACCTCAAAGGATCGATGACGAACTTTCTTAGCATATGATTTTTTAAGCTTGTTTTGGTAGGCACGAAGATGCTCCAAAGCATTGATGCACTTTTCATCTAGGAGTTCCAGTGATCGAGTCTGCACATTTCGATATTCATCTCCTACTTCGGTATCTTGAAGTAGTAGAGCCAAAGAAGGAACTTCTAATTCAAAGGGAAAAACAACTTCAACGCCATAAACCAAAACAAAAGGTGAAGTACCTGTGGGAGTACAAACGCTAGTGCGATATGCCCACAAAGCTGGATATAATTGAATGTGCCAGTCATGGCCAGATTTATTGACCAATTTTTTGAGAATTTTGATTAAGGTTTTGTTAGAAGCTTCGCTTGGCCATTACCCTGAGGATAATAGGGAGTGGACCAGCGATGTTGAATCTTATATTTTTGGCATAATTTCTTAACATATTTATTTTTGAAACAAGTTCCATTGTCTGAGATGAGATTTGCAGGAATTCCGAACCTACAAATGATTTGATTAAAAATAAATTTAGAGACTTGTGTTCCAATGCAGGAAGCTAAAGGCATAGCTTCAACCCACTTCATAAAATACTCAGTGGTGGTTATGATGAATTTGTGTCCATCAGATGACACAGGATTAATTTTGCCAATAATTTCTAAGCCCCATTTTGAAAAGGGCCAAGGAGATGAAATAGCCTATAGTTCTTGTGTAGGGGCATGGACAAGGTCAGCATGTTTTTGGCACTTGTCGCAATGGCGCACATAATCATGTGCATCATTCTCCATGGTAGGCCAAAAGTATCCTATCCTAAGGAGCTTTTTAGTAATGATACTACCACTGAAGTATCCTCCACAAGATCCATCATGGGCTTCACTCAAAGCTGATCTAGATTCTTCTAAATTCAAACATCTCAATAGGATACCTTCAAAAGATCTCCTATATAAAGTATTGCCAATTATTACAAATTGACTTGCTCGTCTATGTAATAACCGACGCTGGTTTCTATTAGAACTGGTAGGGAAAGTCCCATTGTGAAGAAAATCAAATATACTCATATACCAAGGTTTAGGAGTAGTTTCATTGATCATAAACACATCCAAAGGTTCTAAGCATGACTTATTTGAAGCGGGTTCCTGGAGTCGACGAATAATGATGGTGGCATATTTGTCATCTAACTCCAAGGGCAGAAGAGATGCATCTGCGACCATAGCGTCAACCACACGGTTGCTAGTTCGAGGAATAGCTTCCAAGGTAACTTGATCAAATAGAGATATTAATTGTAAGACATGCTTTATATGGGCGCAATTTATCATCTCTGGTCTGATAAACTTCATTAATTTAGTTTATAACAAGTTGAGAATCACCAAAAACTAGTAGATGTTTAATTTTTAGTGCCAAGGCAGCTCGTAATCTAAGGATTAGAGCTTCATATTTAGCAATGTTATTGGTGCAAGCAAATGTTAATTTAAATGACAAAGGTATAATGTGTTTTTGTGGAGATATTAAAATAATACCTACACCATCCCCACTCATGCATCGGGCTCCATCAAAGTATAAGGACCATTGTTCAACATGGTTTGCCTCTAATTGAAGGCATTCATCGAGAAACTCAATGATGAGGGGATGGGTAGACTCTAAGGGTGCAGCAGCTAATTGATCTACTATGATTTGACCCTTAACAGACTTTTGTCCTATAAACGTGAGTTCAAACTCACTTAGATCAAGAACCCACTTTGTTGTGC
The DNA here is from genome assembly GCA_028583015.1 of Wollemia nobilis. Taxonomy (NCBI): domain Eukaryota; kingdom Viridiplantae; phylum Streptophyta; class Pinopsida; order Araucariales; family Araucariaceae; genus Wollemia; species Wollemia nobilis. Next base: position 2,779,129 of record JAQPPZ010015413.1, read on the forward strand.
GACCCGATAAATAAGGTCGACTCATGAGATACCGCAAGGGATCATATTTAGCAATGACATATGTTTTTTGACTGAGCATATAATGGCGTAATTTCTATGTAGAAAATATGACTTCTAGACATAGTTTTTCTAATGCTGTGTAGCGGGTTTCATAACTAATTAAAGTTCGGCTAATATAATAATTAGCACGTTCTCTTTTCTCATCATCAAGTTGAGCTAACATAGCTCCTAAAGCAAAATCTGAAGCTAAAATATACAGGATAAATGGGCAATCAGGTCTAGGCGATGAAAGCACAGGTGGGTTAAGGAGGTATTGTTTGAGAAGTTCAAAAGCTTCCTTACATTCGTCGTCCCAATTAAAAGGGACATCCTTCTTAAGAAGCTTAAGAAAGGGACCAGTTTTGTCCACCAACTTATCGATGAAGCGACGGATAGCTTGAAGCTTACCTTGTAAACTTCGTAACTCAGATATATTGGTAGGTGCGGGCATAACAGTGATAGCCACAATCTTGAGAGGGTCGATTTTGATGCCACGTAAAGAAACTATAACCCCTAATAGTTTACCGGACTTAACTCCGAATATGCATTTAGCAAGATTTAGTCGGATAAGATATTCCCTTAACCGATCAAACACTGTCCTTAAGTCATTTAAATGATCATATTCTTTGATGGAACGAGCTATGATATCATCTACGTAATCATGTAGGATATCATGCATCATGTCATGAAAAATATAAGTCATAGCTCGTTGATAGGTTGCACCTGCATTCTTTAGGCCGAATGGCATCACTTTCCAACAAAAGGTTCCCCAAGGGGTAATAAAGGCTATTTTGGCCTGATCTTTAGGAGCTATCCTGATCTAATTATAACTGGAAAATCCATCCATTAGGGACATCATTCCACTCCTAGCAGTAAAATCAATGATTTGATCCATTTTTGGAAGAGGAAAATCATCTTTAGGGCATGCAGCGTTAATATCTCTAAATTCTGTACAAACCCTAACTTTGGTAGCTTCTTTCTTGGTGACTGGAACTACATTCGAGATCCATTCAGCATAATCAATAGCTTGTATAAAAACAACATTCAGGAGTTTTTCTAACTCCCCTTTGACTAGCAAGGCCACTTTGGGATGCATTTTTCTAAGTTTCTGTTTAACATGTTTAGCATCCGGATGGACTACTAGGTGATGCATGACTATAGAAGGGTCTAAACTTGGCATATCTTCATATGTCCAAGCAAAGACATCTTCATATTATTTAAGGAATGCAATGTATTGCTCTTGTTTTTCTTGACTTAATTATGATCCAATATTGATTATGTGGGGATTATCCTCAGTTCCAATGTTAACTTTAATGACGTTTTCTACTTCCATGTGTAGATCTCTTTCAAAATTAGGTGGGGCGAGTGAAACACCCAATTCTTGTAATTATTTTAAGGTTAACTTGGATAATTCATCTTGAGGAGTCATGGCCTCAAGCTGGGCTATAGTAGGTATAGAACCATCAAAATAAAATTCGTTGTGTAACATTTCCTCAATGGAGACATCATGGAAAATATCTCCTTCCAACTCATCATCGGATTCAGCAATCATTTCAGGATAAGCTATGGATAGCATATTGCATGTAAATGGCTGATTTTTTAGAGGCAAATCATCACACCCATCCAAATAATATTGATAACATATGAGTTTATCATCATCTTCAAAAGGGAAGGGTTGACCCTTACTAGGAAATAGGCCCACACCACATCGGGTGGGCCATGGTTCTACCTCAAAGGGTTCTTTCATACCATCTTGGAAAGGTCCCAAGCCTTTCCCTTTATATCCCATTTTAAGCATTATAGGTTTAGATTTAATATACTCGTTAGTAAAATAACATCGAGCATATCCCTCATGATGAGTTTTGATGTTCCTCGGTATTCTTCCCCAGTCATATCCCTTATAAATGAAGGCACAACTCCCGACTTGGTAAGTACTTCCCATAGGTTGTGGGAGGCCCAATGTATGAGGAGATGGTGACAAATTACTTAAGATAATGGAATTTTTCATAGAAGCATTTGTTTTTTCCAATAAAAGAAATTTAGATAAATCAGGTAAGAGTTCATCAGAAAGAGCGTAAGATGTAGAAGGATCATTCCCTATATCTTTAGATGTGGAAGGTATGATAGATGTAGATAATGTGGGGGTGTTAATAAATGGGTCTATAGGTTTTGAAATTATAGGGATGGAACATGAAGGATTGGTTGTGGATTTAAGATCTTTTTGAGGTTCTAGTGTGGTTTGTTTAGAAGATTGTTTAGATGAAAAATAAGAATTAGGATGTGTGGATGACAGAGCAGGGCAAAATTGAACTCCAACGAGGTTCCGCCAAAGCACACATATCAAAGGGTCTAGGATCACCATGGATAGTGACCAACTGATTTTGAAATTCGAATTTAACACATTGGTGTAAAGTTGATGGGACAACCCGCATTGCATTGATCCAAGGATGACCCAAGAGTATATTGTATGATGCGGGGCAATGTACAATAAACACGATCGTATCTAAGGTTCTCGGACCAACTTGCAATGGGATGGTGATAACTCCACACGTTTCTTGTGTTTTGTCATTGAAAGCTTTTATGATCATGTTAGTTTTCTTCATTTCATCACTTCTAAACCCAAATCTTTGGTAGAAGTCAAAAGTGCAAATATTTAGAGATGAACCATTATCAATCAAGACCCTTTTAACAACTACATCTCCTATTAGGGCAGTAATATATAAGGGGTTATCCTTATGTAAACTATGTTGTGGTATATCTTTATCCCGAAAGTCAATACAATCGACTTCTCGAGTTATTATAGTATTGGCCATGGCTTCAAGTTGAATGTTTTGTGGTACCATCATTTGGCTTAATGTAAGCATTAATTCATCTCTATGGGTAGGAGAAGATCTTAACAAATCCAAAAGGGAAATTATGGCTATAGTATTGGATAATTGCTCATTAATATTATAAGGAGGTTTAGATTGAACATTAGGAGCATGATTCCCTTTATTGGGATTTTTCAAAACAAATGGAGTTGATCCATCGTTCTGATTTGGTTCTTGTTGAAAATTTTGAGCTTGTTGTCTGGTAACGGCTCCGATGGTTCCTACAATATTATTTTGTGGATGATGAATAGGTCTTGGTCTAGCATTTATAGCTTGTTCATTAGAAAGGAACTGATTAGAAGAGGGTCGAGTAGTAACTCTTCTAGGAAATGGTTCTTTCGGAACCATAGAATCTGTGATAGGTTGAATAGGATCTGATTCATTTTCAGAACTATTTGATTGATTTGAGGTGATGTCTATTTCACTTTCAGTATCCGATTCTACATCACTGAGATTCGGTGTTTGAATATTATGTAGGGGCTTGGTCGTGACCATGGATAAAGTTGTGTCAAATTTTTGTAAATCATGATTAGGTAAATGTTTGCTAATAGTTCCTACATATCGGGTAGGAGGAGGGACATTATGATGCTCAATTTTATTGGACACCTCTTTACCATGTTTTGGTAAAGGATGTGAAATATTCTAATGATTGATTAGCATTTTGATTTTGATTTTTGGGAATGTTCTTTTGAGCATTATTAGGAGTATTTTGTTTAGGTTGGAAGGCTTGCACCTCCATCTCATTATTATCAATCAGATCTTGTATTTTATGTTTTAACCTTTTACAAGAGTTGGTAGAGTGTCCAGGCTCTCTATGGGAATCACAGTGTAAATCGGCTCTGTATCCGGGTATGGTTGGATCAGGTTCTCGGATATTAGGTAATTGAATCAAACATCTTTCGAGTAATTGGGGTAGAATAGTTGACAATGGTTGATTCAATCTAGTAAACTCTCGAGGAGGTTTATCAGGAGGTTTCAATATAAATTTTTCTGTTGTCTTCGTTGTATTGATATTAGCAACATTTTTTATGTCAGTGACTCCATCACCTACAATTTGTTTGTTTTTATATTGATTTCTGGATGTTTTCTCATCATCTTTCTTCCTAAGCTGGCCTCTCCTAATGAGAGCATCTTCTACTCTTCGAGCTAAGTCTATAGCCTGATCAAAGGTGGTTAAGGTAGTAGTTGATAACTCATAAGATATTTGTTCTTGCAAATTATTAATAAAAATGTCCAACATTTCCCTATAAGGTAGCACAAAGTGTAGTTTTCCTATCAACTGCCTCCATCTAGCTAAGAAATCAGCAAAACATTCATCTTTGTCTTGTTTTAAGTTGTACAATTTTTTTTTGGTTACATGCCTTTCGATATAGGCACTAAATTGATGCACAAAAGATTTAGCGGTCTCTTCAAAATTTTTGAAAGAATGAGTTGGCAATTGATAGTACCACTCCAATGCCATTCCTCCTAAACTTTTCAGGAACATTTTTAGTAATAACAAGTCATCATGTGATATATCATGACATGCTATCCTAAACATGTGAAGATGCTCTATGGGATCTTCAATTCCTTTATATATAGGCAGGACGGGCATGGGAAAGTGTTTAGGCGATGGTTGTGCTACAACTATGGGATCCAAATGCTGACTACACATCTCTCGATAACTGTACGAGGGACGTTAGGGATCCATCTGGTCCATGCGGGAAGCTAACTGTTTCACCATGGCTTCCAGATTACTGGTTTGCCCACCATATTGGTTCGGTAAGGTATTAGTATGGGATTGGTGAGCATATGATGGAGGGACATGAAGATTAGATGCTATATTGCTATTGTGTAAATTGTTGGTAGGAAGGGTGTTATGAAGAAGTTTTCAAGTTGTATTATGTTGTATCCCAGATTGTTGAAAATTGGTTTTTGGCTTCATTTTAGGTTTTTGTCGATTTGAAGCATATTGGTCAATAGTTTGTCGAAATAAAATAGTGAATGAAGGTCTCTTTTGTGTGGGAATGATTTTAGGCTTAATAAAAGATTCCTTAGGAGGTTGGATAACCTGCTGTTTTTGCATGTTCTGAATTATAGTGACCATATCTATGTTGGATGGTCCAGCTTTATCACTTTCTTGATCGACAAAAGACAAAGGATTAGTGTGCATGTTAAATCCTTCTTCTAGGATTGCTTGAGTTTCACTAATTTATCCCCTATCAAGACGAACTGCCATATTAAGAGCACCAATATTATTATTGAAGAATTTCCAGAAATGATCTATGTTATCAAAAGTAACAGTTCCGGTCTGGAGCCATTCTAGGGGATGAGGATCCTTCCTCTCTAACATTTTCTTGTTGTTCATTTTCTTCGACTAGCTCATCTTCTAGCTATTCTAGAGTTTCTTCTTCTGGAATTGGATCCTCAGGAAGGGCATTTGATTTTTTTGTTTTCTTTCCTAACCAATCTTCTTCTTCTTCTTCTTCAGTTTGTTTACCATTCCTAAGTCTAGTCATTGTGCTTAAACTTAGATTTCAGCAAATATATATATTTATATATATATATATATATATACAACAAGCTTAAGAGGTATATATTTTAATTATATACCTACTATAGTATTTAAAATAAAATGTTTTGGTTTTGTTATGTTTTTGGTTTTTCTTGTTTTTTATAACAATATATGAAGATAACAAACAACACACAAAACGCAAGAAATAGTAATAATGAAAGCAATGATCTAGTTTTCTATAAACAATTTATAAATATCATTAATGGGCTCGAGTTCTTCAGGAGTCATGAAATGTTCTTCTTCAAATTGAAAATTGTTTTTCAAGAAGTCAACAAAGTGTGCTATGGTGATATTATCTGTTTCAGATTCTGTTTTGTAAAAGTAAAGCTCGTGGCAATACTCTCGATATAACACAGCTCTAGGAACTCTATTCCATCTTTCCCTATCCGTAAGAACGACCTCTTGATCTTCTACATGACCTAGGAATTGGTGTATAACAGTTGCATTCTCGAGGTATTCCTCAAAGGTGAACAATTCTAAAGACACAAGAGCTCTCCTATAAGCTAACCACCTATGGCAAGCTCTCTAAAGTTCATGATAAAAAATGAGTTGATGAGGATCCAGGATTCTATCTAAGGCAAACCTCTTGATTTGTTTAAGCTCTGTTGACCTAGATGAAATGATACCTAGTCTCCTATCAAGTTCATCCCACAAAAGTTGGTTTCTATCTATTTCAGGCACATTAAGCACAAAATTAATTTCTATGGCTGCTAATTGGTTTTCAACATTTATAGTGACAACTAGTCTTTTCTTATGAGCTACCATCTAAACATGATATGCAACTTAGTAGTTTTCTAATGATTTTAAATGCATCTATTTTTTTTTTGTTTTTTTATTTTTTTTTTCAAAAGGTTTTAGTTTCACGTCGGGTTCACCAAAATGTATCGTTCCAAATTTTCCACACCCTTACCTTCAGGCCATAGGATCCGTGCCCGGAAGGGGGATGCGAGAAGGATGGGACAATACCTCGAACTGAGAGGCCCTTTGAAGGTCCCGCCTCTGGGGGGAGGGGTATTAAGGTGATTTTTTGATGGATGGTGGGGTTCTCCAGGAAACTTTTAGTGGCAGTCTCCATGCCTAGGTTGGAAATGTGTTTGATGTGTTCAATTTTATCTTTAATCATTCAAATCCTGGGTTTGGCCAAATGAATCTAAACTGATCTATATGAAATGCAGATTTAAATGAATACAGAAAATAGATTTAAGCAGAAAACATAGAGAATAAGCTAGATGTGAAAAGTCATACCTGATTTCGGATGTCTGATGGAGGTTCTAATTTTTGAAGCAGTCAAGATCGCCTCTTATCTGATAGGATCATCTGCGATCATACAGGATCGTCTGAGATCTGACAAATTCATCAGATGAATTCGTTAGAGACCTGTAATCAGAGAAATAGATACAAAATACCAGAAATGCAGCAATACTAACAGAGGAAAACGGTGTAAAATGACAATATAGATACTAAAACGATAATTACAAATAGAAATTCTAGTAAATTATAGTATTCTAATGACAAATTATGATCTTATCATGCACTCAAGCTATATGGGTGAACTCCAAAATGTAGAATAGCAGAAAATAACAATAAACTGATCTAAATGCAAAATGAAACAGCAGACGAGAAGAGAAAAGTGTAAACTCTGGGCACTAATTGCCCCCAATGTTGACTGCAGTAAAAATCATCTCGAATTGGGGCGAGATCATTCGAGATCGTAAAGGATCATCTGCGACGATCTGAGCTTGCTCCGGCTGAAAAACAATGAAGTTCCTGCAAACAAACTTGGAAAATACGAAGGCAAATGGTGATTTAAGATGGTCTAATGCAAATATAACTCGTGTTACAAGAAAATTCAGCCAGGGGAATGTCAAGGGGAGGGCATAAGATTAAATAGGTATAGGAAGGAGGTTGGGAGGTTGGAGATCATCCCAATTTGGGAGATCTCCAATAGGGGAAGTCTCTAACCACGCAGACACGCTTTTGCCCAGGTTAGAGACGTCGTTGAAACAAAAGCTAATTATGAAAAATCAGTTTTGGGACAAAATCGTCTGGACGTTCTGCTCTAGACTAATTCATCCGATCTGAGGCGATATCGTCTGATCGACGACGATATCGTCCAACGGTCACAACAAATCCTAAAAATGGTGCGTAAAATGAGGAAAGTGGTTTAACAGGCGATTAACGGGCAGTTCGGAGTTAAAATTCAAATTTTGAATTATTACTAAGGTAATTTTAATTATTTCTAAGGTTTACTACGCCAATTTTAGGGTGCTACACTTTAGACTTGTGCTTGAACAACTATATCTTATCACTTAATCAAGGGCACTAATCATGTGGTATTCATGAATGTATATTGATATGTAATAATGTAGATGATATTAGATGATTTTTTCAGATGATTTATGGTTGTTTTACAAAGAATCAAACATCTTAGTGATTTTAAACAAGCTCATTTACGATCTCACAAATCTTCATGATGCTAACGTTGTCCTAGTGTTTTAAAATTTCTCAAGGACCAAATATGTGTGCAATGATTGTTGATTTTCCATTATGATCTAGGTCAAACTAATCAATTGTAACTTATCCCAATAAGCTAGATCATCCAAGAGTGTCCATATTTCTATACAAAATATTGCTAATGTGAAAGACATGGCACCACGTGTAAGGATACCTCATTACTAGACGAGTTTCATTCAACCCATTGTTGTAATGAGGATCACCCCATGGTTTTTGAGACACTAAGAGTTCCAAGGATTCAAGCTCCTTTCCTTATTTTATTGCATTGGATTTTAAGGATTTTTATTTTTGATTTTGCTCATTTTTGTAATAGAGCAACATGCATTTTATTGCTTTGTGGATACTTTGCTCATTTTGAGATAAAGCCAAGGGAATTTTATTGCTTTGGGGTGCTTTTGGGATACTTGCTCGTTTTGAGGAAGAGCAAATAATTTTTTTTTTGGATACTTGCTTGCTTTGAGGTAGAGCAAGGGATTATTGCTTTTTTGGGGGGGATGAAGGTGGAGCTTGTCCTTTTGTCAACTCTTAGCTTTCTAGACCATGCACATAATTGGATGAACAGGGGAAACCTTTCACTTTATGGCAATAGCAATGCATGACTTCGTCATTCCTAAGCTTCACAATATTTTTATGTGTTTTGATATGAGTGGTCCAAGAGGAAACTTGATTGACCATGAATAAATTATTATATCTAAATAATGTTTGAATTTTAATTAAGGTTTTCAAAGCACTAGGAGTGGCTAAGTGATTGAAAATATTTATATTTTGTTGATGGTGTGATGTAGTGTGTAATGTTGTTGCGATACTTTTATTGCAAGATTTTGAAAATTAAAAGGTGCACACAAAGTATTCAATGGTCGTATAATCATTATTTATAACAATTATAAGATATCTATCCTACTTTATGTGAACCCCTTAATGATAGAAATATTATAAGGAAAGCTGCAAATTATTGATGTTGGTGGATTGATGAGTGATGCTTGATATGAGGTATCCTTGATTAAAGCAACAAGACATAGTAGACTAGTGATCATCCAAATTAACCAAATAATTGCTATTTTGATGAATGTTATGAAAAAATGCCTAAAATGCATGTATGTAATGTAGGTGGAATGCATGGATGGATGTATGATAATGCAATGTGTATAATTTGTTTTTTTTTTTTTTGTTGTTTTTCTATTTTTTTAAGCCATATATATAATGATTTTAAGTTGGCTCAGGTTTTTCTCGCAAAAGGAGCAACCAGAATATGGGTTGATAGATAGGAAATATTTTGATGTAGTGCTCATCTTGGTCATCAATGGACACTATGGGAGCCACATATTTTGAATCATCAGAGGTGATAGATAGGACATCAAATTCCTCTTCGAAGTCTTCCTCATTGTCATCATCAAAAATGTAATTGATCATGTCGATGTATTGTCTCATTTCCAGAAATGCCTCATTTAAATGAGGTATAAAGTTAGGGTCTAGATACTCATTATCACTATCATCACAATCATCACTCTCCTCATCCTCCTCTTCATACTCAAGAGTGATTCATTGGAATGCATGCTCGAAATAGGAGTTTGAGGTTGATGGCCTATATCCTAGGCTAGATCGATAATAGGCTTCTCAATATTCATGCTCAATGATCTGATGTGGATCCTGTTCATGTCATCTAAGGTCGAATCCCTACCAATTAACCCTGCAAAAGTATTGCAAAGGGAAATCTAGGTTGGACAGATATTCTATATTGGCATAAAACTCTTGTATAGGTTCCTCATTAGGAGGTAGATTGGAAGAGAAATACAGTCCCCCATATACAAAGTTGATTCAATTTAGCCAGGAATCCGTTGTGTACACTGCACCTATAGCTAAAGGTGGATCACACGGGTGATCGTAATATTTGACTAACTAGATAGATGGTGTAACTATGACACTCTCAACAATTTACTCACCAATATCTGGATTGGAGAGATGAATTGCAACTTGGATCGGTTAGGATGTGGATGGTCCAGGTGATGAGGTGGATGCTTTGATGCCAACTTGTAGCTCAGATGGATATGATGGCTCACATTGTGATGGCTTTCCTTAGATAGGTGACCCTATATGTGATACAATGGGTGGCAAGGCTTGAGGTGGACTAGGCTTGATGGGTTAAAAAGGTAAAATGTATTTGTGAAGTGGGACGTGCGACTAATGAATTGGATGGTTGGTTAGATGGGTGATCAGGTGTGGTTAAAAAATTAAATGAGGTAGATGAAGGTTGATTTGGCTTGATAGTGTGGGATGCAAAAGCAGGATCCACTATCGGTAAGGCTTATGGGATGAGAGCTTTGGATGATGTGGTTTTATTTGGGATGGTTCGGATGATGAGGGGTTGAATTGAGAGGTGGGTGGATGGAAGTAGTGGCTCATAGGGATTTGATATCAAGTTGTAATACTTAAGTGGCTTAGTGTTTGCTTGGATGAAATGGACTTTACCCTCATGTACATATTTTATAAATTGGTCTAATATCGAGGGCACACACTTCATCTTCGTGATCCAAGGGTGTCCAATAAGTATGTTATATTGAATTACCCCTTCCAAGATGTGTAAAAGTACATGAATAGTCTTCACCCCATGGTGACAGGTAGAACTACGTTCCCCATAGTGGAACATAAAGCATCATTAAAGGCCCACAAGGTGAATGTGGATGATGTGATATGGGATGATGGCAAGTTTAGATGTTTGATGGCTAGAGTGGTGATGAGGTTTATGGAGAAACCAGTATCAATGATCACTCTCTTAAATGGTTTTCAGTAAATATGGGCAACAATATGCAATGGAGGATCAGTTAGATCCGATGATATGTTCTTTTTCTCAAAGTCATAGAATGCTATTGAGGGCTCCATTCATTTTGAACACTCCCCACAAAAGTGTTGAAGGTGTTAGGATATTATGTTTACAATTTGATTGACTTTAGAATTTCCATCAATGCCTCATGATGTGGGGGAAATTGTTGTATTAGCTCGTATATTGATAGTTTGGCTAATGCCATTCTTAGGCTCTGTGTCAATCAACTTCTCAATGTAATGATTGGATGAGATGGATAATTTGGATTATGGATGGGTGGAGGTAGAATGGATTGACCTAGTTGTATGGGTACACTAGGTTGTGCTATAGGAGTGGGCATTTCTTAGGTTTGATTTGTTCTTCTTTACCCATGGGTAACTATATTGATAGCCCCCACAAAATCTTGGTACAGTTGCGACACATGATTAACTTGGTTGGGAGGAAATGTAGAAGTTGATGCTCCCATTGCTTTTTGATTCACCTCATGATGAGGCAAAGGTGTCTGATATATCCCAAGGTTTTGATTGGATTGGGCTAATCGGTTGTCATTAATTTTGATCTTTCCTAATTCTAATAAATCTTGCACAACACATTTAAACTCATGGAAAGTTTTGATATCATGCCCTTTCTACCAATGAAAGATGTAGTATAGATGCTCTTTGTAGCTTTTTGGTTTTGGCTTATTCAGATCATCAGGTTTCATTTTCAACAATGTGAAAACTTATGCCTCATACAACTTCTAGAAAAATAGATGAATATGGTTTAGGCAATGGGGTGTAATTGTATTTGGGATTGAAATTACGTTGTTACGTCTCTATAGGTTGATTTTAGTTTTGCACCTACTGTCAGGGTGGAACCACTTGATAATTCAGTTGTTATGATTTTTTTTTTTGTTGTTGTTGGGATTTTTATACTTGGACTTGGACATGTTGTATTTGTTGTGAAGGTTGGCCCAAGACTACTTGATTAACCTGAGTGGCCTTGGACTAGTCGTTGTTATTTCCCTTTTGATTCTTATTTTGCCATTATTTCTTTTTAGGCTTGATCTCACCCTCTTAAATTTTGATATCTTCAATTACTCATGCTTGGGCAAGTGCCTCTTTGAATGTTTGTACTGTTGCAACTATAGCAACAAGGAAATAGGCTTGGCACAACTCTTTGTAAACATCCTTGTTAACTCTGTAATAGGAAAGGAGAATGGAAAGTTGATCATGACCACCCTCTAGCAGTTGCCAAAATCATAGACCAATTCATCATCATGTTGTCTCAAATTAAGTAAATCGATCAATGTGGTCTTATTTATGATATTTAAGGCGAATCACTCCAGGAATTTGTCCACGAGTTGCTCAAAATTATAAACACTTTGATGTGGTAGGTGGTTGTACCAATCAAAGGTATCTCCTCCAAATATCTGAGGAAAGGTATGGATCATGAGTGCATCATTATTCTTAATCCTGAAGCACGTATTGATGAATCCAGTTACATGCTCATGGGTGTCCTCATCCCCCTTGAATTTGCCAAACTTCGACACTTGAAAATATTTTGGATAAGGCGATGATGGTACCGAAGCATGGATCGGGTGATTGAGTAGCTGCCTCAAGGTGGGTTTTTGGTACTCTATACTTGACATCTACATGGCAAGGCTATCAATATGAATCTATAATAATTGGAATTTAGGATCCTCTAAAGGGTTAAAACCCTAGTTTTCTTGTTGTTGGTGGTGGTACTATGCACCATTGGTAGGGTTGGGATGATGTGGTATATTAGGATGGAATGGATTATGGTAAGGTTTTTGATGAGATATTTTATGGTAATAAGGTGATGGGGTATGATAGCATACTGACTTGAAGGGTTAGCATACATGTTATGAGATGTATTAGTGGTTGTGGTGGTTGGAGGATGCAACACCCAATATAGATCTTGAGTGAAGAAGGTTTGGGGTTGAGATGTAGAGGGTTGATTTTGGTTTATTTCTTGCAACGGTTGATGCAGGTCTAGATTAATGTTGTGGTTGGTATTATCCAAGATCATTTGTTGTAATTGCAAAAAGGCTTGTTGTTTGGCAATTGTAGAGGAGGATGGTATGGTTGTGCAAGTGGTGGATGATGAGGTTGGTTGGGTGGCAACCATGTTAGTATATTTTTGTGGAAGGTAAGTGGCAAAAGGTATTTCCATTGAATTGGGTATGTTATAATGCATGGGGTCAATAGGTGCGATGGATGGGATGGATACCAATATCTATGAAGCAACACTAATCGACACTTTGTAGAGAGGGTTGGTGAAAATGACATTTTTATTTGGTAATATGAGGGTTTGTTGGTTAGACTGTGATGGATGGTTATATGCTATGGTGGCAATAGTCAGTTCAAAAATTGCATTCATGAAAGTTTGGTTGGACTATTGTGGGTGTGGGAAGGTGGCTTCTTGATGAAATGATGGAACGGTGCGAGGTGAAATGGTGAGCGGAGGTAATTATGGGAAAACCAAACTAGCTATATGCAGGTATTGCCTAATGGCGTCCATGTACACAAGTGTAACATGACTATCTATCGATGTATGCGTCTCACTCCTATGTGTCTCAAGGATGGCAGTATGAGTAGCCCTCTACATGATGTCTATATCTAAAATGGAGGCACTGCTATAGGGCTTGGAATTCATGTTCAAGGACATAGTAGGGTCTACATTAACTTTCCCTACCACCGAAGTGTTAGGGGCCTGACAAGACTACGATGGATCCATGGGAGAAGGCAACTAACTCTAAACTAGGGCTAACCTTCTGGCTTAACCATGGATTGTTATCATATGCTAAAGGATGGGTGAGGTGTAAAATATAAATGTATGTGTGTGGATGTGTGACAGAAGTACAAAGCAAAACAAAACTCAAAGCAAACAAACAAGCAATGTTTTTATTCCTAAGTTTGTGCCAAAGTTTGATTTTTTATTTTATTTTTTATTTTTTGGAAGAGGTTTTCGATTTTTTTTTGGATTTTTTGGTTAAAAAAAAATAGATGTCCAAATGTTTTGCCCTAAAATGATTCTATGCATTTCACCTAGATGTTCTCACACACTAACCCAGTGATGAAGTTCGAGTTATGCAACCCACCAGGACTTGGAGATGAAACCAAATCTAATGAGGGAGCCTAGGTCCTACTAGTCCTCACCCATATTCACCGTGGGCAGTGATAAACCCTCAAAATATGAATGTGTGTTATTTTCCACAACTAAGATAGTTCTTGGAGCCGACCTTGGCCAAGTAATAGGGTAAAATATGTTGGGGGTTGGTGATGAAGTCCAACCTTGTCCAACATTCATGTGAGTGTGTGATGGCTTTGTTTGTTATTGTGTGATGCAATATAATATGAAATTTTATTTATTGCCTAATATAGAAAGCAAGAAAATATATAGTAGTAGATATAAATAGATCAGAGGCCAGATGGCTAATTCTAGATGAGATCTTCTAGGTTTCTAAAATATAGATCTAACCATCGGTGGGCAGTTAGGACTGGTTAACTGTGACTGTGCGGTTAGCCAACCATGTACACATGTTTAGAAGATACCAACCGTGGACCCATAGTTTCAATTGTATGCCAGAAAGATGAGCAGGGAAAATTTGAAGTCCTAAATGAGCCTATTCCTAATCAGGCTATGCATATGCTTTGCTAACTGATCTAAAGTGCAGATTCTTTGATTTTTTTTCAATGTTTTTAGGAAATGAAATATGCCTATCCTAAGACAAAAATACAAATAGTGGAAAATAGGACAAAGTTCCCTATTTAACCTAAATGTAATGCTAAAACTAAAAATAGAAGAAAGAGGGTTCCAGGTGTACAAACTTGTTATCCTTTTATCGCTCCTTTCAATGCGCTCAATCACCGATCTATGGTTCCACAGTGCTCCAAACCCCGATGCATGGTTCCATAGATGTCCCACCATTGGTACACAGTTCCTCAAGTCTATAATTGCATGCTCACGGTTTCTCAATGTAGGGCCGAACAAAAATAGGCTTCGGATCTGTCAGTCCTAATTTTGAATCTTCACACGCTCGAACTCTAGAAACCTACAACCATAGAAAAACATAGACCAATAATTAAATAATAGCAAGGCAAAAAGAAATGAAACCCTTAGGGGATCCCACCGTGATTGTCATTTCTATAGCAAAAATAATTGAACACAACAAGATACAAAAAACAAAAAATTAAAAAAGATTGCCAAAAATGTTCCTTTGTATTGATATTTGATACGATTTTACAATGATTTTTGAATTACCCCAAATGTGTTGGGGGTAATGTTAAAATGCTCATTTCTCTTACTGAGATACAATGCTAATATAATGGAAACAAGGGGGGCTTCCAAATATTCAATGAACTTTGTATTCTTCGTTCTTCAGCTACAACTTCGGAGGGTGAGTGGGATTTTGATATCCAATGAGGGGACCACTCTAGCTTCAACAGCTCTCCAAGATACCTACTTCCTGCACACACATGAAAATATAAACAAGGGTTTAGTAGCACCTATATACAAATATGAAAACCATGCAATTAAACCCTCGAATGAAATAATATTGCAAAAATAAAGAAAATAAAACCAGATGTCTTGCTGCAACTAAAACTTATTAATCGTGTTCATGGTGTTTTTTGGCTCTAATAAACTATGGATGCGTGATGTGGACTGGTAAACCATGCACGGGCAGTGGAGAAAATGTGCAAGTATAATTTTGACTATGTAACCATAGACGGGTAATTTCAACTGAGTGGTAGAATGCTCCAAAAGATGGCTTCAAGCTTTAGATCTCAGGTTTTCATAGGATGTGTGCAAACTCCTGGTGCTATTTCGATAGTATGATGGTATGAATTCTTAGCCTCCTTTATTTGATGGTATGAAGGTACCTTTATAGGCCCATTAGGGTTTTGGAGGAAAATGGGAGGTGGAAATCCAGGGCTACCAGATGGAGGGGTAATTAGAGTGAGTCACCCAGTGTGTCTCACTTAACTAGAGTGATGTGGTTGCAAGTGGAGTGAGGTGTAAGGGTTGTCCTATGTGAAGGGACAAAGGGGACAAGGGTGTGTAAGATGTGGTAAGGGATGCTGATGAGGTGGCTAGGACACATGTCTAGTGGTTAGGCAGGGTATCCTAGGCTCATTTTCAATATTTAATAAATCTAGAAAATAGGATAATATGCACGATTTTATACACCTAATTCAAAACTTAGTTATATAATTTTCTTATGCAGGATTTGATGTGGGTTTCCAAGTGTATTTTTGTGGATGCCTAGGTTTTGGTGTCTACAATATGGAATTAAAAATCCTATTATATAGTGGTTTTACAAATTTTTGTGATTATGCATGTATCATTATTAGGTCTCTTATTTGAAAGTTTAAGAATCTAACTAGTTAAATTAAAGTCATTTGATAAAATTCTAAAATTATTATATTATATTTTTTTTAAATAATTTTTTTATTATTTTTTATATATGAACTATATTTAGTATTGCATCAACAACTATAATTTATTATAATAATTTTTGTTACACACATAAATAAAGACTCGTGTAAGAAAGACTCATTGTATAACTTAAACAAATGTAAGGTAAACAATTAAATTTGATTAAACAAACTTCAAATGGAATAATTTTGATTTCATTAGTAGCACAAATATTATTACAACAAAATATAAACCTCCTAATAATTACCTTTCAATAATCCTGATTGTGTAGCAAGCATTATAAAAAAAATTAGAAAAAAACTTACCATAATTGTTGATTTAATATTTATATAAAAAATGATTTTAAAAATCATAAATTTTTAATTAAAAAATAATCAACATGATAAGATAAAGGCTATACATGAGAGCTCTAGTGATTTGATAAAATCTCTATTTTTTTTTGGCTTGCTAGGGTTTGGAGTATTCTTGCATAGTATCAATACAGTCCCTAGCCCTAGCGGAATAGTGTACAAAATTGGCACCATAGAAAGGAATGCATGTGACAATAGCTCTTCTCAAATGACTATGCAAGTTTATGTTGAGAGTGGTGCATGAGGTAACCCTCCTCTTGATGTAATTATCTCATTGCTTGAATTTGATATTGTATGTCATTGGTTAGAATCATTCACCCTTGTAGGGTATTTCATTGGACACACCCCTAATGAGTCTTCCCTTAGGGCTTGGGTTAGCATAGATTAGACTCCTCATGGATTCAAACTAACGAAGGTTCAAAACCTTAGGAAGGACATTTTTTTGTTTCACTTTGTGGAAACAACCCACACTAAGGTGATTTACAAGCATGGTCCCCCTGGTACATGAGAAGTTATTTGCTTGTTTTTTCTTCTTGGACCCATGAATTTTTTGTTTATGAGGAAAGGTCTACCAAAGTCCTTGTGTGGGTGAAATTCCTAGGACTCCCTCTACCTCTATGGCCCTTTCTTAGTCGCAAAGCATTTTGGTGGAGGCAATTTTTTTTCTTGCATGACCTTAAAAATGTGTTTGCATTGAGATTGATATTTCTTGAGATCTCAAGGATACTATTGGCATACAAGTTGGTGACACAATGATATCCCAACGGGTCCTCTACATTAACTTGCCTAACACATATTTTTTATGCTATTACTTAGCACACAAGATCAAATATTGTCCCTTGTCTCACAATAGAGACAAAAAGAGCCCCACCACACTAAGTGTGCCTCCTTAGCCCTCGGAGGATGGTTTGGCTACTTATAAAGGTACACACTCCAAGTCGATGCATGTCTTGAAGTCAATGGGAAAAGGACATGAAAAGGAAAAATTTGGTACCCCAACTGAAACTACCAATAATGGGGCTCCTTAGTCTCAACAGATTCAAACCCTAAGGGCCGCAACTATGGTTACTTCGTAGTCTTCCTAATTGACCAGTCCTCTAGTACATTCCCCCATGACTAGCATAGGGTACTCCCATAAGGGGATCTACAGAAGAAGATGTTGCCCTAGAGAAGCGACTTCATATGACAAATTTTTAGTTGGGCAGTTATGTTCCTAATTTTTGCAACAACTATAGTGTGTTGGAGTATCTTAGTGGCAAGGATATATTATTGGATTCCCTCCATAATGAACTTCCTATATTGGAATTTTTAGAGTCTAACAGACTCTAAACGACTCTAAACAAAAAATTTAGTTTGAAAATTTTGCCAAAACTTTCCAAATTTAGGAATCCTATGTTTATAGGAAGTGAAGGTTTCAAAAATTTTGTTATCATTGACCTATCATGTCATTTGGCTAAAATATTTTTTTCTACTTAGTAACCATGAGCCAAGTTGATGTGGCATTGCTACCTTCATGGTGGTGTGATGGCACACCCCAACTGGTAGACCATGGTTGCGGACCCACCAATTGAACATTGTGGATCATGTTCCACATTTGTTTTTGAATTTACA
Source organism: Wollemia nobilis (assembly GCA_028583015.1). Lineage (NCBI taxonomy): Eukaryota > Viridiplantae > Streptophyta > Pinopsida > Araucariales > Araucariaceae > Wollemia > Wollemia nobilis. The sequence continues at coordinate 2,797,327 of JAQPPZ010015413.1, forward strand.
TGGTGGAATTGATAACCACCATGAATTTGGGTAGGCATGGACCATATTTCACATTAATAACCATGCATTGGGGGTTATTAATGTTTATGCCTCAAATGATGCTATATATTGATCTCATCTTTGGCTTTGGATTGTGGACTCTCGCCCTTTCATAACATGGGTCATATTTGACAACTTCAATATGATGAAGATGGCTTCAACAAGCAATCAACATCACATGCACTGGATAATTATTGAAATATTTGCTTGGGCACCAAAATTTAGGGTTTTTCTATCTCAATTTTGGGTGGCACCAACTATACCTTCCTTGGTTCACATGGTCTAATATGCAATTCAACCTTGAGAGAATCCTCAAACAACTTGATTGGATGATGTTATCAAGACAACCCACATTTTATTTTGGCAACCGTTAGGGTCTCCTAGTGGAACTTCTCCCTCAAGTTGTTCTCTCAAACCACTCCCCCATACGATTTTGCATTGAATGGCTAAATAGTGGGATGATTATTTTAAACAGCCAATTTTACTTTAATACATCATTACTATACCACCCACCCTCTCTAACCCACATTCACCATGTGTGGAATTTAACACCTTGTCCTTGTTCAATAAATAGTTGGATAGAGTGGTGGAACACTACAACTGAACACACTATGTATTTCCTATGCACATACGGTTTTTAATTGACCCTCTTTCATCGACGGTCCTATGCAACTACTTCTTCTAGACTTAAGAAAGCGATAGTGGCCCTTGAAGACCAACCTTGCTTTGTCTCTCTCTAATTAGAGGTAGCCAAGTTGATATATCAACAATAAGTGGCTACAAGATTATGCATAAGGGGTCAGCCCTGAAATCTATTTATAAAATCCTGGTAAATCGGTCTCAAAATCTTGATGAATCGTGTCCAAGGAGAAATGGCGAATTGCATTCATATTTCACCAAAAAATTTCAAACTATGGTAAATTTTTTTGTGTTAGGGGCTATGCCTATCGGTTGCCAAATTATAGACATGTATGACAAAATCAAAACCTTTATGTCGATAGGATAAAGCTATGTCGATCAGACTATGCCTATGGAACAATACCGATAGAAAAAATCTATGTCAATCATGAAGAACACAAGCTTATACTGATACAGGGGGTTTACTTTTCTTTCCAAAGAAATATCATCCAATATTATCAATTGCAATAATTAAACAATTTAAAAATAATCACACACATAAGAGACACAAATTTAATGTGGTTCACCCAATGTGGAATACATCCATGGAGAAATATTTCTTATAAATTTCTCAACAAAATTCTTGGAAACTCATTCCCTATTACAATGTTTGTGGAACTCTATCCACAGGAGACACTTGTCCCCTCTCACAAGTTCATGGATACCAATCCACAAGAGATACCAATTCCCTCTGCTCTGGTTTGTGGACCTCTATCCATAGGAGGCCTTAATCCCCTCTACTCTAATTTGTGTACCTCTATCCACATGAAACCTCAATCTCCTCTGATCTGATTTGTGGACCTCTATCCATAAGAGACCTTAATCCCCTCTACTTTGATTCATGGACCTCTATCCACAGGAGACCTCAATCCCCTATGCTCTAACTCATGGACCTCTATCCATAGGAGACCTCAATCCCCTCTACTATAATCTTCTTCAAAACCTGCTCTCAACTCTACTCAAATCTACTCCAAGCCTACACACAATGCTTGCTCAAATCTGCTCACAAAATCCTGCTCAAATATGCTCTAAGCCTACACACAAGTCTTGCTCAAATTTGCTCACCAAAACCTGCTCAAATCTTCTCCAATCCTACACACAAGGCTTGCTCAAATCTGCTCATCAAAACTTGCTCAAATCTACTCCAAGCCTCCACACAAGGCTTGCTCAAATCTGCTCACCCAAACCTGCTCTCAACTCTGCTCAAATCTGCTCCAAGCCTACACACAAGGCTTGCTCAAACTAAAACTTGCTTAAATCTGCTCCAAGCCTATACACAAGGCTTACTCAACCACTCATATAAATAATGCTCGTATATTTCCAACTCTTGTACACAAACAATGCTCATATCTTTCCAACTCTTGCACATAAACAATGCTCATGTCTTTCCACTCTTGCACACACAAAATGCTCATATCTTTCCCAAATATTGCATACAAACAATGTTCATATCTATTCCCAAATATTGCATAATGATGTCATCAAGTGCTTTATCTATTCTTCAATGTGTTTTTCTCAACTAAAGCAATTCAGAATTATTCTACCCAAAAAAAATTTATCTTCATGAACATATAGAAAATGATATGCACTAAACAAATGCCCAATATGTTCTTCACATTCATCAAGTCTTTTTCTTTCACATTTCTCACATTTATTACATTTTAAAGGTAGCTCTAGTCTAGAACTTGATAACTGACCTTGTAATTGTTGATTTATACCTTCACTTCAAAACCAATCACTATGCACAAATATGTCCTTATTTACTCCCAAAGTCAATCATGAACAATGCACAAATTTACTTCTCAATTATGATCTATAACCCTTGCACAATTACTCCCAATATCAATCAAAACCAATGCACAACTTTGCTTTGAAAATTGATCTATAATTCTCATTTATTTATTTTCAATTTCAAACACAAATAATGCACATCCAATAATTCCTTATACCTCCAACCTCATGACAACAAAAATATTTCCTTCAAACAAAACCACCTTGAGAAAGGAATTAAATCACCATACCTCTAAATATGCCTTGATGATGATCTGCCTTTAAAACCTGCCTTGACAAAAATAATTTTCCTTTCTTGTGCCACTTCAAACTTGTTAGAAAATATCTTTTTCTTGCATAGATAGAAAATCATCCACAAAAACCTTCCCAAAAATGTGCACAATAAAGCTTGAAAAATAATACCTTATATCTCCTTTTTAATCTCACACTCAAAGCTTTTAAGAATAACCAAACCCTTAAAATTCCCTTTTTCTATAAAGTAGAAATACAATAAAAAATAAACCACATTACACCTTATAACTCCCTTTCTAACATGCAAGATTTATAACTTTCAAGTAATACCCAAATCACCCTTTATTTATTTTCCTCATGCACAAATTACAATTTTAGATAATCCTTAATACACCTTATGCCTCCTTTTCTAATTTAAAATATAAACAAAATTTATGCTCTTATTCTAACCAAATAAGCCAATGAACTATCTCTCCTCATATGAAATTTAAATAAAAAATTTGTCCATACCTTTACCAACAAGCCCCCAAAAAAGTGCTGAGAATTGAACTCTTAACCTTTGCCAACGCAATGCCCAATCCAAGGCTTGGTAACCAACTGGGCTACCCCAGCGGGTAGTAACCACCACACAGTGTGAAATATTTGAAGCCTTCCTTGTCCAAACAATATATTTCTCCTCACTGCCAAGCAAAATAGGACCTACCCGAATTTGATCCTTCGACCTTCTGCCCTCAGCGCCTTAGCACTAGCTCAGTGACCAACTGGGCTAGCCACCTAGTTGAAATGGAAATCGTGACACTTAGTTCTTGTTCTCAGTTCGCTTCACACAATATATTGTCTTCTCTTCTTCTTAAAATTCACAGATACAAGGCACGAAGAGATATCAAATTTCGCATACAAAAACCTTAGCTTTTCAATTGATTTGGTGCATCATTTATATACCTTTGCCTTCCTTTTCCATGACATCGACGCTTGAGATGGGTTTTTGAATTTTATTTTGCTCTCAATGATTTTTGGCGCCTTGTCTATTTAAACCCTCTTGGTATTATAATATTTAAGTATAAAGATTTAAATATTCGCCCATGTAGAGGAGTTGGAGAGCAAGTGGGTAGTTAAACCTCTCTAGTTGCTGAGAGGCCCAAGTTCAAATCTCTCGCCTCACATGTTGCGGATATGTTATGTAATGGTTCCCTCGTGGTCACAATCTGTTTACCCCTTGTGGCCACCACAAAAAAAAAAAGTATAAAGATTTAAATATTATAATTTTAGTCTTTAAACCTTTGTCCACCTTTGTAAAACTTTTGTCCCAAGCACTTGTAAACTTTTTATCCTTCTTTTTAAACTTTTGTCCCATGCCACTTTTAACCTTTGTTATTCTCTATATAATATTTAAATATGATATTTAAATATTATAAACCTTTATTTAAAACCTTGCCTTAAATAATTGTCCATTGTTATATTGTCCAACCTTGTCAACTTCACACCCTTGAAGAATATTTCTGCCTTGAATAATATGCATCCTTTTACATCAATGACAACTCAATATACTCAATATTTCCAATAGCTTGAACTACGCCGATCAGATATAGACATGACGATCGCACAAAGCCAATCGATCTTTGTTGATCGATTGCAGAAAAGTCGATGTGTTGTAGCAATGTTGATGTGATACAACAACGTCGATGTGTTGCAGCAATACCACTCATATACAACAATGTTGATTGGATGCAGCAATGATAATAAAATGGAGCAATATTGATGTGTTGTAGCAATATCGATTGGATGCAACAATGTTGAGTCGATGCAGCAATGTCGATGTGTTGCAGTAATACCGATCAGATGCAGCAATATCGATCAGATGCAATAATATCGGTTGAATGCAACAATGATAATCATATGCAGCAATGATAATCAAATGCAACAATGATATTTTATTGAAATAATATTGATCAAATGCAGTAAAGCTGATCGAATGTAGTAAAGCTATTCAGATGTAGTGATGATGATCTATTGCAACAATGTCGATCGGATGCAACAATACCAATAAGATGCAGTAATGTCGATCAGATGTAGTAATACTGATCCAATGTAGAAATTCTAATCGACTACAACAATGTTGATCCGATGCAACAATGTCGATCTGATGTCGATTAGTTACATTGACAATACATTGCATCTACGCCATGTGTCAACCATACATTAAATGACTGCATGAAGATGCCACGTGTTGATTATTTATTTGATGGTTTCATTCAAAAAAATTGTATAAAGGTATAAACAATTATTTTTCACCTTTTCTAACACGGTTTTTATCACATGCCTTCCACTTTAACCCTTTTTTGGTATTGTCCATCAAGTTCCTAATACCTTCCACCCTACCTCCTAATCCACAATCCCTTGTACCCTATAAAATAAACCAATGGCATCCCCTTCCACCCTTGCAATGTCAAAAATTAATTTCAAAAACCTTGTTTGCCCCCTAATTTTTGAAATTTTAACAACACCGAGTTACGACATGTCATGGGTCCAAGACTCTGGTCTTTAGGGTCTAGTTTCGATGCCACATTTTGACGTAGACACAAAAATAATGGAGAGGATAATTGTAGGTTATAACATTGATTCAACCATGGTAAATGTTGTCATTGACAACAAAAATGTTAGATTTTCTTTCACAACCTCAAACATCTCCAGATTGATAGGATTACCTCACACTAGTTGTGATCCTATATCATTAAAATTTAATTTAACTGATGATGACAAACTCTACCTAGAGACCACCTTCAATGTCCAATCAGAATCTTTTTCAGGTATAAATGCATATTTTTATATTTAATTGAATTTAAAGTCTAGGGTTCTACAATTACTGATTTGTTTTTTTGTAGTTACCGCTACGAAGTCCAGAAGGGGTTTGACTGTACCAAGTATTCAGAACAAGTTTCTTTGAGCATGTTGTGAATTCTTCCTAGCCAAACTCATTTTGCAAGGAAGACCAACAAATATTTCGATGTGGGTGTTGGCATATTTAGTTCATTGTATTGCAAACCAAAAATTTGATTGGTCCACCTATGTCTTGCATCACATCATAATGGATATCCAGAACGTGAAAACCCATGCTTCTCCGACTCCAAAACTCAACACATGCAACTACATTCTTTGTTTTTTATGAATCATATTATAATTTACATAATATTGTAGTACCGACTTCTTGGCACCTAGACCTAGCCACTGTAGCCATGACAATACAATAGGTGCATGTAATTTTTACTTAATATGAAACTAATAATTTTTATATTCAATGTGTTTGTCATTTTTATAATTTTAACAATTTATACAAAATACAAAAAATAGTATCCTCTTCCTCTTCAAAGCGAAATGTTGTTGTCAGAGGTTATAATCTAGAGAAATCAGGAGACTCTGAAACACCTGCAAAGGAAACAATGCCACCACTAATAAGAAGATCTAGGAAACACGTAAGATCTAATTCTCCTAATCCTCTATAACCTCCATTTGCACGTCCATTGCCAACTAGTGTAGTTGCACAAGAGGTCTCATCTTCGATAAGTAAGTTTTACAGTCTACCTTCACAAAATTTGTTACCAAATTTTACTGTATTTTTTATTAATTTTTATAATGTTTTTTCATATTTACAGCGCACCAACATTCCATTTGCAACTTTGGTTGTGCAAGAGGTCTCATCTTCAGCTAGTAAGTGTTATAAATAAACAATAAATTTTTACAGTCTACCTTCACAAATTTTGTAACCAGATTTTCTTTTAATTTTTTAAGCTACTCAACAACAATTTTGTCAAGGAAGATAACAATCTATGCTGCCCCCTCCTCCACCACATCAACTTCAAATGCAAGGAAAACAAAAGTTCCAGGGTGGAAAATATTTTCTTCCATCCAAGCCACAGGCAACAACATCCAAGCAATTTTTAAGATTCAGAAATATGTCTTTTGGTAATTGGTCAATGGGCATTTTGCCAACGACTCTTTTCTCACCCTAATTGAAGAAGAGGACAATGTGGCACAAACCCTCCATTACTTAGATATATTTTGTTTGGCCTTTGGTTCAAGCATTCAATAGCAAAAAATGTAGTGCTACAAGTAGTATTTTCTGCCCACATCCCTTTGGCTCAACAATTATAGGTGGAACTAGATCCAACATGACAAGATGCTTCACTTTCTTGGAATCCCTTTTGCTTTTCAGGTTTCATCCACTGGCCTTTGGCAATATGTTCTAGATAAGGTAGAAAAGAAACTTCAGAAGTGGCTTCCCAAGCTGCTTTCTTTAGCAAGAAAATTTCAATTTTATTCCAAGATACTTGTTGTCATGCATGTCTATTATTCTTCTTGTTAGGTGCCCTCAAAAGCTTCCTATCATAAATTGGAGAAGCTTCTTTGAGATTTTCTATGGGTCTCTTTGCTAGAAAAATAGGGTTTCCATAGAGTTGCATGGGATTACTATTGTCTTCCATGAGAGTCAAGAGGGTTAGGGCTCCTTGATGTTTTCGCCAGGGCATTGCCTTATGTGCCAAATGGGTCATTCGTGTTGTGCATTGTAATGAAGCTTGAAAATACCTGCTTTGATACTACATAGCATTTGGTATCCTCCATGAGAGAAAATCCTATTGGGGGATTAGTTTGCAATCCATTCTAATGATGAAGGTGCTAGTTCAAATTTAGGGCACTTTTGTTGCTAAGAGTGTTTGGAAGGCCTACAAAGATCTCCAGCCCTAGTTGCTCTAAAATGACAATGATTTAAGCACTATATCTCTATTAGTTAGTATTCACTATGGTAGTCTCCCATTCCCACTTATTAAGAGCAATCACTGGCCAAAATTCCTTGGCTTTGCATCCTTTGTCTTTTCCATAAAGAAATTTTAGTCATCCTTGACATCTTTTCCAAGCGGATTAGGAACTAGCTTTCATGAGTAGAAGTTAAAATGTAGTTTTGCCTCTCTAATACTGACAAATAAATGTTTTAGGCAATTCAAGCCACAATCCTACTTAAAATACTTCATAAAATTGGGGTTCGAACCCTAAAGCCTTGGTGGAAGGACTAGAAATGGTTTCCCAACACAGTAACTATAAGTTGGGCAAAGGGTAATGTTTACTCTTGCCACATCTTCCCATGGTCCCCAAGTTAAATGAGTGATGGAGAATCCAGGCAACCAACAGAGATTGGTAGAACAAATTTCACACTCTATGGGATGTTGTTTTGGAGCCTAAAGTGACTCACTTTCTTTGGTGTCTCCTTTTTTAGGGACTTCCTGTAGGAGAATACCTTCATCATTTAGGACTACACATTCTCAACTATCCTTTTTGTGATTGTAGGGATTACATTGAATATTTATTTTGGTATTGCCCTAGGGCCCAAGCGACATGGAAATGGATTCATGATTTTTTTTAACCTTTTAGGCCACAACCCTTTTCTTGGCCTATGGTTCTTCTTGGGGATACAACCCGAATGCCAATACATATGGAGCAAATTTATCATATTTTTAGGGCTGAGATTCTATTTAACATATAGAAAAAACATAATGAATTTTTATTTTGCTCAGCATGGATCTCTAGAGTTTTCCATGTATTCAAAAGCTCTAATATGATCCAATGTTTTAATTCAGATTCAAGCATAGGCAAACAAGGTTGCCCTTGAGGTTCAACATCTTCTAACTTTGTTGGATCATTGGGTAAGTACTTCATGCATTATTACTCAGGTTTTGCCTTCTCCACACCTCGTCAAAGACATTCTTCTTCTCAACAACAAGATCGAGGTCGTAGAAATCTGACTGCTCGAAGCCCTCATCCAACGAGTCTGCCATGGAAGGATTTCACTTCGTGATATATTATTACCATTGGGGCTCATCATGTGGCTCGGCTACCACTTTGCCTCAGACCACAGGCGATACTTTGAAGTTGCAGGGCGATGGTTTTGGATGAGATTCAGTTCCTATAAACCCTGATCCTCCCATTGGCTAGGGAAAACCTTTGGATAAGGACCCCCGTGACAACTTTAGTATTAGTGATTCTTTTGCCCTTTTTTTTTTATTGATAAGTTAATTGTTTTAGTCCCAATGCTTTTTCTAACCTTGGGTTGATGTTTTGTATAGGCTTTTGAGATGTGCTTCCATATCACCCATTTATTCATGAAAGACGTACTCTTATTTATTTTAATAAAATCAAGTTATTTTGTTGTAAAATCAAGCCACTTTCAACAAAAAAAAAAAAAAAAAAACTGTATAAACTTTTGGATGTGCTTCCATATCACCCATTTATTCATGAAAGATGTACTCTTATTTTAATTAAGTCAAATCACTTTCAATAAAAATAAGAATAAAGAACGAACTATATCTATTATATATATTTGTTACAAAAGATATACGCTGAAAAATACCGTGATTCTCTACCTAATATAAGAAATAATTTTATCTGAACATCTATATAAACTAGCGGTCTTGTTTTTATTCTCTACCTAATATAAGAAATAATTTTATCTGAACATCTATATAAACTAGCGGTCTTGTTTTTATAGACTGTTCGAGTAACATTCCTATCAAACCTACACAAATTAATATTTACAGCTTGGCGTATAAAAAAATAAGATACCATGATTCTCTACCTACCATAAAAAATAATTTTATGGTTTATTGTAATGCTCGACTGTTCCAGTAACATTACCATCAAACCTACACACAAATTAATATTTAGAGCTTGGCATATTCCTACTACATTCTGTTAGGCCTGTGTCTAATCTATCTTAACATCGTTAAAATCACATAATTATATCTGGATTTTTGCAAGGTCTGTGTCCCACCAGTTTGGCAGATTGTGTACCGCCTCTGTACTTCCCAAGGGCAGATATTTTTGCTATAAAGACAAAGGGAGATTATGTGTTTTCCCCATCAAAAGAAAGAAATAAAATAACTGTGTTTCTCAGACGATGAGGAAACTGTTCAAGAAATTGTACAGAGGCACAGCTTCTTCAAAACCTCTGGAGTTTCATAAATTAGAGCATAAACCTGAAGATGAGGGAAATGGAGTTATCAGCAATAGCAACGATGATTTTGATGTTCCAGCAGGATTCTTGCCTGTCTATGTTGGGGAAGGAGGGAGCATGGAGAGGTTTGTTATAGAGGCCCATTACTTGAACCATCCTCTTTTTGTTCAATTGTTGCAGATCAGGGGGCAGGAATATGGTTATCACCATCAAGGAGGCCTAGGGATTCCCTGTGACGTTGTGGCGTTTAAGAGAATTTTGGAGGTGGTTGATGATGAGGGAGACAAAGAGCCCAAGAGAAAGAAGAGAATCACCGAGCAACGTGAATGTTCTTTTAAATACTATGGTATTCTTCTTTGTTCTAAGTGTTGTTAATGAAAGAAAGTAATTTCTAATGTGAACTTAGTAATAAGTTATGAATGGATTTATAACAATGATTGTAAACAGTATTGGTGGAATAACTAGAAATTCTATTGTAAATATATGTCACTGTAAAAAGTTAAAACAATAATTTCTTATAAAAATTTTGAGCTTGTCTGTACATAATTATTCCAGGGAGTGGTAACTGAGGGCGTTTAGTGTCAAAATATTTACAGTTCCTCGTGGGAAGTTCTATGTGCATGTGAGTTAAACTACTTGTGTGAGGTGTTCGACCTCGGATAAAATAGACATGATTGCATATCTGATAGAGGTTATGTCGAATAATTCTGATGTTAGAAGGGTTCTAGTGTAATTTCCTCTTTACTAGGAAATAATTCTAACGATGAAAAACTGTTGAGTTTGTTGCGGAGTATGTAATCTCTATTTGTTTTTTAATTCTCTTTTTCTGCTCACAGACCATTGACAGTAAAGAGATCAGATGGTTTTAAGATGGTTTTTCAATGAAGAGATGAGATCTCTGTTTTCATTTGAAAGTAGGGAAAATTACCTGGTTACAAGACTTTGCAGAGATTTAGATAAGTTTCTGACACTTTGTTTTTTCATATAACATTTGTAACCTTTGGATACGTCCAATGCAGTTGAGCTCCTCCTGGTATTTTTTTTTTTAAATAATTTTCTTTATATGATGAGAAATTTTATCCACCAATAAACAGTAGTATTTTTTAAATGATATGATGACATATTCTATCCACCAATTTACAACAATATTCTTTAAATGATGTGTTCTTCTCAAATAACATTTGGACACGTCCAATGCATTTCTGTCCCTTTGGCATTTTGTTTTTAAAATAATTTTTTTCATATATCATGAGATATTCTATTTACCGCTGTATAACAATATTTTAAAATTGATATTTGGTATAAAGAATATTGGAGGAGCAGGCTGTGGGAATCACAGTATTCGAGAAAACGTTTGGGTAAATATTATTTATAGATTAAAAAAATTAGATAAAATATTATTTATTTAAAGATATAGGAATTTGTATGTAATGAAATTATTTAAGAAAATAATTTTATTTAAATAATTGTTAACATGGAACTTCATATCAAATAATATGTAATTGCTCAAGAAACATATTATATGGTTAGTAAATGAGAAAAATTCTATAAATTTGTGGTCTAATGCTTAGTTGAATCCTTATCCTTTTTTTTATGACTCAAAATAACAACCATTCTTTAAATTCTTCTTAAAATAACAACCTTTGGCTTAAATATGACTAGTTTGTAAAGGTCCAAAGATCAAAGACTATATTAATATGAATAACAATTTCATATCATAAATTTTTATTTATTAGTAACCTAGTTGAAAACTATGAAAGAATGGTTGATACATGGTTAAGTGGAATATGAGAATGTAATCTCTATTTGTTTTTTAATTCTCTTTTTCTGCTCACAGACCATTGACAGTAAGGAGATCAGATGGTTTTAAGATGGCTTTTCAACGAAGAGATGGGATCTCTGTTTTCATTTGAAAGTAGGGAAAATTACCTGGACATATATTTACAAGACTTTGCAGAGATTTAGATAAATTTCTGACACTTTGTTTTTTCAAATAACATTTGTAACATTTGGATACGTCCAATGCAGTTGAGCTCCTTCTGGTATTTTGTTTTTTAAATAATTTTTTTTATATGATGGGATATTCTATCCACCAATATACAGCAGTATTTTTTAAATGATATGATGACATATTCTATCTACCAATATACAACAATATTGGTTGGTTGTTTCTTAAGTGGTCTTGTGTTCAAAATCTCTTGAGGGTGGTTGTTGATGTAATTCGTAAATGTTCTCATATAACATTTGGATACGTCCAATGCATTCCTCACAAGGTTCAAACCATGTTGTGAGTGAGTGTATAAGGGGGTGGGTGTGTGTCTACTTGGTGGAGTTGTTGTAACAGGTTGGGGGATTTATGGTCAAAACCTCCCATCTTTTAATATTACCAAAATATATATATTTTAAAATTGATATTTAGTATAAAGAATATTGGTGGAGTTAGGAATCACAATATTAGAAAAATTGTTTGGGTGGAGATTATTTATAGATAATATATATATATATATATATATATATATATATATATATATATATATATATATATATATATATATATATATATATTATTTATTTAAAAAATATAGGAGTTTTTTATGTAATGAAATTATTTAAGAAAAAAACTTTACCTAAATAATTGTTAACATGGATTTTTTTTTGTTAAGTAATACTTCTTGTACACATCCACCATGGGGATTGAATCCGGGTCACATCACCGATAATGCAATTGAATAATGCAAGTGGGGGATTTCTGGTCCCATCTCTTAATATTACCAAAAAAATATATATACATATTTTGAATGAATGAAAGATTTTAATTACGTCCGCGAGACCCAAATATGGTCTATGGGACCTCAAATATGGAAGTACAATTACTCAAATCATATCATATGATCTTTAATATCTTTGAGAAGGTTGTTCCTTCTCCTGCTGATTTGTGTTAGCAATTCTCCAACTTTTTTTATTTTCCTGTCTTCAAATAAATCTGTAATAAACTCGTTCCCAAGTGTTTCTTTGTATTTGTCACGGATATCCGAAAAACTCGGGCATTTATAGATGAAGTGTTCCTCTGTCTCTCTGCCTCTGTCTTTGCATAGAGTACATATCCTTTCTTCCCATTGTTCTTTGGGCGTTGTCCATCTCCTTGTTTCACATCTAAGCCTATGAGAGCTAGTCCTTATCTGAGCAATGAGTATTTTTTCCTTCCACTTGATTTCGGCGCCTATATACGCTTTTTCCTTGTGGTCATACGTTGGGTTAAAATTTGCAATATAATATTGTCTTTTCCTGCTTGCATTTTTCCACATTTCCACTTACGAACTTTTCATTCACATAATTTTTAATGTCTTTGTTGACATTTGGGCATTCATTTATGTTGATTTCCCAACGTTTCATCCATTTCTGATTTTGTTTCATCCACGTATTCTTTCGCCTATGTAACTCTTCGTCCCCTAACTGCTCTAGGCCATCTATCATTTGTCATGTTTTCTATTTTTTTCAAGTAACATAACGACTTGGTCATAGCAATTGCTTCTAAAGGGAACATTCCGGTTTCAGCTAGAATAATTTCATAAGGGGTTGTGGCCTTAATTTTGAGAAAGTTTGTGATTAGATATTTTTGAATCCTTTCTATTTGCCTCCATTTTGCATTTGTTGTGCCACTAGCCCACACCTCGCAACCATACAACAGAACCGGTGTAACAAGTAGGCCAAATAAGACCTTGGTGGTCTTCCAGTCCCACAACTCGGCATTCCTACACTGTTTTGAAGTGCATATAGTGCTCTCCAACAACTTTGAGTTCTTTTCATCCTACATGTATTCCAATTAAGTTTGTCATGAAATTCTATACCCGGTATTTGTATTCTACTACTACATCAAGCGGTTCTCCTGCAAACTGAAATTTGAGTTGTTGCTTCTTCTTTTTTTTTGAAAAAATCATAATTTTTGTTTTGCTCGTGTTCACCTGCATCCCAACTTCTTTACAAAAGAGTTCTAGAGCTTGAAGGTGATCTTCTAGATCTTTGGCTATTTTGGCCACAAGAATTACATCATCTGCATACATGAGGAGTTTTACCACATATTTGGCTAAATGCACACCCTCTCCCCCAAATTTGTTTATCCATTCTTCTAACTTGTCAATGTACAACCCAAATAAGGTCGAAGATAGAGGGCAACCTTGTTTGACACCTATGTCACTACCAAAACATTCAGATAACCCTTCATGTGTTACGATTCTAGCTTTTACATGCTCATATAGTACGTGAGCTGCTGCCTTGTAGTGAATTGGAACCTCTAGCTCTTCCATTCTGCTCCATAATTTTTTCCTAGGCATTGTGTCAAATGCCTTTTTGAAGTCTACAAAACAGCAAAAAGCCTCCTCTTTTTTGTCCCATATTTTTTCCACTATGTGTCTGAGCGTGATACAATGATCAATAGTTGAGTGTTTGGGCCTAAAACCTGCTTGCCCCTTTGCTCTCTTTCCCTTTTCTTACGCCCATATCCTTGATCCTACGCTCTATCATACTCCCAAACAACTTTGCAAAGAGAGGGTTGATCATGATAGTTCGATAGTTTGAGGGATTATTTACATCTCCACTTTTAAACAAAGGAATGGTCAAGCTAGTTGTCCACTCGGTAGGGAAGCCATTTTGTATGACCTCATTGAAAATTTCTTTGATTTGCGGTGCCAAGATATCTACCCCCCATTTTATATGCTCTGCTTGAAGATTGTCTATGTCACGGGCTTTTCCGAGTTGCTAACTTTTTTATCCCTTGAATAATGTCTTCAATTGTGAAAAGTTCTTTCTTGACAATGATAGTAGGGGGTGTCTCCTGCTTGGTTACTACGTCGATACAGTTGTTTTGAATACTCCAACCACTGATTAACTGTTATGTTATTTTTAGTTTGCATCCTTTTCACGCTTAGTTCCTTCCAAAATTTCTTTGGTTCATGCTTCCCTAAATAAATCAATTCTTCCCTCCTTGTTTTAGTGTATTCTTCTTTTTTTGCCCTTACCAGTTTCTCATATGCTTTTTTGTTTGCTCTTGTTTTATCCGTTGGTTCCTTTAGTAATCTTCGCATTTTTTTGCAATCTTCATCGAACCATGGGTTGGTTGGGAAGCTATTCCTTTCTTTCTTTTTAGGTTTAGCTCTCTTGCATTTGTTTAGAGCTTCTTGAATAACTTGCATTAACCATTCACTCTTACTGTAATCTCTACTACTGTGATGTAGTTCTTCCCTTTCCTGTAACTTATTATTTAATACTACTCTAAAATTTTGTCGATTTTCATCTGTTAAGAGAATGTTTCCCTTGTGAGGATATTTATTTTGATTGCCTTGCAAGTGTTTTTCCCTTGGTTTGTCTCCATGCATTCGAAGTTTCATAACAATTGGGTTGTGATCTGACTTAAGTTCCACTGGAGAATCTTCCACTTCTAGCTCCTCTATTTTTGGTATGTAATTCCGTGAGCATATTACATAGTCTATTACACTTTGTCCCTTATATGTTTTGCATGTATACTTTCCTGAATTTTTCCATTTGTTCATCCCATTGCAAATAATAAAATTGTATATCTTTGCAAAGACCTAACAACTCTTCTCCATATTGCGTGATAGCCCCATGCTCATCTTATGAAGTCCTGGTCCACTGTTGATTTTCCTCTTCTGGCATCCAAAGAGGATTAATCTCAATATATTCATTACCTTCTAGAATGTTAGCTTGCTTATTTGTTGTCCTTGCATTGAAATCTCCAATTAATATAATATCCCCCAACTTACTGTATATTGAAATGTCTCTTTTTAGGGAGGAGTATGGGTCTTCTTTGTTAAGGTCATGTTTCTTATAGAATTTAGAATTCTTGGGAGCAAAATAACATGTTGCTATGCTAATAACTGACTTATTTTCTAGGATATTTATCCAAATGTACTGTTTGTTTTCATCTTGTTTTTCAATTTTAATGACCCTATCCCATTCCTCTTTTATTAAAACCATAATACCCCCATGCCCTTTGCCATTTTCTGCTTGCTTTATTCCATACTTGCTATTTTTTTGTATCCCACAAATTCTGGAGTCCTACATCCATCGTGTTCATGTGTTTCTATCAATATTATTATATCTTTGTCTCTAGCAATGGGCCCTAACCCGGGTCCTCTTCTCCAAGGGAAACCTCTACAGTTCCAACTTACCATTATAAGATGTTCCCGGGCGGGCCATACTCCCTATTTATTTTGGATTTGTTTAGATGTGATGTATGCCTTTCCATTTCTTAAATATGCATGTTTCCCTTCATTCCTTGCTGCCCTCACCTTTTCCCATTCCTTATTTCTTTCTTCCTACTGTAAAAATGTTAGGTCATCATCTAAATAAAATTGTGACCCTCTCAGCATGCCTCTGTTTTTAAGTAACCTTATTTTATCCTCGTAGCTCATCAATGTGACCCGAATATGTCTATCTCTGCCTCCTTCTCTCAGCCTGCCAATTCTGCTTACTTTTTTTATCTGACCCTTCCATTGTAATCGATCTGACAAGAAGTTCTTGGTTAAACGATTTGTGTCTTCCCTGTCCCCATAATCTTTCAACCCTTTGATGATTATATTTGTTAACTTCTCATGTCTTTCTTTCTCTTCTGTTATTTGAATTTTTACTTGCTTCTCTATCAACTCTTTTTGTTGATTGACTGGTTCTTTTACTACTTGAGACCATGTCTTTGTCTTTGCTAATTCATTTCGTAGCTCATTTTCTCTTGTTTCAATGTTTTGGAGTGTTTTATGTACCTCTTTTATTTGATTTGCATTTGTTTTTTCCACCTCTATTGCATCATTGATTGGGGGATGGATGGCTTGTTTGAGGACATGCCATTCACGTTGACCCATGTTTGCAAGGTTTTGTAGCTTTAACACTTGCTCGTATAAAGAATATTGGTGGAGCGGGGAATCACAGTATTAGAGAAAAATTTTGGGTAGAGATTATTTATAGATAAAAAAAAAATTAGATAAAATATTATTTATTTAAAAAATATAGGAGTTTTTATGTAATGAAATTATTTAAGAAAATAACTTTCCCTAAATAATTGTTAACATGGAATTATTTTTTAAGTAATACTTCTTGTACACATCCACCATGGGGATTGAGTCCGGGTCACATCACCGATAATGCAAGTGGTGTCCTTGCCGGTAGACCACATTCACGGGATTAACATGGAATTTTATATCAAATAGTTTGCAATTGGGGAAGTAACATATCACATGGTTAGTAAATGAGGGGAATTATGCAAATTTTTTGTCTAATGCTTAGTTGAAGCCTTATCCTCTTATCTATAACTCAAAATAACAACCATTTTTTTAATTCTTCTTAAAATAACAACCATTGGCTTAAGCATGGCTAGCTTGTAAAGGTCCAAAGATCAAATACTATAGTAATATGAACAACAACTTCATATCATAGATTTTTATTAGTAACCTAGTTGAAAGAGAGGAACTTAAACAAATTGTAGATGAACTTCAAAATATGTTTCAAGAGTTTTATTTGTCTATTTTAACACAAAAATTTAGTTGATTTGGAAACTATGAAACGATGGTTGATGCATGGTTAAGTTGGGATATGAGGATTTAGAGCAATTAAAATTTCCTATTCCAAAAGATTTTTTTTGAAGAATGTTTGGTAACTAGAGCTTTCCCTTAAGGCCTCAGCATTTCTTTGGTTAGTAATTCAAAGTAAGATTTTTATAGGATAAAGTTTGCAAAGAAGATGATACCATGGATCTTTCAAGGTGTCTTACATGAGAAGTATTTAGAAAGAAGATTCACAAATTATCATTAATGCTACCAACAAAAATAGAGATGGGGATTACATAAAAATAATATTACTGTTAATGTTCATCATCTATTATTAAATACAATCTCTTGAAAATGTGAGCATATTTATACAAAAATAAAATTAGGTAGGGTGTTAATCTTCATCTTTATAAAATTTAAATTTTAGAAGACAACTAGCCAAGTGAGATTTTATCTCTTAATGAAAAGGATATCAAGGAAATGATTGTGAAAACATAGTACTTTAAGGAAGATGAAGAATATATTTGATAGAAAAAGAAATAAAAAATATTTGTGATAAAAATGCATGTTAGATATGGTTTAATTGAGATGACAGTATACGTAATAATTTGTTATTTTGATGAGAGTGGCCCCAATAGAAGCCACACTAAATTATTAATAATAATGCCCCCAAGGGCTAGGTGGATTGGTAATTGTCTGCCACACACTTACAAAGAAGAGACCTAGGTTCAGACCTTGGGGGCATGCATGTTGCAAAGGTAGTAGTCTTATTTGAATCCTTTGAGTGCATGGTAGACCGACAACGATGATACAAATCTCGAGCGATCCACGACCAATGGTCCCCTCACGAGTGGTCCCCTTATGTTGGATCAACAATAACGAGGTAGTATAGACTTGTTGGGAGCATCCCTATGGTTTGAACCCTGCACTTGGAAACTACTAAAAATAGTGTGAATGTAACCAACTCCTCATTGTATCTAAAAAAAAACTTATTATTTAATCTTACCCTACACCTATTGTGTAGAATATTTTATCAGAATACTTATATGAAATTATGCACGAAGGTCCCTTTGGGACACCCGAGTGTTATGTCATTCCACTCTTATCTAATCTACCCATGTTCAAATCATGGGGAGGGAGTCCCTTGTGCCCACACTCATTTTAGGTCACATTACTTCAAAAAAAATTATGCATGAAGCACAATTAATTTCTCCTTATAAAATCTATATAATAAGGACAATGTTTTTGTTGTCTACATCTATCCTCCCTTTACATTGGTCGATGTCCTCAACTACTTCCTATGTTGTTCTATTGAGAACTCAAGCTCCTTTGGCTTTGATGCTTGAAGTCCTTCCAGTTATTATATGTAAATTTTAAAGGCTTGTCATTCATCACAAAGCTTCTATGCATAAGTGTAGTATTTGGACCATTCTACACCATATGCATTGGCCTTATCTTCCATTGCCTAACTATTTTAAAATTTCCTCCTCACATCTAACAAAGATGTCCTTCATTTTTTGATGTGTTAGAGTAGAGAAATTTGGTTTCCTTTGTTCCAATTCAATCTTGAGAGTTGCTTCATGTTGATGTGTCTGAATCAACTCTCTGAGCAATAGCTCCTATTTTTGTTTGGCCTATCCTAGCTCCTTAAACAAGGTGTTTTTACACTAGGTTTTTTGAGCAACTATCTCAACATTATGTTGCAGTAGTAATACCTTCACTGATTGGTGTTGCAACAAATTCTCTTCAATTTCCATGATAATCTACTTCTTATCCCTGATCTAAGCATGAAGATCATGTAATTTATTTTGCTTTATTTAAATTTTTCCCATAGTCTCTTGTAGCTAAATTACATCCTTATCCAACTTTTGTTCTATTTCTTATAGTTTTTCCTTTGTGACCTACAGTTGTCCTCTCATATCTTGTAATCATTGGACCAAATTCTTTTTAGTCATGTGAATAGGCTTGATCCCCTTGGCTAGCCAATATAACAAATGTGCTATAAAGTTGATCTAATTGTACATTGGGAATAATTTGGGTACCAGTTCCACCTGTGACCTCCTTATCAAACTCTATAAGATGTATGAGTACTATTTCCTACCATATACCCTTGATCTGGTTCAAGATAAAGTGTTAGTGTCTCACTAGGAAGTTTCCATTCTCTCCATTGTCTTGAGATGTTCAATGGGTATATCCCATGACTATTCTTAGTAAATGCTAGAAATATCCTCTTGCTAGATGCCTTTTCTAGCCCATTGTACCAATTTATCCATCTCCTCTTTTACCATCAACTGCCATTCTTTCCGTTTTTTGACACAGCCTACTTCAAACTTTAACCTCATTCTACCCATCACTTGAGTAAACTTGGGAAAACAAGCAACTGCTTATTGATTAATACATACCCCTAAGTTCAATGGATCTTGAAAATTAGGCACTTCCAATATTATGTGGTCATACAAGTCCTCATCTTCTACAACAAATTTATCATCTTCCAAAATTACCTCTGGCTTTTTTCCTCTTCCTAAAAGGTCAATTGGCTTCTTAGTCACTTTCTATTATGTAATCATCTTTTGCTCTAGAGGTAAATATGACTTGTTGCTCTCTCCCATAGTTGGTACTGATTTCCTTTGAGGTATGCTCTATTATGGAGTCTCTTCTTGTGCTATTGTCACTTCCTACTACATATTGGTCAATTATTCCTCCGTTGAAATAGGATTCACCTACATTCCTACCTGTTGTCCTCCTTTTTCCTTTTGAGTGGTGCTATTTCTTCACTCCTCTCATGTTCTACCTCCTTTGTTGTGTCTAGATCTACAGTTTGTCCTATTTCCTCTACTTATGTAGCTACAAGCATTTATTCAAATGAATGAGCTCATAATGTCTACATGATTGAGGTCCTTTCATACCAAAATTCCAAGCGTACATTAGTGATGCCAAGGATTCCCAAACTTGTTCTTCGACCAAAATATTTGTAGGCCCAACATGAATAGCACTACTTGTCCCTTCTACTGGTATTTATCTAAGAGGTTTATGATCGTAAAATCTTCCTCCTATATCCCCATAACCTTAGTCAAAGGTATATTTTGTGCTTTCTACAAGTTTTGCTCAATGTTATGCACCATCACTTGATTTTTGACGATTTTCTCCATTATCATCCTTTGAATGGATTTTGATGATTGTGATGGTGATGGTACAGGTGGTACAAATTTCCTCCTCTTCCTTGTTGGTTGTGTAGATTATTTTTTTGATGGTACCACTTCCTTTTCCCTTGGTGTAGCTTCCTCTCCTTTAGATTCCTTGATGAGCCCTTCTTCAAGTGAGGCTTTGTTAACAATTGTTTTACTCTCTGCTTTTTACTTGGAGTAGTATTCTTCACTTGTGGATTAACATCCATACACCTGCTCTATATACAACATCTAAAAATATGTCAATTGCATGGAAGACCATTGAGAAGTTATTGGTGGTACGCATCAAAATGTTCTAGATACATATCACCAAGTAGGTTGCCTAGTCATAAGCTACCCCCTTCTTGATGCCTTGTAAGTAGGGTATCAACCAAATTAGTAGTCTTGAAGCTCACTACTCCCCAAATAGCCTAGATATTAGTACATTTATAATTCATTGAAGTACCTTATCCAACAATTGATTTGGTTTGATCCCACAACTTTCATATGATAACAAATTGTCAAGTTTCTCCTTTAGAGTCATGACACTTCAGATCAATTATTGACTTTTTTTGGGGTTGAATCATTCATTTACTTCAGGTTGTCCTCCCTTTGGAAATCTAAATATTTCTCTAAATACACCACACGTATCTCCTTGTCTCCCACTTGTACTATATGGGTATGCTTGACGAGATCATACATTGACAACATCTATAACAGATACTCCTTATAAAATTCTTTATCAATATTGGTGACTTGCAAGTTGAAATTAAGACTAACCTCTTTGATATTTTTCTTGAGTGCATCCTTATGTGGTGTTTGCTCCCACCATTGCCTACAATAGTCCCTAGTGGCATGGATCCACATAATCTCCTTAAGGGATATCTGGTCTTTCTTTGATTGTTTTATTTCCTTTTATTTTGTTTTTGGCACCACTATTTGTGAGCATATTTGCTTTCCTTGAGTCTACCCTCACTCAAGATTTTGTACTTGTTTGTGTGTCTTTCCTTCAGTACAAGATTATTTCTAGTGGTGTTGGAGTCATTTTCTAGACACTAACTTTGGTTGTGCTTCTTATTATGGATTTGCATGTGCTCTTTTACCTCTAGAGTGTTTTGAATCAGTCACTCTGATCTAACTTGGTTGAGTTTGGGTCATCCATCACTCATAAAAATAATTCTCTTCTTCCTAATTTTTTGATGGTGACTTCCTAGCCAACTCATATGATAGCAACCCCTTGTCAACCTACCTAATGACAACTTCTTGTCAACATGTTTGATGACAATTTCCTAGCCAACTTATCTGACAATAACCCCTATCAACCTTCCTGATAACAAATTCCTACCAACATGTCTAATGAAAAGGTCACTTGTTGGTGGAAGGAAAAATATGGTGGTAGCTATGATTCCTCATAGTCACAGACAAGTAGTTTATTCTTCTTCCATATTTTCTCCTTGCATTCCAACTATAGTTCTTATTAAGTTTTATGACTATGAATTTCGTAGCAAAAATATCTTGCAAATGCATGGTGAATCTGGATCTGCATAAATCCTTTATCTATCAATTATCTATGTCTTAGCACATCCTTCATTTTTTTTAATAAATATTATGCATAGATTTTTTGTTAGTGAATCTCCAACGCTAGCTTCACTCATGTAATTACTTCAATATACTTTGCAACAATGAAAAAAGCACTTCCTAACATCTCTCCATAAGATTGTAACAATTTATTCTCTACTCTCTTGATGTCTTGTACAATCAACAAGACCTTGTTGAGGTCTATCCTTAGTTCTTCCTTGAATTTCAATTGGCTCTTTTTACTCTAGTGGCATCACATTCCTTTATCTTCTAGAACATCTTGTCAATTGGGAGGTAGTACTAGAAGAATTTTTCATATTCATTCAAATTCTTAATGTTTCCAAAGAGGAACTAGAGTCTAAGGATAATATACTACTTTTTTAAGGTCCTTATTCATTGCCACTTCCACTTCCCCTTAACTCCTCCCTTTGTCTCTCCAATTGTTGATCAAATTCATTTAACTCTAATCTTTGTAATTCTTCTTTTTCGCTTATTCATTGCATTGTTTAATCTAGTTTATGAACCACTTGTTCTATCAATTGCATATTATATGTTCTCAAGGTCTCGTATTCTTCTTTTAAATTATATGTCTCCCTAATCATATGTTGCATAATCCTTGATTATTCATTCTAGATCTCATCCCCCTCTTCTTCTACTCTAGGTTCTTATTCTTGCAATGTGATATTCATGAGGGTTCAAATTTGTTCTTCTTATTCATTATTCAAAAACCTCACATGGACTTGTAATCATTTGCATTCTCTATATTGAGGTTCCAACTCTCTTTGTTTGATTATAGATTCCCTTTCTACTCTGAATAGCTAATCCAAGTTCATTCATTCTCCTTCTCTAGTAATTTTACTCAATTATCCATGTTTGTAAACTTGCATCCCTAGTTTTGGTTCTTCTATCATTGTTCCAAAATTTCCTCCTAATGATTACAAGTTGATTACATTCACTTGCACCTGTGCCTTATATACCTTTAACTTGAATCATTTGTAGTTTTGAAAAAAACTATACCATCTAATTTCCTTAGGTGGACAACCTCATTTTCCAGTACTTCTTCCACTTGGAGGGGCCTAAGCCATAGGGTCTTCAATTTACCTGGCTTTATCTCTTGTTTCCCATTATATTTGATTACCAGATCACCAGCTTTCAAGTCTAATTTTTGTAAATATTTGTCATGCAAACATTTATGTCATTTTTGGGTAGTCTCTATAACCCATTGTATCATCACCCTCTTTTCTTCTAGTTGTATGAGTGTTGTAAGACTTTATTCCATGATATCCTTTTCACTTAGGCGATTCTTAATTGCTACTCTCAAACTAGATACCAAGAATTCAACTAGTACAATTGCCTCTTGTCCATACATCAATTGGAAGGGTGTATGATTTGTTGTTGGCTTGAAATTTGTCTTGCACCCACAAGACTACCACTAATAATTCTTTATAATTAACACCCTCCATGTTGCATATCTTGTACATGATGGAAATTTAGGACCTTATTCGTTGCCTCTAATTGTCCATTCACCCTAGGGTAATATGGACTAGACAATAAGTAGAAAATCCTTAATTTTATGGTTAGGTTTTGTATAATCTCATTGAAAAAATGGCATCCCATATCACTCATCAACTATATGGAAATCCCAAACCTTGTAACAACCTGTTCATACAAGAAAAAAACAGTGCTTCTTGGAGAATTATCTAGTAGAGCCCTTGCTTCTACCCATTTTGTCAAGTATTATATTACCACTACAATATATCAACATCTCCCTTTTTGGTTTGTTTGTAGTGGTCCCACAAAATCTAATCCCCACCTTTCAAAATTTTCTTTGGGTTTAGAAGGATGTAATGGCATGAAATCCCTTTTTAACGGCTTCCCATTCTCTAACACATGCCTTCACATACTCTTTGGAATCATGATAAAGGGTGGGCCACCATAGTCTTACCAATAACACTTTTCTTACTTTTTCATCTAGCTCCATATGGCCTTTGCCAATTCCTCATGTGCCTCCTTTATTATTTATTTACTTCATTCTCTAACACACACCTTCTCAAGATGTGGTCTTTGCCCATTTTATATAACAAGCCTACAATCAACATGAATGGTGTTTATTTTACAATTATATTTCTTTGTTTTGCTACCATCATCTCATTTGGAAGCTCTCCTATTGATAGATATTTCTTCATATGTTTATACCATATTGGTATTGCACTTATCATAAATAGTTGTGCATCAAGGAATTCATCTTGTATTCCTCCTTCTATAGGTTCTCCCGAGCAAATCCTTGACAATTGTTCCACTATTATGTGCTTCTTTCCTGGCCTTACTACCACCATAAATATGAAATCCTACAATATGATGAGCCATCTACTCACTTGTCTATACATTGTTAATTTTATTATCAAGTATAGCAAAATCCAGTGGTCTACATAAAAATCAAATGGGTTGGCTAGCATGTAGTGTTTAAAATTTTATACCACATAAACCATCCTCAATACTTCATGTTCCATCATATTATAATTCTTAATCACCCTAGACAATAACTAAATTGCAAAATAAATGGGTTGGTCTAATCCAATTTATCCTTCTTGAGCTAAGGCACAACCAATCACAAAGTTTGAGGCATCTACATCAACATGAAACTCCTTCTCCCAATTTGGATAAACTAGGATAGGTTCTTTCTCCAAATGCACCTTCAATCCTTCAAAAGCCTCTTGGTGCTCCTCTTCCAACTTGAAATGAACACTCTTATGTGTGAGACCATTTAGTGGATGAGCAATTTGTGCATAGTTCCTAATAAACCTTCTATAATAGCCCTTTGTTTCCAAGAATAATTTTACAAAACTTACGTGATGTGGTTCTTCCATAAGAATTATCACCCGTATCTTATCTGGGTCTTGCTTCAAACCTTATTGACATACAATATCTCCTAATTGTTTCCTATATGGAACCATCAACACACACTTTGTTGTATTTTGTGCAATCCATGCTCTCCTACACAAACTCATGCATTCTTTCAATGCCTTAAAGTGTTCTAGCGCTCATCCAAATGGGGACCAATCATCCTAAAAGGATTTAAAATTTCTTATGGATATTTTATCAAAAATATACAAGATGTTCTTTGAAAGGTATATGATGCATTACATAATCCAAAAGGTATCACATATGTTTTTTATTTATATTTATTATTATTTTTATCTGGTTATTGTGAGAAATCTCTATAACCAAGGCACAGGGTTGAGCAGTCTCCTCCCAACCATGATCCCTCATAAAGTCGAGAGCTATACTTATCAATAGAGAATTTAACACAAAGCCACCACACACCCACCCCCTCACACACTCACCCACTCCCGTATAAATAAAATATATTATTTAAGTGATGGTAGAAAATAAGCAGTATAATATTTTTATATTTGTTCGAGGTCAGCATAAAGGTTTAGTTTTTGGTTCTTTTTTGGAAGGTCTAAGCTCAGACCGTAACACAAGAGAGGTCATGGTGGATTGAACATATATTTCACACACTAACCAAATCTATATAGTAATTTGTTTAAGCTTAGTTTAATTATAATAGGTTAATAGTTTTATTTACATATATAAAAAAGGTTAAAATTTAAAATAACAGGTAAAGTTTTATATACTAAGTTGAAATAATATTATGAGTTAAAATTATCATCACCATCATATATATATATATAAGTTTATTTTAATTATAATAGATTGATAGTTTTAATTTATATATAAAAAAGTTTCAAATTTTAAATTTAAATGATAGTAAAGTTTTATATACTAAGTTTAAACAATATTACGAGTAAAATTAACATCAACTTTATGCACTGAATCAGTTTTAATCTAATGTTTTAAGAAGCAATGATAAATGTAAAAGAATTTTATGAATACAATCTAAGTCCAAATTAAACTAAATTTTGTATTTTTATGATAAACACTCTCCAATAATGAGATCTAAGAGAATATGGTTTATTGTAAAGCTATAATTATGTAGTTTGTTAAAATATGGGTGAGACTACTTCAACGCCTTCTACAATATTAAAATGTATCTCACTTGTATTGCATCATGACCATGTATAAAAGTTTGGCAATTATGCATGTATTGTTGGTTATGAAGATTAATTTTTAAGGAAGATCTAAAAATTATTTGGTATAAGATGCCATGTTAAAAGGTAAAATTATATCATACCTATATGATAAATTTCAATCCGAGTATAATCAATGGAAATACTATAAATTTTTTCATTTGATATGTGGATTTACATTTTGAATAAGATGGATATGATTGGATGAACATATACTTGCATTTGGTAGGAGATGTGATGAATGATGAGATGAATGAGTGAATGAGATGCCATGGATAAAGGAGAATGATGTATAAATGAGACGTGAAGGGTAGAGGACACAATTGCTCAATGAGTGGAGGAAGGGCTCACTTTATAACATAACCAAAGAGAGTGCATTGAGGGCTTTCTTTATGTCATAGTCAAAGGGAAGGGTTTTAAACAATTGTAGTATCTACAATTCTAACAAAATAGAGCTTAAATATAAGGAGTGAATGAGATGCCATGGATAAAGGAGAATGATGTATAAATGAGACGTGAAGGGTAGAGGACACAATTTCTCAATGAGTGGAGGAAGGGCTCGCTTTATAACATAAACAAAGGGAGTGCATTGAGGGATTTATTTATGTCATAGTCAAAGGGAAGGGTTGCAAAAAATTGGAGTATCTACAATTCTAACAAAAGAGAGCTTAAGTGTAAGGAGTCTAGCCTTGTCATAAAAGAGAGGTTCTATATAAATGTGTGAAGGATATACATTTCTCATACAAGAGAGATTTAGTGTGAGGAGGCTAGCCTTGAAGAGACTCGAATGTTGGTATTCATGATGGGATCGTTTCACTTTACCTCTAACTAAAATTACCAAATTAAATAATGGCATATTGTTTTTTCAATGAGTTTACATAGGTTTTTATGAGGAATCCTAGTCCCCTCATACTAAGTGGGGTTTGAACCTTGGTCTCTCAAAGAGAGGCCAAAGCCCTTACCACTATAGTCAATTCTAATAACAACATAATGTTAAGAAGGAAAAAATAATTATAAATACTATGCATAGTATGTATCAAACATATTTTTAGGTTTGGCTTGCGTATTAATATTTTTTTAAAAATCAACAATGTTTTAATAAAATATATAAAACAAAACTCATGAATTATTATTATATTATTTTAAAGGATTATATAGCATTAAATCAATCTTTTCAAGTGATACAAAATAATTGCATTGTTATGATAAGTTGATAAACTATATTATCATAAGATGTTTTTATCTTGAATGCCCGTATCACAATAGATAATATTGTACTTAGTGAAAGCAAAATTCTCCCCACTTATTCAAAATCATATGGAACTTCAATGAACAAATATGCAGAGGCTTAAGGCACTTCTTACATGGATTAAAATTGTGCATTAGAAAAATGATGGAAATATATTTCAATTGAGGGGATTCACAAATTATCATCCATGCTATTAACAAAAATGGATGTGGAGACTCGATAAAAAATAATATAAATGGTGATGTTCATCATCTATTATTAGAGGCAATCTCTTGGAAGTGTAAGCATATTTACAGAGAAAAAATTGGGTAGTAAATAAATTAGCAAATTGGAGAGTTGATCTTTATTTCAGTGAAATTCAAATTTTGAAAGGCGTCTGGCCACATGAGATTTTACTTCTTAATCAAAATGTCATCAAAGAGCTGATTGTGGAAACATAGCATTATGAGGAACTCAAAGAATATATTTAAGAAGAAAAAGATAAAAAATTATGATAAAAATATATGCTACAACAAATGTAATATTTTTGTATTTTGATGGAAATGATCCAATTAAATATATATATATATATATATATATATATATATATATATATATATATATATATAAAGATTACACTCATACAATTGTTTTTCATTTATCATTGATTTATAATACCTTAACAATCATATGTGATATTTCATACGTGACTTCTATTAACATCATTATTGTTCAAACAACAATACATTACATTTGTTACTATGAGGTTAATAGACCATATTGTTATTTAGCTTTCTTTTCTATAAAATATATCTTTCATTTTTAAATAATAATTTTTAATCAACATTTTGATATTAATTTTACTAAATTGTAAAGTATTTGTTTCATTAGTCACCCTTTAAAATTTGAAGTTGTAGATTAAAATTACATTCATTTTTTAATTGATTAAATGCAATTGAAATGGGTTTAACTCACATTATATAATAACTATATAGTAATATTTTACATCTCTAATATTATGCATATATCGCTTGACAAGATTTGAACCCAAGTTTCCTTAAAAGTCCAAAGAATTTATTAAACTTATACCAAAATCACATATATTTTAAAATATTATATATAATTTTTCATTTGGTTACATGGGATTGAACCTTGCATAATGGTGTTACATCAGCCTTGTTTGAGCTATAACCATTTGAATAATATTATAATGTTTTATTTTTATATTTAAATAATATTTTAAATGTTATTATGAAGTATTTCTCTTTATTTCAAACAATTACACTAATTTCTCGTTCAAGCTTCTTAAAAAAAATTAAAACAATTTTTAGTTTGCTTACTTAATCCTACTTAATATTTTATATGTATAGCATAAATTTAAATTGAACTTAATATTATATAAACAAAACATAAATTTTAAAAATAAAAATACTTTAAAACATCTTTAATTATTTTGTGTTGCTTGTTTTGTGTTTTTA
The DNA here is from genome assembly GCA_028583015.1 of Wollemia nobilis. Classification (NCBI taxonomy): domain Eukaryota; kingdom Viridiplantae; phylum Streptophyta; class Pinopsida; order Araucariales; family Araucariaceae; genus Wollemia; species Wollemia nobilis. The sequence goes on from JAQPPZ010015413.1 coordinate 2,826,158, forward strand.
AAGAAAAAAGCTATATTATATTATGTCATCAAGTGGAACATTACAAGTAATATGGTGTTTTTTTTTTTTGGTTACATAGATGAATTGGTTACAATCACATTTTTTAGTAACTGTCAGCGCAACTGGCAGGGTTCAAACTATCAACGAAGACTTCCAACACACACACGTGACATGAAAGGGACAGTCGGACAAGCATGAAACAGATCGTCGTCATCAATCAGGTGCAACATGTAGAGGAATCAGATCGGGCTATTGGCTATGCATGGGCACACTCATGGGATTGGAACCTAGATCTCCTCTCGGTAAACGCCCCAACTTACCAATCCACCTAGACCCATATAAAATTATATATTTTTGAACAATGTTGTAATGTGATCCATGCACATTATTATTTTATCATAGATATTATATACTATGGAAAATTAAAACTATTTTATCATAGATATTATATACTATGGAAAATTAAAACTACACCACTATGATTGATCTCTAGACCTTCGTATTATAATAGTAATAAATTTACAATAATAGCTTGGAGCAACACAACTTTCAAGGACGTACACCTTTAAGCCTCCCATCCCATATGCAAACAGTATGATAACTGGTGAGGTTCATAAACCACCAAGTTTCACAACACACTTAATGTGGGATTATTCACATACACACTACACTAACAAAGCATACATGTGTTAACTTGGAACGAAATTCCAATCATGGAATATACCATTGTACTTTCATCATCACGTAATAAAAGAGGAAACAATAAATAATATAGTATTTTATATTTTATTTTAGAATAATTTGAGTATATTTTTATAATAAAAGGTTAAGTATTTTAAATAAGAGTTAAAGATTAAAGGTATAAGAAATATGCAACAAGTTTAAATAATTGGCGAGTAAATCTATATTAATTGTATATAATTGACTTTAATTTAAGGTATTAAAGAATAATGATAAATATGAAGTAATTTTATAGTTTAAATTTAAATTTTTATATTATGATAGGCATTCTATAGTACTGTTTATTGTAATACCATTATTATACAGTTTGTTAAAATTCTATAATAATATACTCATAAAAATAATGTAGATACTCATAAATATAATGTAGATACGACTACTTTAACACCGCCTATGAAATTTAAAATGGTTCTATTCATATTATATTAATGGACTATGTAGTAGTTTGAGGAAAACTTCGCAATCTCATTCTTTATGACTTGAGTGTTGATCTCTTTCATAAAAGTCAAATATTTTCTTCCTTTAAATCACTAGTATATAAAAGTAATATTTCAATAGCTATTTTGTATATATCAACTATCAAGATTTAAAATTAGATTTATTCAAAAAAATTAACCAATTGAACTTATAAAATTTATATTATAATATATCATTATCTTTAAATTATATTTTATTATAATTTTTTTTAAAATAATTATATTTTTTACTTAATATAAATTTATTTACTAAGCTAAAATGTTAATTTATTATTTAAGTTTTTATTTATAATTATAATATAGTTTTTTAGTACATAGATGACTCGACAACTACTTTTTTTTTGAACAATTGGTCAGAGGATCAAGTCTCTTACCTTCAATAGTAGTGTTAAGTGCTACCACTATAACCTCTATCTCGCCTCGGTAAGGAGTGAGGGAGACCTAGTGGCTCAGGGTTGGTATCCCCAACATCAAGCTGGCACACACTCGATGGACTTAAATCAAACTACCTTTGCCCAAATTGACATGTCTCTTTTTTGATAAGTAGCCAACATCTTTACCAATCCACCTAACCTTCAAAAACATATAATTATAATATATTATTACTTATAATTTTTAAATAAAAATTTAAAATGATTATAAAATATTTATCATTATTTTAAAGAATCACATTAATTTATTATTCAAGATTTTTAAGTTTTTATATATAATTTTCATGTAAAATTTAAAATCATATTTCATTATCAAAACACAGGTTTTAATTAAAAAAACTGCCACGAAGGTGAACGTGAAAGCGACTACTAACATCTTTGCGAAAAAGACAAAATAACAGCAACAGCCACACGGACGGATACGGATTACTAATTAACAATATAAAACATACTTAATTTCTAAGTTCCATTCTTCTTATTCTGGTTCCATCAAAATTCAAACTACGGTTTGCATAGTTACTTGCCAGGCACGTTATTCCTATGATGTTTCATTCATAGATTCCACGTCTTGAATTCAAGCTTAACGTTTTACTTCTGACAAGGAAGAAGCTGGGAGGGAGAGACAGAAAGCAGAGGAGATAGATGAGGGCGAGGGAGAGCAACTGGAAAAAGATGAGGTGGGGAACTTTGGAGGAGTTATTATCACGAAGAGATGTGGCCACAGACATGGCACTCAGAATTGGGAATTGGGAGCTCGTCCCCTTAGAACTCGAAGCGCACCTCCCCCGCGGTTTAGGTTTCTCGCCCGACGTGAATCACGAGCAAAAACTTTCCGGTTTTAGTTGAGTTTGCGATTCTGTTTCTGTTTAAAGAAATGACAAGTGATGAATGAATGATGTGTGTGCGGGGGTTTGTGTTTTGCAGGGGATGCGTTGGAAGGCCCATTCAATGTGCATGCGTGCTGAGTCAGTGGGCGTAGATGCGTGTTATGAGAGGATGTCTTGACTTTATCTAGCTATCTATCGTTCAGTCGTTATGTTTTGGGGTTTTATTTTTGTTTGTTTATTTTTTTTATTTGTATGATGTATTTTGCTGTTGTTTTAATTTTGCTTTGTAATTCTTGATTTGATTCAGTTATCTTCTACCATTGCTTTTATAATATGATTCCACTACTGAAGAAAGCAAAGATGCAGAAGCACATAGTGTTGGAAATAGTGTGCAGACTGAAAAAAAGAAAAAACATTTATGTCAAACTAGCTACTTAAGCATTTGCAAGTGTGGGGACGAACCTATCACACCATACAATCCCTATAACAGCGAATTCGTTCAAGGCATTAATGATACCTAAAGTTGCATATATGCTAGGTTACAACTTATCAAGGGAGCTTCTTTCCAACCTCATCTCAATCTTGGAGTCACCCGTCACCCGAGGTGAGATGATTTTTTCCTAGGCTCAGGTTTGATTCTTATCTTATTGGTATATAAATTTATTCATATGTAGTGCATGTAAACAATTTTTCACAACTTTGTCTCTTAGTTTTCATTTTAGTTTGTGTATATTTCTGTTAGCTCTTCAACTTCATGCTCTAATCATAAAATTAATATTAAAATGTTTATGCTGCCTTCCATACTCTAATCATAAAATTAATATTAAAATGTTTATGCTGCCTTCCATAGTCATCTAAATAAGGTTTTTTATTGTTGTAAGAAGCCTCCATACATTGTTGTTTGCATAATTTCTCTAAGAAAAAATATATAAAACACAATAAGTGAACTCTTTTGATTGTTGCCTACCAAGCGTGTTAATGAAAGGTTTAATTATATATCACAGTGATTGCTTTGCACTGTAGCCATTGACCCCCTTGACTAATATGATGCTTTTGTCTGCATTCACAAAAGTATTTACCTTCCTGCATGGAGTGATGACATTGTGCTAATGTACCATTCTTTTTAGTTGTTAGTTGCAAATGGTCATTCTCTAATTTCTTATTTCTAGAGGGTTTAAGTGCGTCTTGTTTCCTCTGGGCATTTTAGTGTATAAGTAATATGGTTTACTTGTGTCACTACATTTTAAGGTTCATAATGCACATGAGATTGAATTTTTGCTTTTCGGCTTTGAGGATTTTATGATTAAGGTTGTAATTTTTTTTTTGGAAGACACCTTGGGTTGAGTTTTTGGGTTGTCTTAAATGGTCCAGTGTATCGGGGAAGGTGGGTCATACCAATAAAGGGTCTCAAATGTCGACATCCTTCTACACATATTCTATGAAGTATTCTTTCAATAGTTTGTTACATGTAGCCACTTCATCTGTTAAGCTTTTTGATCTACATCATAAGGAGTCAATAGTTTGTTACATGTAGTCACTTCATCAGTTAAGCTTTTTGTTCTACATCATGGTTCCTCAAATACTGTTGAAGCAATAGTATACAATCTTTCTCTGTCCAACTATTTGCTCTCTTTCTAGTATTAATAATCTCAATGTCTTTGCTGCTAACATTATTTAATGAAATCAATGAAACTGCTAATGCCTTTTAGTAATTGCTCAACAGCTTGACATATGGTTTAAATTGCATTCCTGGTAATAATATATTAATATGAGTGTAATTTGTGAAAAAGGTCTAGCACCACAAAAATTGATTTTTTCTCATGTATTTAAGCAATTATGGAATGGAATCCTTCCTAATGGGTTCCTACTTCTGATTGAGAATAGGCAAGAGCTGTCATAATGTTGGTATTTTAAAAATATCTTTTTTATCTATCTAACAAGCCTCTCATGAAGCAACAGGGTTGTTTGCATCTGCTTATGAACCTTTCGGAATAACTTATGTCTAATGCTATGATAGATCTGAAGCTGTTACCACCAGCTATGTGTGAAGAGTGAAATTCTTTCGTATTTCTAATTAAGAATAACCAAGAACTGCCTTAATGTTAGGATTTCAAAAAAGTCTTTCTTATTTTTTTGACAAACCTCACATGAAGCAACAAAGTTGTCTACGTCTGTTTCACAAAGCATCTGGATATTTGACGTCTAATGTTGTTACAACCAAAGATGTGTGAAGAGTGAGATTCTGCTATGATTAACCAAATAGTTCTCGTGAATTGTAAAAAAAGGAAAAAAAATAAAAGCAAGCGAAGAATGGTTGCTACTCCTCTTGACCAAATAGTTATCTGAAAGATGGTATTAGAATGCAAATGGGCCAATCATGCAAAAGAAAGCTAATGCTTGGTCCATAAGCAGGTGCACTAGTTAAACAATGGTTTGAGTTTACAACTCAATGTGAGTTAATTTGTATGCTTGGTCTATAAGTAGGTGCACTAGTTAAATAATAAATAGCTGGTTAGATTTACAACTTAAAATGAATGAGTTGACATGGAGATGTGCCTTCATTTGTCTAAATAAATATATTTGAACTTGATAGTGTACGTTGACTTGTTACAGACCATTAAAATTCAAATCATTTATGATGCTGTACAACATGTGTAAATCTTATTTGATCATGTTAGTTAGTTGCAGAATTTACTTACAGCTAATCCTTGACTGACCACTTTGTTTGCTCCAAAAGAACAACTTATCCCTCTCTTTAAATGTTTTGCTGATACAAATGCATCAAGTGGAGAAGTCCCTCAACTTTGCCTCAATGTTTTGTCTCGTTTGACAACAAATGCTCCATGTTTGGAGGCTATGGTTGCTGATAGGGAAAGTCTTCTTCTCTTAGTGCATTTATTACATTGTTCTCCATCCTGCGGGTCAGGTGCTCTGCATATTCTCTATGCTTTAGCTAGTACCTCAGAGGTTGCATGGGCTGCAGCAAAACATGGAGGAATAATGTATATTCATCAGCTTCTTTTCTTGTCAGAGGTGAGTGCTTATTGTTTCTGTTATGCACTATATTCATTTATGTTCAACTTGTTTCATTTCATATATTTACAAAGAAGATTCTATGCAACTAGAAGTCTAAAAGTTCTCAATGGGCTGTGATTGACCAAAAGTACGAATTTTTCCTTGATATTTAGATACAGATCAATTAGTGGGATATCTTCCAAAAAAAAAATCACACTATAGAGTTGGGGATTCTTGAAATTTTATATTCCTAATTTTATCCTAAATCTGACCTATAGATGTATTATCCTACACTCTTCACTCATGACAGACCAAAATAAATAGGAGGTACACTAAAACAACCAATTAGAAATTTGCTAGAAAACTACAGATGCTACTGTTGAAACTGTTCTTTTCAGATCGTTTCCAGTTCTCTCACATGTATATTGCTTCTTTGACTAGACTGCATGAAATTGAGAATGGAAATTCACATAATCGTACAAAAAGAGGGGCACTAAAACTGAACCAATTGCGACTGTAACTTCGTGTTTTAGTCTTCAAGGAGAATTTGGATATCAAATAAATTTGATACCAAACAAGATATTTCTTTTCTTGCTTTTTGGGATTGGGTTTTGCATAAGTATAGGGTGTTACCTCCAGAGATGCTGAGCATATCCACCAGTGGGAGTACGGGTTACAAAATTTCCCACTGTGTTAGCCTACTGTTTTTGACTTTCCTTCAGAAAATGCAACTTATGGATAATGGTACCTGATAAACACATTCTTACTTTATTTTGGTGTTGAACTTCCTTATGGATTTAAGTGATCTAACCCCTTAAAGCTAGCAACTTACCACTATGATAGGCAATGTTCTAAATGATAATATCCCGAGGAAGCAACTTACCACTATGATAGGCAATGTTGATTCTTGTTATGAGCTATTCACAGATTTCTTCTTTGACTGTTTCAGTATTCCATTTTTCATGGTTGTAATATGATCCAAGGATGGTGCATGAAGAATGTAATGTGAAAGTCCTGCAATTAACTTTAACATTTTGAACATAATGTTGGTGCTTGTAGGTGCATTTCCCACTTTGAGATGAAAGCGTCAGGAAGCTTACATTTAGGGTTTGAGTTTTTCTTGGCAATGTCATTGCTCTCTTCATAATGCTTATGGGCAATGTACAATGCCTTTATGAGAACCCAAAGCATCACACCGAAGAAAAACATGCAAGACTAATGCAGCGTTTGAACAGGAAAAATAACAAATGAATTTCTTGAATTTCCAAATATTTTCGGAAAATAAAAAGAAGTTGAAATAAACAATCATCGTTATGCAATTAAAGAAAGTGAATCGCGTTGGTATGTTTCTTCCATAAACATGGCCTTGTGGAAAGTATGCCAGAACACATCATTGCTGAATCCCTCATCTCATACTTATTTATATCTCTTAACATTAAAAGCAATAGGTGAGGTGTTAGCTATGAGTAAGGAAAAATAAATAAGAGACCTGGAGACCTGATCTTTATTTTATCTATGACAGCACAAACATAATCCACATCGTTTAATATCTATACGATGGAAGATCCAACATGGTTAGACTCTTAATTTATGAGAAAATCAGCCATTCCATTTGAGTGAGGTCCCCTGATAGCTTTTCTCTTTGTTTCTTTCTTTCTTGATCCTATTGGTGATATGATCATAGAATCACCCTCAAGCCATGACTTTTTAATGCCTTGACTGGTCGTGGGACCTAAGTGGTTTATGAGCCCCACCACTTGCCAAACTCTTTGCCAATGGGGTAGCAGGTTTAAAGGTGGAGGCCTTTGGTCGCGCTTATGTGGGACTCCTCACCCCTATTAACATCAAGTTGCGGAATGTGTATGTGTGGGGTAGTTGGCCCTCTTGCTTTCTAACCGGTTCATGTGATGTTGTTCCCATTGCAAGTTTTTTTATTTCCAGTGGCATATTCCTATGTTGGAATTTCGTTCCACTTTAATACCTCTTCTACTTAGTGTAGTGTGTGTGTGTGTTAATAATCCCACATTGACCCGATTGTGGGACCTGAGTGGTTTATGAGCCCCAACACTTGCCAAACTCTTTGCCAATGGGGTAGCAGGCTTAAAAGGTGGAAGCCCTTGGTAACGCTTATGTGGGACTCCTCACCCCTATTAACATTGAGTCACGACATGTGTGTGGGGGGTAGTTGGCCCTCTTGCTTTCTAACCGGTTCATGTGATGTTGTTCCCATACAAGTTGTTTATTTCCAGTGGCATATTCCTATGTTGGAATTTCGTTCCACTTTAATACCTCTTCTACTTAGTTAGTGTAGTGTGTGCGTGTGTTAATAATCCCACATTGACCCGATTGTGGGACTTGAGTGGTTTATGAGCCCCAACACTTACCAAACTCTTTGCCAATGGGGTAGTAGGCTTAAAGGTGGAAGCCCTTGGTCGCGCTTATGTGGGACTCCTCAACCCTATTAACATTGAGTCGCGACATGTGTGTGGGGGGTAGTTGGCCCTCTTGCTTTCTAATCGGTTCATGTGATGTTGTTCCCATACAAGTTGTTTATTTCTAGTGGCATATTCCTATGTTGGAATTTCGTTCCACTTTAATACCTCTTCTACTTAGTTAGTGTAGTGTGTGCGTGTGTTAATAATCCCACATTGACCCGGTTGTGGGACCTGAGTGGTTTATGAGCCCCAACACTTGCCAAAATCTTTGCCAATGGGGTAGCAGGCTTAAAAGGTGGAAGCCCTTGGTTCCACTTATGTGGGACTCCTCACCCCTATTAACATCGAGTCGCGGCATGTGTGTGGGGGGTAGTTGGCCCTCTTGCTTTCTAACCGGTTCATGTGATGTTGTTCCCATTGCAAGCTGTTTATTTCCAGTGGCATATTCCTATGTTGGAATTTTGTTCCACTTTAATACCTCTTCTACTTAGTTAGTGTAGTGTGTGCGTGTGTTAATAATCCCACATTGACCCGGTTGTGGGACTTGAGTGGTTTATGAGCCCCAACACTTTCCAAACTCTTTGCCAATGGGGTAGCAGGCTTAAAGGTGGAAGCCCTTGGTCCTGCTTATGTGGGACTCCTCACCCCTATTAACATTGAGTCGTGGCATGTGTGTGGGGGTAGTTGGCCCTCTTGCTTTCTAACCGGTTCATGTGATGTTGTTCCCATTACAAGCTGTTTATTTCCAGTGGCATATTCCTATGTTGGAATTTCGTTCCACTTTAATACCTCTTCTACTTAGTTAGTGTAGTGTGTGCGTGTGTTAATAATCCCACATTGACCCGGTTGTGGGACCTGAGTGGTTTATGAGCCCCAACACTTGCCAAAATCTTTGCCAATGGGGTAGCAAGCTTAAAGGTGGAAGCCCTTGGTCCCGCTTATGTGGGACTCCTCACCCCTATTAACATCGAGTCGCAGCATGTGTGTTGGGGGTAGTTGGCCCTCTTGCTTTCTAACCGGTTCATGTGATGTTGTTCCCATTACAAGTTGTTTATTTCCAATGGCATATTCCTATGTTGGAATTTTGTTCCACTTTAATACCTCTTCTTCTTCTACTATGCGGAGGCGAAAAAATATAATACTTTCTTTTTGCTATTTTGGATGAGTCCTTCACATCCAACATGATATGAAATTTTTTTTGAAGCCTAATCAAAATTGAGACTATGGTATGTGGCCCATGGGGTTTAGGGCAATTGGTAGGAATGGAGAATTTCTTGTCTTAAAGTAGGGTTGAAATATCATGGGTGGACCTTAAGAGCCCATGGGGTTTAGAGCAACTAGTTGGGAGTGAAGAGTTTCTTATTTTGAAACAAGTTTCAAATCTCATGGGTGAACCTTAACATTTTGTCCATGAGTTTTAGAGCAATTGTTGAAGAATGAAAGATTCATATCCTCAATCAAGTTTCAAATCTTATGGGTGTAGACAACAGTTCTAAGCATGACAAACCATAGAACTGGATGGAATAATGTTGTCCACCAATTTTGATTGTACATAACAATTTTGGTAATGTTTGTGTTTGCATTTGATTGTAAAATCAGCCAATAAGAAAGAAGGCTTGATTGTAGACGCACAAGGCACTAGATGACAAAACTAGCCGCCATTTGCTAACTAGTATTTAGACGTCTAGTACTAGATGACAAAACTAGCCGCCATTTGCTAACTAGTATTTAGACGTCTAGTTAGACGTCAGTTTTGGTTTAGTTAGAAATGGTTAAGGGCTGAACGGTTGGGGTGGTTGAGCGAAGTAGTTGGAGGAACTACTTCGCCTCCCTATTAATACCCCCTTTTCAAACATTGTACAACGTCATTATCCATCTGAATACAAATGCCAATGCTCTTGTGCGGATGTTCTATTCTGTGTATGGTGCTGTTGTGAGTTTATGATATTGCAGGTTGCATTACATTGATGTGTGAGTTGCAGGTTTTCCATACTAACACGCATTGCAGATCGGTTGTCATAGTACAGGCGAGAATGGTTGATTGCAGGTACAGAGGGCTGTAGACGTCTAGCCCTTGACGTCTGGGCAGCTGTTAGATGACTAGCCGTATGCCTCCACAACTGTGACATCTAGACCTGCCACCTTGACATCTAGACCTGTGACATCTAGATCTGCCACCTTGACGTCTAGACCTGTTACGTCTAGACATACCACATGGACGTCTAGACCTACCACCTTGACGTCTAGACCTATGATGTCTAGACCTGCCACCTTGACATCTAGATCTATGACGTCTGGTCTTAGACGTCTACCTATGATAGTTGGGTAGTTTATCTTTGTAGCCTATAACCAGCCCATTGGGATGTCTATTGCCTAAGCCTAAAAACTTACTGTTTCAATTGTCATCACCCTATCCCGAGAATGTACTCACCCCTGTCTACATTTGGCGTCGTTGCCTAAGTGAACTCAGAGTCTAGCGACATAAGTGATAGGTGTAAAAAGGTGAATGACTGATTTCAGGTCACAAAGCAAAAATCAAATACCGGTAAGAAGAAGCGCACGACTGGCGAACTTAAGGACACAAGAGGCAACAAAAGTCTCTCACCCGGAAGTGGAGAGAGTTTGGAACCTAGAAGATGAGGATAATCCGAGCATTGAAATATTGTTGGTGACTACAGAAAACGAGGAAGAACAAATAGCTGAGGAAGAGCCCATCATTGAGAACTGGACGACAACACCAGAACCAGCGAGGGAGGGTTAGCCAGAGGATACTAAAGTAGAGAACCTTGTATGAGGGCACCTATGCGGAGGTTCATGGGGAGGAAGACCGGAGCCACGTTTGGTATATTCGCGGAGAAGGTCGCGAAGCAGAGACCAATTGGAGTCGGGTAGAAGGCTATTTGAGTACAATTTTGCACCACCAACAGTAGACAGACAACCGAATCGAACTCCACAACCACCAACACCAGGAAATACGAACAATAGAACAAATACTATGGTGGCAAATACAGCCAATAGAACAATACAAAAGAAATGCTCACCTTTTTTAGGTGGCGAAAAGGAGGATCCATCACGACATGTGGGAACTTGCATTACCATTTGGGGAGCAAATGGGGTCACACAAGACACACAATGGTTGCAACTATTCCTAGCCACATTGCGAGGCATGGCGATAGACTAGTACTTGAAAAAACAAAGTACGCAAGCATTTACACAATGGGAGGATTTGAAGACTGCATTCATAGAAGAATTCCGACCACTGAGGGATGACACTGACATCATCACAGAAATATGCGTCACTAAGCAAAAATCGGACGAGGATGTCAAAAGCTACAATAGAAGATTGAAACAATTGACAGATAAAATGGAGATGACACCTGCTGACGGTATGATAAAGCGGTGGTTTTTGGATGGGTTACTACCGAAATTCAAGAAGAAAATGAAGGCAGTACTTGTTGGTCACAAATCCGCCATAGGAAAGGATTTTGTTTGTCTATGTGCCCTAGACCTGGACCAACCTTGAAAGGCCGAGAGGAAGAGATGCCTCCTGTACCAATCTCCGGAGAAGGCCGGCTCCTATACTACACTACTTGGGGTTTTAGATAAGAGTGCAAGAAAGAGATTTAAAAAAGTACAGAAAGAACAAGAAGCACAATAACTAAACTGTATCTAAACAAGCAGCATTCAATAAAGAAAATGTAACAGAAACTGAAACTGCATATGCTTCTCTATGTATCCTCTAAAAGAATTCTAGACACATTTATCTCCCAGTGCTAAAATCCAGATATCAGAATTACAACAACCGGAAAACTAAATGAAAGCAGAAATACTTGCCAGAGGTAGCATAAAAAGAAAGCACAGATTCAGAGCCAAGGATCTTCAGTATTGATGCAAAACGTTTAACTACAACAACTTATTTAGCAATATGTTCCCCCTTTTTTACATTACAATGAGCGGCTTTTATAGAGGAATTCAACCCCGTAATCATTAATGACAAACCCTAAAAATTGTTGGGGCAGCTGAGATTTGACACCTGTCAGGTATTCATGAAGAATAGCGCAGATCGAGGCTCCCTCGAAAAATGCACAGTTATGAGGCATGGCTTCGGACGAGGTTTGTTGTTGGAACCACCCATCTCATTACTGCGATTGGTGAGGAGGCTTCCTTGGGTTTAGCATCGTCGTTTTGATGGGATGGGTGCTTTAAATTTATACCCACCTTCTCCTTCTATGGAAGCGTGCCCCTCGAAAACAGCACCGGTGTCAGAAAAAGTTCCGGAGAAGCTTCGCTGAGAAATTGGCCCGAACTGGCAGTTCGCTGGATTTTTGGCCGAATTGGGCACTTTGGCCGACGTTGAATTTTTTGGCCGACGTTGAACTTCGGGGCCGACGTTGCACTTCGGGGCCTACATTGCACTTCGGGGCCGACATTGCACTTCGGGGGCCAACATGGAGCTTCGGGGGCGAAGTGGAGTTTTCTGGACGACATAGAGCTCTTTGGCCAGCGTTTTAACTTTTTGGCCGACGTTTAACTTTTTGGCCGACATGAGCTTCGTTGGACGACTTGAACTTCGCTGGCCGACTTGAGCTTTGGGGCCGAAGTGAACCTTTTGGCCGACTTGAAGCTTCGCTGGCCGACGTTAAGCTTTTTGGTTGACATTGCTGTGAATGGGTGCTTCGTTGAAGTGGAGGCCCAAAGTGGTGGTTTGGCTGAATACTGGGTGAAGCGCCCCTCTTGCCTTGGAGTCTTCTCCGTTATGTGGGTGGTGGTTCGCCAAAATGGGCCCCGAAGTGAAGGTTCGACATTGTTGAGGGGCAAAGAAGGTCCTAGAACACTTTGACAACTTCTCGAACTGGCACTTCGCAATGGATGATTGCTTCGCTGAAAATGGGATCCGAAGTGGTAGTTCGGCCATCCTGCTGCCCGAAGTGGATGCTTCGCCGAGCTCAAGCCCGAACTAGCGCTTCTCTAGAGATGGCTGGCCGAAATAGGCACTTAGGGGCCGAAGTGAGCATTTCTGGGCCAAAGTAGACATTCTGGGCCGAAGTGGACATTCTGGGCCATGCCTTAGTCAAATTTTCAAGCCCGAAGTTGGCTTTCGCTGGCTCTACTTCCCGGGGTCATAACTTTTGATCCACTGACCCAATCGCCTATTATGATATATCGTCGGAAAGCTTGCGATAAGATCTGCAATAATGAAACATCAAAAGATCATTTCGTCCACTTTATCATCCTCTTTTAGGGCCCGCAAAAATGCCAACACTTCTGCATGCTCTTCGCCACTTTAAAGCTCCAAACTTGGGCAAAAGTTTGTCAAAAAAAAAATTTAATGTGGCAAAAATGCCAATATTCGTAGCGGCTTGCGGGGCATTTAGCTCATCTGAATGCAGAGATTCCAGGCCTTTATCCATTGGGCAATAGAGTCATCCTCGCTGTCCTCTTTTGAGTGCTCATTGGCGGCGGTAAACTCCTCCAACTTCTCCCCTTCTGCCTCTCGACACTCATGGTCCTCCTTGGCGCAAAAAAATAAACGAACTAAACTAAAAAAAACAACTGAAACTTTACTTACTAGCCGGCCTATTTACATTATTTACACAAAATTTTGCAACATGATTGGCATGTCGCCACCACAAAATTGGCATTGGGCGCCTACCTAGTGAATCTGCAGTGTCCGGACCAGATCTGATTGTACTTGAGTTGATCTTTGAAGTCCGGCTGGCCTCTTCCCAAAGTTCTCCAGGTTGCGAACAGGGTGCAACGTGGCAGGTTATCATGCATGCCAATACCCATACAGTTGATGAATAATGTGGCAAAGGGATTTGCCACATGAGGTCCTTCTTCGGGTATTGGTTGTAGTGGTGGCTGGAGCCAATACCACCACTTTAGAGAGTCCACTGGCTACGGACTCTTGAGTACGAGCTCCTCCAACTCCTTGATGCGACAGCAGGACTTTTCCGGTGATAGGCCTTCCGCCAGGATCTCCTCAGGATCAGCCTCTTGATGAGGCATGCTTGTTGGGTTTTGGCTGAATACTTGCGTGATATGCCCTGGGACACAAAAAGGGTGCAAAAATGTGCCCTCTTTGCTCTCAGAATCTGCCACTTGAGCCTGTTCCCCTTCTTGGCCCATTTCCTGATGGAAACTGCAAGCAACCATATTATCCATTGCTTGGGCAGTGCTTGCATATTCCCATCGTTGGCCTTGGATGAGATCCGCCTCTTGAGCTCCACACAGCTACATTCCAGGCCTCTGCACAGTATGAGGGATCTGCCATTGTGAATACTGTGCGGGATAGACAGGAGCAACAACTACCGGAGAAAGTGATGGAGTTTCTCCCCACCGTATCTTTCCTGATAGGAGTAGAAGTCGCTCCGCTTGTACTGCTTCCTCAAATATTTGAGGGAATCTCTGTTCACCTGATTGCAATAAGAGGAGGCTTATGTCCGGGTGGAAATCCCGAACATAGAAGAGGTGGGCCTGGGCGGGTGTCGGCTGGATCTCCCTTGGGATTCTCTTCCAACTCCTACAGATTCGGGCATTGAAGTTTGTGATGTTCTCCAGAGGTGCTCTCGTGATGGTGGAGAGGTGCATCAACAGCTGGAAGGGATCCTGAGAGCCGTCAAATGTGTTGATAAGTGCTCCCGCTAAGTCCTTCCATGAGCGGATGCTCTTACGCCCGAGCAGTCTGTACCACTGTAGCACCCTTCCTTCCAAAGACAGGACCAAAAGTCTGATCACGACGTCTTCGTGGGCTATGCCATGGAGGTTCGCTAGAGCAGCAACATCTTCAAGGTGTTCTCGGGCCATTCCCTTAGTGCCATTGTATTTTGTTAGGGTTTTCAGGGCACTTTTGGGAATCTCGTGCCAACTTTGGAGATTCAGAGGGCCAGGATCATCCCAGCTGGGATAGCATACCTTTGCCATTATAGCAATGGTCTGCAGAAATCACGGTTCTCACCACTAAGTCGAAGTCGCCAGGTGAACATTCTTTTCTCCGCTTGTGAGGTCAAGGCTGCTCACCAAACCTTGATTCCTTCGGGGTGTCTTCTTTCAGCTTAAAAGGCACCTACGATCAAGAAATCTGGATCTTCAGCTCAGTCAGAGTCGCCAGGTGAAGGCGTGCCAGAAACAGTTGGTCACAAATCCGCCACAAAAAAAGATTTTGTTTGTCTATGCGCCTTAGACCTAGACCAACCTTGAAAGGCCGAGAGGAAGAGATGCCTCCCGTACCAATCTCCGGAGAAGGCCGACTCCTACACTACACTACTTGGGGTTTTAGATAAGAGTGCAGGAAAGAGATTTAAAAAAGTACAGAAAGAAATGTAAATAGCTTGATATTGCAGTGGGAAAGAACAAGAAGCTCAATAACTAAACTATATCTAAACTAGCAGCATTCAATAAAGAAAATGTAGCAGAAACTGAAACTGCATATGCTTCTTTATGTATCCTCTAAAAGAATTCCAGACACATTTACCTCCCAATGCTAAAATCCAGATATCAGAATTACAGCAACCGAAAAACTAAATGAAATCAGAATACTTGCCAGAGGCAACATAAAAAGAAAGCACTGATTTAGAGCCAAGGATCTTCAGTATTGATGCAAAACGTTTAACTACAACAACTTCTTTAGCAATATGTTTCCCCCATTTTTACATTACAATGAGTGGATTTTATAGAGGAATTCAACCCCGTAATCATTAATGACAAACCCTAAAAATTGCTGGGGTAGCTGAGATTTGACACCTGTCAGGTATTCATGAAGAATAGCGCAGATCGAGGCTCCCTCGAAAAATGTGCAGTTATGAGGCATGGCTTCGGACTAAGTTTGTTGTTGGAATCACCCATCTCATTACTGCGATTGGTGAGGAGGCTTCCTTGGGTTTAGCATCGCCGTTTTGATGGGATGGGTGCCTTAAATTTATACCCACCTTCTCCTTCTATGGAAGCATGCCCCTCAAAAACAACACCGGTGTCGGAAAAAGTTCCGGAGAAGCTTCGTTGAGAAATTGGCCCGAACTAGCAGTTCGTTGGATTTTTGGCTGAAGTGGGCACTTTGGCCGACGCTAAATGTTTTGGCCAACGTTGAACTTCGGGGCCGACATTGAACTTCGGGGCCGACATTGCACTTCGGGGGCCGACATGGAGCTTCGGGGGCGAAGTGGAGTTTTCTGGCCGACATAGAGCACTTTGGCTGACGTTTTAACTTTTTGGCCGATGTTTAACTTTTTGGCCGACATGAGCTTCGCTGGCCGACTTGAACTTCACTGGCCGACTTGAGCTTCGAGGCCGAAGTGAACCTTTTGGCCAACGTGAAGCTTCATTGGCCGACATTAAGCCTTTTGGCTGACATTGCTGTGAATGGGTGCTTCGCTGAAGTGGAGGTCCGAAGGGGTGGTTTGGCCGAATATTGGGCGAAGCGCCCCTCTTGCCTTGGAGTCTTCTCCGTTATGTGGGTGGTGGTTCGCCAAATTGGGTCCCGAAGTGAAGGTTCGGCATTGTTGAGGGACGAAGAGGGTCCTAGAACCCCTTGACAACTTCCCGAACTGGCACTTCGCAATGGATGATTGCTTCGCTGAAAATGGGATCTGAAGTTGCAGTTCGGCCATCCTGCTGCCCGAAGTGGATGCTTCGCCGAGCTCAAGCCCTAACTGGCGCTTCTTTGGAGGTGGTTGGCCGAAGTAGGCACTTAGGGGCCAAAGTGAGCATTTCTGGGCCATGCCTTAGTCAAATTTTCAAGCCCGAAGTTGGCTTTCGCTGGCTCTACTTCTCGGGGCCATAACTTTTGATCCCTGACCCGATCGCCTATTATAATATATCGTCGGAAAGCTTGCGAAAAGATCTACAATAATGAAACATCAAAATATCATTTCATCCACTTTATCATCCTCTTTTAGGGCCCACAAAAATGCCAACACTTCTGCATGCTCTTCGCCACTTTAAAGCTCCATACTTGGGCAAAATTTTGTCAAAAAAAAATTTAATGTGGCAAAAATGCCAACAGTACCATCCTCAACTTATGCGGAAGCACTATAGAAGGTAAACAAACGACCGCAGGTATCGGAGGTTACTTAAAGCATAACGATGATTCGGACAGTGAAGCAGAAGATAAAGTTCAGAGCACAATTCACACCTTTCGGAGAGAATTTGACAAAATTCTAAAGGAAGCGAAAGGAGAAGGCCGCAAGGATCGGAAAGAGATTTGGTGCTCAGACTGCAAGGCAGAAGGACATTCAAATGTAAACTGTCCAAAGAACGCATACTGTAACATATGTGAGATAGCGGGACATCCTGTAGCCGATTGTCCATTCAACCTGAAAAGCAAGAGGCATCAGACATTGGCTATACAACAGGAAGAGCAGCCAAATACGCCAAGGAATGGACAAGGAGCCACTAGCGGAGGATATAGGAATAGTCGCCGAGGAGGAAGACAAGGAGGCCAGAGTCGACTACAATACGACTCTGATGGTCGGCCGATTATTCAATGTCGGAATTGTCAAGAATGGGGCCATTTTGCGAAGAATTGTTCCAAACCCCAGAATGCAGGTAACAATAGTGGTAACAATACTACTCAAATGTGTAAATGGTGTGGTCCAGGAAACCACAAGGAAGCTAATTGTCCGAAGAAGGCAAGTACCAGTGGAACTCAGAATATCAACCTCATTGGCATTGGAGAGGTGACAGAGGTAGACAAAGAAGTCTTGGCTGTAACAAGAGCACAGACCAAGAAAACGGAACAGTACCCAAACCCTGCCAAGGAGAAAGAACGATGGCAGGAAGCCCAAGAATTAATCAAAACAGAACTAGCAAAGGAGAAGCAGGGACAACTAGTTCTGGAGAAAGTATTGAAGAGACCGGAGATCACCAAGAAGGCATCAGTAGAAGGCTTGGTAACAGAGGTACTAAACACGAAGGTGGAAATGAAGGTAGCCAACCTGTTTAGTATAGTACCTGAGTTGTATGCTACGATCGGGGAAGCCATCAAGAGGAAGGATGAAACTCGACAGGTAGCAACCATCAAGCAAGGACAATTCATCGATCCGACAATCCTGATGATTGAAGCCGGGAGAAGGCCAGCTATAGTCCAAATGGAAGTTTTGGACCATAGACTGAATCAGGTGATTGTAGATGGAGGGTCTAGTGTGAACGTGATGCCAGAGAAGACATGGCGGATTCTAGGGCAACCCGCCTTACGGTCTCCAAATTTCAAACTATATGGCGCTGATCAATATGGCATTGAAACAATAGGCGTTTTGATGAATCAGAAGGTACGCATAGCAGAGCAGGACTTCATCTTGGATTTTGTTGTCATTGCTATGCAGAAACCCGCATATGATGCACTGCTAGGACGAGGATGGTTGAGAACAGCAAAAGTCAACCACAATTGGGAGAAAGAACGTCTATCCTTCAAGCAAGGGCAGCACAAGTATATAATCAATCTGAAGAATCAAACTGTGAGTCAAGACATAGCCACTTCAGATGATTCGGGATCCTCTTCATCAGATGGTGAGACAGGATATGAACCAGATGAGGAAGGAGTGTTGCACCTTGAAGACTGCACGGAAGATGAGTATGATCAGGACAAAGGCTTACTACATTGGCAGTTGGAAGACTATGAGATATTTTCTCCCCAATGTTTTTGCATAGATGCGGAGAAGGAGATTCAAAAGGATGAGATACAAGAACCTGAAAAGGGAACTAGCAATAGAAGACAAACAACAACAGAGAAGGACAAGGAAAGAGAGAAGTGGACATTTCCCAAGAATTTTGCAGAATTCACAATGGGGGAGGCAGTCATTGAAGATAAACCAGCCCACCCCATCGCTGCACTAAAAGCAACAAATGACCCTGAATCCATCAAATATGAAGGTCCTAAAATGATTCAGGTAAACTTGGGAGAAAATGGCGAGGAGAAGATGATCAAATGTGGAGATGATTGGGATCCAGTCCTGAAAGCAGCAGCATTTAAGATTTTTCTGGACTATAAGGATGTTTTTGCTTGGACATATAAGGACTTGAAGGGAGTACCACCAGAACTCTGCGTACACAAGATTCCTCTGATTGAAGGTGCGCAACCTGTAAGAAGGTGACCTTACAAAATGAATCCCAAATACGCAGCAAGGGTGAATGCCGAAATTGAGAAAATGTTGGATGCAGGCATTATCTTCAAAGTTACGACAAGCGAATGGGTTTCACCGATTGTGATTACTCTAAAAAGAGAAGTAGATAAAATCCGAATCTGTGTGGATTTTAGAAGTTTGAATGTCGTAACCATAAAGGATCCCTTCCCGATCCCTTTCACAGACTCCATACTAGAAGAAGTAGCCGGCCATGAGATATATTCATTCTTGGATGGATTCTCGGGCTATAACCAGATTAGCATAGCGGAAGAAGACAAGTTGAAGACCACTTTTGTTGTGGAAAATGGAATATACGCATATAACCGCATGCCATTTGGACTATGCAATGCACCAACTACTTTTCAGAGGATCATATTGTACATTTTTGATAAGATGTCCACAGGGAACTTCAAAGCTTTCCTAGATGATTGGTCACTGTATGGCAGGACACAAGAACATTTAAAAGCCTTAGAAGAATGTATGGGATTGTGCAGGAAAGCACGAATATCATTGAATCCAAATAAATGTGTCTTATTGGTGCCATACGGAAAGCTGCTAGGGCATATAGTATGCCAAGAGGGTTTGAAACCCGACCCAGATAAGATACGGGTAATATTGCTAATGGAGGAGCCATATGATGTGAGCTCAGTCAGAACCTTTTTAGGGACAGTCGGATATTACAGGAGGTTTATCCGGAACTATGCACTAACATCTCATCCACTAGACGCACTTACACGAAAGGGTGTTCCATTCAAATGGACAGAGGAGCACCAGGGAGCATTTGAGGGATTGAAAGGGCACTTGGTGAAAGCACCTATCCTAGTTTACCCAGACTGGGAGAAAGAATTCCATGTGCATGTGGATGCCTCAAACTTTGCCATTGGATGTGCATTGGCACAAGAAGGCCAATTCGGGTTAGATCAGCCCATATACTTTGCAAGTCGGCTATTGTCAAGAGCCGAGAAGAATTACAACACAACAGAGCGAGAAGCACTGGGAATGGTGTATGCGGTGCAGAAATATAGACACTATTTACTAGCTAACCCCTTTGCTTTCTATGTGGATCATCAGGCTCTGTTGTACTTAATCAATAAACCAACAATCTACGGACGAGTGAGTCGATGGCTCGTCACCTTGCAGGAATTCATGTTTAGAGTGGTAGTAAGACCAGGGAAGAAACACGTAATAGCGGACCAATTGTCAAGGATTCGCTCCGGAGAACCTGCAGAGGGAGGAATACCAGATGAATTCCCCGATGCACAATTGTTTATGATTAATGCAATACCAAGATGGTACAAGCATATAGGGGAATATTTGTCGACAGGAGAGCTGCCAAAGGAACTAACGGCAGCCGAACGGAGAAAGGTGATTACGAAATCAGCACCCTTCACCTTGATTGCAGGATTGCTTTACAAGATGGGGGAGGACCATATATTGCGAAGATGCATAATGGAGGATGAAGTACAACAAACCCTGAAAGAGACACATGAGGGATTGGCAGGAGGACACATGGGACCAGATGCGACAGCCAGGAAAGTATTGTTGGCAGGTCTATGGTGGCCCACCCTCTTTCACGATGCAAAGAATTTTGTGACAGCATGTGATACGTGTCAAAGAACAGGGAAACCATTGAAAAGAGACTTCATGCCATTACATCCATCCCAGCCTCAGGAACTCTTTGAGAGATGGGGACTGGATTTTGTAGGTCCTTTAAAAACAAGTCGAAGGAGGAAATGCCGATATATCGTAGTTGCTACGGAGTACCTTACAAAATGGGTAGAAGCAAGAGCTTTACCGGACAACTCGGCAAAAAGTACGACTCACTTTTTGTACGAACAAGTGATTACAAGGTTCGGGATACCTCTACAATTGACAAGTGACAGAGGAGGCCATTTTGTGAATGCAATTATCCAGAACTTGACGGAAGAATTCAGAATTTTTCACTCCTTGTCAAGTCCGTATTACCCCAGAGCAAATGGGCAGGCGGAAGCGACAAATAAAATTCTGGTTTCAATCATGTATAAGACATGCGGAGTAGAAGGAGCCGACTGGGAGGAACGGTTACCAGCAGTGTTATGGGCATACAGAACCACCTTCAAGCCCACCACGAATCATACACCCTTTCAACTGATGTACGGACAGGAAGCAGTGGTACCTGTTGAATTCCTTGTACCAAGCTTAAGAGTGGCAGTGGACAATCGGCTGAATGACGAAGATAGCATGAAAGAGCGATTGACAACTTTGGTACAGTTGGATGAGAAGAGGGTAATGGCACAATGGGCTACGGAGATCGCACAGAAGAGAAGGAAATTTTGGCATGATAAGCATCTCCGGAAGATGGATCTCAAGGCTGGTGAATTAGTACTGAAGTACAACGGGAAGAGAGAACTCAAGCCAGGAAAATTAAAAACCCTATGGCTTGGACCCTTCCAGGTAGAAGAAGTACTAGAGAATGGGGCAGTAAAACTAAGAAAACTAGATGGAACACTATGCCCCGAGGTAATTAATGGTTCTAAGTTGAAGGTATACAAGCCACATGCTCAGGTAAATATGATCAACTTAGAGCAATCAGGAACTTCTGAAACAAGGACAGATCCAGGAATACAATCCCAGGAAACTGACGAGCAGAGTAGTGTTGTTCGAAGGGAGGAAACACATAACCTGGATTGGTTATTTGGAACCGATGGAGAAGAAGAGCAACAAGGATTGCAACAGCAGGTCCGGAATCCAAATGACAATGAGGAAGACCGACTCCAAGCTTTGACGGAGGTCGCTCTACAAGAAGTTCCAAGAAGAAGAAGAAGAAGATGAAGAAGAGGGAGCTAGACTTCTGCAACGAATGCGATTGGAGACACAAAGGTTGCAAGAAGAATATGAAACGCTAAGACAATACAATAATCAGCTGCGGGAACAGGTGATTCAGGAGTTGGACACAACCATGCAACGAGTGAATGAAAGACATGAAGCACGTCAAGCGGAATGGGCAGAATTAGAACAAGGAGAACTAAGAGGAAGTGCAACAGGCAACTCTTCAGAAAGCAGTTTATTTTCCTTGGAGGAAGAACAGGAAGATACTGTAAGCCCAGTGGAAAATAGAAGAGGAAAAGCAATAGCAACAGGTGCACATTCTAGGAGTTCTTCTTCAGCCACATTAAAAATCGTGCTTAATTCAGAAGAGTCCTCAAGCTCGAAGTCAGTGAACCATCAAGAGATGAGAGAATCTCCAGAAAGACCCAGGATATGGGAAGCAGGACAAAGCTCGACTGCCAAATATCAGATAAGCAGGGAGGAAATGGCAGCCATCATATGGAAGGATATCGAGACGGTACCAGAAAAACCAAAAACCGGAAGTTGGTGGGAGGAGTCAAGTAGTGACGAAAACCTACCACAGATTCCTGATATACCATATGCCAGTCCTAACCCAGATCGTAGGAGACAAAGGGATGAAGATCGCAGTCGACAAGCAGGTGTCAGATTTATAGAAACTGCACACATAATCGAAGATGATGCTTCACTAAGCCCACAAGACGAGTACGACGGAGGATTGAATGAGGACATGATGCCAGAAGTACCACCACCTCGTGCATGGAGAACACCATATGTTGGAGCCATGAGACGTCCAACTGAACGGGAAGAGGTAGCCAGGTATCGGATGGCTGCACTTGACTTACGACAACATAGAAGGGAAGTAAGAAGATTGCAGCAACGGGTTCAAGAAACCTCAGAATGGCCAATGAACACGCAGGAGAAGGGAATGACTCCAGCACTGATTCAGTCTTTTCAGAAGAGTATCAGGAAAACTTAACTCATTGTGCCATGCAACGACACTTTGAGGAAAGTAGATGGAGACGAAGACTGATAAGGGCCGATAGGAGACTGAGGATCTTGCACCAACTAACACCTGCGCATTTACACCATCCACCAGAGACAAGAGCACAACTGATAAACGAAGCCCGTAGTAGAGATAACTTAGGTACTCTCGGAAGACCGCCAGGAATTCCGAGAGCACCTGACCAAGGGAGGAGCATGGTTGACCTCCATCCCGGTAGCTCGAGAGGAAGAAATTCCCCTTCGGTTACCAATAGGTCGACTGGTTCTCAGTTTGGACCGCAAGGGCCATCTGAGAACTTAGTCCAAGCCAACCCATTACTACGTGCTCCTGAGAACAGACCGATAGGTCCATCTCAACGAGCTCGTAGGAACCGAAGACGTCGTCAGGAACGACTGAGGGACCGACCGAATCTCGGGCAGCTGGGAGTTCGACAGCCCAACACTAGGGAGATTCGATCGGAAAGAGGCCGAGGACGCGGTAACCAAGTCCGCGGAAGAGGAAATTGGGACAAAAATCCCAATTTAGAACAAAGGGATCAAGAGAGGGCAGTTGCAGGAAATGACAGAGGCCGAGGAAGAGGTCTAAGAGCTAGACGACCCCACCAAAACAGGGGACACCAAAGACAACAACAACCCATTCAAAATGAACTTGATCAACAGGCGCAAGAAGGGGAGAGGTTTCACTACTTGGATGATTGCATAATAATCCGATGAAATGATGGAAGTACGAAACGAATTCCACTGGTGCCCGCCCATCCAAAACGCCCAAATCCGACCAGCAGAGACCTGGAGGATGTAGCAGAATATCTGGATGACAATAACGCTAACCCAGAAGAAGGAGAAGTCCGCATGGCAGAAGAATGGATGGAACAAACACGTCTAGCAGCAGAAAGAAATCAGCAAGCCACCAATAATGTCAGACGACGGGCCAGTACCCACCAGTCCCGTGAGCCAAAAACACGACATCAGCCGGAAGAAGCAGAACAACCTACAGCGTATTATACCCGAGACGTAAGACAACAATCACGCTCGAAAACTTCCCCAAGACGAAATAATCGCCGTAGACGTCAGCCGACGAAGGAAATAAATAGTACCAGTGATGATGACTTCAGTAGTTTTGGAGAAAATAGTCGTCATCACCGAAGTGAGACATCAGATGCTTATTGGCTTGGCCATACGGTTCACCCATCGACGTTGAGAGAAGACGTCACATGCAATTTTGAAAAATAAGAAAAATAAAATAAAAAGAAGAAAAAGTCAAAAAGAAAATAGAAAAGTCAAAAATAAAAGAAAAAGACAAAAAGAGAATAAGACAAAAAGACATAGGCAAGCCAACGTGGCGCGCATGCGAGGAAGTAGTTGCGATGTGGCGGTTGCATAACGGTTTTAGGGTTGGCAAAGCAACTATAAAAGGAGGAGAGGCCATTCATTTGCAACATCACTCTCATATGCAAGGAAGAAGAGGAGAAAGGTGAAGCAAGGCGCAGGGACGACAAGGTTGGACAGCTAAGCAGTGGACGACTAGGGTAGGCTAGCCGGCAGTAGTGGACGGCTAGGGTAGACTGGATGGCTGGACAACTGAGCAGTGGATGGCTAGGGTAGGCTGGACGTCTGAGCGGGTGACGGCTAGACAGACTTGACGACTGAGTGCTGGACGGCTAGGGCAAACGTGACGGTTAAGCGCTTGATGGCTAGACACTTGACGGATAGGAGACGGACTCAATAGCTAGGACAGTAGACGTCAAGCAGGTGCAGGAGACGTCTAGGCAAGGAGGGAAGACGTCTAGGGTAGAAGCCGGCAGGTCAGAAGAAGGAAGAACTAGGAGGGAAAGTGACAAAGATGGCACACCAGAAATCCGGAAAAACTTCAGTCCGCACTGAGCCCGAACCTGAATCAGTGGTAGCCAAGAGATTACGGCACCAACAGGAAGTTGAAATGCGGGGACAAATCAAAAGTCCAGAAGGAGGACAGGTTCGGAGCAGAAGAGAAGCAGCAGAGGTGGCGACCCGCAAAAATAAGGAAATCCATCAAAGCGGCAAGGCGCCCATACCACTGGAGGAAATCACCTGGTTGTGCCCAACAGGAGACTATTGTCGTCAATGGTGGGCAGAGGCACCAGCCAACCACCCAGTACGGGCAAAGCTCAAAGAGGCAGGAGTGCACTTCATCTTACAGGCTCCTCATTTCGAGAAAGAATTTTTCAAAGAATATCTGCTGCAGATGGTGGAGACGTACGATGAAGGGAGGCACAACAGTTTTGTAGAAATAGGGGATACTACACTAGTGATTGATTTCTCTCCCGGAGTTTTTCAGCGTGCATTTGGACTTCCACGAAAGGGCAAGCCGGTGTTGAATGAGAGAGTGGATCCGAAAAAGACACCGGAAGTAATCATGAGCGTCACCAACCTGAAGAGAGAAGAGGTGGATGCTATGTTAAGTGTTCATGGTGGAAGAGGAATAAAACAGGCACAACTGCGAAATGACGGACTGGAGGTAATTATGAATGTCATCATGGCAAGGTTGTCAGGAGAACAACGCAGTACAGACTTGCCCATATGGCTGATTCCGTACCTACAGGGGATAGCACAGGGTATACAATATGATTGGGCAACGCATTTGTCAATGCGTATACAGACTTTTCTGATGAGGACTACAAAGAATTTTTCTATGGCTTTCCATGCCATTGGGTTGCTCTTGGATGCAGCAGGAAGAGCAGGAGTCCCAATCCCGGACTTTGATCCCCCCAGACAACTACCAGATCTAGCACCATCTATCTGCAGGTGGATGGAGGCCCAACCAGCAAAGAAGACGACGCCGGTGAAGAAGATTCGAGTCAAGCAGCTTTCACACAAACCGCGTCAGGAGAAGCTGGTGGCTGCGCTAGAAGGGGAGGATAGCGTAATAGCACAAGTTAGGGAGGAAAAATCACAAAAACAGAAGGATGCCCAATCTCCAGAAGAGCCCAAACGAAAGAAGAAGGGGCGATTTGATGTGCCACCCCAAACTTTCTCCCAGGAAGCACTGCAGAAGATAGCAGAGAATTTGGAGGCAGTTCGTACTCGGGAGCAACATCAGCCAACACAGGAGGAAGTGGATTTTGCCATACCTCCAACTCTTCATGATCAGACAGTCGAAACCAGTTCGGCTGAACAATTTGGACCTAATGAGTATCTGGCGGAGGCTGAATATATAGCCCGCACAGGTTCACCAGATCTGAATGAGGTATCCTTGGCGAGGCCGACTTCACTAGCGGCTACCTTGATGAGTACATTTTCAATAGATGACATGTTTGCCGCAGCAGCTAGGGAATCAGCCGCCACAGGTAATCTAGAAACAAGCAGTAACCCTGGGGTAGAGGAGGGCCTACCACCACCGGTTACAGGACAGTTGACACATGAGGCAGAAAAGCCTATTTTGGAGAAAATAACGATGTCTAAAGAGATGGAGATCCCTACGAGTGAAGGGAAACACCCCACAGATAATAGATTTGGAAAATATGGAGGAACAGGAAGGGCAGAACAACCAGAGTCCAGTACAGTCTGGAGCAATAGACAGACCACCTGTTCACCAAGCAGAAAAAGGGAAAGGAATTGCACAGGAGGAAGAACAGACAGACACTTGGTCCCAGGATTTCCTTGTCCGAGTACCCAATCTCATGGACCCCTCGGATAAGATGGATGAGCAAGCGGCAACATGCTTTGAAAAGTTGGGAAAGATCATGGATAGTTTTAGCTTGCAGTTCAATATTGCATGTATGGGCCAATGGAAAAAGTGGCAAGGTATGGTAGAGGAGGAACTAGACCAATTGGTTAAGTGGGCGGCACAGGGTCCGTGGCGGAAGGAGATCTCAAGCATTTATGCGAAACAACCATGGTCACTACCCACTACCCATTTGCAAACGATGGAAGGCATTGAGAAGTTGCCAGATAAGACACCAAGCCTCTATCTGGAGACAACGCAGGTATATATCTGCGGCCACGGTAATAACCCTCCTCAGCATCCTGTGGAACACGGCACACAAGTGGAAGTGGTGCCAGAATTACTGCCAATATACACGCAGTTAAATTTCCTCGCACACTTGTTGACCTGGTTGGGAGAAGGGATCAAGCATTTGCACTCAGCAAAACAGGCAGTGGAACAAGAAGCCGCAGAAGCTTTGGAAAAGAAAGACCAACTCCTAGCAGACGGAATGGAACGAATGGATGAAGTTAAAAAGGAACTTCAGGAGCTCGGACAGACTATGGAGGACCTGAAAACCCACCTGGAGAAAAAGGACCAGCAGTTGTCTGAATCAGCAGCAGAAATATCACAACTGAAAAGTGCGAAGGAACTACTGATCAAGCAGGCAGAATCATTTGCAGCTAACAAGAGCCAGCAGGAGCGTGCTTGGACTCAGGAAAGAGAAAATTGGCAAAAAGAACAGGCAGCCTTGAAAGAAGAACTGCGGCTGGCGAAACAGCAGAAGGCTACAACCGTTTCATCAATATCAGAACAACGTTTGAAGGACATGTTTCGAAGTAGGGAAACAGAGTTGTTATCCAGTCTCAAGCAGACTGAAGATCGAGCCAATGCCTTGGGAGTAGAATGGGCCAAGTACTTCAACTATTCTAAGAGGCTCAAGGACGAACGAGATCACTTGCGGGAACAACTCCAGGAGTACACGAAGGCATTCCAGGCTGCCAATCCACAGAGTTCAACACCCACGGATGCTGGAACCCCTTCAGTGGAACGGAGAAAGTCGTTGAGGACATCGACTTCTTCGAAGGGGAGGATAGATGTAGACAACAGTTCTAAGGACAAACCCTAGAACTGGCTGGAATAATGTTGTCCACCAATTTTGATTGTACATAGCAATTTTGGTAATGTTTATGTTTGCATTTGATTTTGTAAAATCAGCCAATGAGAAAGAAGGCTTGATTGTAAACGCACAAGGCACTAGATGACAAAACTAGCCGTCATTTGCTAACTAGTATTTAGACGTCTAGTTAGACGTCCATTGTTAGACGTCAGTTTTGGTTTAGTTAGAAATGGTTAAGGGCAAGACGGTTGGGGTAGTTGAGAGCGAAGTAGTTGGAGGAACTACTTCGCCTCCCTATTTATACCCCCTTTTCAAACATTGTACAGCGTCATTATCCATCTGAATACAAATGCCAATGCTCTTGTGCGGATGTTCTATTCTGTGTATGGTGTTGTTGTGAGTTTATGATATTGCAGGTTGTATTGCATTGATGTGTGAGTTGCAGGTTTTCCATACTGATAAGCATTGCAGATCGGTTGTCATAGTACAGACGAGAATTGTTGATTGCAGGTACAGAGGGTTGTAGACGTCTAGCCCTTGACGTCTGGGCAGCCGTCAGACGGCTAGCCGTCTACCTCCACAACTGTGACGTCTAGACCTGCCACCTTGACGTCTAGACCTGTGACGTCTAGCCCTGCCACCTTGACGTCTAGACCTGTGACGTCTAGACCTGCCACCTTGACGTCTAGACCTGTGACGTCTAGACCTGCCACCTTGACGTCTAGACCTGTGACGTCTGGTCTTAGACGTCTACCCATGACAGTTGGGTAGTTGATCTTTGTAGCCTATAACCAGCCCATTGGAGTGCCTATTGCCTAAGCCTGAAAAATTACTGTTCCGATTGTCATCACCCTATCCCGGGAATGTACTCACCCCTGTCTACAATGGGTGAACGGTAACATTTTTAATCTCATGGGTGAACCTTAACATTTATCAAATGGCATTAGCTCACCTGGTTATATTCCTCAACTTTCAAGGATGAAACTTAAGTTTGAATCTTGCCAAGAAATACATTCATAATTGCCATGTTGTTAGCAATACCACTATGTGGTTATGATGTAATACGGGTGGGGCCTTTTTCAATCCCATATAACTGATTAAAAAAAAATGAGACTATAATAATTTTATTTGCGGGGATTCCATTTAGTAAAAACTTAATTAAATACATGAAACAAATATATTTATTTTTGTAAGAGTAGTTGCTGGTTGGCATTGGAGTTGACTACCTTCAAAATAGCTATTTCAAACTTGATGATAAAATTTTCCTAAATCAAGGTTGTATTTCTGAAATTTTTGCCACTTCTTCTATTCCAAATTCACGAGGAAAATACCAAGGCTACTTCTTCCAAACTGCCATGATACTTCTAGATTTTGAGGGACAGTCATCAAGTTCAAAGAGATGCATGGGATTTTGAAAAGATACCAGGTTTTCCATCTTATTTACAAACCCAGAGCAGATTTGATGGGAGAATTGAGGATATAGGATGTGGCAAGTGTTTTGGGTCTTTTATTGTGCAGTACACATCTCACTGGTGCCTCAAATCTCATCATGATCATTCTATCATGAGTGCCAGATTTACTTCCTCTTCATTTAAGGAAATTAGATTCAGGAGCATTAGATAACCTGAAAAATTCACCAGCATGATGAATCCTTCCCTCTGTTTTTTGATCATTTAGAATTCTGGATTTCTTATGATTATATTTTAAAATGTTTGGTTATTTAATTCATTGGAATTTTGATGCTATTCATTTTTTATTTGTGAAGATGCATGAAAATCAGAGCATATATTGATTTCTTCTGCACAAACAAATACTCATTTGTTCTTTTATCCACACATTGTGAAGTTGGGAGTTTACATCCTAAGTTTCCAAGTGCCATGTTTAATTCTGGCATGATTGGGAAATGTAGTTTGAAATTTGTAATAAAGATATTAAATTTCTAAATTCAATTCCTCTTATTCTGGTTCCGTCAAAATTCAAAATACGGTTTTAATAGTTACTTGACTGGCACGTGATTCCTATGATGTCTTCATTCATCCAGATTCCATGTCTTTATTTCAAGCGTAACATTTTATTACTGACAAAGAAATTGAGAGGAGAAACAGAAAGGAGAGGAGATAGGTGAGAGCAACTGGAAAAGATGACGTGGGGAACTTGGAGGAGTTGTTGTTAGGAAGCGTTGTGGCCAGACATGGCATTCAGAATTGGGAATTGGGAGCTTGTTTCCTTAGAACTCGAAGCACGCTTCCCCACGGTTTCGGTTTCTCGCCTGACGTGAATCACGACCAAAAACTTTCCAGTTTTAGTGAGTCGGTGATTCTTTTTCTGTCTAAAGGAATGACAAGTGATGAATGAATGATGTGTGTGGGTGGGGTTTGTGTTTTGAAGGCATTAATGATACCTTAGCTTGCATATATGCTTGGTTACAATTTTTGAAGAGAGCTTCTCTCCAACCTCAACTCAATCTTGGAGTCACCCGAGGTGAGATGATTTTTTCCTAGGCTCAGGTTTAATTCTTATTTTATTGGTATATAAATTTATTCATATGTAGTGCATGTAAACAATTTTTCAAAACGTTTTCTTTTTTTGGTAAGTAGTTTGTATTTACAGTGGGTTTTAACAAGGATCCCAAAACCTGATTACATAAGCAATGGGCCTAGGGCATCAATCCCTTGAAACTGAACACCAAAACAGAAATCCCGCCCAGCGGTAATAGTAAGCATGAAACAATCCCTCTCAGCGGGAAACAAACAAATAAGAAAGAAAGTAGTTTTGGAGATCTCGCCCAGCGGGGAGTAGCCAAAAACCACCATCGAGAATATCCCGCCCAGCAGGAAGCAAAGAAAAACCGTTACAATAAAATCCCGCCTCGCGGGAAGCAGTCAAAACCATCACAAACAGTCCCGCCTAGCGGGAAGCAACAGGGAAATCCCGCCATCCGGGAAACCAACAGAAAAGAAAGGATCCCGCCTCACGGGAAAACTGGCAGATTTGGCGGATCCCGCCCTGTGGAGAAACCATCCCGCCCACCGGGAAAACATTTCGTTCAGCGAGAGCCATCCTGTAGGAAGCCGACAGCCAGCACAGAGAGGATCTAGCCCATCAGGAAGCAACCAGAGAGCTGCACCATGAGGAACCCGCCCTGGGAAAACAGAAGAGGATCCCGTCCCAGCAGCAGGGACCAAGAATCCCGTCCAAGCACAGAGGCAGCTTCAGGGAACTGGGACTGGGAATGGGAACAACCCAGACAGGGAAAAGCCCCCCAAGGCCAAACCAGATGCCCAGGATGTCCACCAAGGAGCAGAGCCAGCACGAAGAAGCCTCCACGCGGGAATAACAGCAGCCAGGATCCCGCCGAGGATTCACAAGCAAAATGGGGAAAGAGGCCCCCCAAACCACCCCCAAAGCTGTGAGGACCTCAAGGGAGACCCCAGAAAGCTGTCCAAACCCTAAATCGTCACCTCCACAGCACCGAGAAACGCAGGGGACCAGATCCACGCGAAAAACCTGCAAAAAACCCCAAGGGGAAGCCTGAGGGAAAAATGGAAGGGATCGCCAACCAAACAGAGATCCCTGGGAAGCACCAGTCCGAAAAAACAACCAAGGAAACCCTAGCCGGCCGAGAGGGGCACAGATAGTGGAGAAGGATCTCCCCTCAGGAGATCATCTGCAAACAACCACTCCTCTGGAGGGATGACCTGGGTTGAGCCAGGGACTGGGCAGGAACCAGGAGCCATGGGAGGGGGAGCAAGGGAGGGACCAGAGCCCTCCCATCTCTACTTTCTTCCCTCAAGTTGAAAAGTTTTGTTACACCTTCCAAAACGTTTTCTTTTAGTTTTCATTTTAGTGTGTATATTTTTGTTAGCGCTTCTATTTCATGCTCTAATCATTAAATTAATATTAAAATGTTTATGCCGCCTTCCATAGTCATCTAAATAAAGTTTTTATTGTTTTAAGAAGCCTCAGTACATTATTGTTTGCATAATTTGTCCAAGGAAAAATATGCAAAACGCAATAAGTGAACTCTTTTGATTGTTGCCTGCCAAGTGTGTTAATGAAAGGGTTAATTATATATCACAGTGATTGCTTTGCACTCTAGCCATTGAGGCCCCTTGAGTAATATGATGCTTTTGTCTGTATTCACAGAAGTATTTACCTTCCTACATGGAGTGACAACATTGTGCTAATGTACCATTCTTTTTAGTTGTTAATTGCAAGTGGCCGTTCTCTCATTTCTAGAGGGTTTAGGGGACACATTTTCCATGTGTATCCATTTATGCGTGTTGTCTGCTTTGGGCATTTTAGTGTATATGTAATATGGTTTACATGTGTCAATGCATTTTAAGGTTCATAATGCATATGAGATTGACTTTTTGCATTTCTTTGGCTTTGAGGATTTTATGTTTACAAGGTTGTAATTTTTTGGAAGACTCCTTGGGGTTGAGTTTTTGGGTTATCTTAAATGGTGCAGTGTATCAGGGAAGGTGGGTCATACCAATAAAGGTCCTCAAGTGTTGACATCCTTCTACACATATTCTATGAGGTATTCTTTCAATAGTTTGTTACTTGTAGCCACTTCATCTGTTAAGCTTTTTGATCTACACCATGGTTCTTCAAATACTGTTGAAGCAATAATGTACAATCTTTCTCTGTCCAACTATTTACTCCTTGCAAGTGTAATCGTCTTTTTCTAAAATTAATAATCTCAATGTCTTTGTTGCTGACACTATTTAATGAGATCAATGCAACTGCTAATGTCTTTTAGTAATAGCTCAACAGCTTGAGATATGGTTTAAATTGCATTCATGGTAATAGTATATTAATATAAGTGTACTTTGTGAAAAAGGTCTAGCACCACAAAAATGGATTTTTTCTCATGTATTTAAGCAATTATGGAATGGAATCCTTCCTAATGGCTTTCCTGTTTCTGATTGAGAATAGGCAAGAGCTGTCATAATGTTGGTATTTTAAAAAATATTTTTCTTATCTATCTAACAAACCTCTCATGAAGCAACAGGGTTGTTTGCATCTGCTTTATGAACCTTTCCGAATAAGTTATGTCTAATGCTATGATAGCTCTGAAGCTGTTACCACCAGGTATGTGTGAAGAGTGAAATTCATTCCTATTTCTGATTAATAATAGCCAAGAGCTACCATAATATTGCGATTTCAAAAATGTCTTTCTTATTTGTGTGACAAACCTCACATGAAGCAACAATGTAGTCTGCATCTGCTTCACAAAGCATCTGGAATAATTGATGTCTAATGTTGTTACAACCAAAGATGTGTGAAGAGTGAGATTCTGCTATGAGTAACGTAAATAGTTCTCATGAAATTTTATAAAAAAAGAAAAAAATAAATGCAAGCGAAGAATGGTTGCTACTCCTCTTTGCCAAATAGTTATCTGAAAGATGGGTATTAGAATGCAAATGGGCCAAGAATGCAAGAGAAAAGCTAATGCTTGGTCCATAAGCAGGTGCACTAGTTAAACAATGGTTTGAGTTTACAACTCAAAGTGAGTTAATTTTTATGCTCGGTCTATGGGTAGGTGCACTAGTTAAATAGTACATACCTGGTTTGATTTACAACTTAAAATGAATGAGTTGACATGGAGATGTGCCTTCATTTGTCTAAATAAATATATTTGAACTTGATTGTGTACGTTGACATGTTACAGACCATTTATGATGTTGTACAACATGTGTAAATCTTATTGCTCATGTTAGTTAATTGCAGAATTTACTTACAGCTAATCCTCGACTGGCCACTCTGTTTCCTGCAAAAGAACAACTTATATCTCTCTTTAAATGTTTTGCTGATACAAATGCATCAAGTGGAGAAGTCCTTTAACTTTGCATCAATGTTCTGTCTCATTTGACAACATATGCTCCATGTTTGGAGGCTATGGTTGCTGATAGGGAAAGTCTTCTTCTCTTATTGCATTTATTACATTGTTCTCCATCCTGCGGGTCAGGTGCTCTGCATATTCTCTATGCTTTAGCTATTACCTCAGAGCTTGCATGGGCTGCAGCAAAACATGGAGGAATAATGTATATTCTTCAACTTCTTTTCTTGTCTGAGGTGAGTGCTTATTGTTTCTGTTATGGACTATATTCATTTATGTTCATCTTGTTTCATTTCATATATTTACAAAGAAGATTCTATGCAACTAGAAGTCTAAAAGTTCTCAATGGGATGTGATTGGCCAAAAATTATGGATTTTTTCTTGATATTTAGACACAGCTCATTTAGTGGGATCTAGTCCTTGAATCATAACCAATGTAAGAGTAATAAAAGGGATTTAAAATGATAATCTTTTATAGTTTATTTTAAAACAGTATGATGCATTTAACGTATTAAGGTATTATGGTTTCTTGATTGAATTTTATAGTTACTATTATTTTTTTAAGAACTTTGATAACATAAACAATTTATTTAATGCAAAGGAAAATATATTAATTGTGAACATATGGATGTTTGATCCTCTTTTGGTATTTAGAAAACTTCCGGATGTTATATGTATAAGCCTCTTATATGTAGAAGGGAATGCAAACTAATAATATTAAGACAAGAGATAGGTTAGTAGAATTTTAGCGTAATTTTAAAAGTAATTTTGAAATTAAATAGAAAAAATCATGAACTTAATAATATTTTATTTTCTTTCTTACTTTTGAACAAACATATCCCTACGAGTCAAAGGGGAGGTCTAGAAAGCAAATAAATTATCTATAAAATTGAGCATTTGATTATTGTATTCTTGATTATGCTAGAAATTAGTGGCATATTAGAAATTCCTTGTAAGTTTCTCTATTCTTTACACTAACATTTATAGTCAAACGGGCCATAATTTTTTTTATATACCCTGATGTATTGGTGGAAGAATCCTCCTCCTCATTGTTAAATGGGAGTTCTTAGACAAATGACTTGATAGTTACTTGGATCAACATTTGCTAATCATGCAACTAAGATTTGATGTAGAGAGAATATATAAGATATCCAAATACAACCCTATGAAAATAGATTTAAGATCAACAATTACAAATTGTAGATATTGAATGATATTCCACATACCTTAGCAATTGCACTCTTAACTACATTGAAGAATAAGGATTAAAGACCAATGCTTCAAGCATGGATAAATAAATATTGAATAGATATTTGATTTAATTATAGGTTCCACAAAAGTTGATTATGATAAAAAAATGTTTCATCAATGCTCTTAATCTATTCATGTCCTTCTAACACCTTGATCATATTATCTAGCATATATCTTCTATTTATTAATCACATAAAGTTAATGCTAGACTTGAATCACTTAGGTTTATTCACTTGAACTTCATAAGAATTATTGAGTAAAGAGAGGTGATACAAACTTGGGGTAAGCTCCACCATTTTTTTACACTAAATTTACTATTATATCTATTGATCTATTTTTTCAAGGATTGATTTCTAAGAGCTTCTTGGTAAATTATTAACAAGGCCAACATGACAAATTCACATGTGGTTTCATAAAACTTAGTAAGAAAACTCATTGATTTTATATGATTTTTCATCAATTGTTATTATCGTCATTAAGACTCAAAAGTGCTTTGATATTGTCATTTGATAATTAGAGAATTTCATTGGATATTCTATTCCAAAGCTCTGTTTTAATAAATTGTAATTCCTTAGGCATTCCGTAGACAAAATAAATCAACCCTTGCTTTGGGTCAATTTGCTTCTCATAACCTTATGGAAAGGAGTTAGTACAAATTTTATTCTTTCTACCACTATATATAACAAGAAGCCTAAATAGATTTTAAATTTTGTTAACATTTTGATATAATTTGCACCATATATTAATTTAATGAGTTAAATTCCTTAACTTTCAAGGAGACTAAGGTTTGAATCCTGTCAAGTGATACATGCATAATTGCTAATCTGTTATAATACCACTATGTGGTCATGATGTAATACAAGTGGGTCCTATTTCTATCCCATATAATCCATTAAAAAATAATTGTACCATCAAAATGCATTATAGTTAAGATGAAAGCTATGGAAAGTGTATACTTCTTTCTTATTCTATACAACAAAATAAAAAATAGGACTTGGTGTTCTAAAAACATTGTTCTCAAATAATAAATGGCTAGTAAGAGTCAAGATAATTGAGCATAAGAATATGCCAAAAGATTTGGGGTAAGTATTGGGAAGTGAGGAGTTTCATATTATAAGCCAAGGTTCCAAGCCTGCTAGGGAGGCACCTTGTAGAGCTACGACGACAACTAAAGGTAGAGGTCAAACTCATGAAAATGCATGGACTAAAGATCTAGTGTGACAATATTATAGATCCAAGTCCACTCTCATGTTATTTATATGCTCTATTCTAATGTTTACTGCAATATATTTATTCTAAGGCATTGTTAACTATGATAAATAGGATGTCATAAGTTCAACTCCTTGCATTGTGATAGGCATTCCCAC
Organism: Wollemia nobilis; assembly: GCA_028583015.1. Taxonomy (NCBI): domain Eukaryota; kingdom Viridiplantae; phylum Streptophyta; class Pinopsida; order Araucariales; family Araucariaceae; genus Wollemia; species Wollemia nobilis. Next base: position 2,862,293 of record JAQPPZ010015413.1, read on the forward strand.
AATAATGTTGTCGATGATAATATAATAATGTAGTTTGTTGAAATACTATGATAGTGTGGTCATAATGTACTGTACATGGGACCTCTTTCCACCTCATTTAACCAATTTAAAACTTGAAGCATAAAAATAACTAGCTTAAAAGTATAGCTTTATCCATATGTTTGAGTACTTTATTATTACATGGTGAAGGTTGACCATGCCAACTCTAAGTCCAATTTTTTTTTTTTTTACTTATAACCACAACTAGATAAACTAAGCCAGCTCTCCAAAACTCCATATTATAGGAAATCATGTTTGTGATTGATAAGATAATCATGTTGAAATTACCATAGAAAATCCATATGACCTTTCAATTTTTATTATCCAATATTCTAAATGTCAAAACTCAACTACCATCAAAATTTATAAATGCATAAAAGTTGCAATTCCAGGCGGTAACTTAGGATTTTGTAAAATCTAATCTAGTTAGTGTATGGGTCATAACCTCAATCAATTATTACATTATGTAAAACCCATTTGTCATGTGTATTGACACCTTGTTTGGTTAATATGGTATTTAACTTTCCAATGGTGTTCTCATATTTATGCATTTGGCAATATTTTGTTATTATTATTATTATTATTTATTGATAACACAAAATTAATGATAGAGTTTAAATTTGTAACATAGACTTCGCAAAATTTCAACAAAAAATCAATTTAGTGTTCATGTTATGAGACAAAGAAATTCATTTTTGAGGATCTTTAAATTTCATTAATGAAATCTTAAACAAACACTTTTGAAAACTTGAAGTGATCTTTGGCTTGGTTGAGCTTAGACTATAAGGAAATTAGTCACTAGTCACTTGTAAAAACCTCTATTTTGGCATTAAAACTACTCTTCTATGCCTTGAAATACTCCTAGATGCTAAGAATATAGTATGGATAGTCCATGAAGAGCTTGTTGCAATGCTAATTTGACTTTAATGTATTTTTATAAAACTATTTACTATTATTGATATATGATGCTTAGTTCTAACTTAAGCTTGCTTGTTTCTAAGCATTAACATGAAAGAATGCAAACCCCATGAATGAAGTGGAATGCAACTAAAATCATTAAATAATAAAAAAAACACATTCGCAGTAGTAATCAATGAATGATATATAGTGGGAAAACATTTATTGGGAAAGAGACCCATTGTTAAATTAGTCAAGCCTCATTATTTCTTGGATAAATGGAGAAGCACTTGGTGGAAACCTTCAATAGTTTCTCTTAGTGTTTTTCTCTCTCTTTTTATTTTACTAGAACTTGCTTGCCCCTACTTTTGCTTGTTCAAAACTTCTTTCTCCTACGTTTTTTGGCCCAAACAAGCCTCATCCAGTCTCTTCCACTACCAAATATACAAGTGCAATTGTTGTTTCATGATCTTTGAGATTCTTCCAAGTGTGGGTATGAATGGAATTGATGTGTCATGCTTCTTTCTTGCACATATTCCCCTTGACACTTGCACAAGCCAAATCAGCCCATTTCCAACCATCTTGTTGGTTGTACTTTTTTTAATTTTGAAGAAATATTCAACATGTATCCATAAATAAATTAATTGCACTATAAATTGCTAAATAAACTGGAGATTGAGTATATCCTTGAGGTAGGGCAACACCATACAATGCTCCTTTGGGAAGGAAGCCACTCCATAACATCTTCAACTCCATGAGCCAAGACTTCTCCAAGAATACATCATAGATCCTCTTTACAATGGGGGTACATCTCTCTTTATATAAGAGTGTTATGGTTCACCTTCCATGAGTTACATATGACAATATTCCCCAACAGTTACATATATGATTCTATGACATACCTATTTCTAATTTGACATGTGGTCTTCTTTACTCAATAATTAATTTATGGCTCATACCATTATACAATACAATATTAAATTATTAAATATTAAGTACCTATATTGGGTACCTAACATTCCACTCCCCTTACAAAAAATGTTTTGTCCTTGAAACATTAGAAGAGGCTAAATAATAGGATATTTTAAGCCATGTTGTGTATTGGTACCAATCTTGATCATCCATCCATCCTATGGGAACTCTGATGGGTGGTGGCCTTCCTTGATGTTGATATGCCATGTGTCCATTTGAGTAGCCAAAATTGTTGGATTTGCTCCATGCTTTTGTTGATCTACTTTGATGATGAGTCCATTTTTTTTGTGATGCAACTACACCACTTTGAAAACCAGACTCACTATGCTTTCTTTGTCAAACCTTGCCATAGTTGGTGTTTTGTTGAATACATGTAGAACCATAAGATTCTTTTACTTCTTCCTTGATCTCCTGCTGAGATTTTGTTTCATATTATTTTTCTTGTTCTTCACTATGTTCCATTGCAATAGCTACATGTTTTTCCTTACACTAAGAAATATCTTGTAATTTTATCTTCTTCTTTCGGTACGATAACTTCATGAATTTATTTTACACATTAATGTTAATAGTACCCAAAGAATGCAACCAAGGATATCCAAGAACAAGATCTGCATCATTCATCTCAATAGCATGAAAAATTGAATGTAAAACATACTTATCCATGGTGAGCTTAAAATATTTAAAAATTTGAACATTTTCTCCCTCAATTTGTATGTCCTTGATTTTATTTCCTTTATCTTGCAACCTCTTAGTCAAAGACATTGATAAAATTATATTTGCTGCTAGGGTTAATGGAAACAATATTTTTTTGATTTTGAATGCACCCATGAACTTGTAAAATAGAATTTTTACATTCAAACAAATATTTGTGACCACTATTTGGCCCTAACACAATAGATGTAGTTTTCTTAGCATGCACGTTTTCATCATTTTTTTTTTTATGCTCATTTGCTTAAAAATACAATCTCAAATTCTTCCCATGTATCACTAGAAAGCTTCACAAACCAAAATAAATCTTCCTCTCTCAAAGAACAAAAAAACATGAACTCTCCATAGTGACTCAAAAGTATTTAAATATTTTAACTTCTTTAGACATTCTTGGGCGTCACTATCATCTCCACCATTGAATATTAGTATCTCCATGTTTTTTTGGTTTAAGGTAGCTAGGGTTTAAAATAATCGGATTTTTTTTTTGAAATTTCATTTATTCTTGTCTTCAACAATTAAATTTACAAATTTTCTTCAAAAAAAACAAAGGACAACTGATTTGCATACCCAAATTGAGAGATGTGAATTTTTTTCCCCTTTTTGTTGGCAACCCGAAGAACAACACCAAATGCCCAACTTGCAACGACTATAACTCCCTCAATACTTATCAAAATTTAACAAGTAGTCATTTTTGTAGTGCTCAAAATAACCTGCATACTGATGCAAAAATATTCTAAAAATGACTGCAAAAAAAATTAATACAAATATTTTTCTTTTTGAAAAAAAATCGCGTAGCCAAAAAACAGCTTGAACAACCCAAATTCAAACAATTGTAACTCTCAAAACTTATCAGAATATGGCTCATACCTACTTCTAAATTGACATATAGATTATTTTGAGCCATATAATAATCTAGAAATGGTATGAGCCATATTATTAAGGAAGGCCACATGTCAAATTAGAAATAGGTATCTCCATGTTTTTATAGTACTCAAAATAATCTATATGTTGGTGCTAAAATATTTTGCAAATGACTACAAAATTATTTAATACAAATTTTTTTATTATTTTGAAAAAAATTCACATGACCAAAATAATAGCAAAAATAACTCAATTTCAAGCAACCATAACTTTCTCAATACATATCAGAATTTAACAAATGAGTAGTCATTTTTGTACTACTCAATAAGATCTGGACAATGGTACAAACACCTTCTAAAAATGATTGCTAAAATAAAAACATGGCCTTCGCAAAATGTGATGTTTTTTCTACAAAAAAAATGTGCCCTAGCTCTGTAAAAATAAACCTACTTTGCCCAAATCATTGCTTTGATACCAAATGTTGTGAACCTCTCTTCTCATTCCATAAATCATTCAACAATTTGCATAAATATCCAATAATAAATTAATTACACAATAAAATACTCAATAAAATATAGATTGATTATAGCCTTGAGGTAGGGAAACACCATACAATGCTCCTTTTGGAAGGAAGTCACTCCACAAGATCTCTAGCTCCATGAGCCAAGACTTCTATAAGAATACATCATCGATCCTCTTTACAATAGGGGTACATCTCTCTTTATATAAGAGTGTGATGGTTCACCTTCCATGAGTTACAAGATCACCTATGTGTGGTTCACCTTCCATGAGTTACAAGATCACCTATGTGGTGGTTCACCTTCCATGAGTTACAAAGTGCATAATGATATGACAATATTCCTTGCGGTTACATATGACAATATTCCTCAACCGTTACATATATGATTCTATGAAATACCTATTTCTAAATTGACATGTGGCCTTCCTTAATAATATGGCTCATACCATTATACAATTCAATATTAAATTATTAAATATTAAGTACCTATCTTGGGTACCTAACATCCTTCCTTGTTTTGGCCCAAATAAGCCTCATCTAGTCTCTTCCACTATCAAATATACAAGTGCAATTGTTGTTTCATGATCTTTGAGGTTCTTCCAAGTGTGGGTATGAATGGAATTAATGTGTCATGCTTCTTTCTTGCACATATTCCCCTTGACACTTGCACAACTCACTACTTGGCCACTTGCACAATCCAAATAAGCCCATTCCCAACCATCTTGTTGGTTGAAATTTTTGAATTTTGAAGGTCCAAATGGATGAACTATAATATGAAATTTGGTAGGCACATGGCAATGATGTAAAGAACCTTCAGTTCAATTTTGTTTTATTTAAAACTATGAAGAGAGAGAAAATATGATTGTATAATAGACTAAGTTATAGATTGGGTTGAAATTTATCACATGTAGTCCTATGAGTCATCTTCCACCTAGAAAATTAATCACTTAAATTAGAAATAATTTTGGTCTACTTATGTGTAAAATATGACTCATTGGTCTTGATTGTTCTTTCCTATTTTGGGGATAAATGATGTGTTTTGAGTTTGAGCATTCTTATTGGTTCTGGAAACCTTATGAATTTTTTTTTTAAATTTAATTTCTTATAAGAGTTATGGCCAAAAATGGCATTGTCCTATTTTAGAATATTATGTAGTCATATGCACTTGGCCATTTATCCTTAAAACCATTTTGATATGCTTCTAAGTGACCTATGGCTCCATAAGGATCACACCTTCGTAGTGAATAGGCTTTGGTTCCTCAAAAGCTCACTTACAAAAGATGAAAGGTTTTTCTTTTAAGTGGCTTTCTTGCTTCTCCATGGAAGTGACTTTGTATTCCAATCTATCATGTACACCCTATTAAGCAGATCATAGTTGATATATCATAAATTTTTACATCCTTAAATCTGATCATGGTTTGATTTTTAATCCTTACATGATTTATACTAACATATTATGGTATCTTGGATTTTTCCATGTGGATTGTGGTATCCTTGTAATATCAACTAATTCTATCAATATTGCTTCCACACCTATGGTGTTATTAGCTAATCCTCTACTAGCATGTATAGATGATTATTTGTCTTAGAGTTTTCCTCTTCCTCAAGTGAAACTTTCTCCTATGTTTCCAATAATCAAACAATTTCTTCAATGTTGGTCACAGTGTTTTAATACCTTATAACTTAATGTTATCCATTTTGTAAATCAATATAATTTAATAGATGACCATTATAATTTGATCTTCTATGAAAAGTGAACTCCTCCTAGTTCCTATGGCTTTATCACAATGTATTCTAAATTCTAAAATCAAGAAAAAAATTCTTCAACCTATTTTATGAACATGAATGAGATACAAGTTCTTATATCACCTTTAGATTTAATGATTTTGCTTTGCTTGCTTGCTTAGTTTCCTAAGAGCCTTTGCTTGCTTACTCTTGGATTGTTTTCTTGAACTTTTGAGTGCTTTCTTGGAGTGCTTGCTTGGACCTTTGAGTGCTTGCTCTTTCTTGTTGTCAAGTGATTGCTTACATCCAAGTACATCAATGTGTTTATTACTTGCAAGTGAACATTACTCGACCTTCTTGTTCAATGTTTCTTTCATGTTGATGATAAATTTTTTGTCCAATAAATTATTTTCTTAATTTGTTATGAAGATTTAGATTTAATGGTTGTACCATATACCTCGTATCTATATTGCTTCCTGATACATAGTTGTATCCATGGCTATAACTTTTTTCTTAGGAAACTTTGGATTGAATGGGATAATTTTCCTTCATTTGTTGTTCCTTTGGAATCCTCTCTCACTAGTGATGCTCTATATATTTTTGTTATCTCAAGGTATCTCGGATGCCTGCGGTGGTGGCCTGGCACACTTGGGCACCCATAACTCGCATTGAGCAACACAACATAAAGCTTTGCAGGAATTATGAGTGCTTGTAGGGCAATCTCTAGGATTTTGCTGAGGCTAGATTATTGTCAAATGTGATCTTTAGCAAGCCTTTCTACTCTAATCGCTATGCTAATTACATTCATCAAGGAAAAAGGAGAAATATAATTTTAAAAAATTAAATATATGGAAAAATTAGATTTGTGAAAAGTAAAACCTAAGTTAAAGAGGCGGTGCGCCAAGATCTAAATCTCTTTTGCACACAATGAACTAAATTAACACATTTATCAATTACTACCAGTTATAAAGTGAACATTATTTTTTATCCACACCTAAGCATTGAAATATATACAAGTAGGATAGAGCAATATTAGTCACAACTTCATCATATATTCCATAAGAATACAAATATGTGAGACCAAAATAAGATCAATGCTCTTTAGCAAAATGACTCAAGGCTCGATTCCAACTTGTACATAGAAAATAAAATGAAAGTAAAAACTTATAAGGCCAGATACTAGGCACAAGTAGGCATTCTCCAATATATTTATAATAAAATGAAACCACTATTTATACCCAAAACTAGGGTTTTCTTACTTCTAAAATTGTGCCAATAATTCCAAAATTTCCTCTCATAAACTAGCAAAGGGTTAGTCTCATTTAATGCTGGTAACCTTGAGTCCTCTTAATTAGGGGGAAGAACAGATCCATGACCACCACATTTGCTACATTTCAACCAATGGTGAAGCCTTTCTTAGTTATCATAAAGAAGGCTCTTGTGCTTCAACCAATAGCAAGGTACTGTCTAATTATCACTAAGAAGGCTAAGGAGATGGCATGGGTTATTGATTATTTTGATTGGACAACTTATGTAATTTTTGCTATGTTAGTATTTTTCTTCTATAATTTCAGGACTAGCATATTCCTAGGACCATAAATAAATCTTCTTAGGATGTGCACCTTGATGGGACATCTTCTCATTCTTGTCATGGATTACTAAAGTGCTTATTGAGTGTCCCAATTTTGATCAATAACATGATTTTTTTCTTGTATCTTTTGGTCAATAATTCCAAAATCTCCTCTAAAAAACTAGCAAAGAGCTAGCTATGTTTAATATTGGTAACCTTTGGGTCTCTTAATTAGGTGTCACCAATATCAAGGGCCTAGGTCTTTAAATTTGGAGCTTTTTCTATTTTACCCAACTACACTTATTAAAATTTGCATCGGAAGTGAGCGTGGGATTCTTCTACAATCGATGGCACTAGGCTCAAGATTTCTAGGACTAGAGCTTCCGCCATAATTGCCTTTGTCGCACCAACTTTCTTCCTTTGAATGTCATATCCCCATGGTGTAGGTAGGTAACTTTGCATTATTATATGATTGCTCCCTTTATGAGCTTAATTGTTCCCCTTTTCCCTTTATTTTGGGAGTTTATGTGCAATTGATACTCTTAATAAAGGTCATCCTTTGATGTAGAGGGCTCTTTGTTGGTGGTTAAACCAAATGCCAAATATCTACTTGAGATTGCATAATCCACCGAAGGCCAAGATCACATGGCCTATAATGCTTTATCAATGAGGTGTTTCTAGTGTCCTTGTCTAACCCTTGTATAATGCTAATTTGTTCCCACTTGGATCTCCTAGTGTTGGTGCCTTTTGAACACCTAGTGTTCATGATCTTGATTGACAACAACAAATCAGTAAGTTTGCTTACATAGATTCCTTTACTTCAAATTCTGGTTCAGATGACACATTAATAAATTATGGTTATCATATGGATGACCTAGAAGAATCAGACATAGGAAAGTATGATCTTTCTTTGCTTATTCCAAAATTGTCTGAAAATTAAGTCTATAAAATTGATGAACAAAAGAAATTGTTAAGACAGTCAGAATCTAGTTCTTTCAAAAGGCGCCTACCCTTGAGTATTTATAGGCCAAAAATTAAGCAGTTTTTTAGAATGGCAGAAAGCAATCTCAGAGTCAATAGTCAAAAATCTTGTCGAACGCTTTTTGTATTTAACCCCTCTGAGCTTAGGGCTCTTTCACAGATGAAGTCTTAAGGATATAATTATATTCATTTTGGTGCCATCCAGTTAATAGTAACCCCATTATTCAGAAAAGGTTTTCCAGGATCAACTTACTGTGGATTGGTTGATAATCGATTTACATATTTTGACCAAGCTATTATAGGGCAAATTGTTGCATCACTTGCAAATGGAACCCAATATGTAAATTTTTATCCTGACTTTCCATATCCTCTTCAGGATGATACATTTGGGAATATTTGGCAATTTTTGATTCAGACCAAAGGTTTAGACCTAAAATCGGGAAGTTTTAAATTATCTATAACTGTGAAGTTTCTCTGTCAGGTGTGTAACACATTAGTCCCTATCAAATTCAATAGTGAAAAATCCAAATATGCAATACCTGTTGGTATGTGCTCGGATGAAGCTACTTCCATGCCTATAAACTTTTTAGAGTTTGAATTACCAAAAGAATGGGAGTTAAGCCTACAATCTCCAGGCTCATGTGGGTCAAGAAGATCATTTACTAAATATAAAATGGATTTGAAAGATAATAAGCAGAAAGTAAAACTGTCTTTTCCATATTCTCCTCTGTCAAGAACTACATCTCTCATGATACCTCGACCATTGTCAGTAGTTCTTCCAACTCAGAATCCATCACTTAGACACATCCAACCTTTAGTACAAAATGTTGATGTTAAGAAGTTTGTATTACCAACATCTGTGTCAAGTATTACAATTGAAACCTCTGATCCAAAGCCCAAAGTGGAGGTTACTCTTGTTCAAAATATGCACATGATGATGGTTCGACCAGGTTCTTCATTATCCAAAAAATGGACTCATAAGGAAAAAGTCTTCCATACTGGAGGCAAATGGCCTCTTAAATAAAAACACTGCATCACAATGTCAGGGACAGAACAACCCTCTGTTAGAGCTAATATTTCATGTATTTTGGAACATAATATAGATGACCCAGTTGATCAATATGAAAGCATTAGACAAGCTAATTATATTAATAACTGGAGTCAATATGCAGAAGCACATTTTGATGCCATAGAAGATCATATTTTTGAAATCCAAAATGAGTTGAAACAAGTCAATGAAAATTTAGAAGCAATAAGGCAATATACGGAAGAATAGAAACAAAAAGTAAAGGTTGAAAGCAAACAGATAAAACAAGATTCAAAATTGGGTAGTAAGTGTTTTTCCATGACTACTCCTTCCTCTCAATTAACCATTAATCCAACTGGTTATCAGGAAATTCAGAAAAGGTTAGGCAAACAGGATTCAAGTTCTCCAACACCTTTTCATCTGAATATGGCCGGAGTAGAAGGAACTCCAAATCAGTCAAAATACATGTTTCCTTTCAATGTCAAGGAAGGTGGGTTCTTGTTAAACATTGATGGAAATACTAATCCACAAGAAGTAATTCTTGTTTGGATAAATCATTATAGGTCTCTTCAGACTATCCATAACATGGACAACCTAGGCATTATAGAATTGGCAACCAGACATTTTGCAAGAATGGTTTTACAATGGTGGATTCATGCTTCAGATGAATAAAAAAACCAGGTCTATGAGCAAGGTTTGCCATTACTGTTTGATGCCCTTATTACAGAATTTACTCCCAATAATATTAATAAAGAAAGAGAGGATCAATTACATCTTGCTTTCAAAAAACTGCATGATATGTCTCGATTTGAGGAATATGTGCAAGAATATTTGCAAAAATTTTACCAACTGAATCTTCACAGAGATCAGTTTGTCAAAATACAATTCTTGTCTTCCCTTCCAAAAGGAATAGGTCAGTTAGTCCTGGATAAGATTGGCCAACAAGGAGTGGATATTAGTACACTATATTTTGTTGACATTATTGAGGCAGTTAGGCAAGAATGCAAAAAAATTGTCTATATGATAAAGTCACCAAACAGAAAATCACACTCTCCTCCAAAGAATGTTCAGGGATCGAAGGTGTAGATACTTATACAAAATCAAGAAAAGTATGCAAACATTTCAAAAGAACAAAAGGTAGAAAATTCAAACCTTTTAAGTACTTTTGCAGAAGAAGACAATCTTCAAAAACCAATCAAAAAGAGGTTTGTTGTTATGCATGTAAAAAGAAAGGCCATTATGCTCATTCCTGTCCTACAAAAGCTCCTAAGAAAATGAAGGCCTTATTTGCAGATCCTGAACTAGCTACAACTTGGGAATTGTGTGAAACTGCACATCAGTTAGAAAATTGGAAACAATCAGGAGAGTCAATATATAAATGCCTAATTGATGATGATTCTGATATTCCAATTTTTGATTCATTTGAAAATGATTGTGATAATGAGGAAGAAATAAAGGCAATCAGTAATATGTTTATGATCAATTCTTATGATGTTGATTTTGATATGTCTGAATTAGAAGACTATAGTGATTGTGAGTTACAAACACAGTCATACTTAGATGAAGAAGAATTACTTGTTCAATAAGCACTATATAAATCTATTCCAAAACAAAAATCTTCTTCTTCTCTTACTTCCTTAGATTCTGATAATCCTATTGAATCAGATGAACAATCTGAATTCAGTGATTCTCCAGTTAATAAGGCTACCATAAGATATGATCCTTTTAAGGATCCTCATTCTCTCATGCCACACAAAAATCCAATCAAAATACCTCTACAAAAATATAAATTTGTGTATCATAAGTTTCCTCTTGCATCCAAAAGTGCCCAATTACAAATCAACAAATTGATGCATACTTATCACCAAATTTTGGTTCCAATCAGAATAGCAGGTGATGGAGGAATAAAATTTACAAAGACAGTGGCATTCATTGACACTGGTTGCAATTTGAATTTTTGTCATGAAAAAATGGTACACTCTTGGGTTGAGTCAACTAAATATTTTCAGGTGTCTACAATGAATGGACAAAGAGGACTAAAATATTTTGCATTTGATATTCCAATTCAAATTTCTGGAAAAATAGTTCATACCAATTTTGTTCAGATTAATGATTCAGGGTATGATGTTGGATTGGGAAGCCCCTTTTTAGATGCATATGGTCCTTATACAATAGCACAACATTATCTTGTTCTGAATATTGAGAATACAAAAGTGACAATTCCACGTATTCCCACAATTTTCCATGCTCAAAAAATGAAAGCTCAATGGACTGATCCCACTTTGGAAGAAATTATCAGTCATGAGCAGACACTAGAGAAAAATAGGCTTCAGCAAGAATTCCTACATTCCTTATCAGCCTTAAATCTGGAGATCAAACCAGATAAAATTAAACAACTTGTTGAAAGCATGCAAGAATGTTGTGTGGAGCATCCTTTAGAAAAATGGCACAAAGAATCTCCAATGGTAGAAATCCCTACTCTCCATTCTTTGCCTATTGTTGGCAAAAGAATTGTTATGAATAAGGAAGATGACCTTGAAGCCAGAAATCAAACCCAAGAATTACTTCAAAATGGGTTGATAAGAAATTCATAATCAAATTATTCATGTTATGCATTCATTGTTAGAAAACATTTAGAAAAAAAAGGGGAAAAACCAGAATGGTCATTAACTATATTCCTTTAAATGTTATAACACAAACAATCAGATGGCCTTTACCAGATAAACAACAATTAATTCAGCATGTCAGTCAAGGCAGGATTTTCTCAAAGTTTGATTGTGTCTCTGGATATCACCAGATAAAAATTCATCCTAAGGATATTCACAAAACTGCATTTTCTACTCCTACAGGATTATATGAATGGCTTGTAATGCCATTTGGACTTAAAAATGCTCCAACTCAGTTCCAAATGCGAATGGATAAAATTTTCCAACCATTTCATGCATTTGTGGCTAACTATATTGATGATTTTCTTGTATTCAGCTAGACTATTCATGATCATGAAGAACATTTACATCAGTTCAAACAGTTGATGCTTAAGCATGGTGTTGGACTCTCTAAGGATACAAAGAAATTCCAAATTGCAGTTACAGAGGTTGAATTTTTGGGAGTCTTCATAAAAGATGGTAAGATTATTATGCAGCCCCATGTCCTTGAAAAAATCACTCTATTTCCTGATCAGTTGCAAAATAAAGAGCAATGTCAAATATTTTTGGGATGTATCAATTATCTACATGATTATATTCAGAAGGTATCCCAATTAACTAAACCTATCAGGGAATGCTTAAAATCAGAACCTTATTGTTGGACTTCTGATGCAACTAAAGTTGTAATTTCTCTCAAAATAGCTTGCCAAAAATTACCACCTCTAGAACCAACATTATCAGGACCTTATATTCTCCAAACAGATGCCAGTAAACAATTTTGGTCTTGCATACTACTGGTACGAAGAGATCAGATAAAAATATTAGCTGGTTATAAATCAGGAGAATTCAAAAATCATGAACTTAATTATTGGCCAGCGAAAAAAGAGATCTTAGCCATTATTAAAGGAATTGAAAAATACAAAATGTTACTGTTACCTGAAGAATTTATTATTCGAACAGATAGCAAGAATTTTAAATGGTTCATGAGCAAAAATATTTTTGCTCAATTATGCAGAGGAAGATATGCTTGGTGGCAAGCTTTATTGTCTCAATATCAATTTATAGTAGAATATATTCCAGGAAAAGATAATTCTCTTCCAGATGCTCTAACAAGAGAAATTGCACATGCTAATATGTTTGGTGGACATGCTCATCCATGGCAAACATGGCCTCTCTCTACTCCAGTTGAAAGAAAATCCTTTTATCAAAGGATTAGAGGATTTTTTCCTCAAGCATCACAGATAAGGTTTAACTACATGCCATACATAGACTTTATTTATAACTCGGCAGGAAGAATCAACATTCTAGTAAATTCATGCTGATGGAGTCTTTTTACTTCTGCTATGCCTCAGCATCTCATCAACCATGAAGTATTGGACGACATACTCATACTCCGCAACTCTTCCAGGGAAATGTCTACGCCCTTCCTTGATTTATTTAATATGTTTGTTCTTGATCCTATTTGGCAACAATATTTGAACACTCATATTTTAAGATTCAATTTTTCTGATGTTCCTCAATTTTATGTGTTTGTTGATGAAGAACATATTTACACTCCAGATCCACCTACTCCTGATCCATCACTAGACGCTCAATTAGAAGATCTAGATATTCATGCTACTGTAGAACAAATAATGCAAAATTGTTCAGACTGTCAAGCTTCTCCAACTGGCATATGTCGTGTTCATGCATATTTTGCTTGATAGTAAAATTTGTAATTATGGCTAGACACTGACCCAGTTGGGTTAAGACCGCCGATGTTAATAGTTTACTTTTGGTATAATAGTTTACTGTTCATAGGATACTATAGATTTACTTTATGATGTTGGCAATAGATCTGCCATCCACATGTCTCAATATGAGTCTCCTTCTAGACTCTTCTATTATTGTAAAAATCTATATAAGAGACTCGATGCTCTTCATTTTGTCATCAATAAATACTTTAGCCTTTGCCATGTGCAAACTTTGCTGGTGAGTATAGAATCCAACCTATTCCTAGGAGAATAGTTTCTGCTAAATCTAAAAGTATTTGCATACTCTAGTGGAATGGCCTTTGTGTGCCCTAGAGCCTCTGCTTAGAAATCAATCTTTAGAGAAGATCTGAGAGGAAACCAATCCTAGGTGGTGAGATAAATCTCCACTCTTAGCTAATATTTTTTTTAGTGTTAATCACAAGGGTAATACTGTTCAGTGAAATTATGCTCTACGATTGCACTTAATGGTGATCTATTCAGTGAAAGTATGCTCTACGACTGCCCTTGATAGTGACTTGCTCGCATAAAAAATCAGTGAATAGCTTACTTATAGTGATCTGCTCGCATAAAAAATCATGGTCCATGACCACCATCTTTGCTACATTTTGACCAGTGGTGGAGCCTTTCTTAGTTATCACCAAGAAGGTTCTTATGCTCCAACCAATGACAATGTACTGCCTAGTTATCACTAAGAAGGCCAAGGAGATGGTATGGGTCGTTGATCATTTTGATTGAAAAACTCATGTAATTTATTGTTGCGCTAGTCTTTTTCTTCTAGAATTTCATGACTAGCATCTTCCTAGGACCATCAACATATCTTCTTAATATGTGCACCTTGATGGGACATATTTTAATTCTTGTCATGGATTAGCAAAGTGCTTATTGAGTGTCCCAATTTTGATCAATGGCATGATTTTATTTTGGTACCTTTTGGTCAATCTTGTGAGAAGGTAAAAATTTTTGGATCAACTTTGATCAATGGGTTACATGGATCAAGGATTTATCATGATTTTTCTATCCTTTTGATTTAACACTCATCATTGATCAATTATTGGATGACTCGAACAATGTTGAGGCTTTATTGAGTCTCGTACATGCAAAAGAGTGACTACCATAGATTTGATGATATCAATGGCATGTGAATCTTCAAATCATTATCATCCCTTTTATTTGTAATGTGTATGGCTTTCATCTTATCTCCTTCCACTAGTTTATTTTTTTGTTGAGGTAGACTTGTTAAATTTGGATGAGGTGGAGACTTTTCCTAGGTGTAGTGAAACTCACTATAGTTCTAGTGATTCACAAGGGATCTTCTACTCTCTAAATATGAGGAACCCAAAACAAATTTGGCCTTATCTATTGGGCTTGAAGTCACATGGGTAAAATGAAGGACTTGAATAGATAAAATGTAAATTTTTAGAAGAGCAATAGTGATGAGGAATCACGTAATTTAAAATATAAAAAGGTCTGACCGGCATTCTAGAAAATCTTAGAATATATAAATAATATGTAAATTAGGAAGGATATTAAATAAAGCCTTTTAGAAATGCCATGAATGACAACACATAAAATATTAGGTGGCTTCTAGAATTTGCATTTAAAACGTTAGATGGCCAACCATGATTTTTGACCAGACATGTTGTAAATAGTCACGAATTCCTATAAATGTAGGCTTTGAGATTCAATGAAATCAACTAAGAATTTTGGGTTTCAATCAACAAATCCATAACAAATGGTTTCCTCAACCTTCCTTGTATTTCTTGGGGGACTTGCACTTTTAGATGCTTGAGGGTTGTATGAGGAAAATTTAAAGGTGAATTATTGTTGGAAATATTGAGTTGTCATTGGTTGTCATTGATGTCAAAGGCAGAAATATCTTCAAGGATAAAATCAAAGGCAAAAATATCTTCAAGGATAAAATCAAAGGTAAAAATATCTTCAAGGATAAAATGTTGAAGGACAAGGCAAATATCTTCAAGGTGATTTAATGTTGTCAAAGCAAAAGTGATAATATTCAAGAAGGAGGTTTATATTTAAATTAGAGGATTTAAATATAGTGTAAAAGTTTAAATATTTAAATGTTTTTAAAAGTTCAAATGTGGGCGATCTCCTAAATAGCACCATGCAAAAATAAATTAAAGGTCGACCATGCAAAAGGTGGAAAATTAAAATATTAAAAAGCTAGGTTGACTTCATTGGGTGCATGACAAAGAAGATATAAATATAACACCCTATGTTTCACTTTGATGGTAAAATATATAATTCGAATATAATCCGATCGAGTAGAGAGGTGGCAGTGCAAAAGAGGGAGAAGTAGATGCAGTAGAAAGTGAATATTAAATTTGGTTCATACCCCATCTATCTTAACCGATCAGGTAGACCAGTCGGTAGCCATGCTTGCACTGATGCGATGTGTTGCAAGAGGTCACAGTGTCGAAATTGGTTGACATTGTTTTGCTGAAGAGTGAAGGTAGAGTTTCTAAGGAGGTAAATATTCATTTTTTGCTTGTTTATTTTATCCACTGGGGTAGCCTAGACGGTCGTCGAGCTTGTGTGGAAGCATTGTTGCATGGGAGGTTAAGGGATCGAATCATTTTATCACTATTTTGTTTGTTGATGATAGAGCACCGAAGGAATAAAAATTATTTTGTGTGGTTTTAGGTTGCATGTGTTGTGGTAATACAGCTGGTCATGAGCGCTTGTGAAAGCTTGGTGCTCTTAGAGGATAGGGGATCGAGTACCGTCACAGTTGTGCAAGGTATTTAAAAGAAATTTTTTTTATTAAATTTATTAAAAGGAGATATAAGGGTAAAGGTGCCATAGTAAGGTTTTATTTTTTGCAAAATAATAAAAGGATATGTTATGCTATGATTTGATTTCTACAAAATAAATAAAAGGAGAAATAAGGGTTTTGATGTTAGCATAAGGTTTCATTTTTAAAAATTAATAAAAGGAGATATAAGGGTTTTAGTTGTTAATAAAGCTTGATATTGTGAGTTTCAAAAAGGGAGATATAAGGAGTTATTTTTAAGCTGAATTGTGTGTGTTTTTGATAAGGGTTTTTTAGTGGATGATTTGATATTTAATAAAGAAAAGAAAAAGAGAATTGCTAACCAGTTTTTGAAGGAACAAACAAAATAAAAATTATTTTATTAAGGTAGGTTTGGAAAGCTTATGCAAAAAGAAGATCATCATCATTAAGGCAGAATTAGAGGTATAGTGATTTAATTTTTGATATTGGTATTGTGAGTTTCATAAAGGGAGATATAAGGAGTTATTTTTAAGCTTTATTGTGTGTGTTTTTGATAAGGGTTTTTGAGTGGATGATTTGATATTTAATAAAGAAAAGAAAAAGAGAATTGCTAACCAGTTTTTGAAGGCACAAACAAAAGGAAAATTATTTTGTTAAGGCAGGTTTGGAAAGCTTATGCAAAAAGAAGATCATCATCATTAAGGCAGAATTAGAGGTATAGTGATTTAAGGTGGTTTTGATTGAGAAAAATATTTTTGTTGTCATATGGTTGTAGGTATAAGAAATTATTGGATGTGCATTGTTTTTGCTTGAAATTAGAAATAAATGGGTAAGAGTTATGAATTAGATTTGAGAACCAACTTGTGCATTGGTTATGCTTAAAATTGGGAATAAATGTGTAAAAGTTATAGATCATATTTGTGAGTAAACTTGTGCATTGGTTATAATTGATTTTGGGAGTAGATGAGAAGGAGAAACTTGTGCATTGTGATTGGTTTTGAAGTGAAGGTGGAAATAAGCAATTACCAGGTCAGTTATTTAGTACTTGACTAAAGTTACCTTTTGATGTAATAAATTTGAGACATGTTAAAAAAAATGGACTTAATGAATGTAAAGAACATATGGAGCATTTTTTTAATGCATATCATTCTCTATATGTTCATGAAGAAAAAAGAATTATGGGTAGAAAATGTTTAAATTACTTTAGTTGAGAAAATCACATTGAAGAATAGGTGAAGAACTTGAAGACATCATCATGCAATATTTGGGAATAGATGAGAATTATTTTGCATGCAATATTTGGGAAGAGATGAGCATTATTTTGTATGCAATATTTGGGAATAGATGAGCATTGTTTTGTATGCAAGATTTAGGAATAGATGAGCATTTTTTGGTTCAAATTTGAGCAGTATCTAGAGCATATTTGAGCAGGGTTTTCGAGCAGATGTGAGCAGGATTTGTCAATATTTTATGGAGCTGATTTGAGCAGATGTGAGCAGGTTTTAGAGTAGATTTAAGCAAAGTTATGAGCAAGTTTTGGAGCATATTTGAGTAGGTTTTGGAGAATATTTGAACATGTTTTATGAGCAATTTTGGAGCAGATTTGAGTAGGTCTTATTAGCAGAGTTTGAACCAGAGCAGAGGGGATTGGTGTCTCCTATGGAGTGGTGTCCATAAAACTAGAACAAAGTGGAGTGGTGTCCACAGAACCAAAGCATATGGAATCGGTGCCTCATGTGGAGTGGTGTCCACAAAACCAGAACAAAGTGGAGTAGTGCCCACATAACTAGAATAGAGGGGATTGGTGTCCACAAAACTAGAACATAGTGGATTTATGTCCATAAAACCAGAGCAGAAGGGATTGGTGTCTCCTATGGAGTGGTGTCCACAAAACCAGAACATAGTGGAGTGGTGTCCATGGAACCAGAGCAGAGGGGATTGGTGTCTTTGGTGGAGTGGTGTCCACAAAACTAGAACAGAGTGGATTTGTGTCCATAGAACCAAAGCAGAGGGGATTGATGTCTCCTGTGGAGTGGTGTCCATAAAACCACAACAAAGTGGAGTGGTGTCCACGAACTAGAGTATAAGGGATTGGTGTCTCCTATGGATAGGTGTCCACGAACTTGAGAGGGGATTGGTATATCCTACGAATTATATCCACAAATATTGTCATAGGGGATTGGTGTCTCCTGTGGGTTGGTGCCAATGAAATTTGTTGAGAACTTTATAAGCAATATCTCTCCATGGATGTAATCCATATTGAGTGAACCACGTTAAATCTATGTCTCTCATATGTGTGATGATTTATGTATTGTTTCATTACTACATTGATATTATTGTTGTTATCATTTGGATTGAATAGTGAAATGTTTTATTTTGTACTGTTCACCCCCCTCTCAGTATAAGCTTGTGTTCTTCAATTGGTATCAGAGTAGGTTCCTTTGTGAAAGCCTAATAGCTTGAAGGAAGATCTTACAAGAACACAAATGGCTCCATTGTTTGATGGGACTAACTATGCTTTCTGGAGCATAAGGATGAAGACAAAAGAAATATGGGATAAGTTATAGAGAACATATAAAGGAGACGACAAGGTTAAAATGGCAAAACTTCAAACCCACAAGAGGAAGTTTGAAGACTTGAAGATGAAATATGAGAAAGATATTGCTAGGTATCTACTTCATGTTGATGAGGTTTTCAACACCATTCGTGGACTTGGAGAAAGTATTGAAGACTCTAAGATTGTTCAAAACATCTTGAGGTCACTTCCCATGAGGTTTGATGCAAAGATCTCAATAATTATAGAAATGAAGGATTGCAAGGATATTCCTTACTTAATGAATTAAATCAAATGGAATATCAATAATATGGAATAATAATGTTTCGGTAATTAAGTCACTCAGAGAGGGTAGATCTCGTAGCCACTTAGAGAGGGTAGGTCTCGTAGTCACTTTGAGAGGGCAGATCTCTTGCTAAGTAAGCAATAGAAATAATTGTTATTGGATGATAATTCTAAATCAACCTACATCTATATATATTAATAAATCAATGAATTAATGAACCATTGGAAATATAGCCGACTAGCTATATTAGTATTGTAACATGGCTCCCTCCCTTAAAAGCTTTGTCCTCAAAGCTAGGAAGGACTGGAAAATACTCTATCTGCCATGTAGCATCATCTTCTGGAAGGCCCTGCCATTGAATTAGGAATTCTTGAATGCGGTATGGTCGATGATGGTGTACTCTGGATTGTAGCATTGTTGGAGGTATTTATCAAATCTTCTCAACTTTCAATGGTCACTTGAGCAGTCACAGGTGAATTGATGCAAAAATTGTCACACAATTTTGCTGTAAAAGTCATCACCAAAATTGCTACAAATGTTGTCACCAAAATTGCTGCAAATATCGTTGTCAAAATTGTTGCAAATATCGTTGCCAAAAATTACTGCAAATATCGTCACCAAAATTGTTGCAAATGTCATCTCAAAAATTGCTGAAAAATATTTTGTTAATTTCTACCAAAATTTTGTTGTCACTTGAATTTCTCCACCGACCACTAATATTCAACGGCTATTTTATTTGATTTGACTGCTTTGGCTATTTTATTTGGTTTGACTGCTAACTTGAGGTCTCAAATTTACGACTTCTTTTTTGAACTGATTTAAAATTTCACAGCTAACTCCCACTACTTCAACGACTATATTATCTACCTCAACAACTATTTCCTTCTCAAGGAACTTCTGGGAAACCAACTTGAAAGAGCTCGTTGTTTGAATATTAAACATGAATATGAATAACTCTGAATTTTGAATATTAAACACGAATACTGTGTTGAATTTTTCTTGGGACTTCGGTTCCTGCTGTGTTTAACTGTGATCTGACTAGCGGCTAGAGCGAACAACTACTGGATAGGCAACGTGTAGAGCAACTGCGATATATTTTTTTTAAATATTGTGCAACCACGATTGGCTAGAATCGAAACGTCATAATTTGGTTAAATTTACTTTTTTATCCTCCGTCCATCATTCCAAATTCTACCGCCTAAATATCATGCAGTATGTCGTAAAATATCACCCTAAAATGTTTTAAAAATCCAATATGGCTATAAAACGTGATTCTGTTGGAATACGTGTACACAGGAGGACTACACGTGTCGATCCATCAGAGGGAGAATAAATTAGGTTTTTGCCACTCCTCTTGAGTTATCCGAACCTTAGTAAAAAAAAATATGTATATGTTCGTCATTCAGCAATGCGTATGCAACGTTCATTTGTATTCTGGCGTATGCTTCCCAACAGTGATTGTTTCGGCGAATTACGGATTCGAAAGACAATCTAAATTGGCGTTCGTCAATTAATTTCACCCAACTGCCCTGCATCACGATTGATTGGAGAGGACTATTTGTGTGATTTTCCTTATTCGCCTGCGCTTTCTTCGTTGAGTGTAGCAAAAATAACGAGCACGGTGTAGCTATTTTAGGTCCTCTTGAACTCCCATAACAAGAAAAGAGAACCTGAACCGCCAACCATTCGTCTACAACTGTCACCGCAAGTCACGTGTTCAAGTGCGATTTGGACGCTTCTATTCTCTTTTTGGATAGTGGTAAACCACGTGGCAGTTTAAATCGTAAGGGCTCCAGTGATTTGATAAATTTTAGCGAATAGTGGATTTTACAAGGCTTCGAAGCGAAAATTAAACTTCATATAAACTGATTTTAGGTTTCCCTTGGTATGAAGAATATAAGCACTATATTATCCACCACGGTTGCGATAGATTTGGAAAACACCGAACCAAAAGGACATCATCCAGAATATCCTACGTCGTCAATCTTAACTGCCTGAAGCCTGCCAAGTGGCATGTTTTTGTTGGTACTTGTTTTAGGGTTTAAGAAATTATTATTTTATTTATCTTATGATTCGTGATGCTTCCTAGACTTATTTCTCTAGTGAAACTCTCCAACTGTGATTCGATGATGGATTTTCCCTGGCTATTAACGAACTAAGTTTAATTTCCCTAGTGTCGCTGTCTTTTTTTTGGTCGTGACACTACAGAATACTGTAATTACTTGGTACGTTGTAGGATCAAAAGACGTAGTATATCACTTGGGGTTGATCGTCATTGCCTAAGAAAAATAATTTGTCATGTGCGTATTACGGACTAGAACGCCTCCTGTATTAATGTCTCAAAATCACAGCAACACGCTAGTATCGATTGGAATGAGCCTTTTATTGCGTAATGACGTTTTAACTATCGTAATAACTTGTCGAAATATCATTCGCTTGAACACAAAACAATGTCTATTTCTTGATGATTGTTCAAGTTGGAAAAAGTACGAAATCGCATCACCGAAACCCTGCTATCATAGCTGCAATCCTGCGAACGTCCACAATGCTTTAAAAAAATGATTTCATCTTCCACGGTGATTGTTTTCTTTGATGATTATCTTTGTACATGCCTTTCGCAATGCAATATTCCAGCAAATGAACCAAATTCTTCGCACCCCCAAAAAAAATTTGAAACTCCAATATCATGCTTGACCAATTGTTTCAAAAAAATTCGCACAGGAACGTTGGCTTTGATACCACTTACAAGGATATTCCTTAATGAATTAAATCAACTAGAATATCAAGAATATGGAATAATAATGTTTCAGAGTGGGCAGATCTTGTAGCCACTTAGAGAGGGCAGGTCTCGTAGCCACTTTGAAAGGATAGATCTCTTGCCAAGTAAGCAATAGAGATAATTGTTATTGGATGATAATTCTAAATCAACCTACATCTATATATATTAATAAATCAATGAATTAATGAACCATTGGAAATATAGTCAACTAGCTATATTAGTATTGTAACAAGGATCTCAAAACTTTGAGCATGGATGAGCTACATGGGATTCTCATAGCCTATGAGATGAGGACAGAAAAAAATCAAACATCTAAATGAGAGACAACATTCAAAGCTTCAAAGAAGGCAAAGAATAAAGAACTAGAATCAAGTGAAGAATCAAGCAATGGAGAAGAAGCTAACTTTGTGAGAAGGAATAAGAAGGGTCCAAGAAAACACAAAGGTATGTAGTCTATGAAATATTTTAATTGTGATAATTTTGGTTATTATGCATCTAATTGTCCACAAGCTAGAAGTAGTAGCAGTGAAGAAGAAAAGGAATATGAGAAAAAGAACGAAAGGAAATTTTATCGTGAAAAGAAAAACAGACATGGTCAAAACAAGCATGATAAGAAGATCTTTCAAAGACACAAGAAAAGTTTTTATGTTGAAGAAGCAATCGGTTCTTCCAATGCCAGTGATGAAAGCCTCTCCGATAGTGAAAGAGAAAAAATCTTATTTTTGACCATAGAAGAGAAAGAAGATGATCATGTTGTTGAAGACCAAGAAGAAGAGAAATATTCAGAAGATGAAGAGGAAGCCACAATTGACATAGAAGAGGAAATTATTGTTGCTCTTGAAGAGTTAAAGAGGGTTAGAAAGAAGAACTCAATATTGAAGGCTCAAGTACAAGAGGATGAGGAAACAAAGGCAAAGCTTCTACAAGATCTCACCAACTTAAAAGTTAAGGTTGAAGAGGCAAGGAAAATTGAAGAAGGTATGGTTGAGTAGTTAAAGGCAAAAGAGCTAGAATGTGAAAGACTAGAACATGAAGTTGTCATTCTAAGCAAGGGACTTGAAAATTTTAATGATAAGATATCAGTTTAGAAAAGTTCAAAAAACTTGGATGATATTATCAAAGCACAAAGATCTCCATTTATGAAAACTAGACTTGGTTTTTAAGAGGTCAAGAGAAACAAAAAGGGGAGTCAAGCTCAAAAGAAATAGAAGCATCAAAGAAATAAATTGAAGAAGAGTCCAAGACCTATGTTGATATGGTGAAAAATGGAAGCATCAATGAGGAAGAAAATAATGCACCATCAAGGAACAGGGACCATCACAGAAAAGCAAATAAATAAGCATGCAACAATATCCTCCAAGGCAATCAAACAGGTTTCAATATTTCTTTCATGGTTATTGCTTTTCATGTAATAATTTTGGTCATAAAGCTATAAATTGCAGAAGAAATGTCAATTCATGTGCACCTTTAATGGATTACGACATCATTTGTTACAATTGCAACAATTTTGGGCATAAAGCTAAATGGTGTAAAATAGTGTTTCCTAAATTTTCGAAGTCAAGCAAGAAGGATACTCAAAATGTTCAAAAGGGTATGACTTCAAAAGTTTGGAAAAATAAAATTGAAAAAGAAGAAGAGCATTGTAAGTTGGGAGTAGCTTTACTCCCATCTCAAAATTGATCACCTCAAGACAAGGAGGTGGTGAGGGGGCTGTGTTTAGTGACTTATCTTACAAGCCCCAAGGAGCCCTTTGCCATTGATGTCAAATGGGGAGAGTTTTTAGTAAGGGGGAGAAGCTATCCAAGAGGAGAAGCTTGTGATCATGTTTAGTAAAGGTCAGTTCCATTATAGGGTTGCCATCAATGACAAAGGGGGAGATTGTTGGAAATATTGAGTTGTCATTGGTTGTCATTGATGTCAAAGGTAAAAATATATTCAAGGATAAAATCAAAGGTATAAATATCTTCAAGGATAAAATGTTGAAGGACAAGGTAAATATCTTCAAGGTGATTTAATGTTGTCAAAGCAAAAGTGATAATATTCAAGAAGGAGGTTTATATTTAAATCAGAGGATTTAAATATAGTGCAAAAGTTTAAATATTTAAATGTTTTTAAAAGTTCAAATGTGGGCGACCTCCTAAATAGCACCATGCAAAAATAAATTAAAGGCCGACCATGCAAAAGGTGGAAAATTAAAATATTAAAAAGCTAGGCCGACTTCATTGGGTGCATGAAGAAGATATAAATATAAGACCCTAAGTTTCACTTTGGTGGTAAGATATGCAATTCGAATATAATCTGATCGAGCGGAGAGGTGGCAACGTGAAGGAGGGAGGAGTAGAGTGCAGGTATTTTGGCAACGATGCAGTAGAAAACAAATATTAAATTTGGTTTGTGCCCCATCCATATTAACCGACTTGGTAGACCAATTAGTAGCCAGGCTTGCACTAAGGCGCTGTGTTGCAAGAGGTCATAGGGTCGAAACTGGTTGACGTCGTTTTGCTGAAGAGTGAAGGTAGAGTTTCGAAGGAGGTAAATATACTTTTTGCGCTTGTTGATTCCATCCACTGGGGTAGCCCAAATGGTCGTCGAGCTTGTGTGGAAGCACTGTTGCACGGGAGGTTAAGGGATCAAATATCTTTATCACTATTTTGTTTGTTGATGATAGAGTGTCGAAGGAATAAAAATTATTTTATGTGGTTTTAGATTGTATGTTCTATGGTAGCACAACCGGTCATGAGTGCTTGTGAAAGCACTACACTCCTAGAGGATAGGGGATCGAATCTCGTCACGGTTGTGCAAGGTATTTAAAAGAATTTTGTTTTATTAAATTTATTAAAGGGAGATATAAGGGTAAAGGTGCCATAGTAAGGTTTTATTTTTTGCAAAATAATAAAAGGAGATGTTATGTTGTGATTTGATTTCTACAAAATAAATAAAAGGAGAAATAAGGGTTTTGATGTTAGCATAAGGTTTCATTTTTAAAAATTAATAAAATGAGATATAAGGGTTTTAGTTGTTAATAAAGCTTGATATTGTGAGTTTCAAAAAGGGAGATATAAGGAGTTATTTTAAAGCTTTATTGTGTGTGTTTTTATAAGGGTTTTTGAGTGGATGATTTGATATTTAATCAAGAAAAGAAAAATAGAATTGCTAACCAGATTTTGAAGGCACAAACAAAAGAAAAATCATTTTTTTAAGGCAGGTTTGGAAAGCTCATGCAAAAATAAGATCATCGTCATTGAGGCAGATTTAGAGGTATGGTGATTTAATTCTTTTCTCAAGGTGGTTTTGATTGAGGAAAATATTTTTGTTGTCATATGGTTGGAGGTATAAGGAATTATTAGATGTGCATTGTTTTTGCTTGAAATTGGAAATAAATGGGCAAGAGTTATGAATCAGATTTGAGAACAAACTTGCGCATTGGTTATGCTTAAAATTGGGAATAAATGTGTAAAAGTTATAGATCAGATTTGTGAGCAAACTTGTGCATTGGTTATAATTAATTTTAGGAGTAGATGATAAGGACAAACTTGTGCATTGTGATTGGTTTTGAAGTGAAGGTGGAAATTGGCAATTACTAGGTCAATTATCTAGTGCTTGACTAAAGCTACCTTTTGATGTAATAAATGTGAGATGTGAAAGCAACAAACTTAATGAATGTGAAGAACATATTGAGCATTTGTTTATTGCATATCATTCTCTATATGTTCATGAAGAAAAAAGAATTTTGGGTAGAATATGTCTAAATAACTTTAGTTGAGAAAAGCACATTGAAGAATAGGTGAAGAACTTGAAGACATCATCATGCAAGATTTAGGAATAGATGAGAATTGTTTTACATGCAATATTTGGGAATAGATGAGCATTGTTTTGTATGCAAGATTTGGGAATAGATGAGCATTGTTTTGTATGCAATATTTGGGAATAGATGAACATTGTTTGGATTATATTTGAGCAGTATCTAGAGCAGATTTGAGCAAGGTTTTGGAGTAGATGTGAGCAAGATTTTTTAATAGGTTATGGAGCTAATTTGAGAAAATGTGAGCAATTTTTGAGCATATTTGAGCGGAGTTATGAGCAGGTTTTGGAGCATATTTGAGTAGGTTTTATGATTAGATTTTAGAGCATATTTGAGCAGGTTTTGTGAGTAAGTTTGGAGTAGATTTGAGAAGGTTCTATGAACAGAGTTTGAACCAGAGCAGAGGGGATTGGTGTCTCCTGTGGATAGGTGTTCACAAACTTGAGAGGGGATTGGTATCTCCAGTGGATTGTGTCCATGAACATTGTAATAGGGGATTGGTATCTCCTGTGGGTTTGTGCCCATGAAATTTGTTGAGAAATTTATAAGCAATATTTCTCCATTGATGTAGCCCATATTGGGTGAACCATGTTAAATCTATGTCTCTTATATGTGTGATGATTTATGCATTATTTCATTACTGTATTGATATTATTTTTGTTATCATTTGGATTGAAAAGTGAAAAGTTATCTTATATTTTTCACCCCCTCTCATTATAAGCTTGTGTTCTTCAATTGTCCTTTTATAGATCTTAAATTTTGGGACAACCCTTGGCATTGGATTCATGTTACGTGTATTTATTCTTTCACTCTATGGAGCTAGAGGAGAGTGTCCAACCGACATTTGCAAACATTAAGTTCATCCAAGTACAAACTTGTGTCTCTTGGGTTCAAGAGACCTTTGGTACTTTAGAGGCTAGATTGAGATGACTCTTCATATTCCATATCTTCATGAATAATAATAGAATAATGTAATAAACAATGTCTATGTCTAGATTTTTAAGCTTTAAAACCACATGAAACCATGCAAACCTATAGAATTAAGTGGAATGTATTTAAAATCATTGATTAATAAGAAAAACATATCCATAAATATGATGAAACAATAATTATTTTGGGGGGCTTGAAATGACCCTTGCATCCCGAGCGTTGTGACCCCCTATGATTGTAGTGTTCTCTTCTTTTGAATAGTTGCATCTAGTGCCTTACACCTTGCTTGGGGCACTAGTCCTAGGAAGTATGGGAAGCATGGTATTGGGTCCTTCGAATAACCTTCAAGATTATTTTACCAAGGATGGATCCTCGAATGTGTGCAATATTTTGGTGTTTATTTTCCTTTCGATGCTACCCTACTCTATTGTTGGAAATATTGAGTTGTCATTGATGTCAAAGGCAGAAATATCTTCAAGGATGAAATGTTGATGTCAAAGGCAGAAATATCTTCAAGGTTGAAATGATGAGTTATCATTGAAGTGCAAGGCAGATATCTTCAAAGATGATTTAATGTTGTCAAAGCAAAAGTGATCTTATATGCTTTAATATTTAAATAAATATTTAAATATTAAAGAAGGAGGTTTATATTTAAATCAAAGGATTTAAATATAGTGTAAAAGTTTAAATATTTAAATGTTTTAAAATTCAAATGATGGGCGACCTCCTTAAGAGCACCATGCAAAAGGGAATTAAATATTATGGGCCGACCATGCAAAAGGTTGAAAATTCAAATATTCAAAAATGTTGGGCCGACTTCGTTGGGCATGCATGAAGAAGCATATAAATATGAGCTCCTAAGTTCACTTTGAAAAAAATGCCAAGCAATTCGAAGAAGATCGATCGAGCGAAGAACGGCAACGAGAAGGAGGGAGGAGAGGAGGCAAGTTTTGGCAGTGTCGCAGTGGAAAGAAAACTTTAAACATTGGTTCGTGCCACTTCTATCTCAACCGAGTGGTTAGACCAGTCGGTAGCCTAGCTCGCGCTAGGGCGTTGTGTTGCAAGAGGTTAAGGGGTCGAATCTCTTCGATGTCATTTTGTTGAAGTGTTGAAGATAGAGCTACGAAGGATTTAAATATTATTTTTGCACCTTTGGTTCCATCCATTGGGGTAGCCCAGTCGGTTGCCTAGCTTGCGTGGAGCACTGTTGTGTAGGAGGTTAAGGGGTCGAATCTCTTTGATATCATTTTGCTGAAGAATTGAAAATAGAGCATCGAAGGAATTAAATATTATTTTACACCTTTTGGTTTCATGTGTTGCATTAGTGCAACTGGTCACTAGCCCAAGTTAGGGCACTGCGCTTCTAGAGGTCAAGGGATCAAATCCCATCCATGACTATGCAAGGTATTTATAAATTTTATTTTATTAAATTTGATAAAAGGGAGATATAAGGCATAGTATTGGGATTTGATTTTTGCAAATGATAAAAGGGGAGATATAAGGCATAGTATTGTGATTTAATTTTTGCAAATTATAAAAAGGGGAAATATAAGGTGTAATGTTATGATTTGATTTTTGCAAATTATAAAAGGGGAGATATAAGGTGTAATGTTGTGATTTCATTTTTACAAGGGATATGTTGTTAGTATAAAGTTCTATTTTTACAAATCATAAAAAGAGATATAAAGAAGATGTTGTTAGAATAAAGCTTTATATTGTAAGTTTCAAAAGGGAGATATAAGGAGTTATTTTTAAGCTTTATTGTGTATGTTTTGAAAGAAGTTATAAGGGTTTAAAAGTGGTTGATTTGATATTTAAATCAAGAAGGGAAAAAGAGAATTATTGTCCAGATTTGAAAAGCACATGCAAGAGGAAGATCATCATCACTAAGGTAGATTTGGAGGGCACAGATTTGGAACAAGTCAAGGTGTCAAGTACACATATTCACCCAAGCATTCAATTGACAAGGAAGAACAATTCAACCATTTCAAGAAGAGGAAAGGTGCACATGATAGTGGAAGAAGAGCAAGGTATTAGCATCTCCAAGTCAACACACAAGTAAGTTATCCAATGCTAGACTTGAGCTACCTTTAAAATGTAATAAATGTGAGATATGTGGAAGTGACAGACTTAATGAATGTGAAGAACATATTGGTCATTTGAAGCTTACTACATTAGTGCATATCATTCTCCATATGTTCTTGAAGATGTTTGGGTAGAATATGTGTGTATTGTTGTTAGTTGAAGAAGCAAAAATAAAATTATAGATCAGATTTGTATGACTAGATTTGGGAGTAGATGAGCAGTGTTTATGAGAATATTTGAGCATAGACTATGAGCAGGTTTTGGAGTAGATTAGAGCAGGTTTTGTGAGCATATTTAAGTAGGTTTTATGAGCAGGTTTTGGAGCAGATTTGAGCAGGTTTTGGAATATATTTGAGCAGGTTTTATGAGTAGGTTTTAGAATAGATTTGAGTAGGTTTTGTGAGAAGATTTTGGAACATATTTAAGTAGGTTTTGTGAGTAGATTTTGGAACATATTTGAGCAGTTTTGTGAGTAATTTTGTGAGAAATATTTGAGGACGGATTGATCAGAGTTTTGACCAGACTTGAGAGAGGGATTGGTGTCTCCTATGGATTGGTGTCCATGAACTTGAGAGGGGATTGGTGTCTCTTATGGATTGGTGTCCATAAACTTGAGAGGGGATTGGTGTCTCCTATGGATTGGTGTCCACAAACTTGAGAGGGGATTGGTGTCTCCTATGGATTGGTGTCCATAAACTTGAGAGGGGATTGGTGTCTCCTATGGATTGGTGTCCATGAACTTGTATAGGGGATTGGTGTCCATGAACTTGTAATAGGGGATTGGTGTCTCCTATGGGTTGGTGCCCACAAAATTTATTGAAGAAATATATAAGCAATATTTTGTCATGGTTTTCTCCCAAGAGGGTGTTTCCACGTAAAATATTTGTCTCTTATATGTGTGATGATTTGTGCATTGTTTCATTATTACATTAATATTATTTTAAGTTATTACTTTGGAATGAAAAGTGAAAATTTTTATCTTATACTATTCACCCCCCTCTTAGTATAAGCTTGTGTTCTTCAATTGGTATCAGAGTGGGTTCCTTCATGAAAGCCTAACAACTTGAAGGAAGATCTTACAAGAACACACATGGCTGGCCAAGAAGGTTTTTCATCAAATAGGGCTCCATTATTTGATGGGACTAACTATGCTTTCTGGAGCATAAGGATGAAAACTTATTTGATGGCACATGGCTATGATATATGGCAATCCATTGAGGATGGGTTCACACCACCTACAACTCCTCCCACAGATCAAAATGGCAAGAAACCATATGAAAATAATGCCAGGGCAATGAATGCAATATTAAGTGGATTATGTGAATCAGAGTTTGTGAAAGTCATGCAATGCACTTCAAAAAAAGAAATATGGGACAAGTTACAAAGAACATATGAAGGAGATGACAAGGTTAAAATGGCAAAACTTCAAACCCATAGGAGGAAGTTTGAAGACTTGAAGATGAAATATGAAGAAGATATTGCCCAATATCTACTCCATGTTGATGAGGTTGTCAACACCATTCGTGGACTTGGAGAAAGTATTGAAGACTCTAAGATTGTTCAGAAAATCTTAAGGTCACTTCCCATGAGGTTTGATGCAAAAGTTTCAGCAATAGAAGAGATGAAGGATCTTAAAACCTTAAGCATGGATGAGCTACATGGAATTCTCATAGCTTATGAGATGAGGACTAAAAAATATCAAACATCCAAATGGGAAGCAACATTTAAAGCTTCAAGGAAGACAAAGAATAAGGAACCAAAATCAAGTGAAGAATCAAGCAGTGGAGAAGAAGCTAACTTTGTGAGAAGAAATAAGAAGGGTCCAAGAAAATACAAAGGTATGCATACTATGAAATGTTTTAATTGTGGTAACTTTGGTCACTATGCATCTAATTTTCCACAAGCTAAAAGTAGTAGTAGTGAAGAAGAAAAGGAATATAAGAAAGAAAATTTTATCATGAAAAGAAAAATAGGTATGGTCAAAACAAGCATGAGAAGAAGATATTTCAAAGACACAAGAAGAGTTTTTATGTTGAAGAAGCAAGAAATTCTTCCAATAGTAGTGATGAAAGTCTCTCAAATAGTGAAAGAGAAGAAATCCTATTTTTTGCCATAGAAGAGAAAGAAGATGCTCCTATTTTTAAAGACCAAGAAGAAGAGAAAGATTCAGAAAATGAAGAGGAAGCCACAATTGACATAGAAGAGGAACTTATTGTTGCTCTTGAAGAGTTGAAGAGGGTTAGAAAGAAGAACTCAAGATTGAAGGCTCAAGTACAAGAGGATGAGAAGATAAAGATAAAGTTGTCACAAGAACTCATTGACTTAAAAATTAAAATTGAAGAGGCAAGGAGAATTGAAGAAGGTATGGTTGAACAGTTAAAGGCAAAAGAGCTAGAATGTGAAATTCTAAGGAAGGGACTTGAAAAATTTAATGATAAGATATATCAATTTAGGAAAAGTTCAAAAATCTTGGATGATATTATCAAAGTACAGATATCTCCATTTATAAATACTAGACTTGGTTTTGAAGAAGGTCAAGAGAAACAAAAGGGGGAGTCAAGCTCAAAAGAAACAGAAGCATCAAAGAAAGTAATTGAAGAAGAGCCTAAGACCTATGTTGATATGTTGAGAAGTGGAAGCATCAATGAGGAAGAAAACAAAGCACCATCAAGGGATAAGGACCATCATAAAAAAAGCAATGAGAGAACCATGCAACAATATCCTCCAAGGCAATCAGACAGGTTTCAATATCTCTTTCATGGTTATTGTTTCTCATGTAACCATTTTGGTCATAAAGTTATAAATTGCAGGATCAGTGCTATGAATGATTTTGGCTTCACCAAGAGGAATTTCAATTCATTTGCACCTCCTATGGACTACAACATCATATGTTACAAATGTAACAATTTTGGGCATACAGCTAGATGGTGTAGAACAGTGTTCCCTAAATTTCTAAAGTCAAGCAAAAAGGAGAATGGTCAAAATGTTCAAAAGGGTATGATCTCCAAAGTTTGGAGAAAGAAAATGAAACAAGAAGAGGAGCATAGTAATTTGGGAGTTTCACTCCCATATCATAATTGAAGTCTCAAAGAAGAGTAGGGAGTGGGGGGCATTGTCAAGTGACTTATCTTACAAGCCCCAAGGAGCCTTTGCCATTGATGTCAAAGGGGGAGAGTTTTTAGTAAGGGGAGCAACTAGTCAGGGGGAGAAGCTTGTGATCCTATTCAGTAAAGGTCAGTTTCATTATAGGGTTGCCATCAATGACAAAGGGGGAGATTGTTGGAAATATTGAGTTGTCATTGATGTCAAAGGCAGAAATATCTTCAAGGATGAAATGTTGATGTCAAAGGCAGAAATATCTTCAAGGTTGAAATGATGAGTTATCATTGAAGTGCAAGGTAGATATCTTCAAAGATGATTTAATGTTGTCAAAGCAAAAGTGATCTTATATGCTTTAATATTTAATAAATATTTAAATATTAAAGAAGGAGGTTTATATTTAAATCAAAGGATTTAAATATAGTGTAAAAGTTTAAATATTTAAATATTTAAATATTTAAATGATGGGCGACCTCCTTAAGAGCACCATGCAAAAGGGAATTAAATATTATGGGCCAACCATGCAAAAGGTTGAAAATTCAAATATTCAAAAAATGTTGGGCCAACTTCATTGGGCGCGCATGAAGAAGCATATAAATATGAAGCCCTAAATTCACTTTGAAAAATGCCAAGCAATTCGAAGAAGATCGATCGAGCAGAGAGCGACAACGAGAAGGAGGGAGGAGAGGAGCACAGGTTTTGGTAGCATCACAATGGAAAGAAAACTTTAAACATTGGTTCATGCCACTTCTATCTCAACCGAGTGGTTAGACCAGTCAGTAGCCTAGCTCGCACTAGGGCGCTATGTTGCAAGAGGTTAAGGGGTCAAATCTCTTCGATACCATTTTTTTAAAGTGTTGAAGATAGAGCTACAAAGGATTTAAATATTATTTTTGCACCTTTGGTTCCATCCACTAGGGTAGCCCAATTAGTTTCCTAGCTTGCATGGAGCATTATTATGCAGGAGGTTAAGGGGTCAAATCTCTTCGATACTATTTTGCTGAAGAATTGAAAATAGAGCATCAAAGGAATTAAATATTGTTTTGCACCTTTTGGTTTCATGTGCTACATTAGCACAGCTGGTCACTAGCCCAAGTTAGGGCTTTGTGCTTCTAGAGGTCAAGGGATCAAATCCCATCCATGACTATGCAAGGTATTTATAAATTTTATTTTATTAAATTTGATAAAAAGGGAGATATAAGGCATAGTATTGGGATTTGATTTTTGCAAATGATAAAAGGGGAGATATAAGGCATAGTATTGTGATTTGATTTTTACAAATTATAAAAGGGGAAATATAAGGTGTAATGTTGTGATTTGATTTTTGCAAATTATAAAAGGGGAGATATAAGGTGTAATGTTGTGATTTCATTTTTGCAAGGGAGATGTTGTTAGTATAAAGTTCTATTTTTGCAAATCATAAAAAGAGATATAAAGAAGATGTTGTTAGAATAAAGCTTTATATTGTAAGTTTCAAAAGGGAGATATAAGGAGTTATTTTTAAGCTTTATTGTGTATGTTTTGAAAGAAGTTATAAGGGTTTAAAAGTGGTTGATTTGATATTTAAATCAAGAAGGGAAAAAGAGAATTATTGTCTAGATTTGAAAAGCACATGCAAGAGGAAGATCATCATCATTGAGGCAGATTTGGAGGGCACATATTTGGAACAAGTCAAGGTGTCAAGTACACATATTCACCCAAGCATTCAATTGACAAGGAAGAACAATTCAGCCATTTCAAGAAGAAGGAAAGGTGCACATGATAGTGGAAGAAGAGCAAGGTATTAGCATCTCCAAGTCAACACACAAGTAAGTTATCCAATGCTAGACTTGAGCTACCTTTAAAATGTAATAAATGTGAGATATGTGGAAGCGACAGACTTAATGAATGTGAAGAACATATTGGTCATTTGAAGCTTACTACATTAGTGCATATCATTCTCCATATGTTCTTGAAGATGTCTAGGTAGAATATGTGTGTATTGTTGTTAGTTGAAGAAGCAAAAAGAAAATTATAGATCAGATTTGTATGACTAGATTTGGGAGTAGATGAGCAGTGTTTGTGAGCATATTTGAGCATAGACTATGATTAGGTTTTGGAGCATATTAGAGCAGTGTTTGTGAGCAATTAGAAGTTTTGGAGCAGATTTGAGCAGGTTTTGTGAGCAAGTTTTGGAATAGATTTGAGAAGGTTTTGTGAGCAGGTTTTGGAGCAGATTTGAGTAGGTTTTGTGAGTAGGTTTTGGAGTAGATTTGAGAAGGTTTTGTGAGCAGATTTTGGAAAATATTTGAGTAGTGTTTGTGAGCAATATTTGAGGATAGACATGAGAAAGTTTTGACCAGACTTGAGAGAGGGGATTGGTGTCTCCTATGGATTGGTGTCCATAAACTTGAGAGGGGATTGGTGTCTCCTATGGATTGGTGTCCATAAAATTGAGAGGAGATTGGTGTCTCCTATGGATTGGTGTCCATGAACTTGAGAAGGGGATTGGTGTCTCCTATGGATTGGTGTCCACAAACTTGTATAGGGGATTGGTGTCTCTTGTGGATTGGTGTCCATGAACTTGTATAGGGGATTGGTGTCTCCTATGGGTTGGTGCCCACAAAATTTATTGAAGAAATATATAAGCAATATTTTGTCATGGTTTTCTCCTGAGAGGGTGTTTCCACGTAAAATATGTGTCTCTTATATGTGTGATGATTTGTGCATTGTTTCATTATTGCATTGATATTATTGTTGTTATCATTTGGATTGAAAAGTGAAAAGTTTTATCTTATACTATTCACCCCCCCTCTTAGTATAAGCTTGTGTTCTTCAATTGGTATTAGAGTGGGTTCCTTCGTGAAAGCCTAACAACTTGAAGGAAGATATTACAAGAACACACATGGCTAGCCAAGAATATTTTTCGTCAAACAGGGCTCCATGTTTTGATGGGACTAACTATGCTTTCTGGATCATAAGGATGCGAACTTATTTTTTTGAACATGGATATGATATATGTCAATCTGTTTAGGATGGGTTCAACTCACCTACAACTCCTCCCATAGATCTAAATGGTAAGAAATTAGATTAAAATAATACCAAGGCGATGAATGCAATATTAAGTGGATTATGTGCATCAGAGTTTGTGAAAGTCATGCAATGCAATTCAACAAAATAAATATGGGACAAGTTACAAAGAACATATGAAGGAGATGACAAGGTTAAAATGGCAAAACTTCAAACCCATAAGAGGAAGTTTGAAGACTTGAAGATAAAATATGAAGAAGATAATGCCCAATATCTACTCCGTGTTGATGATGTTTTCAACACCATTCATGGATTTGGAGAAAGTATTGAAGACTCTAATATTGTTTTTAAAATCTTAGGTTCATTTCCCATGAGGTTGAAGAACACAAGCTTATACTGAGAGGGGGGGGTGAACAGTATAAGACCTCTTTTTACTTTTTCCATTATACTTCAAAATAGTAAAGCAATATACCCAAAGCAATATCAAAGCAATGCACAATATCATCCACAAAGTGACACCAATTTTAACGTGGTTCACCCGGAATGGTCGGGCTACGTCCACAAAACTTTTCTCTAAAAGTTATCTCAAAGTTCTTTGGGAATCCTTCCCAATTACAATGTTTATGAGCCT
Source organism: Wollemia nobilis (assembly GCA_028583015.1). Lineage (NCBI taxonomy): Eukaryota > Viridiplantae > Streptophyta > Pinopsida > Araucariales > Araucariaceae > Wollemia > Wollemia nobilis. The sequence continues at coordinate 2,897,919 of JAQPPZ010015413.1, forward strand.
CGGCCCAAAGGAGATACCTTCCCCCAATCAGAATTTATGAGCCTCTGCTCAAAGGAGATACCTTCCCCCAATTAGAATTTATGAGCCTCTGCTCAAAGGAGATACCTTCCCCTCTACTCTAGAAATGATCCTTCGAAGATCAACTGCCTCTACCTCTTGCCAGACACGTGGAACTCCTTTCCACCGAAGACCTCCTATCCTCAATGCTTAGCCTAAGAGACCTCTGCCTTCTATGATCACGTCCACAACAACTCAACAACCTATACCAAACATAATCAATCGGTCTAGTACAAGTCTTCCTCTGTCTGTCAGATCTGTCCAACTCTTGAACAAATCAATCCTCTACATACAAGCCTTCTCAAAGACTTGCCAAATCTGTCCTCAGGTTCTTCTCATAGAACCAGTGCACCTCTATCCTCAAGTTCTCTGATAGAACTATCAAACTCAGCTCACAAGTCCTCTGCTAGGACCTGTCCAAATCTGCTCACAAGTCCCCACCGAAACTTGTCCAAAACTGCTCACAAGTCCCCACCGAAACCTGTCCAAAAACTCAGCAAGCTCACCAAGAAAAACTTTCTTAGTAGGAAATCACAAAGTGAATTGTTAGAGACCCAATGTGATTTGTCAAACTCATAGAAGCATAAAGAGAATTGTTAGAGACTCAATATGTTCTATACTCAACTCCCAATCTCAAAACTCAACTCAAATCAACTCAGCTCAATCTCAATCTCAAATCTGAAAACTCAACTCAATATCTGAAATGGATAGGATAGAATGCTTTCTTTCAAGAACATGAAACCCCAACAATTGCCAACTATGCAAAGAATCACATAACAATGATACTCATGTTCTTTTCACCATCAATTAGGGCTTCAACAACAATGCTCATCAAACAAGGTTCAATCAACACCATTTAACTCAAAACACAACCTTGAAGCATTTCACAATCAACATCTAGAAAAGGAAACAAGTAGAACTCCTTTTCTCTCCAATATTATTTGAACAAAAAGCATCCACCAACTCAAATCTCAATAGCACAAAACAACTTTTCAAATCATCAACAAAGAAGTAAGCCCAACACTTTAACCAAGTAAAGAATAGCTTGATTATAACCAATTTAATGAAAGCTAATGTCAATCTCAAAGCTGCCCACTTAAGGTTTCACAACTTCACACAAGAAGCAATTCTAACCTTAAAACATCATGCTTTCATTTCCATAATCAACCAAAAGCACTCTCAACATTACAAGAAATATTTATCCCTTATACACCTTATTTCTCCCTTATAGTCTTATCAACAATAAACTTTATCTCTCATAAGAATGCAATAAGATAATGCAAACAACACTTTCAAAAGAATATTTTATCAAAATAAAGCAAGCTTCAAACTCCTTATAACTCCTAAGCTGTTTTTCTCTCTAATAAACTTCCTCCATCCGCAAAATACACTAGCAAAAATTAATTTTGAAAATACCTTGGCCAACACCAAAAATCGTGCTATGGAGAAATTGCGCACGAACTCTAACACCACCCGCTGCGTCCACTTCAACGAAGAAAAACCCTTTCACGTTATTCGAACGCGGAACCTCCCGTTCGGGTAGCGCGCCAATAGCCTAGCCGCTACCGGTGCGCCAAAGGCGTCCGGTGAGGTTTAAACCTCACTCTGTTTCCCTTGTACCTTCTATGCCAGGGCTAAAATAAACAACAAGCCTCCCTGTCTTCTGACGTGAACGACGATGACGAAACCTTACGACGGATACAAAAAATGAACGACGGATATCCGAACAGCGGATCACGAAATCTCAACGAGGAAGAAATCGAACATCAGATCGCGAATTCACAGCGAGCAACACTTTTCAAAAATGCGGATGGGATAATCTTTGATCTTCATCGTGGGAGATTTATATGCATATTTCCCATAAACTCTTGACGTCGACGAGGAGTTTAACACGTCGACGGAGGAGTTTAACATGTCGACGGAGGTCTTGGCTAGCGCCCACAATCTTAGAACATAGCGCCATCAAAGTTAAGACATTTGCGCCATGGGTTAGGAGAACCCAATGCAAACAATAATTAATATTTATTTAAAAATAATTAAAAGGAACCTTAACAAGGTTTTTAATTATTTAAATAAATACTTCCTCCTGGACCCAAATGCATTAAACTAATGCATCCACCTGTAATCTTTAAACCTCCCAACTTGGGGTTTACAAAAGACCTTTGAAACTGTCATGCCGTAACCTTCATCAAAACAAATTGTTTGACATCAAATCAAATTCCTTCAAGAGCTTCTTGACATCAATGACAACTTATACACTTGAGCAAAGGCAATGTACCCAAAGTACCCAAAATTGCCAACAATCTCCCCCTTTGTCATTGATGGCAAACCTTTACTGAAAACACTTCTCAAGAGCCAAAACTGAAACCAACTGTGCTAACAACCGACCAACTGTGCCCACAACCGAGAATCTTCCTTTGAAGTTTTGCTCCCCCGAACTTGAAGCTCTCCTCTTCACTTTGAAGCTCTCCCCCTTACTCATATCTCTCCCCCTTTGTCATCAATGGCAAAGGGTCACCTTTGGGGCTCGGGACTAAGAATGAGCCTCTTAGCTTAGTCCCTCCCCCACCTCCTGATGAGGTGATTAATTCTGGGGTGGGAGTAAAACTCCCATTAGGCACTGATCATCATCAGCGTCTATAACTTCCTTGTCGGGCCTTCTCTTGAACTCTTTGCCCATATTCCTATTCTTGTCACTATTCTTGTTCTTGTTCTCATCCTTGTTCTTGTCCATGCCTTGATCCTTGGACCTGATCATGCCACTGTTCCTGTTCCTGTATTCTAGAATTTTAGCTCTACACTGTCTGATTATGTGACCTTCATTGTTGCACTTGAAACACTTGACGATGTTGTTTCTCCGAGGTAAACTCGATCTTTGAATCCACCAGTTCTGACCAAACCTTTTCTGACCAAACCTGTTCAACCAAACTTGTTCTGACCAAACCTATTCTGGCCAAACCTATCCTGACCAAACCTGTTTTGACCAAACTTGTTCCTGTTATTTGCCTTGCAATAAACTGCCTTGTGCCCAAACTATTGACAAGAGTAGCAATACCCTTGAAAGTAACTAGCACTTCTAAAACTATCATTTACCTTCTTCACTTGAGCCATGCAATGTGAAGCCATGTGACCAAACCTGTGACAAGCAAAACATCTGCCTTGAAACTTTCCTTTATTTGACCTCTTAGGTTCTGAAAACTTCTTCTTCTCATTCTGAATTCTGTTTTCTATTTCTGTGCATCTATCATTCAAGGACTCCTTTTCTGAAATACTTTCCTCATCAGAACTCTCTTCCTTTTGGAGTCTCTTACTAGACTCTCCAACTTGTTCCTTGTGTGGCTTAACAAAACCAAGGCCTATTTTATCTGTTGTCTTTCTTTGACCTTTGATGAGTGACTTAACCTTTTTGGAGCTATCTTGGAACTCGTAAAGCTTATCCTTGTACTCTTTAGTTTCCTCTTTCAAAGAAGCCATTTTCTGTTCTAACTCACTATACTCAAGAACCTTAGACTCTAACTCATCCTTGAGTTCCCGTGTCTTAGCTATAGAGAAGTCAAGACTTTCTATAAGATCATCTCTCTCCATACAACATTCATCTAACTTATCCTTGAGTCTAGCATTCTTCTTTCTTTCCTTTTTCAAAGCACTAAGAGCACTAATAAGTTCACCTTTAAGATCTACTTCACCTTTCTCTATATCTTCCTCTATTTGTTTGCTTTTTGAATCATCAAAGCCTTTTTCAGATTTCTTATCACTAGAGGTGCTACCCTTTTCAAAAACCATACATGCATCTTCCTTATAGTTTTCTGAAGCATCCTCATACATACTAGAAACCAAATCATTATTTGTGCAATCATCCTCAAGGTGACCAAAGTTTCCACATCTAAGACATTTCATGATAATGAATCTATGTTTCGGTTCTTCCTCCTTTTACGATATGAACAACATCTCATTTTCATCATCACTTGAAGAACTTTCACTATCACTACTAGAACACTTACTTGCTTTGTCTAGGTAGAAACTCTTCTTGTGCTTGTGAGAATACCTCTTTCCTTGATTGTTGTGCTCATCTTTGTTTTTCCTGTGATGCTTGTGCTTTTCAGAATCCTTGCTCTTAGAATCCTGTTTATCTTCATCACTTTCATTCTTGGGAACAGATACGATCAGTAGCATAATGACCAAACTTTCCACAATTGAAACATCTTATATTTTTCATACTTTTGTGCTTTCTAGAGAACTTGCCTTTCTTGCTGTAATATGCCTCTTCATCACTAGAAGACTCATCACTATCTTGAAGTTGTTTACCCTTGGATTTCTTGGTAGCCTTGAAAGCTGCCTCTTTCTTGACATCAACCTTCACTTGAGTTCTCAACTCAAATGCTGCAAGTATACTATGGAGCTCATCCTTTTTCAACTTATCCAAATCTTTAGCTTCCTCAATAGCAGAAATATTTTCACTAAATCTATTAGGAAGAGATCTTAAAATCTTATCACAAACATCATTTTCAGCAAGCTCAAGACCTAAGTCTTTCATGGAGTTAACAACCTCATCCATACGAAGCATGTAGTCACTAATATTTTCATCATCATTCATCTTGAGTTGTTCAAACATACCTTTGAAGTGTCTCAACTTGGCCTTTCGAACATTTGTATCACCTGTATGAACCACCTTCAATCGATTCCACATTTCACTAGCTGTCTTGCAGTGAATCACTTTGGTGAGATCTCGCTTTCTGTAAGCCTTTCAGGATTGCATTCATTGCTTTTGAATTGCTTGTGATGTAGGAGCCTTTCTTCTTTAGTATTAGGACCATGTTCAGGAATAGTGTACTCATCTTCAATCACTTCCCAAACCTCATTCCCAAGTGCCATTAGATGAACCTTCATCCTTGCACTCCAAAGACCAAAATCTGACCCATCAAGAATAGGTGTTGCATTGCCACTTGAATGATCCATTGTGTTCTTTACTAGCTTTTCCTTCAAGTTGTTAAACTTTTCGAAGGCACCCGCTCTAATACCAATTGAAGAACACAAGCTTATATTGAGAGAGGGAGTGAACAAGTATAAGACCTCTTTTTACTTTTTCCATTATACTTCAAAATAGTAAAGCAATATACCCAAAGCAATATCAAAGCAATGCACAATATCATCCACAAAGTGACACCAATTTTAACGTGGTTCACCCAGAATGGGTGGGCTACGTCCACAAAACTTTTCTCTAAAAGTTATCTCAAAGTTCTTTGGGAATCCTTCCCAATTACAATGTTTATGAGCCTCGGCCCAAAGGAGATACCTTCCCCCAATCAGAATTTATGAGCCTCTGCTCAAAGGAGATACCTTCCCCCAATCAAAATTTATGAGCCTCTGCTCAAAGGAGATACCTTCCCCTCTACTCTGGAAATGATCCCTCAGAAGATCAACTGCCTCTACCTCTTGCCAGCACGTGGAACTCCTTTCCACCGAAGACCTCCTATCCTCAATGCTTAGCCTAAGAGACCTCTGCCTTCTATGATCACGTCCACAGAAGCTCAGCAACCTGTACCAAACATAGTCAATCGGTCTAGTACAAGTCTTCCTCTATCTGTCAGATCTGTCCAACTCTTGAACAAATCAATCCTCTACATACAAGCCTTCTCAAAGACTTGCCAAATCTGTCCTCAGGTTCTTCTCATAGAACCAGTGCACCTCTATCCTCAAGTTCTCTGATAGAACTATCAAACTCAGCTCACAAGTCCTCTGCTAGGACCTGTCCAAATCTGCTCACAAGTCCCCATCAGAACCTGTCCAAAATCAGCTCACAAGTCCCCACCGAAACCTGTCCAAAAACTCAACAAGCTCACCAAGAAAAACTTTCTTAGTAGGAAATCACAAAGTGAATTGTTAGAGACCCAATGTGATTTGTCAAACTCATAGAAGCATAAAGAGAATTGTTAGAGACTCAATATGTTCTATACTCAACTCCCAATCTCAAAACTCAACTCAAATCAACTCAGCTCAATCTCAATCTCAAATCTGAAAACTCAACTCAATATCTAAAATGGATAGGATAGAATGCTTTCTTTCAAGAACATGAAACCCCAACAATTGCCAACTATGCAAAGAATCACATAACAATGATACTCATGTTCTTTTCACCATCAATTAGGGCTTCAACAACAATGCTCATCAAACAAGGTTCAATCAACACCATTCAACTCAAAACACAACCTTGAAGCATTTCACAATCAACATTAGAAAAGGAAACAAGTAGAACTCCTTTTCTCTCCAATATTATTTGAACAAAAAGCATCCACCAACTCAAATCTCAATAGCACAAAACAACTTTTCAAATCATCAACAAAGAAGTAAGCCCAACACTTTAACCAAGTAAAGAATAGCTTGATTATAACCAATTTAATGAAAGCTAATGTCAATCTCAAAGCTGCCCACTTAAGGTTTCACAACTTCACACAAGAAGCAATTCTAACCTTAAAACATCATGCTTTCATTTCCATAATCAACCAAAAGCACTCTCAACATTACAAGAAATATTTATCCCTTATACACCTTATTTCTCCCTTATAGTCTTATCAACAATAAACTTTATCTCTCATAAGAATGCAATAAGATAATGCAAACAACACTTTCAAAAGAATATTTTATCAAAATAAAGCAAGCTTCAAACTCCTTATAACTCCTAAGCTGTTTTTCTCTCTAATAAACTTCCTCCATCCGCAAAATACACTAGCAAAAATTAATTTCGAAAATACCTTGGCCAACACCAAAAATCGTGCTATGGAGAAATTGCGCACGAACTCTAACACCACCCGCTGCGTCCACTTCAACGAAGAAAAACCCTTTCACGTTATTCGAACGCGGAACCTCCCGTTCGGGTAGCGCGCCAACAGCCTAGCCGCTACCGGTGCGCCAAAGGCGTCCGGTGAGGTTTAAACCTCACTCTGTTTCCCTTGTACCTTCTATGCCAGGGCTAAAATAAACAATAGGCCTCCCTGTCTTCTGACGCGAATGACGATGACGAAACCTTACGACGGATACAAAAAATGAACGACGGATATCCGAACAGCGGATCACGAAATCTCAGCGAGGAAGAAATCGAACATCAGATCGCGAATTCACAACGAGCAACACTTTTCAAAAATGCGGATGGGATAATCTTTGATCTTCATCATGGGAGATTTATATGCATATTTCCCATAAACTCTTGACGTCGGCGAGGAGTTTAACACGTCGGCGGAGGAGTTTAACACGTCGACGGAGGTCTTGGCTAGCGCCCACAATCTTAGAACATAGCGCCATCAAAGTTAAGACATTTGCGCCATGGGTTAGGAGAACCCAATGCAAACAATAAATTAATATTTATTTAAAAATAATTAAAAGGAACCTTAACAAGGTTTTTAATTATTTAAATAAATACTTCCTCCTGGACCCAAATGCATTAAACTAATGCATCCACCTGTAATCTTTAAACCTCCCAACTTGGGGTTTACAAAAGACCTTTGAAACTGTCATGTCGTAACCTTCATCAAAACAAATTGTTTGACATCAAATCAAATTCCTTCAAGAGCTTCTTGACATCAATGACAACTTATACACTTGAGCAAAGGCAATGTACCCAAAGTACCCAAAATTGCCAACAATCTCCCCCTTTGTCATTGATGGCAAACCTTTACTGAAAACACTTCTCAAGAGCCAAAACTGAAACCAACTGTGCTAACAACCGACCAACTGTGCCCACAACCGAGAATCTTCCTTTGAAGTTTTTCTCCCCCTTGAAGCTCTCCTCTTCACTTTGAAGCTCTCCCCCTTACTCATATCTCTCCCCCTTTGTCATCAATGGCAAAGGGTCACCTTTGGGGCTCGGGACTAAGAATGAGCCTCTTAGCTTAGTCCCTCCCCCACCTCCCGATGAGGTGATTAATTTTGGGGTGGGAGTAAAACTCCCATTAGGCACTGATCATCATCAGCGTCTATAACTTCCTTGTCGGGCCTTCTCTTGAACTCTTTGCCCATATTCCTATTCTTGTCACTGTTCTTGTTCTTGTTCTCATCCCTGTTCTTGTCCATGCCTTGATCCTTGGACCTGATCATGCCACTGTTCCTGTTCTTGTATTCTAGAATTTTAGCTCTACACTGTCTGATTATGTGACCTTCATTGTTGCACTTGAAACACTTGACGATGTTGTTTCTCTGAGGTAAACCTGATCTTTGAATCCACCAGTTCTGACCAAACCTGTTTTGACCAAACCTATTCTGACCAAACCTTTTCTGGCCAAACCTGTTTTGACCAAACCTGTCCCCTCACTACCAAACCTTTCACCAACTGTTCCTGTTATTTGCCTTGCAATAAACTGCCTTGTGCCCAAACTATTGACAAGAGTAGCAATACCCTTGAAAGTAACTAGCACTTCTGAAACTATCATTTACCTTCTTCACTTGAGCCATGCAATGTGAAGCCATGTGACCAAACCTGTGACAAGCAAAACATCTGCCTTGAAACTTTCCTTTATTTGACCTCTTAGGTTCTGAAAACTTCTTCTTCTCATTCCGAATTCTGTTTTCTATTTTTGTGCATCTATCATTCAAGGACTCCTTTTCTGAAATACTTTCCTCATCAGAACTCTCTTCCTTTTGGAGTCTCTTACTAGACTCTCCAACTTGTTCCTTGTGTGGCTTAACAAAACCAAGGCCTATTTTATCTGTTGTCTTTCTTTGACCTTTGATGAGTGACTTAACCTTTTTGGAGCTATCTTGGAACCTGTAAAGCTTATCCTTGTACTCTTTAGTTTCCTCTTTCAAAGAAGCCATTTTTTATTCTAACTCACTATACTCAAGAACCTTAGACTCTAACTCATCCTTGAGTTCCTGTGTCTTAGCTATAGAGAAGTCAAGACTTTCTATAAGATCATCTCTCTCCATACAACATTCATCTAACTTATCCTTGAGTCTAGCATTCTTCTTTCTTTCCTTTTTCAAAGCACTAAGAGCACTAATAAGTTCACCTTTAAGATCTACTTCACCTTTCTCTATATCTTCCTCTATTTGTTTGCTTTTTGAATCATCAAAGCCTTTTTCAGATTTCTTATCACTAGAGGTGCTACCCTTTTCAAAAACCATACATGCATCTTCCTTATAGTTTTCTGAAGCATCCTCATACATACTAGAAACCAAATCATTATTTGTGCAATCATCCTCAAGGTGACCAAAGTTTCCACATCTAAGACATTTCATGATAATGAATCTATGTTTCGGTTCTTCCTCCTTTTTTGATATGAACAACATCTCATTTTCATCATCACTTGAAGAACTTTCACTATCACTACTAGAACACTTACTTGCTTTGTCTAGGTAGAAACTCTTCTTGTGCTTGTGAGAATACCTCTTTCCTTGATTGTTGTGCTCATCTTTGTTTTTCCTGTGATGCTTGTGCTTTTCAGAATCCTTGCTCTTAGAATCCTATTTATCTTCATCACTTTCATTCTTGGGAACAGTACAATCAGTAGCATAATGACCAAACTTTCCACAATTGAAACATCTTACATTTTTCATACTTTTGTGCTTTCTAGAGAACTTGCCTTTCTTGTTGTAATATGCCTCTTCATCACTAGAAGACTCATCACTATCTTGAAGTTGTTTACCCTTGGATTTCTTGGTAGCCTTGAAAGTCGCCTCTTTCTTGACATCAACCTTCACTTGAGTTCTCAACTCAAATGCTCGCAAGTATACTATGGAGCTCATCCTTTTTCAACTTATCCAAATCTTTAGCTTCCTCAATAGCAGAAATATTTTCACTAAATCTATTAGGAAGAGATCTTAAAATCTTATCACAAACATCATTTTCAGCAAGCTCAAGACCTAAGTCTTTCATGGAGTTAACAACCTCATCCATACGAAGCATGTAGTCACTAATATTTTCATCATCATTCATCTTGAGTTGTTCAAACATACCTTTGAAGTGTCTCAACTTGGCCTTTCCGACATTTGTATCACCTGTATGAACCACCTTCAACTGATTCCACATTTCACTAGCTGTCTTGCAGTGAATCACTTTGGTGAGATCTCGCTTTCGTAAGCCTTTCAGGATTGCATTCATTGCTTTTGAATTTCTGTGATGTAGGAGCCTTTCTTCTTTAGTATTAGGACCATGTTCAGGAATAGTGTACTCATCTTCAATCACTTCCCAAACCTCATTCCCAAGTGCCATTAGATGAACCTTCATCCTTGCACTCCAAAGACCAAAATCTGACCCATCAAGAATAGGTGCTTGCATTGCCACTTGAATGATCCATTGTGTTCTTTACTAGCTTTTCCTTCAAGTTGTTAAACTTTTTGAAGGCACCCGCTCTGATACCAATTGAAGAACACAAGCTTATACTGAGAGGGGGGTGAACAGTATAAGACCTCTTTATACTTTTTCCATTATACTTCAAAATAGTAAAGCAATATACCCAAAGCAATATCAAAGCAATGCACAATATCATCCACAAAGTGACACCAATTTTAATGTGGTTCACCATAATGGTTGGGCTACGTCCACAAAACTTTTCTCTAAAAGTTATCTCAAAGTTCTTTGGGAATCCTTCCCAATTACAATGTTTATGAGCCTCGGCCCAAAGGAGATACCTTCCCCCAATCAGAATTTATGAGCCTCTGCTCAAAGGAGATACCTTCCCCCAATCAAAATTTATGAGCCTCTGCTCAAAGGAGATACCTTCCCCTCTGCTCTGGAAATGATCCCTCAGAAGATCAACTGCCTCTACCTCTTGCCGACACGTGGAACTCCTTTCCATCGAAGACCTCCTATCCTCAATGCTTAGCCTAAGAGACCTCTGCCTTCTATGATCACGTCCACAGCAGCTCAAGCAACCTGTACCAAACATAGTCAATCGGTCTAGTACAAGTCTTCCTCTGTCTGTCAGATCTGTCCAACTCTTGAACAAATCAATCCTCTGCATACAAGCCTTCTCAAAGACTTGCCAAATCTATCCTCGAGGTTCTTCTCATAGAACCAGTGCACCTCTGTCCTCAAGTTCTCTGATAGAACTATCAAACTCAGCTCACAAGTCCTCTGCTAGGACCTGTCCAAATCTGCTCACAAGTCCCCACCGAAACCTATCCAAAAACTCAACAAGCTCACCAAGAAAAACTTTCTTAGTAGGAAATCACAAAGTGAATTGTTAGAGACCCAATGTGATTTGTCAAACTCATAGAAGCATAAAGAGAATTGTTAGAGACTCAATATGTTCTATACTCAAATCCCAATCTCAAAACTCAACTCAAATCAACTCAGCTCAATCTCAATCTCAAATCTGAAAACTCAACTCAATATCTGAAATGGATAGGATAGAATGCTTTCTTTCAAGAACATGAAACCCCAACAATTGCCAACTATGCAAAGAATCACATAACAATGATACTCATGTTCTTTTCACCATCAATTAGGGCTTCAACAACAATGCTCATCAAACAAGGTTCAATCAACACCATTCAACTCAAAACACAACCTTGAAGCATTTCACAATCAACATCAGAAAAGGAAACAAGTAGAACTCCTTTTCTCTCCAACATTGTTTGAACAAAAAGCATCCACCAACTCAAATCTCAATAGCACAAAACAACTTTTCAAATCATCAACAAAGAAGTAAGCCCAACACTTTAACCAAGTAAAGAATAGCTTGATTATAACCAATTTAATGAAAGCTAATGTCAATCTCAAAGCTGCCCACTTAAGGTTTCACAACTTCACACAAGAAGCAATTCTAACCTTAAAACATCATGCTTTCATTTCCATAATCAACCAAAAGCACTCTCAACATTACAAGAAATATTTATCCCTTATACACCTTATTTCTCCCTTATAGTCTTATCAACAATAAACTTTATCTCTCATAAGAATGCAATAAGATAATGCAAACAACACTTTCAAAAGAATATTTTATCAAAATAAAGCAAGCTTCAAACTCCTTATAACTCCTAAGCTGTTTTTCTCTCTAATAAACTTCCTCCATCCGCAAAATACACTAGCAAAAATTAATTTCGAAAATACCTTGGCCAACACCAAAAATCGTGCTATGGAGAAATTGCGCATGAACTCTAACACCACCCACTGCGTCCACTTCAATGAAGAAAAACCCTTTCACGTTATTCGAACGTGGAACCTCCCGTTCGGGTAGCGCGCCAACAACCTAGCCGCTACCGGTGCGCCAAAGGCGTCCGGTGAGGTTTAAACCTCACTCTGTTTCCCTTGTACCTTCTATGCCAGGGCTAAAATAAACAACAAGCCTCCCTGTCTTCTGACGTGAACGACGACGACGAAACCTTATGACGGATACAAAAAATGAACGACGGATATCCGAACAACGGATCACGAAATCTCAGCGAGGAAGAAATCGAACATCAGATCGTGAATTCACAGCGAGCAACACTTTTCAAAAATGTGGATGGGATAATCTTTGATCTTCATCATGGGAGATTTATATGCATATTTCCCATAAACTCTTGACGTCGACGAGGAGTTTAACACGTCGGCGGAGGAGTTTAACACGTCGGCGGAGGTCTTGGCTAGCGCCCACAATCTTAGAACATAGCGCCATCAAAGTTAAGACATTTGCGCCATGGGTTAGGAGAACCCAATGCAAACAATAAATTAATATTTATTTAAAAATAATTAAAAGGAACCTTAACAAGGTTTTTAATTATTTAAATAAATACTTCCTCCTGGACCCAAATGCATTAAACTAATGCATCCACCGTAATCTTTAAACCTCGCCAACTTGGGGTTTACAAAAGACCTTTGAAACTCGTCATGCCAGTAACCTTCATCAAAACAAATTATTTGACATCAAATCAAATTCCTTCAAGAGCTTCTTGACATCAATGACAACTTATACACTTGAGCAAAGGCAATGTACCCAAAGTACCCAAAATTGCCAACAATCTCCCCCTTTGTCATTGATGGCAAACCTTTACTGAAAACACTTCTCAAGAGCCAAAACTGAAACCAACTATGCTAACAACTGGACCAACTGTGCCCACAACCGAGAATCTTCCTTTGAAGTTTTGCTCCCCCGAACTTGAAGCTCTCCTCTTCACTTTGAAGCTCTCCCCCTTACTCATATCTCTCCCCCTTTGTCATCAATGGCAAAGGGTCACCTTTGGGGCTCGGGACTAAGAATGAGCCTCTTAGCTTAGTCCCTCCCCCACCTCCTGATGAGGTGATTAATTCTAGGGTGGGAGTAAAACTCCCATTAGGCACTGATCATCATCAGCGTCTATAACTTCCTTGTCGGGCCTTCTCTTGAACTCTTTGCCCATATTCCTATTCTTGTCACTGTTCTTGTTCTTGTTCTCATCCCTGTTCTTGTCCATGCCTTGATCCTTGGACCTGATCATGCCACTGTTCCTGTTCCTTGTATTCTAGAATTTTAGCTCTACACTGTCTCATTATGTGACCTTCATTGTTGCACTTGAAACACTTGACGATGTTGTTTCTCCGAGGTAAACCTGATCTTTGAATCCACCGATTCGACCAAACCTGTTCGACCAAACCTGTTTCGGCCAAACCTTTCGACCAAACCTATTCTCCCTTACCCCTTCTCCAAACTCGTTTCGACCAAACCTGTTCCTGTTATTTGCCTTGCAATAAACTGCCTTGTGCCCAAACTATTGACAAGAGTAGCAATACCCTTGAAAGTAACTAGCACTTCTGAAATTGTCATTTACCTTCTTCACTTGAGCCATGCAATGTGAAGCCATGTGACCAAACCTGTGACAAGCAAAACATCTCCCTTGAAACTTTCCTTTATTTGACCTCTTAGGTTCTGAAAACTTCTTCTTCTCATTCTGAATTCTGTTTTCTATTTCTGTGCATCTATCATTCAAGGACTCCTTTTCTGAAATACTTTCCTCATCAGAACTCTCTTCCTTTTGGAGTCTCTTACTAGACTCTCCAACTTGTTCCTTGTGTGGCTTAACAAAACCAAGGCCTATTTTATCCGTTGTCTTTCTTTGACCTTTGATGAGTGACTTAACCTTTTTGGAGCTATCTTGGAACCTGTAAAGCTTATCCTTGTACTCTTTAGTTTCCTCTTTCAAAGAAGCCATTTTCTATTCTAACTCACTATACTCAAGAACCTTAGACTCTAACTCATCCTTGAGTTCCTGTGTCTTAGCTATAGAGAAGTCAAGACTTTCTATAAGATCATCTCTCTCCATACAACATTCATCTAACTTATCCTTGAGTCTAGCATTCTTCTTTCTTTCCTTTTTCAAAGCACTAAGAGCACTAATAAGTTCACCTTTAAGATCTACTTCACCTTTCTCTATATCTTCCTCTATTTGTTTGCTTTTTGAATCATCAAAGCCTTTTTCAGATTTCTTATCACTAGAGGTGCTACCCTTTTCAAAAACCATACATGCATCTTCCTTATAGTTTTCTGAAGCATCCTCATACATACTAGAAACCAAATCATTATTTGTGCAATCATCCTCAAGGTGACCAAAGTTTCCACATCTAAGACATTTCATGATAATGAATCTATGTTTCGGTTCTTCCTCCTTTTTTGATATGAACAACATCTCATTTTCATCATCACTTGAAGAACTTTCACTATCACTACTAGAACACTTACTTGCTTTGTCTAGGTAGAAACTCTTCTTGTGCTTGTGAGAATACCTCTTTCCTTGATTGTTGTGCTCATCTTTGTTCTTCCTGTGATGCTTGTGCTTTTCAGAATCCTTGCTCTTAGAATCCTGTTTATCTTCATCACTTTCATTCTTGGGAACTAGTACGATCAGTAGCATAATGACCAAACTTTCCACAATTGAAACATCTTATATTTTTCATACTTTTGTGCTTTCTAGAGAACTTGCCTTTCTTGCTGTAATATGCCTCTTCATCACTAGAAGACTCATCACTATCTTGAAGCTGTTTACCCTTGGATTTCTTGGTAGCCTTGAAAGTTGCCTCTTTCTTGACATCAACCTTCACTTGAGTTCTCAACTCAAATGTTGCAAGTATACTATGGAGCTCATCCTTTTTCAACTTATCCAAATCTTTAGCTTCCTCAATAGCAGAAATATTTTCACTAAATCTATTAGGAAGAGATCTTAAAATCTTATCACAAACATCATTTTCAGCAAGCTCAAGACCTAAGTCTTTCATGGAGTTAACAACCTCATCCATACGAAGCATGTAGTCACTAATATTTTCATCATCATTCATCTTGAGTTGTTCAAACATACCTTTGAAGTGTCTCAACTTGGCCTTTCCGACATTTGTATCACCTGTATGAACCACCTTCAACTGATTCCACATTTCACTAGTCTGTCTTGCAGTGAATCACTTTGGTGAGATCTGCTTTCCGTAAGCCTTTCAGGATTGCATTCATTGCTTTTGAATTGTTGTGATGTAGGAGCCTTTCTTCTTTAGTATTAGGACCATGTTCAGGAATAGTGTACTCATCTTCAATCACTTCCCAAACCTCATTCCCAAGTGCCATTAGATGAACCTTCATCCTTGCACTCCAAAGACCAAAATCTGACCCATCAAGAATAGGTGCTGCATTGCCACTTGAATGATCCATTGTGTTCTTTACTAGCTTTTCCTTCAAGCTCGTTAAACTTTTCGAAGGCACCCGCTCTGATACCAATTGAAGAACACAAGCTTATACTGAGAGGGGGGTGAACAGTATAAGACCTCTTTTTACTTTTTCCATTATACTTCAAAATAGTAAAGCAATATACCCAAAGCAATATCAAAGCAATGCACAATATCATCCACAAAGTGACACCAATTTTAACGTGGTTCACCCGAATGGTTGGGCTACGTCCACAAAACTTTTCTCTAAAAGTTATCTCAAAGTTCTTTGGGAATCCTTCCCAATTACAATGTTTATGAGCCTCGGCCCAAAGGAGATACCTTCCCCCAATCAGAATTTATGAGCCTCTGCTCAAAGGAGATACCTTCCCCCAATCAAAATTTATGAGCCTCTGCTCAAAGGAGATACCTTCCCCTCTGCTCTGGAAATGATCCCTCGGAAGATCAACTGCCTCTACCTCTTGCCAACACGTGGAACTCCTTTCCACCGAAGACCTCCTATCCTCAATGCTTAGCCTAAGAGACCTCTGCCTTCTATGATCACGTCCACAGAAGCTCAACAACCTGTACCAAACACAGTCAGTCGGTCTAGTACAAGTCTTCCTCTGTCTGTCAGATCTATCCAACTCTTGAACAAATCAATCCTCTACATACAAGCCTTCTCAAAGACTTGCCAAATCTATCCTCAAGTTCTTCTCATAGAACCAGTGCACCTCTATCCTCAAGTTCTCTGATAGAACTATCAAACTCAGCTCACAAGTCCTCTGCTAGGACCTGTCCAAATCTGCTCACAAGTCCCCATCGAAACCTGTCCAAAACTGCTCACAAGTCCCCACCGAAACCTGTCCAAAAACTCAACAAGCTCACCAAGAAAAACTTTCTTAGTAGGAAATCACAAAGTGAATTGTTAGAGACCCAATGTGATTTTTCAAACTCATAGAAGCATAAAGAGAATTGTTAGAGACTCAATATGTTCTATACTCAACTCCCAATCTCAAAACTCAACTCAAATCAACTCAGCTCAATCTCAATCTCAAATCTGAAAACTCAA
This sequence comes from Wollemia nobilis, assembly GCA_028583015.1. Classification (NCBI taxonomy): domain Eukaryota; kingdom Viridiplantae; phylum Streptophyta; class Pinopsida; order Araucariales; family Araucariaceae; genus Wollemia; species Wollemia nobilis. The sequence goes on from JAQPPZ010015413.1 coordinate 2,914,622, forward strand.
CTCAATATCTGAAATGGATAGGATAGAATGCTTTCTTTCAAGAACATGAAACCCCAACAATTGCCAACTATGCAAAGAATCACATAACAATGATACTCATGTTCTTTTCACCATCAATTAGGGCTTCAACAACAATGCTCATCAAACAAGGTTCAATCAACACCATTCAACTCAAAACACAACCTTGAAGCATTTCACAATCAACATCAGAAAAGGAAACAAGTAGAACTCCTTTTCTCTCCAACATTATTTGAACAAAAAGCATCCACCAACTCAAATCTCAATAGCACAAAACAACTTTTCAAATCATCAACAAAGAAGTAAGCCCAACACTTTAACCAAGTAAAGAATAGCTTGATTATAACCAATTTAATGAAAGCTAATGTCAATCTCAAAGCTGCCCACTTAAGGTTTCACAACTTCACACAAGAAGCAATTCTAACCTTAAAACATCATGCTTTCATTTCCATAATCAACCAAAAGCACTCTCAACATTACAAGAAATATTTATCCCTTATACACCTTATTTCTCCCTTATAGTCTTATCAACAATAAACTTTATCTCTCATAAGAATGCAATAAGATAATGCAAACAACACCTTCAAAAGAATATTTTATCAAAATAAAGCAAGCTTCAAACTCCTTATAACTCCTAAGCTGTTTTTCTCTCTAATAAACTTCCTCCATCCGCAAAATACACTAGCAAAAATTAATTTCGAAAATACCTTGGCCAACACCAAAAATCGTGCTATGGAGAAATTGCGCATGAACTCTAACACCACCCGCTGTGTCCACTTCAACGAAGAAAAACCCTTTCGCGTTATTCGAACGCGGAACCTCCCGTTCGGGTAGCGCGCCAACAGCCTAGCCGCTACCGGTGCGCCAAAGGCGTCCGGTGAGGTTTAAACCTCACTCTGTTTCCCTTGTACCTTCTGTGCCAGGGCTAAAATAAACAACAGGCCTCCCTGTCTTCTGACGTGAACGACGATGACGAAACCTTACGGCGGATACAAAAAATGAACGACGGATATCCGAACAACGGATCACGAAATCTCAGCGAGGAAGAAATCGAACATCAGATCGCGAATTCACAGCGAGCAACACTTTTCGAAAATGCAGATGGGATAATCTTTGATCTTCATCGTGGGAGATTTATATGCATATTTCCCATAAACTCTTGACGTCGGCGAGGAGTTTAACACGTCGACGGAGGAGTTTAACACGTCGGCGGAGGTCTTGGCTAGCGCCCACAATCTTAGAACATAGCGCCATCAAAGTTAAGACATTTGCGCCATGGGTTAGGAGAACCCAATGCAAACAATAAATTAATATTTATTTAAAAATAATTAAAAGGAACCTTAACAAGGTTTTTAATTATTTAAATAAATACTTCCTCCTGGACCCAAATGCATTAAACTAATGCATCCACCTGTAATCTTTAAACCTGCCAACTTGGGGTTTACAAAAGACCTTTGAAACTGTCATGCCGTAACCTTCATCAAAACAAGTTGTTTGACATCAAATCAAATTCCTTCAAGAGCTTCTTGACATCAATGACAACTTATACACTTGAGCAAAGGCAATGTACCCAAAGTACCCAAAATTGCCAACAGAGGTTTGATGCAAAATTTTTAGCAATAGAAGAAATAAATGATCTTAAAATCATAAGCATGGATGAGCTACATGGAATTATCATAGCTTATGAGATGAGGACTGAAAAATATCAAATATCCAAATGGGAAGCAATATTTAAAGCTTCAAGGAAGACAAAGAATAAGGAACCATAATCAAGTAAAGAATCAAGTAGTGGAGAAGAAGCTAACTTTGTGAGAAGAAATAATAAGGATCCAAGAAAACACAAAGGTATGCATACTATGAAAGATTTTAATTGTGGTAACTTTGGTCACTATGTATCTAAATTTCCACAAGTTAAAAGCAGTAGCGGTGAAGAAGAAAATAAATATAATAAAAATAAAGAAAGGAATTTTTATCATGAAAAGAAAAATAAGTATGGTCAAAACAAGCATGAGGAAAAGATCTTTCAAATACACAAGAAGAGTTTCTATGTTGAGGAAGCAAGCAATTCCTCCAGTAGCAGTGATGAAAGTCTCTCAAGTAGTAGAAGATAAGAAATCCTATTTTTGGCCATAGAAGAGAAAGAATATGCTCCTATTGTTAAAGACCAATACAAAGAGAAAGATTTAGAAAGTGAAGAGGAAGCCATAGTTGACATTGAATAGGAATTGTTGCTCTTGAAGAATTAAAAAGGGTTAGAAATAAGAATTCAATATTGAAGGCTCAAGTACAAGAGGATGAGAAGACAAAGGTAAACTTGTCACAAGAACTCATTGACCTGAAAGTTAAAATTGAAGAGGTAAAGCAAATTGAAGAAGGTATGGTTGAGCAGTTAAAGTCAAAAGAGTTGGAATGTGAAAAGTTGGAACATGAAGTTGTCTCTATAAGGATGGAAGTGGAAGAATATAATGATAAGCTACATGAGTTTGATAAAATCTCAAAAATTGTGACATTATCAAAGCACAAATATCTTTAGTTATAAAGACTGGACTTGGTTTTGAAGAAGGTCAAAAGAAACAAAAGGGAGAGTCAAGCTCAAAGATAAAAGAGGCTTCAAAGAAAATGATTGAAGAGGAGCCTAATACCTATGCTGATGTGTGTAGAAGTGGAAGCATCAAGGAGGATGAAAACAAAGCATCATCAAGGATTAAGATCCATCACAAAAATAATAATGAGCGTACCATGCGGTAATATCCTCCAAGACAATCATACAGGTTTCAATACCTTTTTAATGGTTATTGTTTCTCATGTAACTATTTTGGTCATAAAGCTGTAAATTGTAAGGTCCATGCTATGAATGATTTTGGATTCACCAAGAGGAATTGTGATTCATTTACACCTCTCATGGACCACAATATCATTTGTTACAAATGTAACAATTTTGGGCATACAACTAGATGGTGTAGAACAGTGTTCCCTGAAATTCTGAAGTAAAGCAAAAAGGAGAATGGTCAAAATGTTCAAAATGGTATGATATCCAAATTTTGGAGAAATAAAATGAAACAAGAAGAGGAGCATAGTAATTTGGGGGTTTCACTCCCATATCATAATTGAAGTCTCAAAGAAGAGCCATGAGTTAGGGGCATTGTCAAGTGTCTTATCTTATAAGCCACAAGGAGCCTTTGACATTGATGTCAAAGGGGGAGAGTTTTTAATAAGGGGGAGTAGATTGTGATCCTCTTTAGTAAATATCAGTTTCATTATAGGGTTACCATCAATGACAAAGGGGGATATTGTTGGAAATATTGAGTTTTCATTGATGTCAAAGGCAAAAATATTTTCAAGGATGAAATGTTGATGTCAAAGGTAGAAATATCTTCAAGGTTGAAATGATGAGTTATCATTGAAGTGCAAGGAAAATATCTTAAAAGGTGATTTAATGTTGTCAAAGAAAAAGTGATTTGATATGATTTAATATTTAAATAAATATTTAAATATTAAAGAAGGAGGTTTATATTTAAATAAAAGGATTTAAATATAGTTTAAAAGTTTAAATATTTAAAGTCTAAATATTTAAATGTTGGGCAACCTCCTTAAGAGCACCATGCAAAAGGGAATTAAATATTATGGGTTGACCATGCAAAAGGTTGAAAATTCAAATATTCAAAAAAAATTGGGCTGACTTCATTGGGTACGCATGAAGAAACATATAAATAGAATACCTTAATTCACTTTGAAAAAAATAATGCAATTTAAATAATATCGATCAAGCAGAGAGCAACAACGAGAAGGAGGGAGGAGAGGAGCGTAGGTTTTGGCAATGTCATAGCAAAAAAAGAAACTTTAAACAATGGTTCATTCCACTTCTATCTCAATTGAGCAGTTAGACCAGTTGATAGCCTAGCTCACGCTAGGGCACTGTGTTGCAAGAGGTTAAGGGGTCGAATCTCTTCGACATCATTTTTCTAAAGTGTTGTAGATGGAGCTACGAGGGATTTAAATATTATTTTTGTGCCTTTGGTTCCATATGTTGGGGTAGACCAGTCGGTTGCCTAGCTTGCATGGAGCGCTGTTGTGTAGAAGGCTAAGGGGTCGAATCTCTTTGACATCGTTTTGCTAAAGAATTTTTTCTTATCGTTTAAATTTAAAGTGGGTTTTTATCAAGGGACCCAAAACTTGATTACAACAAGGCAAGAGACTTTTTAACAAGGCCATAGTAAGGTCGTAAGAAATATCAATAGAAAAAACTAGAGGAAAGGCAAAAGGATTGCCTTTCAGGACAGGCTTAAGGAAAGCCTTTCAAGATAGGCTAAAGGATAGCCTTTTAGGATAGGCTTAAGGACAACCTTCCAAGGATGTGGGATAAAAGGAAAACCCACCCTCATACAAATTTGAAAATCCCGCCTAGCAGGAGAAGGAGAAAGCAGGAAATTTAACATTTGAAACTCCTGCCTAGTAATAAGTTTTAACCGTCCAATAGGCAGGAAAACAACCCACAAAAATTTAAAAAATAGAATCCCGCAAAGGGGAAATACAAAAATCAAGAAAAAAACATTAGAAATCCAAGAAACAAAACCAAAAACCCCCTAATCATTAGAAAGGGACCTGAAAACCATCCAAAAAATATAGGGATGCAAAGGAACAACATCCCACACAGGCCTGAAAAAGGTACAACAAACAAGGGACTCCATAGGCCATGAAATCTTATTACAACAAGGAGATCTACTCAAAAGCTGAAGGAGATAGAGATAACATCAGTGCAGAACCATGAGCCATGGGAAAGAGGTGGGGAGGTCCTGGGAACCTCAAAAGAAGGAGCCATGAAGCATGCGCTGCCAATGATAAGTGCGGGACCCCCCTCAAGACCAAAAAAGTAGAAAGAACCTCAAAGCATCCTCCAAAACCACTGACAAATATTTTTAGGGATCCAAAATAGGATGACCAGCAGGAACATAGCAAAAATCAACACAGAGACCCATTCCCAAGCCACAAAAAATGTTGAGAACCCACCACCAAGCCCGCATACGAAAACCCAAAGAGTAGCACCATAGGATTAAGCATGAGGTCTCTTCTCAATCCAAAAAGAAACTATGAAGAGCTGCTCATGAAGACAAACTCCCAATCCACAATGCACTACACCAAAATAACCTATGATCCTCATCTCCAAATAGGACTTTGTAATAAAATGGAACAGAGTAGCAAGCTCTAAGGAAAAGGATTCCTAAAGGAACTCAAAATTCCAAAGGGAGGACCTAGGAAAAATCTGGGGACATCCCAAAAAACCCCAAGGATGTCCTAGTTCATAGGCACCAAAAGGAAACCCCACCAGAAGTAATGGAAATGAGAATACAAAATAATAAGTGACCTCCCACCCCAAGGAGATCATCTACAACACCATATAGCCAATTAGGAAGGGCAAAGGGAGTGCTACGAAACTGGTATAGGATCCAAGGATGTCCTAGAAAACCATAGGGATGTCCCAGATCATAGGCACCAAAAAGAACCCCACCATAAGGCATGGAAAGGGGCATAAAAATGGGTAAGTGACCTCCCCTACAAGGAGATCATCTGTAGCACCAGCAAACCAAGGAAGAAGGGCAAAGGAAGTGTCAGGGAACTAGGACAAGACCAGGGATCTGGGATAGGGCCAGGGATGGGTTGTAGGGAAGTGGAGCTAGTATTGTTGAAGAATTGAAAATAGAGCACCAAAGGAATTAAATATTGTTATGCACATTTTGGTTTCTTGTGCTACGTTAGCGTAGATGGTCACTAGCCAAGTTAGGGTGTTGTGCTTCTAGAGGTCAAGGGATCAAATCCCATCCATGGCTGTGCAAGGTATTTATAAATTTTATTTTATTTGATAAAAGGGGAGAGATAAGGCATGGTATTGGGATTTGATTTTTGAAAATGATAAAAGGGAAGATATAAGGCATAGTATTGTGATTTGATTTTTGTAAATTATAAAAAAGGAGAAATATAAGGTGTAATGCTGTGATTTTATTTTTACAAATTATAAAAGGGGATATATAGGGTGTAATGTTGTGATTTCATTTTTGCAAGGGAGATGTTAGTATAAAGTTCTATTTTTGCAAATCATAAAAAGAGATATAAAGGAGATGTTGTTAGAATAAATTTTTATATTGTAAGTTTCAAAAGGGAGATATAAGGAGTTATTTTTAAGATTTATTGTGTATGTTTTGAAAGAAGTTATAAGGGTTTTAAAGTTGTTGATTTGATATTTAAATTAAGAAGGGAAAAAGAGAATTATTGTCCAAATTTGAAAAGCACATGCAAGAGGAAGATCATCATCACTGAGGTAGATTTGGAGGGCACAAATTTGGAATAATTCAAGGTGTCAAATAAACATATTCACCCAAGCATTCAATTGACAAGGATTAACAATTCAACCATTTCAAGAAGAATGAAAGGTGCACATGATAGTGGAAGAAGAGCAAGGTATTAGCATCTCCAAGTCAACACACAAGTTATCCAATGCTAGACTTGAGCTACCTTTAAAATGTAATAAATGTGAGATATGTAGAAGCGACAGACTTAATGGATGTGAAGAACATATTGGTCATTTGAAGCTTACTACATTAGTGCATATCATTCTCCATATGTTCTTGAATATGTCTAGGTAGAATATGTGTGTATTGCTTTTAGTTGAAGAGGCAAAAAAAAAATTATAGATCAGATTTGTATGATTGGATTTGGAAATAGATGAGCAGTGTTTGTAAGCATATTTGAGCATAGACTATGAGTAGGTTTTGGAGCAGATTAGATCAGTGTTTGTGAGAAGATTTAAGTAGGTTTTGAGAGTAGGTTTTGGAGCAGATTTGAGCAGGTTTTGTGAGTAGGTTTTGGAATAGATTTGATCAGGTTTTATGAACAATTTTTGGAACATATTTGATTAGGTTTTATGAGCAGATTTGAGCAGGTTTTATGAGCAAGTTTTGGAATAAATTTAAGTAGTGTTTGCAAGCAATATTTTAGGACGGACCTGAGTAATGTTTTAACTAGACTTGAGAGAGGGGATTGGTGTCTCCTATGGATTGGTGTCTACAAAATTGAGATGTAATTGGTGTCTCCTATGGATTGGTGTCCACGAAATTTATAGGAGATTGGTGTCTCCTATGGATTAGAGTCCACAAACTTGAGAGGGGATTGGTATCTCCTATGGATTGGTGTCCACAAAAATGTATAGGGGATTGGTGTCTCCTATGTTTTGGAGTCCATGAATTTGTATAGGGGATTGGTGTCTCCTATGAGTTGGTGCCCATGAAATTTTTTGAAAAATATATAAGCAATATTTTGTCATGGTTTTCTCCCAAAAGGGTGTTTCCACATAAACGTTGTGTCTCTCATATGTGTGATGATTTGTGCATTGTTTCATTATTGCATTAATATTATTGTTGTTATCATTTGGATTGAAAAGTAAAATTTTTTATCTTATACTGTTCACCTCCCATCTTAGTATAAGCTTGTATTATTCAATTGGTATCAGAGAGAATTCCATTGTGAATGCCTAACAACTTGAAGGAAGATATTACAAGAACACACATGGCTGGCCAAGAAGGTTTTTCATCAAATAGGGCTCCATTGTTTGATGGGACTAACTATTCTTTATGGAGCATAAGGATGCAAACTTATTTGTTGGCACATGGGTATGATATATGTCAATATATTGACGATGGTTTCACACCACCTACAACTCCTTCCACAGATCGAGATGGCAATAAACCATATGAAAATAATGTTAGGGCAATGAATGCAATATTAAGTAGATTATGTGCATCAAAGTTTGTGAAAGTCATGCAATGCACTTCAGAAAAAGAAATATGGGATAAGTTACAAAGAACATATAAAGGATACGACAAGGTTAAAATGGTAAAACTTCAAACCCATAGGAGGAAGTTTGAAGACTTGAAGATGAAATATGAAGAAGATATTGCCCAATATCTACTGCATGTTTATGATGTTGTCAACACCATTTGTGGACTTGGAGAAAGTTTTGAAAACTCTAAGATTGTTTAGAAAATATTAAGGTCACTTCCCATGAGGTTTGATGCAAAATTTTAAGTAATAGAAGAGATGAAGGATCTTAAAACCGTAAGCATGGATGAGCTACATGGAATTATCATATCTTATAAGATGGATTGAAAAATATCAAACATCTAAATGGAAAGCATCATTTAAAGCTTCAAGGAATACAAAGAATAAGGAACCAAAATCAAGTGAAGAATCAAGCAGTGGATAAGAAACTAAATTTGTGAGAAGAAATAAGAAGGTTCCAATAAAATACAAAGGTATGCATATTATGAAATGTTTTAATTGTGGTAAATTTGGTCACTATGCATCTAATTGTCCATAAGCTAAAAGAAGTAGTAGTTAAGAAGAAAAGGAATATAAGAAAAAGAAATAAATAAAATTTTATCATGAAAAGAAAAACAGGTATGGCATGAGGAAAAGATCTTTCAAAGACATAAGAAGAGTTTCTATGTTGAGGAAGAAAGCAAATTCCTCCAACAACAGTGATGAAAGTCTCTCAAGTAGTGAAAGAGAAGAAATCATATTTTTGGCCATAGAAGAGAAAGAAGATGCTCCTATTTTCAAATACCAAGAAGAAGAGAAAGATTTAGAAAGTGAAGAGGAAGCCACAATTGACATTGAAGAGGAAATTGTTGTTGCTCTTGAAGAGTTGAAAAGGGTTAGAAAGAATAATTCAAGATTGAAGGCTCAAGTACAAGAGGATGAGAAGACAAAGGCAAATTTGTCACAAGAACTCATTGACATGAAAGTTAAAGTTGAAGAGGTAAATAAAATTAAAGGTATGGTTGAGCAGTTAAAGGCAAAAGAGTTGGAATGTGAAAAACTGGAACATGAAGTTGTATCTCTAAGGATGGAAGTGGAAGAATCTAATGATAAGCTACATGGGTTTGAGAAAATATCAAAAATAATGGGTGACATTATCAAAGCATAGAGATCTTCATTTATAAATACTAGACTTGGGTTTGAAGAAGGTCAAAAGAAACAAAAGGGAGAGTCAAGCTCAAAAGGAAAAGAGGCATCAAAGAAAATTATTGAAGAGGAACCTAAGACCTATGTTGATGTGTGTAGAAGTGGAAGCATCAAGGAGGATGAAAATAAAGCATCATCAAGGAACAAGGTCCATCACAAAAACAATAATGAGAGAACCATGTGGTAATATCCTCCAAGGCAATTAGACAAGTTTCAATATCTCTTTAATGGTTATTGTTTCTTATGTAACCATTTTGGTCATAAAGCTATAAATTGTAGGGTTCATGCTATGAATGATTTTGGCTTCACCAAGAGGAATTTCAATTCATTTACACCTCTCATGGACCACAGTATAATTTGTTACAAATGTAATAATTTTGGGTATACAGTTATATGGTGTAGAACAGTGTTCCCTGAACTTTTGAAGTCAAGAAAGAAGGAGAATGGTCAAAATGTTCAAAATGGCATGATATCCAAAGTTTGGAGAAAGAAAATAAAACAAGAAGAGGAGCATAGTAATTTGGGAGTTTCACTCCCATATCATAATTGAAGTCTCAAATAAGAGCAGGGAGTGGGAGGTATTGTCAAGTGTCTTATCTTACAAGACCCAAGGAGCCTTTGCCATTGATTTCAAAGGGGGAGAGTTTTTAGTAAGGGGGAGTAGCTTGTGATCCTGTTCAGTAAAGGTTAGTTTCATTATAGGGTTACCATCAATGACAAAGAGGGAGATTGTTGGAAATATTGAGTTGTCATTGATGTCAAAGGTAGAAATATCTTCAAGGATGAAATGTTGATGTCAAAGGCAGAAATATCTTCAAGGTTGAAATGTTGAGTTATCATTGAAATGCAAGGCAGATATCTTAAAAGGTGATTTAATGTTGTCAAAGTAAAAGTGTTTTTATATGCTTTAATATTTAAATAAATATTTAAATATTAAAAGAGGTTTATATTTAAATCAAAGGATTTAAATATAGTTTAAAAGTTTAAATATTTAAAGTCTAAATATTTAAATATTGGGTGACCTCCTTAAGAGCACCATGCAAAAGGGAATTAAATATTATGGGTCGACCATGCAAAAGGTTGAAAATTCAAATATTCAAAAAATGTTGGGCCAACTTTGTTGGGCGCACATGAAAAAACATATAAATAGAAAATCTTAATTCACTTTAAAAAAACAATGAAATTTGAATAATACCGATCAAGCGAAGAGTGGCAGAGAGAAGGAGGGAGGAGAGGAGCACAGTTTTTGGTAACATCACAGCAAAACAAAAACTTTAAACATTGGTTCCTACCACTTCTATCTCAACCGAGCGGTTAGACCAGCCGGTAGCCTAGCTTGCGCTAGGGCACTGTGTTGCAAGAGGTTAAGGTATCGAATCTCTTCGATGTCGTTTTGCTGAAGTGTTGAAGACAAATATACGAAGGATTTAAATGTTATTTTTGCACCTTTGGTTCCATCCACTGGGGTAGCCCAGTAGGTTGCCTAGCATGCGTGGAGTGCTACTATGCAGGAGGTTAAGGGGTTGAATCTCTTTTATGTTGTTTTGCTAAAGAATTGAAAACAGAGTGCCAAAGTGAAAACACGAGATTTCGGAAACAAAAAGGAAAGACTAAACGAAATCGTATTAAAAGGAAGGAACACAAATGAATGAACACAAGATATAAGAACAATATGAAATGTAGCCCTTTTTTTATTGATATTCTTTTCAATTCGTGTTACAATACGTCTCCTTCCTTTTTAGGGGATAGGAGCGTTAGATATTGTTCTCTACAACTTGTCTCTGAATTCCTTCTTCCGCGTGCCCACATATAAAATGGGCGAACCAAAACGTTGTCGCCGCTTGCATTGACAAAGGTCGATTCCTCGCTGCTCCTTCAATAGACCTGAAATCTGTGTTCAAAGAAACAAACAAAGAATCAGTAGCACCTGTGTATGAAAAATAAAAGATAAATCTAACTATAGCTGAAATGAATCTAAATGCACTAAAAACTTGATAAATGCATAAACATGAAACTAGCTAAAATACTATAAATGAAGTAAAGCGGGGAGGTGCCCGAAGGCAAACCACCCGCGGATAAAACCTTGCTTCGACACCAATCCGCTTGAGATGGGTCCGAAACCTGATGTGATGTGTTGTCGTCAAATTGATAGAATATTGTGGTCAAAAGATTGGGGTTTGGGCGCAAATCGCAAGTAAGTGAATTAACAGCACTTCGTTGCTCAGAATGCTCCTGCTCGGTATATCTTTTGGGTGAGGAAACTCACCATTTTATAGACCCAAGGGGTCTCTTTGAATTAACATGCAAAAGTGTTTCTTTGCATGAATGCTTTTGTTTGTGAAGAGAAGACTTCTTCTTGATCAAGGGCTTCTTAACTGCCTCTGTGCATGTCTTTGTGTGTTTTAGAAAAACTCACTTGCACTCCTATGTCATGCATGAAAAGCCGAGTGGTAGTTCTGAGTTGTCATGCGCTGAGGTCTGACTTTTTGCTGGTCAAACCTGGCATTCGTCCCACCCGAAGCGAGCGCTAGTAATCGTCCCTGGGTGAAACGAGTACAAATCCATACTCGTCCTTGGGTAGGACGAGTACAAATTCGCACTCGTCCCTGGGTGGGACGAATAAGAAATAAAGTGTCTAAAAGGTGCCAAACTGATTTTTGACTTGCAAAACTGTTGTGTAAGTGGTTAGAACCATCTGTTTAACCTCTGGGGGCTACCCTAGGGGCTGTGTGTGTTAATGTGATCAGTGTTTGTAGTCACATAATCGGATTGGTGCTGTTTTGGTGTCTACAGATGCCCCTTTTTGGGAAGCGTTGTGCATGGCACGGCGCCGAGCAAAAATAGATAACCAAAGCACTAATGATTAGGGTTTCTCAGTAACCTAACCAACTCTTGATGCCCCAAGTATGGAAAGGGCATGCATTCTTGAATCCTTGCGTTTGACGAGCTAAGGAATTTGATTTCAAGTATTAACCTATTTTGGTGAGGTGTGACTTGAGCTTGGACATTGATCAGTCATGAATAGGCAAAGGGCGCAACCTTTTATCCACGGGGGAACCTTGTGTTCATGCTTCGGGAATGCCAAGTGTTTGATCAATTTTGTGATAATTGCTTGTTTGCTGCCCCAAGCAGGAGCGTGATTGTCTTTGTCAATGATTCTTTGAATGCATGCTATTGCCGTGATTGGGTGTGTGTTTGTTGATTGGTGACTTAAGTGTGACTACCCCCTCAAGCGACGAATCGATGAAGGAATGACTGACATGAGAAAAGCGACGAGTCGCTTGACCCAAGATGACTTAAGTGAGGGTGCCTTCAGATGTTTGTCCGTTGAATGCGCGAGCGGTTTCTCGATTCTTTTGTGGACCTATTTTTGGTGGGTGTGAACCCATTTTGGGATGCCATTTGGGGGTAACATTGGCGAAAATCCGTCTTCCCGTGGAGCGGTCCGGCTATGGTAGCCTTCTTGGGGAGTAGGATAACGACAAGGTAGACCCCGACATCAATTTTCTTATGCGAAGAGGTTAAGTGCAAGAGCACTTTTGTCCGGCAATTTTTAGTGTTTTTGTTGGCATTTGTCATTTTTATATTTTGGTTGTTTTGTTGTGTTTGTTTGTTTTTTTTTTTTTGGCGTGTTTTTATGTATGTGTTTGATGTATGCAGAGGTGATTATGAATGTGATGTTTTTAATTTGTATGATGTATGGATAGGGAATGAATGAAATGAGGTGTTGATGATGTGTCGATGCACCATAGACTGTACAAGATTTGACTGACTTGCTATACTAATGGGATGACTTTGTGGAATGACTTTGCATGTGATAACTATGTGTTTTTGTATTTTGCATATATTTTGATGGTGATGTACGGAATAAAATGTGACTAGTTGTTTTTAAAATGTAGTTAAGCTTTTCTTAGATTCAGATATTTTAACTAACTAGCCAAGACTGTACATTTATCTCGCAAGACTTTTGAACAAGGTATAAATTCGACTTGAATTTAACCAAGTTATTTCACATCCCTGTGTGTGCAATTGAGTTCGTTTATGTGTTATTCATCAGGATACCGCCAGTGCCGGATGGGCTTTCAACCGAACTCGTATCGAGGATCACCTAATTAGCTCCACTAACTCCTTGATTGTATTTAGTCAGATTTATCCGCGATGCTATCTAGGATACCATAAGCTAGCTCATCCACATGCAAACATTGATCTATACACAAGTTAATGTGACAGATATATCGTCATGCGGGAGGTTTACTATCAGTGACTGATAGGCTATGAACCAAACCGATGCTTGAAGCTTGCCTCATGACCTGTCGAAATGCTGAGAATTCCAGGGATTCAAGTTCGACTCCCTGCTTTTCTTCAAGTGTATTGGGATACTTGCTCTTTATAGTGATAAGATCACTGTTTATTTTGTTTTATTGATGTTTTTTTTTTTTTTTTTTTGAGCAAGGGATAGGGAGTGACGAGAATCACTATTGTACGTGCCTTTTGATGTGTGCACTGTAGGATGTCAATTTTGAATGTTTTGACGTTTTGCAAATTTTTGATGTTTTGCAACTTTTGAGAACTTGGGATTCATGGGGAATTGGGTAGGGAGGATGCTTGTCCTTTTGCCAACTCTCAGCATTCCTAGGGTCATTCGCACGGGGGATAAGCAAGATAGTCGTTTCGCTTATGGTGACCTAGATTACGATGCAGGTTTCATCTTTCGTTCACACAACTTAGGAATTTTTATGTGTGTTAATTTGTGTTGGGACATGACGTAACAAGGTGTGATCCAAGTAAAACTTTCCCGTGTAAAATCTGTTTAACTGTGTGCAGTTTTTGGCTAGAAATTTAAAGACATCTGAATGACGAAAACCCTATATACATTAGGAAACAACTGACTATGCTAAAATAAAAAGGTGATATGTTGGATGTATGCGTTTATGGAAATGGATTTGAGGTGGAAATGATGGAATTGCCAAGTAATGACAGCCTATGGTGCTTTTGACTTGTATGACCTATCGAAGTATGCAAGGGATGGATGCAATGTTTAATGCAACCTATATTTTTGTATTTTGATTTTTATGAAAATGCATGCAAATGTTTTGGTGATTTCGTTTTTTTTTTTTTTATGAGAATGTATGGAAAATGCAAATGTTTTTGTGATTTTGTTTTTTTATGAGAATGCATGTAATTGAAATGCAATTGTTTTTGTGATTTTGATTTTTGTTTTTTTTTTTTTTTTTATGAGTATGCATGGAATTGAAATGCAATTGTTTTTGTAATTTTGATGTGTTATGAGAATGCATGGAATTGAAATGCAAATGTTTTTGTGATTTTGATTTTTGTGTTGTTTTTGTTGATTTTTGAATACTTATGTTGACCAAGCGATTATGGTAACTCTTGGAGCTTTTGGGTTGACCAAGCGATTGTGGTAATCCTTGGAGCTTTTGTCTTGACCAAAGGGTTTATAGATACCTTTGGGGCATTTAGGGTTTGACCAAGCGATTATGATAATCCTTGGAGCTTTTAGGGTGACCAAGTGATTGTGATAATCCTTGGAGCTTTTTGGGATGACCAAGCGATTGCGATAATCCTTGGAGCTTTTTGGGATGACCAAGCGATTGCGATAATCCTTGGAGCTTTTTGGGATGACCAAGAGATTACGATAATCCTTGGAGCTTTTTGGGATGACCAAGAGATTGCGATAATCCTTGGAGCTTTTTGGGATGACCAAGCGATTGCGATAATCCTTGGAGCTTTTTGGGATGACCAAGAGATTGCGATAATCCTTGGAGCTTTTTGGGATGACCAAGAGATTGCGATAATCCTTGGAGCTTTTTGGGATGACCAAGCGATTGCGATAATCCTTGGAGCTTTTTGGGATGACCAAGCGATTGCGATAATCCTTGGAGCTTTTTGGGATGACCAAGAGATTGCGATAATCCTTGGAGCTTTTGGGATGACCAAGAGATTGCGATAATCCTTGGAGCTTTTTGGGGTGACCAAGAGATTGCGATAATCCTTGGAGCTTTTGGTTTGACCAAAGGGTTTATGGACACCTTTGGAGCGTTTGGTTTGACCAAAGGGTTTATGGACACCTTTGGAGCGTTTGGTGTAACCCACTGGCTCTTCAGGGAATAGAGGTACCCCCAGCGTGATGATCTTTGTGCACCGGATCTGGCTCTGTAGGAATTGGCACGAATGGATCGGCCTTATGCACGGATAGGAGGGCAAGGTCCGCCTTCGACACTGATGGTGCTATGATATCTCTGGGTGGAAGGTGCTCGCGATCTTCCCAAAGGAGTGGGATCAACATGTGATGCCAGTGGGTCGGGTCTATGCGCCACTCATGCCCTAGTCTTATGCCTAGTTGGGCCATTAGTTCGTCATGGGTGACAGGGTGATTGTGTCGTCGTGCATGATTGAGATAAGCCATCTCAGTTTCATCTTCGTAATCATTGTCGATGATCCAAAGGCCCTCGTTGGCCTCGATAGCTATCTGCGACATGTTAAGCTCTTCTTGTTCGAGCAGATTGACATGGTCCTGATGGGGTTGTTTCGCGCTTTGCGGGGGGACCTGATTTTTTGGCAA
Source organism: Wollemia nobilis (assembly GCA_028583015.1). Lineage (NCBI taxonomy): Eukaryota > Viridiplantae > Streptophyta > Pinopsida > Araucariales > Araucariaceae > Wollemia > Wollemia nobilis. The sequence continues at coordinate 2,930,238 of JAQPPZ010015413.1, forward strand.
TGGCACGGGCTCGATGGGAGCCTCCAAAGGGAGTAATGTTAGGAGAATTTTGTGATGCTCATCCATGGGGACCACCTGTGAATTAGTGCTGTCAAACTCGAACGGGTCCCATGGCACTATTGCATATGCTGACTCGTCTTTGGCGAGAGAGTCAGGCTTATCGAGAATCTGGTGATTCTGAGATATGGAAGACCTCATCATCAGGTAGCTCTACAACCAGGGGTTGATCCTCTTTGAGAGGAGTTTCACGTGAGTTGGGCTTTTGTGGCCCCAAAATCTTGGTCTCTACTGACTCTAAGTGCTTGGGCAGTGCATTGCTTGTATCGAGGGATTTGAGCTCCTCCTGTTTGATTTGTTCCCGTTGCAAGTTGTGGGAAACTTGATGCCTTGGGAGGGGTGGCTGGATAGCACCCCCCATGCTTTGGTATTTCATTTCAGTCCACTCTTTTTCTAGCTCAGGTTCCTTAGAGGCTTCTTGAAGAATTTTTGGGGGTGGTCCATGAACCTGGGTGGGTGCTTGAAGAAGGCACCCGTCATTGGTCTTAGGATTGGCCTCCCGCTCAAGTCTAGGAGGCGTCGAGGGCAACGTTTGATAAGGTCGTAGAGACCTGTCTTGCACCCAATTGTGTTTCTCATAATGTTTTGTCTTATGCATGCGAGGGGTTGGAGTCTTCGCTTGCATAGTGTGTTGTAACAACTCATCCTCCCGGCGTCGAAGGCACTCTTGATTTAAAAGATATTGTTGCTCTAACTGTTGTTGTTCCAGCTCAAGTATCGTGAGTTGCATCCGACGTGCAATATGCTTGGCAGATTCTAAGATAGTTGGTCCTGTCGTCTCATGTCTAGAAGGCCTAGATGCCTCTCCTAGATATCTATCTCGGTCATGGTGATCCGAGATCTCTATAGGTCGCCTCCCTCTATTGGGGGTAGCGGCATTCCCCTGAGGCTTTGGCCTCAATAGGTAATCCTGAAAGCTAGCAATTGCGGAGGCGTGTTGCTCTTGCGATGTATATTGTTCTTGAGGAAGGTAAGGGTTTTCCTCGTGCTCTCTTTTGTAAGTGAAAGAGGAACGGGAAGAGTTGGCTCGCCCCACCTGAGGAGCCTTGTGCTCTGGATTTGTCCTTGTAGTCCTGACAACTAGAGGGGGTGAAGGAGGGATAGTGTAATCATGTGGTTCCTCCCGTCGAACCCTATGTTGACCTAGTGCTTCATTGCATGGTGACCACTCATAGCGAGCATCTAAGGGAGCTCTCCTACGGATGTACCCCTCATGGGAGGATGCGTGTTGGGTGCTATGTTGAACAGGAGTGCCCCTAGAAGAGGTGCCCCTATAGTCCCTTTTCGTTAAGGTGTGTAGGGGACTGCCTTGTGTGTTAGGTCGCCAAGGTGGTATGACCAAATCTTGGGGACTATAACGGATGCGACTCGTGCCTCCTTGGACATTCCCCACAACATTCGCCCGTGATTGGGCTTGGCTGCAGGTGAGCACCATGACGATGTCTCTCTAAAAACCCTAAAATTGAAAATGAGTCAGATGGGGCCCAAAATTGGTGTGCGCATCCCTCTTATAGTAGATAAGACAAAAATGAAGTTTCAAGTCCTAACTCTAAATACATTAGGAGATATTGACATTCGAACAGCTCAAAAAGTGCAAAAAATTGCGTGCCCAATTTTAAAACCTAATTTTGGGGCACTAGATGATGGAATTTGGCCCCGAAAACTGAGTTTTTTGGGCAAATAGAATTCTAGGGAATTATATTTGTTTAAAAATATCCCAACTAACTCCCTGTAAAATTTCAAGTCAATCGGAGCTACGGTTGAGAAGTTATGGCCCTGGCAAGATGCACTAAAATTTAGGGAAAAATATAAAATTTCCCATATTTTGTTGGATGGTCCTGCATCACTTATGGGAACCTTCAGGGTGCTTTTGGGTTGACCAAAGGGTTCATGGACACCTTTGGGGCATTTTGGAGTGACCAAGCGATTGCGGGAATCCTTGGAGCTTTTTGGAGCGAGTGACAAAATGCGTAGATTTTTATCTTTGTTTATGATTTTTTTTTATTTTTGATTTTTTTTGTCTAAACAGAAAATAGCATACACACACAAGCAATGATTATCTCTTTTAAAGATTAATAGTGTGCCCTAAATCTGGTTTAGTGTGTTTTTGTTGTTTGTTTTGTTTTTGAAGATTTTTGTGAAACGTTTAAATGCAAGTATGAAGGCTCTTATGACTCCCAATATGGTCGCCCCTTCAATATACCATTGCCGGACCGATATACCAACCTCTCTATATACCCGCCCTTACGTGAGGGAGACTATAGGTACGTGAGAGCAGATGATACGTGGAACATAGGCGGTACGGAAGGGGAATCGCTCTGTTTATGACACCTACCATAGAAGACTTATCCTCGCGTGTTGGGAATCACCCCAAGCTACACTCGGTCGGCTTTCATCGGGATTTACGTCTAGCAACAGTCGCGATCGAGGTAATGGATGCAATATATCAAGCCAAAGTGATAATGGAATCCACCTTTGGTCTTGTTCAAGGGTTGGGGTTTTACGACCAACGCCTTGGTTTAAAATGCCTCGTGATGTGTGGGGTTCGTTTTAATTGTGCAAAATTGAAACAGGCAAACGAAAAGAAATCTTTCCCTAAGCCATACAAACTGAAAACCGAGAAAACAGAAAAATAGAAATTTGACGAAGTCTGTAAAAACCCCTACCTCTTCTCTGCCTAACAGGATGTCTCTGATTTGCTCTGAAAATTGCACAAAATTATAATCGTCCCCGGGTGGAGCGAATAACGGACCGTAATCGTCCCGGGGTGGAACGAATAGTTTATTCGTCCCGGGGTGAGAGGAGTACCAATTCTGTAATCGTCACGTGCGGAGACGAATAACAGTCCGAGGTTAAAAAAATAGGTACCTGTAAAAACAAGCAATTTTAGATCAGTAAATTAACCTAAAAAAATAGAGGACAGTCGTCCCACCGTGATCGCCATTGAAAACACGAGATTCCGGAAACAAAAAGGAAAGACTAAACGAAATCGTATTAAAAGGAAGGAACACAAATGAATGAACACAAGATATAAGAACAATATGAAATGTAGCCCTTTTTTTATTGATATTCTTTTCAATTCGTGTTACAATACGTCTCCTTCCTTTTTAGGGGATAGGAGCGTTAGATATTGTTCTCTACAACTTGTCTCTGAATTCCTTCTTCCGCGTGCCCACATATAAAATGGGCGAACCAAAACGTTGTCGCCGCTTGCATTGACAAAGGTCGATTCCTCGCTGCTCCTTCAATAGACCTGAAATCTGTGTTCAAAGAAACAAACAAAGAATCGGTAGCACCTGTGTATGAAAAATAAAAGATAAATCTAACTATAGCTGAAATGAATCTAAATGCACTAAAAACTTGATAAATGCATAAACATGAAACTAGCTAAAATACTATAAATGAAGTAAAGCGGGGAGGTGCCCGAAGGCAAACCACCCGCGGATAAAACCTTGCTTCGACACCAATCCGCTTGAGATGGGTCCGAAACCCGATGTGATGTGTTGTCGTCAAATTGATAGAATATTGTGGTCAAAAGATTGGGGTTTGGGCGCAAATCGCAAGTAAGTGAATTAACGACACTTCGTTGCTCGGAATGCTCCTGCTCGGTATATCTTTTGGGTGAGGAAACTCACCATTTTATAGACCCAAGGGGTCTCTTTGAATTAACATGCAAAAGTGTTTCTTTGCATGAATGCTTTTGTTTGTGAAGAGAAGACTTCTTCTTGATCAAGGGCTTCTTAATTGCCTCTGTGCATGTCTTTGTGTGTTTTAGAAAAACTCACTTGCACTCCTATGTCATGCATGAAAAGCCGAGTGGTAGTTCCGAGTTGTCATGCGCCGAGGTCCGACTTTTGCTTGGTCAAACCCGGCATTCGTCCCACCCAGGAGCGAGCGCTAGTAATCGTCCCTGGGTGAAACGAGTACAAATCCATACTCGTCCTTGGGTAGGACGAGTACAAATTCGCACTCGTCCCTGGGTGGGACGAATAAGAAATAAAGTGTCTAAAAGGTGCCAAACTGATTTTTGACTTGCAAAACTGCTGTGTAAGTGGTTAGAACCACTTGTTTAACCTCTGGGGGCTACCCTGGGGGCTGTGTGTGTTAATGTGATCAGTGTTTGTAGTCACATAATCGGATTGGTGTTGTTTTGGTGTCTACACAAAGGAATTATTGTTTTGTACATTTTGGTTTCATGTGCTATGTTAGCATAGCTGGTCACTAGCCCAAGTTAGGGCGTTGTGCTTTTAGAGGTCAAGGGATCAAATCACATCCGTGAATGTGCAAGGTATTTATAAATTTTGTTTTATTTTATAAAATGGGGGATATAAGGCATAGTATTGTGATTTGATTTTTGCAAATGTTAAAAGGGGAGATATAAGGCATAGTATTGTGATTTGATTTTTGTAAATTATAAAAAATGGGAAATATAAGGTGTAATGTTGTGATTTGATTTTTGCAAATTATAAAAGGGGAGATATAAGGTGTAATGTTGTGATTTAATTTTTTCAAGGGAGATGTTGTTAGTATAAATTTCCTTTTTTTGCAAATCATAAAAATAGATATAAAGAAGATGTTGTTAGAATATAGCTTTATATTGTAAGTTTCAAAAGGGAGATATAAGGATTTATTTTTAAGCTTTATTGTGTATGTTTTGAAATACGTTATAAGGGTGTAAAAGTGGTTGATTTGATATTTAAATTTAGAAGGGAAAAAGAGAATTATTTTCTAGATTTGAAAAGCACATGCAAGAGGAAGATCATCATCACTAAGGCAGATTTGGAGGGCACAAATTTAGAACAAGTCAAGGTGTCAAGTACACATATTCACCCAAGCATTCAATTGACAAGGAAGAACAATTCAGCCATTTCAAGAAGAAGGAAAGGTGCACATGATAGTGGAAGAAGATCAAGGTATTAGCATCTCCAAGTCAACACACAAGTAAGTTATCCAATGCTAGACTTGAGCTACCTTTAAAATGTAATAAATGTGAGATATGTGGAAGAAAAAAACTTAATGAATGTGAAGAACATATTGGTCATTTGAAGCTTACTACATTAGTGCATATCATTATCCATATGTTCTTGAATATGTCTAGGTAGAATATGTGTGTATTGTTGTTAGTTGAATAAGCAAAAAGAAAATTATAGATCAGATTTGTATGATTGTATTTGGGAATAGATGAGCAGTGTTTGTGAGAAGATTTGAGCATAAACTATGAGCAGGTTTTGGAGTAGATTAGAGCAGTGTTTGTGAGAAGATTTACGCAGGTTTTGTGAGCAATTTTTAGAGCATATTTGAGTAGGTTTTGGAACAAATTTGAGCAGGTTTTAAAACATATTTGAGAAGGTTTTGGAGTAGATTTAAGCAGGTTTTGTGAGCAGGTTTTGGAATAGATTTGGGCAGTATTTGTGAGCAGGTTTTTCAGCAAGATTTGAGGATAGACCTGAGCAGAGTTTTGAATAAACTTGAGAGAGGTGATTGGTGTCTCCTGTGGATTTGTGTCCACGAACTTGAGAGGGGATTGGTGTCTCCTATGGATTGGTGTCCATAAAATTGAGAGGGGATTGGTGTCTCCTGTGGATTGGTGTCCACAAACTTGATAGGGGATTTGTGTCTCTTATGAATTGGTGTCCACAAACTTGAGAGAGGATTGGTGTCTCCTATGGATTGGTGTCCATAAAATTGTATAGGGGATTAGTGTCTCCTGTGGATTGGTGTCCATGAACTTGTATAGGGGATTGGTGTCTCTTGTGGGTTTGTGCCCATGAAATTTTTTGAAAAATATATAAGCAATATTTTGTTGTGGTTTTCTCCTAAAAGGGTGTTTCCACGTAAAAGTTGTGTCTCTCATATGTGTGATGATTTGTGCATTGTTTCATTATTGCATTAATATTATTGTTGTTATCATTTGGATTGAAAAGTGAAAAGTTTTATATTATACTATTCACCTCCCCTCTTAGTATAATCTTGTGTTCTTCATCTACAAGGTGCCTATTCCAGGAAAAAAGAGAACAAAGCAACAAGCGAGTGAAATTTAAAATGTAGGAAAGAAAATCTAACTATTCTATCTATGAGTGGTGATGCACCAAATATCTAGATACTCTTTGTGCCATAAAGGATTGAAGTGAACACATGTATAGCAACCAATAATGTATAAGAAACACAGTCTCCTAAAACATGAGTAAAATAGAACATACATATTAGAACTAGAACAAGGATTTTTAATGAAGAACACAAGCTTATACTGAGAGGGGGGGTGAACAGTATAAGACCTCTTTTTAATTTTTCCTTTATACTTCAAAACAGTAAAGCAATATACCCAAAGCAATATCAAATCAATGCACAATATCATCCTCAAAGTGACACCAATTTTAACGTGGTTCACCCAGAATAGCTGGGCTACGTCCACAAAACTTTTGACTAAAAGTTATCTCAAAGTTCTTTGGGAATCCTTCCCAATTACAATGTTTATGAGACTCGGCCCGAAGGAGATACCTTCCCCAAATTAGAATTTATGAGCCTCTGCTCAAATGAGATACCTTCCCCTAATCAGAATTTATGAGCCTCTGCTCAAAGGAGATACCTTCCCCTCTGCTCTAGAAATGATCCCTCAGAAGATCAACTGCCTCTACCTCTTGCCAGCACGTGGAACTCCTTTCCACCGAAGACCTCCTATCCTCAATGCTTAGCCTAAGAGACCTCTACCTTCTATGATCACATCCACAACAGCTCAGTAACCTGTACCAAACACAGTCAATCGGTCTAGTACAAGTCTTCCTCTGTTTGTCAGATTTGTCCAACTCTTGAACAAATCAATCCTCTGCATACAAGCCTTCTCAAATACTTGCCAACTATCCTCAGGTTCTTCTCATAGAACCAATGCAACTTTGTCCTCAAATTCTCTGATAGAACTATCAAACTCATCTCACAAGTCCTCTGCTAGGACCTGTCCAAATCTTCTCACAAGTCCCCACCGAAACCTGTCCAAAAATTGCTCACAAGTCCCCACCGGAACCTGTCCAAAAGCTGCTCATAAGTCCCCACTGGAACCTGTCCAAAAACTTAGCAAGCTCACAAAGAAAAACTTTCTTAGTAGGAAATCACAAAGTTAATTGTTAGAGACCCAATGTGATTTGTCAAACTCATAGAAGCATAAAGAGAATTGTTAGAGACTCAATATGTTCTATACTCAAATCCCAATCTCAAAACTCAACTCAAATCAACTCAGCTCAATCTCAATCTCAAATCTAAAAACTCAACTCAATATCTGAAATGGATAGGATAGAATGTTTTCTTTGAAGAACATGAAACCCCAACAATTGCCAACTATGCAAAGAATCACATAACAATGATACTCATGTTATTTTCACCATCAATTAGGGTTTCAACAACAATGCTCATCAACAAGGCTTAATCAAACAACACCATTCAACTCAACATCAACCTTGAAGCATTCAACCAATCATCACAAGAAAAGGAAACAAGTAGAAATCCTTTTCCCTCCAAAGATATTTGAACAAAATAGCCACCAACACAATATCACCAAATTTAAAGAATAACTTACTCAAATCAACTCAATGGAGTAAGCCCAATATCATGAATCAAGTAAAGCAATAACTTGATCAAACAACCTCTATGGAAGCAACTCAACCATCAAACTCAAAACAGCCAACCAAGGGTTCCACCAACTCAATGCAAGTAGCTAGACTCACAAATATAAACCCTAGTGCACAAAGCTTCCACTATCTCAAACCAGAAATTATGCATTCACCAAAAACTCTCCTTAAGGATAACAATGCATAAGTAGTCTTCAACAAACTAGAAAATAGGATTTACACCTAGCCAAAAGATACCTAGTAGAATACCTTTTCACTCCAACCTTATTTCAGAAAACATACACCAATCATACTCATAAGAAGAATGTGCCCATACCTTATTGGAGTAGAAGATAATTGAACCTTCAAGTTGTCACCACACACAACTCTCAAACTTCCAACCAAGTTAGGGTTAGAATAAAAAGAAATGAGCAATAATATAAACTTCCTTTATTACACCTTTAAGCTCCACTTCTTTAAACACAACCACCATGACATGCCAATAAATCAACAATCACAGACTCACACCTTATACCTCCATTTTTAATTTTAGCATAGCAAAGAATAATCTTAAAAATACATCCAAAGAAATATGCCCTTATTTCTCCTAAGCTTTTATTCAATGCTAATCACAAAAGCCAAAACTCATAAAATTTAATCACACCTTATAAATCACTGTCCAAGAAACTTCGAATTTCGCGGCATAAAGACGTTTTAATAAAAAATTGTGTTACTCTAGCAAAGCACCCCCGCGAGACTCGAAACGGTGACCTCCGCCAATGCAGCGCCCAATAGAAGCCTTCGCTGCCACTAGCCCACGCGGGCTACGAAGTTCACAAGTGAACTTCCCTCCACTTCACCCTCGAAAAAACTCCCGAAGACTTTTCAACCGCACGTGCTTTTAAGACTTCCTTCGATCGCAGCGAATACAGAGTACAAACACCGCAAAATTGCATTCGGGGAATTTCGAATTAATTAGCCTTCCAACCTTAGGAGTTGGAGAATAAATAGTCTCTTCGAAGACACCTTGACGTCGGCGAAAATAAAGACCATTTCGAAATTAATCAAAAATCTTTTCAAAAAGGGTTTAAAAACCCTTAAATAATTTTAATAAATTAAGAATAAAAAAAGGTTTAAAAACCTTTAAGTATTTTTAATAAATTAAAAATAATTTCTCCCTTAATTAATTAAATACTTAATTAATTAAAATCTTGAAGGGTTTTAAATAATAATTAAATAAATAATAAAGAGAACCTCCATTGGTTTTAATAAAAACCATTTAACTTGGTTTTAATAAAAACCCTATCCAACTTGGTTTTAATAAAAACCGGTTTGGTTTTAATGAAAAACCCTTGCCAATGGAATCTCTCCGGATTCTCTTAAAAATATTCTCTTGGAATCTTCCACCTTTGAAGCCAACACATCCTCTTAACATTAATGTCATTTCCTTTTGACATCAATGACAACTCATAGACAAGAAGCTAGGATCTCAAACCCAAAATTGCCAACATTTAATGTGAACTTTAGATTACATACATGCTAAGGAAGGAGGTTTATTAACTAACTAGTCGACAATAAAAGGCTTTATCCAGACTAAGAAGAGAGAATGGAGGAAAACCCCTTAGGAGAATGGATGGATTTTAATGCTAAAAATGAAGAAGAGGAAGATATTTCTAGAAAGAAATGGAGAATTTTTCCCCAATTGTGCAAGAATTCAAAATTGTCAAATTTAAAATTTATTAGGCTAGTCAACATCAACAACAAATTATCTTGAGACCTCATGGATTTATAGCCATAAATACCATTGGTAAATTAAATATCATTGAGCTACTTAATGCTAGGATCTCCATGATTTGATCTTTGGGATATTTTGTTATCAATACCTTGCATTCTATGTTGTCCCTTGGGATGTCCTCCATGTTATCACTTTAATGCTTCAGTTTTCACCTAGGGAATTATGGTCATTTATGGGATTCCAAGTTCAGGACTGGATCATCATCCCTTCCCTTGTCATGTTGGGTTACTCTGATGGTTTTGGTGGTGTTTGGTTCTTGTATTCTCCCATGCTATTAATAAGTTCAAATGGTGAATATGTCCTTCAACATGCCCTTTGAAGGTGATGGTCACCATCTTTCATATTTCTTTTATCTAGTTTTCAAATACTCCTCTTCCACCATGGATCATGAGGAGTCTCTAGAGAGCCAACAATCGTGGAAGTTCAAGGAAGATATTGTAGTTGAAGATTCTTCAAGCTACTATATCTTTCCCTAACCTTCATATATGAAGCCCCTCTTTGGAGAGGGGAGGTGCTTGCCTTGCTATCTCCATATTTGGCCATCTTGAGTCCTTCTCAAATGAGGAATGAACCTTAGTCCCCAATATTAACTAGTGGTGTCTTTTTGGAAATGCAGTAGGGATTAGGGAACACTCTCAATCAAGGAAAGGAACCAAACTCATGGCCTCTGATATATAGGGAGAGAGAAAGGTCATGGGTGTTGGTTGGAGCAAGGGCTTGTTAATATGGGGTCACCTTTAGGGTAGGGGGTTCCAAGTATTAACACAACCTACTTTAGTTGATAACTAATTGGCTAACAACAAAAGGCTTTATCCAAGCTAAGACATAAGAGACAATGAAGGAAAACCCTTTAGGAGAGGGTAGGGTTCCAAGTATTAACACAACCTACTTCAGTTGTAACAAAAGGTTTGGAGTCCTTATTTTGGATCTAATATGGTAGACCAACTAAGTTGCATGACAATGAGAGCTTCAGGTTCAACGCTAGTTGATGATAATGTTTCCTCCTTGGTTGTACTTTTGACGGTAGGTGCTTTAATCAAAATTGCATTTGGAGGTAGGATTTGCTTGGTGTAGTGAACATTCACTACAATTGTTATTTAAAATATTTCTATATTTTTATCATTCTATAAATCTCACAAGAAAAAAATCACTCCATACCCCACAATGATTTTGTCATACATATTTTTTGTTCTTGTTGATGGTTGAAAATGTACGCTTACATCTACACCCACACACAACATCAACATGGGAATCTTCCTCTCGTGGGGGAATACTCGAGAGAAAAATACCTCCAAAGAGAGCCAAATATTGTAAATAAAATAAAAAACTAAACTAACTAAACTTATTGATGGGGAAAAGAGAGAGGGAAAACATAAATAAAAATATCAACGATAGATGGAAAAATAAAAACTAGACTTTTAAACTTACTTATGGGGGAAAAGGGAGAGGGAAATAAAAAATGCAGCAATAACAAAACAACACGAAAATAAAATAAAAATAAATTATTGTGCCAAATAGAAAAATGGTTGATCATTTCACCACAACTGCATGAAAAACATGATGGAAGAATGTAAAACAAATGCCAAAACGAACTGCAGAAGGTAAGGTTAGTATGAATCCATAAAATCATTTTCAAACTAAATATACACAAATGCAGTTGTTTATGTCCTAAATCCGCCCACACAATGCAACACAACAAAATTAAAAAAAATGCCACAACAACCGTAGGAGGTAAGATTTGTTTGAATCCATGAAATTTTCCCAAGCTAAATATACACATAAGTAATCATTTTTGTATTAAATTCGTAGGGTTACACAACTAGCACAAGATGGTAGTAAATCAGCCCACCAGGGCCAAAAGTATGATCCCAAAAAGCCTAAGACCAAAAGCTAAGAGAGTTTACAATGTGCATGCGACGCTATAAAATAGAGCATGTGACTTACATTTTAATTTTAAAATGTGGTAGATGGCAATAATTAAAATTATATGTAGGCTCTACCATTCTCTGACCACCCAGCTATGCAAACTAAACATTTCGTCCTTACTTCCAGCAGTATTAAATTCTTCAAACAACCACGTATATTCAACACTACACCTACATTACAAACCCCTTTGAGATAGTTGGTATTACACCAACCAACTGATATTGCCATGCTGCTAGAGATTTACCCAGATCTTCTATTTTTCCATGTGGATTTATTAACATGATAAGACTACAAACTACGCTACCTACTTGTGTTAGGGTACCTAGGAATAGATATTTTGGGATATATTATTATATTGTATAAGGGTTGGCATGGGCCACACATAACCCAAGGTTGATTGTATTATAATATTATATTATATTATAATATTATATTAGTAGTAGGCTCCCCAAAGTAGAATAAGAAGATGGACATAGAAAAAAGAGATATTTGTCATTGTAATCATCATGGAGATGAATCTTATGTAATCGTCTTTGTCCATGAAGTGGCTTATGAAACTTTGCCCTCCTTGAGTGGCTCTCTCATATTGGGAGATCTTGTGGAGTGATTCCTTCCTTAAGGATTATTATTGGTGTTTCCCTACCTTAAGGGTATTATCTATCTCTCTCTCATTTGTGGATTGTTATTGTGGATAATTATTTTTGGATGAATGATTTGATATTTTTGCATATTGGTGAATGATTTATGTTAATGATAATAAAGTTATGCAACAAGTGGTATTAGAGCAACAATTTTGGAAAAGTGGGGATTATTTTTTGAGGATTGCAAAATTAGGACAATTTTTTTTTTAGAAAAATGTCTCATCTTTTAGGAGCCATATCTCTACAAAATTTTATCCGATTTAGGCAATTCTTGGATCAGTTTGTGCATAATTTTAAGATCTTTAAAATGAGTGGTCATATTAAGGAATTTGAGTAGTATTGAGGGAGATACAACCTTTTGAATTTAGTCATCTGGAATAAGGATAGTGACAAATTTTACAGATTTTTTCTAGAAAAACGTCTCATCTTTCAGAAGCCAAACCTCTACGAAAGTTTATCCGATTTAGGCAATTCTTGGATCAGTTTGTACAGAATTTTAAGAGCTTTAAATGAGTGGTCATATGACGAAATCTAATTAGTATTGAGATAGATACAACCTTTTGAAGTCAACCATATGGAACAAAGGCAGTGACGAATTTTCAAATCGTAAATTTTTTTGGAAGATGAAATTTGTTTAGTTCGGATAAGCAAATCAGTTGCAATTTATTTTATTTGGAAGAAATTTGTAGATCTAGTTCTATGGAATTTTAGCTTCAAATCAGTGGGAAGATTTTTATTTCCATAAAACCCTAGTTTGTGTTAGGGCATGATATATATTGTCAAAAAAAAACTTCGTTTGCATTAGGGCATCAACTATGGAACTCCAAAAATTTTCTAGAGAAGATGATATTGATGTTAGGGATTGGTGGTAAAATTTTAAATCCTTGTATCATTGTTATCCTCTTTGGAAATGTAGTATTTCTTGTTGTCTTAGAGGAGAAGCTCTTCTTTGGTATTGTAAATTTCCTTGCGCCTATAAAGATGAACTAACTTGGGAAACAATGGAGCATGTATTCTTGAGTAGATGGGACCCATATAAAAAGCTAGCTAGTTTGAAGGTCACCATCAAAGGATATGAAGAAAAAATAAACATGCTTCAAAACCAACAATAGGAAATTAACAGAGAGCAGGAATTTCTCAAGAAACATAATGAAGACTATGAGAATAAAATAAAATTACTCAAGGATGAAAAAGAGGAAAATGTCAGGGAAGATAATGAGAGGAATACAGAAAGCACATCTTTGGATTTACAAAAGCAAGAGCAAAATAAAAAAGATTTAAATTCAGTCAAAATTTCTATTTTTCAGGTTCATGGAATCATTCAAAAGGAACAAGTTATTATTTCCATTGACCCTGGTAGCAAATATAATTTTATTAATATTGATTTGATTAAGAATTTGCAAGTTCAAGCAACAAAAATTAAGGACATACAACTAGAGGGTGAGCATGTTCAAATTCTTGAAGATTTGAAGATCACCATGGACAAATATGTTTTACATTTAGATTTCTATGCTTTTGATATGGATGATGAGGATATTGTTCTTTGTTATCCTTGGTTAGATTCTTTGGGTACTGTTAACATTAATGTGCAAAAGAAGTTTATGAAGTTATGGTACAAGAAAAAGAAGATAATATTGCAGGATATTTCTCATCTTAAGGAGCAAGGATCCAAGGAAAATAAAGAAGTGGTTGTAGAAAAACAAATTGAAGAACCTGAAACAAAATCCAAGAAGGCGGTAGCAGCAATAGAGTCCATGGAAGAAGTAGCAACAACTGAGTCCATGGAAATAATAGTAAAAGAGTCCAAGGAAGCGTTGATAGAAGAGCATAAGGACACGCCAAACAAAGAGAAAATGAAAGAACAATGTGTAGAAGAATTTAAAACAATGGAGCCAAATGTTGAGAAGTCAAAGAAGGTAGAACATCAAGTTAAGGTTACACCATATCATCATCCACACCACCATGAGCAACAAAAATATTGGAGGCATGGTTCAAGGTAGCATTATTATGGTTATACATAGAATCATAAGGGCACCAACTATGGCACTGTTTGGTATAAAAAACATAGTGATCTTGGTTTTTAGAACGGATCATTAGCATCAAGGAACAAGTAGACCCATCATTCAAGTTATCAAAATACAACAACAGAAGCGTGGAGCCAATGAAGCAAATTTGGATACTCAAGTAACAAAATGGCATACCAAAATCAACGTGTTTCACTTGTATGGATGGATGATCGAGCAATCAACCTTGGGTTATGTGTAGCCCATGCCAACCCTTATACAATATAATAATATATCCCCAAATATATATTCCTAGGTACCCTAATAGAAGATAATCAGTAGCAGGTAGGGAAGCTACAACAAATACTTGGTGCAATGGTAAGGTTTACAATAGGAAGATAATACTTGTATTTAAGAGTGGAAACTAAAAAAATTGACAATGGAAAGTTGCAGGAGTTTGATCAAAGGAACTCGTAAGAGTTGAGTTCTTTTCAACTCGAGGAGAATGATGTAGAAGCCTGTATTTCGGTGGATCAACTTAGAATTTTACGAGGAGTTGGATAATGACGTGGATAATGGAAGATTTTTTAGTGTGATATCGGGTCCTAATTCCTTCATCTAGTGCCCCAAAAATAGGATTTAGTGTTTTTTTGAAAATCTAGAAGAGTGCATATTTAAAATAACTTCTTATTTAGGCATGGATAAGTGTTGAAATTTTCTAGGAGGCCTACTATGGGAAATGCAATAATGTGTGTTCATTTAGAGGGCTATCTGAGCTTTTTTTGGTTGGCAATAGAAGACGAAATAGCTTTAAAAAATAAAAATAAATATTATAATTTCTTATCTTTAGGGCTTTAAGATTTAGGGTTTATTTTAGGGTTTCTTTTGGGATATATATATTCCCTTAGTATCACATTGTAAAAGAGGTAAAATATAGAAATGAAAAAAAAAACATTTATCAGTTTATTTTCGTCTATTGTAGCTTTTATGTGATTGGGAATTATTTTCGCTTTGTTTCTTTTCATCATAGTTTATGTGATTCGAGGTTCTTGTTCTAAACTCTTGCAGCTAGATTTACACCACTAAATGGCCACTAAGGACGTATTTCACATTAGGTTCACCAAATATGTAGAGGGGAAATTTACCCATTGTAGACGAGTCTTGACAGATCCACTAGGAGCCAAGGTAACCGTGGGGCTATTGTTTCTCTACACTCGGGGATTAGGGATCGAACGGTTCACCAAGAGTGATTTAAGGATTCACTTCAAGTTTGGATTGGAATATTTAATGTTTTTATTGAGCAAAGCACCTAAGTTTGGTCTTGACAAATATCTAAGCTAGAAAGAAAAGGACAACAATGTAGTACAAACAATAATGCAAGCAAAAAAAGTACTATTCCTAGAATGATTCTCGATTTCGATGAAGATTATTTCCAAAAATTGGCAAGAAAACATTTTTTTTTTAAATCTTTTTAGCTACAAGAAACATAGACACGCAACAAAATAGCCTAAAATAGCTATCAGAACACTTACTTAACCTAGTGGTTGATCCTAGCCAAATTTGTGTCCGGTAAGTCCCCACTGTGTATTCGATAAAACTTGAAAATCATAAAAAAATACTTGGAAAATTTGATCAGTATTTGAGGGTTTGCTTAGGCCACTATGTGACTAAACTTGGAAGTTCAATAGTCAAGCCCCCTTTGATCCTTTTAGCTAACCATTAAAAAATGAAAAATGATAGTGACCTTTTTGGGAATAAGCAAAACAAGATATAACAAGCATGAAATAATGAAAACAAAATGTAAATAGAATGGATGCAATGGAGAACAAGTATGCAAATGATAACTAGGGTTTTGGGAGCAAAGAATTGCCCCCAAACTATTATGATCTAATTTGCACCCCATAATTAGCGATTACAAATTCAAAAACAGAGAAGATGACAAAACCAATAGTTTCGTTGAATTCATGCCCCATAAAATGTGGGGCATAAATTCATATAAGGGTATTTTAAAACTAATTTATGAATGTAAAATGCAATGAACAACTAAGAACTTATGATATAATGAAATAATGCACAAAAGAAACTTGATAAGCCCATGGAGGAAGCAAGAGTAAAGGCAACAACCAAGGTAGAAGATCTTTTCTCCTTCTCTAGAAGAAAAATGATGTGCACAATCTATCATAAAGTCATATCCACAACAACAAATCACAAGAGGCACATGAAATAAGAGCACTAGAGCATTCCAAAAACATCAAGTCTTGAGAGCAGTAGAATAAGATTTATTTCAGCTGAGATTTCCTGTCTAGGGGGAAAGGGAGTCCAAATCCTTTTATTTATAGGAGGTTTGGAGGGATTTAGGCAAGAAAACAAAACTCAAACTTGGCTAAGAACTAAGGTCACAAAGGTTGACAAAAAACTTGGGCTTTTCAAGAGAAAAATCCTAAAATTATCAATTTCATGCCCTGTCTTAGACGACCACGAATTCAGCAAGGTTAGAAGAAAAAACCAAACAAAAGAGGAAAGAAAAGCTCAAAAATTGCCCTAGAAACTTTGAGTCACTTCTTAAGGTTCTAAGAGAAAAGTGACTCCTTTGGATGGGTCAATTTTCCATGTCTATACTTCCTTTGATTGAAAAAAGAAACCTATCCATCCTCTTGCAAGTAAGTGAAAAATTGACCCATATCCTAAACTTGGGACCCATACCTTCTACATAAACTTATTTAGTATATTATCAACTATTTGATGTCCATGAAACTTCCCAATAAGGGCCTTCCCCAAAAACTCTAAAACTTGTTCCATCCTCAAGTCTTCCCCAAGTATCATTCTAATCTTCGATCTCTTTTTAACCACTTTGTGTGCCTTGTGCACTTTAGTAACCAGAGTTGTAGTCTGTGTTGATTGAAAGTTTGGATTCACTCCACTTAGGGCCTCTAAATCAAGACATTTACAAATAAAATCATAACTAAACAAAGGAAACTCTATCAGACAAAGTGAGTTTGGGTTGTTTGGATCCTGCTCAAGTTTTCTTTTCTCGTAATAAAATACTTGATCATTCATTAGACCCATCACTTGAGTAGAGTGTTCTAAGACACCCGAGAGTGAGTAGTCAATAGGACAACCAACCTTATCTGAACCTACTAACATAGACTCCCCTCTATCCACTAAATTTTGATGACCTACAACCTTATTTTGGCCACTCAAAAATCACAAGGACCCCCAATTCTTAACTTCTAAGTCTTGTCCAAAAATGGGACCCCTAACCCTTGGAGTTGGAAATATGCGTTGCCCCTCAAAGAGGTCGTTCGAGAAGTTCAAATGTTCCTCTTCATTCTCCATCAAAACAAGAAACCAATTTCCTAAGCTATACTACCATTTTAAAAATACCAAATAAAACCAAAGGTTGATATTTTACCTCTGCAAACCCTAGCTTTGTTGCATGTACTTCATGATTCCAATTGACAAGCTTTTTCAAAGAACCATTCACATGCACAAAAATATTCCTCCCTATCAAAGTAACTCTTTTCACCTTTTGCATGCTCTAATTCTAGAAAGAAAGCTGCCCACCCTTCATTTTCTTCACATGAACAAATTTGAGCACACTTCAGTTCTGAAAAAAATGCTTATGCTTCTTGTGTCATTTTTTTAAAGATATCAATTAAGAACTAGACCCACCTTCATTTTATTCACATGAATAGATCTAAGCACATTCTAGTTTCAAGAAAAATAAAATACTATCACTTCTTGTGTTTTTTAAATTTTCTTTGTGTTTCACTTTGTAAATCCTAGCTTTGCCGCATGCACTCCACGATTCTAGCCAAAAAAATTCTTTAAACTATCATTCACATGCACATTAATATTACTCCTTAGTAAAGTAACTCCTTTCACCCCTTCGATTGGATTCCTTTGTGCTTCACTACATGCACTTCATGATTCCAGCTAACAAACTTCTTCCAAACAAAATTTAAATGTAAGAAAGAGGAATGCTTACCTCCTTCACAATCCGGGCTTTCATTAAAATTGTAAATGGGTCCACATTGTACTTTCTCATTCCTTATATCCTTCTTTTTTTCTTCTAATAGTTGATCAAAGTGACCTATGGTGGCCTCTACCAAATGATGTTGTAGATAAGATTTCTTTACCTTTTTATTTGGAGTGGAATATCCTTTGATCTAATCTAAGATTTTATCACTTGTATGATTTCTTGATTTGCCTTGAAGTTTATCTCATTACCATTTTTTTTCTCTTTTTTCATAGTTTTCACTTTGCGAACTCTTGCCATGTGTTTAGTCTCTTGATTTAGATTTAATCTTAATGGATTGTGACATAGGTTTTGAAATATCCATAGCAACACATATTTGGGTATATATAGCATGCTTTCGCTCCTTAATAGTTAGTCATTCCTTGATGAATTCCCCTAAGAAATTTCCACTATTCTTCAAAACATACTTATTGATAAGCTGATATGGAAGTCCAAAAAGACTAACCCACATTGAAAGCTTCTTAATAATTTCTATGTCAACAAAAAAATGTCCATTCCATGGTCTTAAATAAAGGGCATCTCTCTCCCTAAACCATGGGCCACCACCAATTATTTTATCCCTGATTTATGAACTAGAAATGATGATGAGAAAAAAACCTTTAGGAAGAAAAGACAAACTAATTTTAATTCAATTCCCACTTCCTCTTGATCCAATTTTGAATCTTATTAAACCACGACCAAGATCTACAAAACTTATAAATTAACCCTCTACTTTTAAGAATCGTTATATCATGCTCAATCATCTCATCCTTGAAAGTCACTTCTAGTGTAACATTGGCTATTGAGATTGTACTTGCCATGTATTTGCTCTTTCACTAATCTCCAACTAGGGCATCTTGACTTTCAAATATGACTATCTTTCCATACTAGCTAGCGGGGTTCCCTTCAAACTCACACTCGCTTTTGGCTTACATTCCTTCCTGGCTCACACTCACTCCTATTTGTTCTTTCCTCTGACATTCCTATGTTTTTGTGAATTTTTGAAAACAATGTTTAATGTATTTGTGATAACAATTTGAAGCATTAATGCACTTTGGATGAACCCGTTGCTCTTTTGCCATAACTGAAGACCTATGGCTTCGATATTGGTTCCCTCTAGTTTGTTTTGTACCTCCATTATCATTCAACTTGTGTGGGGTTAGGTGTTCCTCTACACTGCTCTTCTATGAAAGTAATTACACCACCAAATTTTTAAAGATCCCATCTATATTACATGGTAACCATATAATAATATTAACTTGAGAATCATGCATGTATGACTTAAAAGATTCACGAAACTTCTCCTCAAAATTTATAAATAAATAATATAATTTAATAAAAAATACAATTTAAACTAATATAATTTAATCAAATATCTAGAGAACTTTAACCTCTTCCTAGCTAGATAATCTTATTTGGTAAGACTAAAGACTTCTTGCAAGTTAGTCTTACCAAACAATATATGTAAGATTATCTAGCTAGGAAGAAATTAAAGTTCTCTAGATATTTGATTAAATTATATTAGTTTAAATGATCCGTGTGATGTGGTTTACTGGTAAGGACATCACTTGCATTATCGGTGATGTGACCTGGGTTCAATCCCCACGACGGATATGTATATGTATAAGAAGTATTTACTCAATTAAAAAAAATATAATTATTTAAAAAAAGAAGAAAAGCACCTAGGGTGCAGTGCAACGGTTCGGGCTTTGGCTCTTCTTTGGAAGGTTCAAGGTTCAAACCGTGGCGTGGGCGAGTGTGTGAGGGGTGGGTGTGTGATGTCTTTGTGTTAAATTCCCTATTGATAAGTATAGCTCACCCTGTACGTCGGTCATAGGGTTTCTCACAATAACCAAACCAAAAAATAAAATAAAATTTAATCAATTAAATTAATATTATTTAATAAAAAATATTATATTTTAAACTATTTATTTATTTATATTTATGCTAAGCACATACTTAAACTTTAAGTATCAAGGATGCCACTTGCATTATGGGTGATGTGACCTAGGTTCAAACCCCATGGTGGATGTGTATAAGAAATATTATAAAAAAAAAAAAAAAATTAAGTATCAAAGGACTTTGACCTCTTCACGATAAACTCACCACTTACAACTTTCACCATCAACATTCATAAGCCTAATGTCAACTTTCATATTAAAAATTAATTAATATGCCATAAGGTCTGTAAAACCCCTCTTTAAAGAAATTAAAGATTAATTTTTCACACTCCACAAGGTATTTTTTTATATATAAGGGAATCTGCTACATCCACATCTACAGTCCTTTTCTATTATTAAGAGGGTTTAAATGTTGGGGGGTCAGCTATAACACCTATTTCATTCATTTTCAGCTATAACACCTATTTCATTCATTGTTGTTTAAACCAGTGTGACTACCTGCAGTCTTGGGGCTAATGTGCATCCAGTGGATTCAGCTCAGACTACTTATTTTATTTATTTATTAATTTTTTTTTAGTAATATTTCTTATACACATCCACCATGAGGATTGAACCCGGGTCACATCACCGACAATGTAAGTGGCATCCTTGCAGACCACACTCGTGCATCCAGTGGATTCAGCTCAGACTACTTATTTTATTTATTTATTTATTTATTTTTTTTGAGTAATACTTCTTATGCACATCCACATGAGGATTGAACCCGGGTCACAATCACAGACAATGAAGTGGCATCCTTGCGGACCACACTCACTAAGATGCAGACTACTAGCTTTACAAACAAACATCCTTTGATTTGAACCTAAATCTTTTCTTAATAAACACCAAAAACTTATCAAACTACCCAAAAACTTAAAAACTCAAAAAAAAATCTTATATCCATGTGCATAACCCAATCTCATCCCATGTACTCTAAGTTTGCAGACCGAACAAAGTATTTATCTCGCGGTGGGTGAAGAAACCAAAGTTCCCAGCACATCTAAAGTCTACGTGATGCTTGGTTTCCCTTAATATCCCTCCTCATATGACCAGCCTCTGAGGAAACCTGCTCCTGAGTTCTACTCATAACACCAACAAGCCAAAACTCCTAAACCTGCCTGTGACCTGCTGACACTGATGGCGCCTTTCATTCTCTGTAACACCCCATCCCACCATGTGGGTACCCATTACATCCCTTCCCTCCATGTGGGGCTCTCTCATGTGACCTTATGTCACCTGTCAAATTCGAATACAGACACCCCACCTAGTTGCATATTGATCAAGCGCTTGGGTGTTAATAGGCCAAGCCATCCCAAGCTTAGGGGCTTTGTGGGTGCTCCATCTCCATTGGTAAACCACAGGCTGAGGAAACCGAGAAAGATTTCTGTAAGCATGGGGGACTCTGTGGCTCTCAAGGACAAGGGAGATTTGAGAGTTTTTGAAAATGGCAATGACCTGGCAGCCAGCCTGGCAGAGTATGTTGCTGGATTGTCTGAGTCAGCAATCAAGGAGAGAGGGGCTTTTTCGGTACTCTTGTCTGGGGGATCCCTCATCAATGCACTCAGGTTTGTTTCTGCCTTGTCACTCTGTAGTTGAACTTGATATGATCATTTTCAAGTGATAGGAAAGATTGATTTTAAGTTTCCAGGTTAACCAGGAGGTTTGTTGTTGTATGGGAGATTATGTGGGTTAAAGAGAAGTTTTCAAGTATTCATGTAATCACCATTTTCAAATGGTAACGAAGGTTGGTTTTTGGATTTCAATCTGCATAGCCTTATTATTGGTGTACCAGTTTTTGTTTTGTGGGTTACAATAGAAGTTTCCATTACCATTAGTTGTCTACCCCTTTGTGTTTAGAACCTGTGGTCAAATTCCTTATCGTCCATAAATTGAATCTTGTTGATATGCCTGAAGGCGAGGTATAAAGATAAATGTGAATTTTCAATCCGACGAGCATTGTTAAAGATGGATTTTCAACTTATAGAATGGTGAAGTATTGGGTACTCTAAGAGGTCCAACCTTCAAATTCAAAGGGGTAAGTTATGTATGGCTTGTAGTCGGATGGCACATGAGTACCTCCCTTCACCTTTCACGCATAGTGGATCAAGAAGAAGTACATTATAGTCTGATATGCTAGTGGACCTTTTACGTTGCGTTACTTTACTTAACCAGCAATCCTAATGGAGACATGAGACGCCTGCTGCTCCCAAGGTACGAAATTAGATTCTCTTATATGTTGTTCAAATTTGGTATGTAAAACTAAATGTACAACTTAACCAGCACCTGTAATTGACATATGAGTCCCCTTTACTTGGAAGGCATTATTTCAGTTTACCTCATATGTTGTTCAAATTTTGTACATCCTCAGATTTCAAAGCACATGGTAAATTGGGCTTTGCCAATCCATTAAAGGCTGAGGTAGTTTAAGATTCATTTTATAGGACTATTACTTGGGAGCATGGAGATCAGCAACCATCAATGTCTACGCTTGGTATGAAGAATTGTCCTGTCCTAAACTTTATGGCTACTCGTTACTGTATCTCCCATTTAGACCAGATTCACAGTCCACTTATTCTGGCCGGTTTTCAAAGGGCTACTTTTTAGTATCTCTAGCCTGCCTTATCTGCTGCCTTACTGGATATATCTTGTTTCAGTTCATTGTTTGTAAACACTTTATTTCCTTCAGCTTTCTTGGTTTGGAATTTGCTTATGTTCTTTTAAATGGGTTATACGGATTGAAACGGCCCACCCGTATTACATCATGACCACATAGCTGTATTACAACAGCTTGACAATAATGAATGTACCATTTGACAAGATTCAAGCCCCAGTCTTCTAACCAATTAAGCTAATTCCATTTAATTTGCTTCTGTTAACCTTAGTCCTTAGGACCACTATGATTGTTTTGCATTTTATGGCCTTGAATTTACCAGACCTGTCTAGGTTTACCCATTTGTGTTTTGGTTTTCTATTTGCTTCTTTTGCTTCCATTTTGGGATCTATTGGAGTCCCTTTTTGCACGCCTAATTTGCCATGATTTGAACTTATGCACTTTTGGGATCTCATTGACCTACTATATCCATATCAATTTAGGTTCTTTCTTGTTTCTTTTTGCAACAGGTCTTATTAGTCCTATGTGTCATGTTACATTTCAGGTTTTATGCAGGTCCTTTGATTCCAAAGGATTATTGCATTTCCTCCATTACGCCACTAAAAAGTACAGATTACAGAAAGTTTTTGTTAGTGTCGCAACAATGCTCTTGTATGGTTTGCTTTACAACATATGTTTGGAATAATTAAGCCAGTATTCAATTCCAGGCCAGTTGTTTTGGTGTCCAATAACCTACAAGCATGTTTATGTGCCCATGGTTTTCTTCAAGTTTGAAAGATTTGTGAAATCCTATGAATTGGTTCAAAGGGCATTGGTGGAACAGTGAAGTTGGGGCTTTTGTTGCAGAAAGATCAAAGAAAAAATAGGAAACATTTTTCATATAATTGCATATTTTTGGGTGTGATGTTTGCACAGTTTGGTTCAGTTCTCGACATTGCAAGGTCCAGGCAAAATATTAGTGGTTAATGATCACCAATTGCCTATTTTAAAATTTTCTTTTCAAAAATATTTCCAATTGAAACTGGAATCATACCTTCTAAAACATTTTTCGCGTTGAGAATTTGCTAAGTTCCACCAATGGCCACGAAAAAATGTGGAGACATGAGAAGGGTATGCATGGATATCCCCCCAAATTGTAGGAAAAGGGAGATAGCAAAGGGGGGAGTTGTACAAAAGACAGAAATTACATGTTTTATAAGCACATGGTTCATTTCTACTACAGATTATGCATGGGTGAGAGGGGGGAGTTGTACAAAAAGATAGAAATTACATGTTTTATAAGCACATGGTTCATTTCTACTACAGATTACGCATGGGTGAGAGGGGGAGTTGTACAAAAAGATAGAAATTACATGTTTTATAAGCACATGGTTCATTTCTACTACAGATTATGCATGGGTGAGAAGTTTCAGCAAAAACAATGAGGTTCATGCGCATTTGTGGTGATTACATGAACAATATGAACTACACTTGAAAATACATGGCTATTAAAAATATTGCTTGAATGGCAAAGGAAGGGGGTGCCTCCCTATAGGAAGGGATGATGGCACAAGTACTTGCAGGTTCCTAGTCTAGGGATGTGTGTTTATGGAACATAGAAAAGTTGTCCAAATTTTTTTTTGGTACAAAATGCTTACAATTTTAAAAATTGTTTCTAAATTTTCATCAAACATAAAAAAATTGGAATTTATTACTAATTTTTTTTTTAGGATTTTTGAACTTTTAAAAATCTATAATTTGTTGTTTTTTCAAAAAACAAAATTTAAAGCAACGCATTTAAGTACCTGTTTGGGGCATTATTCTGAACACTCTTTTCTGACTTTCACAGAATTTAAGATGCATGCTTGTTTACCTGAATGTTTGGAACAATGTCTAAACATGTGTTATGATAACCTTTGAACTAAAATCAGGAAATTGACTGAACTTCCATATCTCAATGCTATTGATTGGGGAAGATGGCATGTACTTTGGGCAGATGAGAGAGTGGTGGCAAAAGATCATCCAGACAGCAATTACAAGTTAGCATATGATAACTTTCTTTGTAAGGTAAATATTGTCTTCCAATCCTTT
Source organism: Wollemia nobilis (assembly GCA_028583015.1). NCBI lineage: Eukaryota > Viridiplantae > Streptophyta > Pinopsida > Araucariales > Araucariaceae > Wollemia > Wollemia nobilis. The sequence goes on from JAQPPZ010015413.1 coordinate 2,954,897, forward strand.
AATTAAAGAAAAAGATCATATGATCGTTGTTTGAACAGTTTGAGAGACTTAATGTCATGATGTGCTTATCTTATCGCTTGTGGGCCTGGATAGCAAAATAAGACAGGTATACTGAAATGTAGGTACAAATGAAGTTATATTTGTAATGACATCTTTGTGTCCAACTTCTTGTGCATTCAGAGTTTATGTGAACACTGGAAACCACCTATAGCAGTCTTTTGAGATGTATTTTGGCCAGATTTTCTTTGTCAAGGTATCATATAATATGCATGTGTCAGACATGCTCTAATCTACTTTGTAACTTTTTATATGACTCTGATTTCAGGTGCCAGTTGTGACAGGTCGTGTTTATTCACTAAATGATTCCCTTTCTGCAGAGGCTGCTGCAGAAGATTATGATACTGGATTGAGGCAGCTTGTGAAGACAGGGGTTGTAGATATGTCAAAAAATGGTGACTTCCCAAAGTTTGACCTTATACTTTTGGGAATGGGTCCTGATGGCCACATTGCATCTCTCTTCCCTGGTCATCCTCTTCTTAATGAAATGAAGAAATGGATCACTTTTATAACGGACTCGCCAAAGCCTCCTCCAGAAAGAATAACAGTTACTTTACCAGTAATTAACTCAGCTGCCAATGTTGCAGTGGTTGCAACTGGAGCTGGTAAAGCAGAGACACTCAAGAGGGTGTTGGGTGGTGAGCAGCATGATGAGTTGTTGCCAGTTCAGATGGTTTCTCCTGCAGATGGGAAATTAACATGGTTCACTGATAAAGAGGCAGCCGCAAAGATTATCAGCTGAGCACTGTGAACAGTCTCTGCGCTGAATCAAGTCTTTTGTCAATATTGTGGTCGTTGCATTTTCTTCCACGTCTTTTTTTTTTGTTAAGATGGAGAGAGAGTCTTCCATAAATAAGGAGAGATCAATAGGTAGGTGTCATAAGTGTCCAAAAATTTCCTCAAAAGTAATCTGTGATCTGTTTGAATGGAGAAATATAGTAGTCAAGGTTCTACAACACTTGTAGAAAGGTTCTACAACACTTAATTTCTACAAATGAAAGCCTTGTTTAACCTTAGTTTTGAGGGTAACTTTCAAATAAATGCAAGCAAATAGTTTATAATTTAGTTCAGAGAAAATTAATGAAGACTGTCTATACAATTGCTTTGTTCACAGTTAAAAGCCAGGAAGTTGGACTTGGTACTTGTTCATTCTGCTGTCTTTACAACTTATCATCTGTTTCCTCTGTGCTTCTCAGGTCTGGGAATTGTTAATCAGAAAACAGTATATGTCAGATGCGTTAAATGAATTCAACCTCTTTCTAAGCCGAGATTGCTTCTCTTCATTCTTATCATGCCATAGTGTTTTGTTTTGCTGTTTTAATCCAAATGAAATATTGAGCTATCTTGTCATTTTTCCAATATATTGTTCTAGATGGTTCTGTAATGAAATCTACAAGTTGCAGATATCGTTTGATAATATTCTAATAAATCTGGAAATATGAATAATACTGTATGTGTATCCAAGAATTAGATGAAGGGGGATAAGTATGAAGGCTGCCTTTTGAAGTCCAAATAAGTCTTGTAACTAAGACGAAGGAAACCCAAAAGATCGCTAGTCTCTTTATAGTTTGGATTCTACCATAGATCCTAGAAATGATTCATCCATGGTAGGGAGAGATTCATCTTGCTGCCTGCTTTCCCCTAGATTTTGCTGTAGCATATGGTGAATTTGGTCATATTAGCGAGAGTTGAATCTCAAGCTATGAACTGGATTGCATAAGTAGTAGAGGCTATTTGACATCATTATAGGTTTTTATTATTTGCAACTAGTTTGTCATTGTATCTGAAAGTGAGATTCCAAAGATACAAGAATTTCAACGATGCCAGCTAGCTGAGGTAAAGGACAGTGTCACTTGGAACAAATATTGTCAATGCCAATGCCATGAAAGGCTAAATGTATTTTTTGAAAATTGGTTGCCTGTTCTTTCAGACTTTACTTGTTCTGAATTTGCAAAGCACCAAGACAAACCAGTTCTTTCAAGTTCTCTAAAAGGAAGAAAGATTGGACTTACATTCATAAAATAAATAATGGTAGTATTTGATGAAGAACAACCAACCAATACATGTTGATATCTTGATGTTTTAAGATACCTTCTATTTTAGTTTTTATTGCACTTTACTACGTTGTCTTTCTGTCAAACAGAATTCTTACATATTTAAATATTTGTTTGAATTATAGCTTTTCCAAATTTTAAATATTTGTTTGAATTATAGCTTTTCCAATTTTTAAATATTTGTTTGAATTATAGTTTTTCCAATTTTTGAGTTTAGTGAAAACATATGCAAGGAATTTTTGAATTTTCCTTGGGGAAGGAACACAAGACTTGCATCTCACTACTTGCAGTTGGTGATAAATTTTCCCCTGGATTTTTTGATAGGTTACCCTTGGACTTGTTAAATGTATTGAATTATATTTGCATAGTTGAATTGTAAATGCAACACTGCTAGCGAAAACACATACAAGCAATTTTGAATTTTTGAATTCTTCTTGGGGAAGGAACTCAAGACCGGCATCTCATTACTTGGAGTTGGTGATAATTTTTCCCCTGGATTGTTTTGATAGCTTACTCTTTTTTTTTTTTTGTTAGCGGAGGAGTTAAATTATATTTGCATAGTTGAATTGTAAATGCAAAGCTGCTAGTGAAAACATATGCAAGCAATTTTGAATTCTTTTGGGGAAGGAACTTAAGACTTGCAGTTAGTGATATTTTCCCCTGGATTTTTTTGATAGGTTACCCATTTTTGTTAGTGGAGATGTTAAATGTATTGAATTATATTTGCATAGTGGAATTCTAAATTCAATGTAGCTATTATACTGTGATTTTTCAAATCAACGAATCAAATCTTCTATACCATACAACAAATCAAATCTTCTTATACCATATGTAGATGTATTTGGATATGGACAAAGTATCACACTCATATTTTTGCTTGCTGCTTGTTAAAGTTAAGTCTCTTACCCACAGGAGATAGCTTGTCGCAAATTCTGAGACATTGTATTTGGATATGGACAAAGTGTCACACTCATATTTTTGCTTGCTGCTTGTGAAAGTTAAGTCACTTTACCCACAGGAGATAGCTTGCACATTCTGAGACATTATATTTGGATATGGACAAAGTGTCACACTCATATTTTTGCTTGCTGCTTGTTAAAGTTAAGTCTCTTTACCCACAGGAGATAGCTTGCAAATTCTGAGACATTGTATTTGGATATGGACACTGTGTCACACTCACATTTTTGCTTGCTGCTTGTTAAAGTTAAGTCTCTTTACCCACAGGAGATAGCTAGCTCTCAAATTCTGAGACATTGAGCTGTGCAAGTCTACAATATCTGGGTATTGAATGATTTAAAAGTGGACTCTTTATGGGAAGACATGAAACATGTGGAAGAACGTTCATTTGGGCTGAAATTTCCGCTATCAAAAGTTGAGAGCTAAAGCACTTTGCAAGGTCAGATCCCGTGCAACTCTAAGAAGAAAATTGATGATAAAATATAAAATTCCCAAGGTTCATCCGGGGAGCCCCTTCAGTTAATAATAGGGATATATTCTTATGGAACATTTATGGATTGAGAATTGAAAAGGCAATTTTGAAGGCTTTCCTTGAGAATTCAGTTGCCTCGGTACAATATTATTGATATTATCTTACTTCAGTTGCCTCAGTACAATATTATTGATATTATCTTACTTCTAGAGACGAGTTGTCATTGTAATACCTTTTCATAGTTTTACTTGTACCATTGGTCATTCTTCACAAGGTTATCAAATGATATTGAGAGTGAGAATGGTTTAGTTGGAGGGTTCTTCTTAGGCATACATTCAAAAGGCTCCTCCATTCTTTTGGTTGATGGTCAAGGACGATTAGGTGGGTTTACCATAAGTTTTAGTGCAAATGATATTGAGAGTGAGAATGGTTTAGTTGAGGGTATTTCATATGTTAGGTATACATATAAAGGCTCCTCCATTCTTTTGGTCGATGGTCACTGATTATTAGGTGGGTTTACCCAATATTTTCTAGTGCAATGACCTGATCAAGGTAATTAATATTTATGATCCAAAATTTTTATGAACTAAGGTCAAGGATGATTAGGTGGGTTTATCCAATATTTTTTAGTGCAATGGTAATCAATATTGATGTTCCAAAACGTTCCAAGTAATGAAGAATGGCAAGGATGATTTGGTGGGTTTACCCAATATTTGTTTTTAGTGCAATGACTTGATCAAGGTAATTATCATTTATGTTTCAAAATCTTTTAAGTTATAAAGAAATCTTAGTCCCCAAGGGTTAGGTGGATTGGTAAGTTAGGTGGATTGGTAAGTGCTTGTTTGGCCAGACATTTACCAAGAAGACACCTAAGTTCAAACCTCGAGGGCAGCCTGTTTGCAAAGGTAGTAGTCTGATCTGAATCCTTTGAGTACGCGCTAGATCGACGATGACGGTACGAATCCTAAGCGATCGGTGGTCCCTTCACGTCGGGTCAACAATAATGAAGCAGAATAGGTTTGGTGTAAGCATCCCCTGTGGTTTGAACCTTGCACTTGTCAGTTACTAAAAATAGTGTGGTTGTGACCAACTCTATAATGTAAGTGAAAAAAAAGAAGAAACTCTGGCTTTGACTTATGTTCAAAGCTCACAAGTTTTCCATCATTGGAAAAGCTGCTTCAATTATTAAATTAGGGTCTTGGTGAATTTTAGACAACACTACAATCTTTTTGATGTCTTGTTGCAATTGTAAGTTTGCATGGACCAACCAATGTTAGAGAGATTACTTTTATTAGAGAATAAAAATGAGATGAGAAACATTTTTGTTAAATAGGAACTAATAAAGATGATAAGATGATTGAATTGAGGAAATGTAATGCTTTTATATGGGTTCAAGGTGGTGAGGAATACAACGGTCGGCCTTGGCTGTGTTAGAAAATAATATTAGAATATTTTTAATGACCAAAATAAAGTCGATCTATGGGTTAATTAGAAAAAATGCTAAAGTAGTGATGCACTGATTTAAACATTCTAACATCTTTCCTTAAACAAGAAGGAAAATTACATTACACAACCATCCTTTAGCATCTTCTTTAAACATAACTGGAAGGGAGAAGGTAGATGCATCTTTTCTTAAACCTAACTTGAAGGGGGAAGGAGGGCAGTACATGATCAATCTTCTCTTGTAACGCCAAATTCCTTAGGACCTATTATGCCTTGAAATTTCAAAATTTCTTTTTCCTTCGTCAACAACTTTGTAAAAATGTTCGGTATTTAGTCTTTAGTCTTGTAATAGATGACAAAAATCACTTTCTCTTGTATTTCTTGTTGCAAGCAATGGGCACAAACCTTGTTTTGCTTTGCCTTCTTACATAGGTTTATCCACTACCTTGATAGTGCTTGTGTGTTTAGAATAGATGAATAATCTATTCTTTTGAAGGAGTCCAATCACATCAAGTCGATCTATATTGCTTCTTGTGTTTCTTGATATTCAAATTTGATGGTTGGTGGTGTTATACTTGGTTGCTTTTTGGACATTCACACAATAGGCCCTAATACAATGTTGAAGATATAGCTTAAAAAAAGACAATTAGTGCATTTGATGCAATCATAGTTAGTATATATTGATGATATAATCATGTTACCACTAGTAATTTTACCTTGAATGTTGGAGTGCTCCTTAGATGCCTCATAATCTACATCACTATTTACTAATAAATGATTCTTTAATGTTGCATGAATTTGGAAATTAAAGGATCTACTTTGTCGTTTACCAATAAACATTCCTCTAATATCACATCAATTTGGGAATTAAAGATTGACAACTAAAATAATTTCAAGACAAATGTGGGTTAATCAAATCAAGTTTTTAACAAGTTGACTATGAAGTGTTCTATTGTCTTTTTTACTTGTGCAATCTTTGGTCAACTTGATTCTTGATTTGCAACAATCCATGCTTTAGCAAGTTTGCTATTTACTTGGGTAGATATATAGATCCACTCCTCTAGTTGCAAGACTTGCAAGCCAAGTGTAGAAGCTCCATGTCAGACACCTCAAAGGTAGCCTTCAATTTTTGTTCATCCCAGGAATCAAGCGAACACTACTACCAATCAAAATCAAGTCATGCACATAAACAACCACAATGTTGATTTCTTCAGTAGTGTGTTTGATGTAGATGTTGTGGTTGTGTTCACATCTCTTGAACCCATAATCCAAAAATGATAGGTCTTTTTATACCAAGAATGAAGGGTTTGCTTCAAACCATATAATGACCTTTTCAATCTAAGACATAATGCCTCTTTGTTGTTTTGGACAAATTTAATCAATCGGTTCATGTAACTCTTGTCCATGAAATAAAAAACTCTTGATGTTATTTTGACAAACCTTCCAGCTAAAGCTAGATGCTAAATAGGTAATCATTTAAACATTATTCTTCTTGTAAATGGTGGGAAGAGTATTAATTTAATCAAATCTTCCTTGAGAGTACCCCTACACAAGTTGAGCAATGTGCCTTTTAATGACATAATTTGAAGTGAACTTGATTATAGACCCATTTACATTTCACAACACTTCTATTAGGGTGAGGCACCAACTTCATGTTTCTATCCTTGATGAGCAAGTAATAGTATTCTTTGATTGTCTCCTTCCACTCATCATTGAATCAAGCATTTTCATATTGTTATATGTTAAAAGCCTTTGTTTCTTTAGCCTTAAGTCTAAGGTTCACCTTGTGGGTTGCCTTCAAATTATGTTGGTTGGTTCCAAGTGTTGCTATTACCATTAAATTTTACTATCTTAGTAAGGGTCTATTGCCATAGGGGTTGGGAAGTAGACACCTTCCTAATCAAGTGAAATAGCAACAATTTTTTTCCCACTATTGTAATTATTATACATACATGCCTCTCTTTAACTCACAGAGATCAATAAAATATTGAGTAGATGCCTCTCAATTGAAAATGATATTATCCTTCTTTAGATCATAGATGCAATTGGGGTTAAAGTGCTCATTGTAGCCTACCATAATCATTGGGTTACTTTTACCATCTAAATTTTCCCTCTTCTTGTTAGGAACTTTGTCATATACAAGGAATCTAAAGGATTTGAAATAAAACACCATGGGCCACTTCTCACATTTGTATGGTATCACACATCTTTGAAAACTTTCAAGGGCGTCTTGTTAAGAATATAATTGCTATAAGTGATGGATTTTCCCTAAAACTTATCTTTATCATTATATGTTACAAACCTCTATTTCCTTTTCCACAACTACAAGACTTGTCTTGCATTGCCTTTAGGTTATGTTGGTTGGTTTGAACATGTTGGTATTAGCATAAGATTTCACAACCTTGAAAAGAGTCCATTGCATAGGGGCTAAGAAATTGACCTCTCATCATTTGAAGAAGTTTCCTCATCAATTGAAGTAGAAACATTCTATTCTCTATTGTTGATAACAACCTCAAAATCCCTTACCCCTCTTCTTGGATATTCAAATCTACCTTCTTCCTTGTCTTGGTCCAAATACGTATCCTCTTTCAAATCCAAGAGTGCAACTAATGTTTCTTAATTATCTAGATTCCTCCAAATGCAAAACATGCATGGAGATGTGTCATGCTTTTGCCTACATATATTCCTATTGACACTTGTCCAAATAAGTTTAATCCATCTTGCACATGCGAACTCAACCTATTCCCTTATCGACTTGTTAGCTAGACTATTTTTTGGATTTCTAATGGTCCAAAAAAATGAGATTTGAGCTGAAATTTGATTGGCTTATGTCCAATGATGTGAAAATCCTTCAATAAAAAATGTCTTATTTGGAGCTTTCAAAAGAAAAAACATAGGATTGTGCAACAATTTGCATTTTGATTGCCCAAATAGATTTATCTTGACACAATTTTTTTTTCATACATAACCCTATGAACTCTCTTTCACATGCAAAAAGAATCACTTAATTCTGAGTTTGTTTTAGTTGACTTATTCTAAAAATACTATGCATTGGCCTTTGACTGCTCTTTCTTCTTTTTGAGGTTAAATAATGCATTTTGAGCTCAAATCAATTTTTATCATTCTTCCTAATGTTAAGAACCACCCTATGAGTTTTCATTGAAATATGACTTCATTTGAAGGAATTATAGCCAAATTATGATGTTGCCCTAATTTGGATGCTTCTTGTGTCAATATCACTTGACCATTATTATTGATTATGGAGTATCTTGAGTGATGAGATTGCATTTTAAGTCCATTATTAATGCAAGAAAGAAATGATTGCAATTCATATACATGCAATAAAAGAATGACTAGAAGGTGACTAAGGTAGAAAATGGGTTTGAGCATGAGAATGAAGACTTGTGATATTTGTACATTGAGACAAACAAATATAGGATTAGTTGAAAATTTATCATGAATCCTTAATAGTGAAAATGTTTAGATTCTCTTATAAATCAAGAAAACACCAAATTCATACCTAAAATAAGAGAGTATGAGTTTAAAAGGAGTTCATAACTTATAGTTTTGCTTAGTGTATTAGATCTCTCACCGTTCAAGTGCAACATTTGTTGAGTATTATTGATTAGACTAAAGCAAAACATATTTATTAAAACTTGATATATCCTTAGATAAAAATGGGTGCTTTGGAAAATATGAAATAAGCTTTAACATTTGGTCAAAGAACTAATTTTCTTAAATTGCTTTGAAAAGGTATATAATCACGTTAAATTGTTGTTTACTCATATGATGCTTATAAATTTAGGATTTGAGTCTTTTGTTTAAACTTTGTTTCTAGATTCATTAACTTCCCTCACAACAAATGATTAGGTCAAGAATTTTAGCAACTTTCTAGTTATTAGAGAAGGATGTCCACTTGCATCATCAATTAATGTTCTTACTATTAGGCTTTATTTATCTTGTTGGGTGTGTAACACAAATTCTTTATGTTTACTTTTTTTTTTTGATGATTATTTCCTCACTTAAGAGGATATATAAAAATCTATTTTAGAGACTTTACATTGCTTTATCATTAGTGGTTGGAATTTAAAATTGAGCATCTAATGGTACAAGACCTACTATTACAAACAAAAGTCCTTGCCCCTCCATGGTTTGTTGGAGTATATTACATTATTTGGTACATGCCAATGTACCACCTTGGGCACATTATTAAATTAGGAGAATATATTAGATTAAGGTTTGAGTAATTAATCCATGCAATGTAATAAATGCACAAGTGTTAGAATGTGCAATCATGTAAATGTCACATGTACATGAGTCATAGGATAGGTAGTTGAAGAGTCATGGGCCAAGGGACATATCTCCCTATATATATGCCTTTGACATAGAGAGAGTGAGAGAGAGGAAGTATAGTGAGTTTAGTAGGTACAATGTAGCTCATGCATTTTTATGGAGTGTTCAAGTCCTCCATTATATTACATTGTACTATTTTCATGAGCTTTCATTAATGGCTATTTTTTGAGTTATTGCAGAAGTCTCTCATATAATTTTCTTGCATATTATATTGCCATTATCATATGTTTAACACTGCTTGCTCATTTTAGATCTTATGGTTGCATTTCCTTTAATATAGATCATCAAAAGCTAACAGTGGTATCAGAGCACAAGGTAGATTGATAGGAAATAGAGAAAGCCACAAGAGAGATTGAGAGGAGATAGGGAGAGTTCAATTTTAGAATTTTTGAAATTGCATTTGGCTAGATTCTTTCCATAGGGTTGTAGAAAAACTCGTGAAGACTAGGACTCAACATTGATCCCACTAGATTGATAAATCAACTAGTGAAGATTTAGATTTAAAGATTTACCATTTTCGGTTTCTAACACTTTGTTGCAGAAAAGAGAAGATTCAAATAAATTTGGGAAGGTTCCTACAAGAGAGCTAGGAATAATATCTACTTTAGAATCAATCTAGCATCTAAAGCAATAAGTTGAATACTGAATATTATGAGTCCTTAAAGAAAAGGTCCCATTACAAGATTTGCAGACTTGCAAATTGTAGATTATAGAAAAGAGAAAAAGGCTAGATAAGCCTTATTGTAGATTGAAGGAAGTAGAGACTCCAGAAAAGAGCCATGGAGAATATTTAACATTAGAGATCTCCATTGAGGATTGAGAAGGCGCAAGAAGGAGGTTTCCATAGAGATTGAAGACTACAAATTGCAAATTGAAGGAGGAAGAGAAAATAACTCAAGAAGTTGAAGAGACCCACAGGAGGTCCCATTCAAGAACTTCAATATTTGAAATATTGGAGATAGAGAAGGACTAGCAAAGGTCCTATTCTAGAAGCAACAAATTTTAGAGATCAAGAAATATCTCATTAAAGTCTTGTTAAAAAGACTTAAGAAGCTGCAGAATTCGAAGATCTTGGAGAAGAGGTCTCTAGGAAGGATTGGAAGGAGAAAAAGGAGAAGACTAGGAAAGCCTAATTGAAGGAGGACTCAAAGGAGAATATTGCTAGCAAGGAGGAGTTCTTTATAGAGAAGGATTTGAGACAATTATTGCCATTTGACAACAAGCCCAAAAGGAGAAAGATTTGACAAGAAGTTTGCAAAACTCCAAAAAGAATTTTCAAAGACCTCAAGACATTTATATTCGTGAGAAGGTCTACAGAGAGGCCAATATTGAAGTCAAAATTTGACAAGGAGGTTGAAGGAGAAAGGAGATAGAAGAATCTAGAAAATTTGAGATATTTGAAGATTGCCATTGAAGGCTTGAAGGCTGAGTTACGAAGAAAGGAGTATGTTGATTTTTACAACAAAAAATTGAAGCTTCCTAGAAGGAAAGTTATAGCTACAAATTGGAGGAGTTTCCTACCAATTTTATGGTCACCACAGTATTTTGCGTTGTCCGCCCCAAAAGTTGCACATAGATGTTCGCGTAGTCCGCCCCTATAACCACCATGCCATAATAATTTTAAATATTTTACGCCACTGAAAGCACTAGGAAAGGGACTATTTGGGCAACATTATTAGTTGCTAAGTTTCAGAGTTCAAGGGAGCATCATGAAGGAGAGTTAAAACCACCAAAAGGAGCACTATAACCATCGAGGAATAAAGAATTTACCATATCAAGGAAGGAAGAAAGATTCAAAAGGAGATTATAAGATCTAAAAAATTATGGTGCAAATTAAGGTATTTTATCTTAATTATTGCATAATTATTTACATTCCATAATAGCACCATACTTGTCTTGTCTAACGTAGCAAAAGGAGGACAAAAGGTAGAGTGTCTTAAGACACTAAAATAGCAAGTAGATTACAATCACCAAGCAGCTGTATCATCAAGCTCGAAGAGCAAACTATGAAGAGGAGAAAGAGAGCCAACTAAGGGCTCAATAGCATAGATTTTAAGGTGCCTAAAGATACCTTATTTAGTGCCATAGGTCTCATGAAAGCAATGCCCACGGTGTAAGAAGAACTTACAACAGAAAAGAGACCAAGTTGGGCAACATAACAACATTAACAAGGCAAAATAATGCTAGTGCAAGTTGCAAGGAGAATAGTGTAAAGGAATAATGTAAGAAGCAAAGATTAAGGTGCAAGTAGCAAGGCATATTACCTAAGCGAACAACGATAATAGCTTGGATAAACTGCCACCTAGAAGATAATATTGAAGCATCTTAGAGCCATCGTCGTTGAAGTAGAACCAACTCCATTGGAGAGGAGCCACCTTCATTGGAGAGAAGCACCATAGTTCATTGGAGAAAGCGCACTATTGTTGCAAGAGAAAACAACTTGCAAAAGTTGGCAAGAGCATTAAGAAAATAAGGGAGTTGAAAGCATTGTTACATGCAAGGAAGAGAACTTCCACTTACCACCCTAAGCAAAGGAATCTCGTTCCACTTGGCACAAAGGAGAAGAACAAGAAGAGCACCTGTAAATGCTTTGTAACGCCTCTGAATTACAATGCTTGCACAAGGAGAAGAGTGTCCAAGTAACGCTCCATTCAAACTGATAAGTATCAATCATAATTACTTAGCACTCAAGGATAGAATAACGGGTATGTTACCAAGATCAATGATATCTAATGTTCGTAATTTACCTGCACCACCTAGAAAGAAATATCAGGCTCAAAGGTAACGGATATGCCATGTGACATGCGTTACAAAGGGAAGCAGAGATGTATTAATATGTCTATCCAAGAGATCCCCTAAACCATTGCTTACACAAGAAAGCCAACATTAAGAGGAGGATAATACAATCCTAAGTGCACCAAGATTGGAGTCCATTTAATGTACAATGTCATACCTTGTATACTGGAGAAGATACAACATTCAAATATTTGAAAAGTGCAATCAAGGTCTAATTCGATCAACACGTAATGCATTACAAAGAGGTATAGTTGCATTACTTTAATATTTGCTTTCTATAAGTGCAAAGGAGATATAAGGTTATTTACTTCTAAGGTTAGTTAATTAATTGAAAGGAGATATAAAAAGCTAAAATCTTAGAGAGATTATCAATGATTTATAAAGCCAATTAAAGCGAGAAGTTTATATTAGTAAGGACTTATTCAAAGTATATTTCTTGAGATATCATAACATTTGAAAATAATTAAACTTGGAGATATAAGGGTTTCTACCTTAGAAAATTAAATCATTATTTTGCAAATATTATCATTTTCTAAATTTCCAAATTAGGGAGATATAAGGAGTACTACACCAAAATTTAGAACATTGGAATTTAGAAAACTAAACCATTGAGAATTAGAGAATTGAAAGAAGTTCTCATTGAATTGCTTAAAGAGTTGGAAATTATTGCTTATACTAGTCTCTTATACAAATTTAAAGGACAAAAGGAATCCAACCATAGAGTCTTGAAAGCTAGAGAACATTATTAAATTAAAAGTGCCTATATCAATAAGGAGAAATAAGGTGAAATATAGTAGTTGAACTTTAGGGATTCAACTCAAGGAATTTAAAGAAAGGTAAGCACTTTATCAAGACTATAGTTCACTCAAATACTTGGGAGATATAAGGGACTGTACAAAACTTGATAGTGATAAGATTTTATCAAGTTTGATCATATATTCAAAACACTAGAGGGTCATAAGGTAGACTACTTCAAGGGTTCTATTAGAAGTATTCTCAAAGAGCTAAAATTCTATTTAGAAAGTTGATTATTGCTGTTAGAATAATAAATTAATATCCTAAGTTGTTACTAGGATAAGATTATGTGGCTGAGATCTTTCAGTTAGTTATGATCCAATGGATCAGATTGTACACCTTTGCTATTTAAGCAAGGTATGTTTCATTCAATAATAAAAAGTAATTTTCATTTCCAACATGATATCAGAGCAGGTCTTCCCTAACCTGTCAGCCTGAGGAGCTTTTCCCATTATTTTTTTCTCCTTATTTGTCCTTCAAAGCACGTTCATGGCCTCCTGGTAAGAATCCCACGAGTTTTCTCCTCTTTTGCACGTGACATACAAATCGCTCATTTTTTATGGTGGTTTATTTTTGGATTGGTGGTGGAACTTCTCCGTGGAGGTGTTCTAGACGTGTTGTCCACTGAGCAAACCCCTAACAATTTTTTTTTTGCAGAGTAGTATTGGAGAATGCGAAGCTCGAGTACGAAAGAACCCCAAGGCAGAAGATATGACAGAAAGTATCCGTAGAAGCTGCACAGGACTGTTGAGATTGTCAAGGTCGCAAATTTTTTTATAGCACGCCGAGTCAACCGCAGGCCTCGTGACTTCGTCGGGTTTCTCAAATTTATTTTATAATGTAGCAAAGTTTCTGTGCAACTTTGTTTGTGGGATAAAAATGATTGTAGAAGGACATGCAGATTTTTTTGTGGCAGTATGTCCTACGTCCCAATAATATTTTATCGCCTGCCATGTTGTCAAGACGATCTACTGTGCGCAGGGATCAGATCTAGAAATGAGCATTCGAGAGATTACATCATGGAGGTTTTGTAGGAGAAATGTTCTAGGGCTTCGCCGTGCATCTGCAGTGGGAGCTGCGTTTAACGTCGATATGTACACTGTTTTTCAAACTCAGATCGCTGGTTTAACATTTAGTATTTGTGCTTCTATATCATGATCCGTTGAGGTGCTTCTGTATTTATGCTTGGGATTTCTTTGATGAAAACGAGTGCCATGCCATGGAGTTTTCTTTAGTAACCAACGTTGGAGCACATTGTTTTTTTCTGGAGAGATCCAGCACCAAGAATCATCACAGCAGTTGTTCGCCAAATGAATGTTCCCACAAATGCGGTGCATCTGGCGAAAATTTAATTGATTATCGGTCCCTGCCCGCTGTTCAATCAATCCTGTTCAGGCGTAATCTGTTGTTGCAGTTGTCATAGAGCGAACCACTGGTTTTTTTAGCCTTTGGCTTTGCCTTGGGAGTATCCGAATTGCTGTTTATGAAAATAGCTGTAATTTTTTTGTTACCGTTACATTGGCAGAAACACTGTTTGTTTTTTGATGTGCGATGCCTTGGCAAGATTTGATGCCCATTGCAATTGCAATGCGCGCTATTTTTTGCAGTCTACCTATAAGTTTACTGAACACTTGCGATGTTGTCAGCCACCTTGAAGCGCAAGATCGAAGAGCAAATGACTGATGAGTACCTGTTGTGAGCTGTATTCACGTACTTGGTGTATTCATATCTGTAGATGGGATATTCTTTGTGAAGCTGTATTTTTGGTTGATGCACCAGACCAGAGCAACTGATTGAAAAATGAATGGTATTTTAATTTTTTGACCATTGAGAGCATGCTACAGTGGCAACCGGAGAGAATAAGAAGGAATAGTCTATTAATAACTCTCTGCAGAAGTCATTAATTTGGGACAATGAATTCTCTGGTGGGAGAAAAGACATGTATGAAATCCATCATGCGAACATGAAGGATCACGATGGTGGTGTTGTTTTTCATCCAAGGACCTAATCCGCTTTGACCCGTTTAAATGGATTTAAAATAGAGCAATTCTATATTGGATCGGGGCTGCGTGGAATTCATGGCCGTATGAACCCTTCCTTGTTTACTGTAAATTTGCTGCGGAAGTAAAAGATTGTCCCATAGGTTGTTGTGCATATGCCAGTAAATGGAGGGCACTTTTGTTTGCTTGTTTTTGCTGCAATTGAAGATGTATGGGCACAATAGGAAGAGTCAATTTTTGCTGATCGTGCCCACTGTGGCCCACATGCATCCAATGAGTAACATACATGCCGAGTGGTTTATTAACAAGAAATGTGGAGCAACTGAAATGTGGACTTGCTACAGTTTGTTTGGTAGGTTACTACTAGTTTGATTATTCGCCTTATGATATCTTTTTAGTTTGGAGAAAGATAAAAGTCAGCTTCATGGTGACTTTTGGTCACAAAGAAAATGGGTCCAAGAACTTTTTTTATATCACCATGGGGAATTATTATTTGTTTTTAATTTAAATATTTCCATGCTTTTAATCTCGTGGTGATGCTTTCGTGTGGAGGAAGGTCTTTTCCGTTCAAGCAGCCAGTGCGATGTCGACCAAAAAGAAACTGTTGTAGATCGCGGAAGTCTGGTGGAGATGATGAAGTTTGCTGAAGGTGGTGATGAAGTCAGTGCTCTTGTTGGGATCCTCCTCCATTTGTGGCAGTGGGAAAATTTTGTGCCCACCGTACACTCCGGATGCTCCTCCCCTGCACTGCCCGCTCCTCCATCATGCGCAGCACTCCGTCACAAAATGCCAATCCCTTGCACCTCCATAGCATCATGCGCAGCACTCCGTCACAAAATGCCAATCCCTTGCACCTCCATAGCCAGTCTTGTCCGACAACAAAGTTTTTTTTAATATTTTCTTTTATCTTTTAGTTTGACGGAATATTATATTGAAGGAATATGGGCTGGCTTTTTTGAACATTGGTTTTCTAATTGTAAGTGAAACCAAAGGTGGCCCATGTATGTATTATTGATGGGCAGAGGTACTTTTTTTTGCTTTTTTATGAAAACATTGATAGCTTATGTTTTTTTGTGAAAGAAAATTTGTAAACCTGCTCTTTTTTTTTTCCGAAGGACATCCTTTTTTTTGTGAGGAAAAATAAGAAGACTATTGTTTTCTTGTAAGATGAAGGTCACATTCAAACCCAAATATAGGGGTATTTATAGTCATCGGAAAGGTTTTTCCAAGCCGGACAACATGGTGCAGTCCTTTTTCAATTTTGAAACTGTTTTCCACACTTTTTTGTGGCTCAAAATATTGTATCATGGAGTGCATTCTCGATTGAACCCGACACTCCTAGCATTGGTGCCCTTGTTTTGTTGTTTGTCCATTTTTTTTTGGACCTTGTTATCAGCCCATTGTGTTCATATAGGTGGAAACCACATACTCATGCTTATGGAGTCATTTTTGGACTACCCTTGCAATTTTTGTGGTTCTTTCTCCATCCTATCTTCACATTTTTTTTTGTGAGACACTTTGGTTTTAGGGGAATTTTCTTTAGTGATATTTTTTCTTTTTGATCACATATTGTACATGAGTACCTTATTAGGCCTTATTTTTGGGACTCATACTTGTGGATATGCCACTTGTTTTAGTTTTGTTGTTTTTCACTACCTCCTAGTATCACTTAAAGGGGGGTGTTAGAATAATAAATTGATGTCCTAAGTTAGTAGGATAACATTATGTGGCTAAGATATTTCAGTTAGTTATGATCCAATGGATCAGACTATACACCTTTGCTATTTAAGCAAGGTCTGTTTCATTCAATAATAGAAAGTAATTTTTATTTCTAATAATTGCTTGGACATATACTACAACATTTGAAGAATTGAAAGCTAGAATTTGATTATTCTGTTGGGCAAATACATTGGTTAGTTTTCTACATTTAAGTTCACTACCTCATTTAATTTGTCAACCTAGGGTAGCTCGTAGACTTGTGAGCAGCCTTGCATAGTATATACTATAATTTCCTTCACAAATATGAGTCCCTCAGATTTATGGTTTGGGGGTATTGGTGTTAATTGGAATTCTGATTTTGAGCTCCAAACCACTAATCTATCCCATGTTTATGAAAACATACCTAAATTGCATTCAAAAATTAAAATTGCACATTTATGGAATTTATTAAAAATAGGAAAAAATAATAAGAATTTAAATTAACTTACAAAAAATAAAATAAGATTTAAAGAAGACAAAAAATAGGGGAAAGGAAAGGAAAGAACACTATTGAGAGTGGGCCCACGCCTCCAATAGGTTTTATCCGCGTTAAATCATTCATCGAACGCTTAGTCAATTTAACCAAAAATGACTCAAAAAATATTTATTTAAAACTTGCAGCAGAAAATATATTTGGGATCACGTTTTCAGGGGTGGCCTGCATATTTATAATATATGCGACCACACCCTATTACAAAATAGAAACAAATCAAAGTTTTGATTTTACTTTACAACTGCATGCATAAATACAGATAATTGAGCAAAATATCAAATTGTGTTGTTTTATCAGAATACGTTTGATATTGGTTTTGTTGATTTACATAGATATTTACGTAGAAGCTAAAAAATAGATGGTTAGTCATCTTTGACACTATTCCTGGTTTGATTTCAATACTAAAATTCCATTTGTGCTCCTTGCTAAAATCACGTTCTGTTTTGCCGATCACTGAGCCGTGCTAGAATTTAGCTTCAATGGGAATTAGATACCTTGTTTGTAGACATCGGGACGTAGACACCAACATGGGAGTTAGGCGCTTAACAGGAAGTAGGCACCTAATGGGAAGCAAACACCTTATAGGAAGCAAGTGCCCATCAGTTAAGTGTCGAACGAAAGTTGGGCACTTCAAAGAGAATCATGCGCCTGACATAGAAATTCACACTGGTGTACTACAAATGTTTCGCCTTCATGAAATTGAAGGTTATAGGTTCAAGTGGGACCTTGACGAAAACATTCTAAAACACAACAATTTCTACGAAATATACACAAAACACACTTAGAAATAAATATTAAATAACATGTAAAATAAACGGTTAAATATATACAAAATTCTCATTAAACATATACATGTACAGAAATAAGTGCCATTGTTTATAAGGAAAGTGGTACAAAAAATAAGCATTTTCAAGGCTCATCATCCCCCATGCTTAAGGGGTGGCACGTCCCTGTGCCACTTTATACTAGTAATTACCAATTTTGTTTACAACTTTTCAATAGGCCCTAACTTTTTCTTTCTTTTTCTTTTCAATGACCTTTGCTTTTTTCTTGTCTCTGGGATTTCGCCCCTTTGATGCTTTGGGAGCGGTTGCCTCTTGTTTCTACTATTTTTGGTACTTGCTGTACCAAAATGGCTGACTTGGACTTGATCTTTTTCTTGGTTGTTCCCTTTTCTAGGCCACCTTACCTTTTTCAATATTTAGATAGTAGCTAGTGAAACTGGTGGTATCCTTCTAGAATGCGAGCTCAGCCATTTTCCAGTATTCATGGTGAAGAGGGTAACTCTTTGTCCATAGGTACTAAGATTCATATATGAATCAAATGCTGGTATTTTTAACCTTGGCTATGGGTAAATCAACCCATGTTGGGTCAAGTTTAGCTTCAACCTTAATCTCTATTTCTATAGCTGGAGGGGTTCTGCTTCTTGATGCCTAATCTGTAGGTGGCACAGGACCTAAAAATCCCATATTTATAAAATATACCTTCATCCTTGAAGGCTGATCACCTACCGACCCATACAAGCCTCAAAATTAATGAGGTTGGGCAACTAAAATTTTCTTGGGAGGCTTCTTGGCCTCCTTTTTGGTCTCTTTTTCTGCTTCCTTGCATGACCTCTTAGAATTATTTTTCCAGTTCTTTTTGTCTACTTCTATATATTTCTTCAACTTTTCAAATTTTGCTTTTGGGCAGCAAACAATTTCTTTGCTGCCTCCCATTCCTCATCAGAATACATTTATGATTCCTCATCGGATTTTATGCCCAGTTATTTTAATTCTATAAATATTGCTATGGTTTTGGGTCTTTGTTGAGATGCACTTACAACCTTTTGCTTTGATATTAGCTTTTTGGGCTGAATCTCAAAGTATGTTGGTGCTGCTGCTATTTCTTGGTTTTTAGTAGATGCATACTGCTGAGCCTCTTCTACCTGTGCAGCGAATTACTACTTGATTGAAACTATTTTTTCCTCCTGAGGTTGTTCGACCCCTACATTAGTCGAAGAATGTTCTGGTTCTTCCTCCTTGTCTGAAACTTGAGGCTCTTAAGCCTCCACTTCATTCCCCTATTCATCTCCTTTTTCTGTAGATTATTTTGAATTATGAGGTTCCTCAACCTCAAGCTCATCTTCTTGAATTACCTATTCTGTAGAATGAGATGTTGAATAGGGTTGCTCTACCTCCATTGCAGCATCCACTTCTTGGTCAATTTTTGTGTTAGTAATAGGCACATCTGTTGCCCCATTAGTCTACACCACTACATCTACTTTGATCGGTTGGTCGACTTCCATTGCTCTGCTCTGCAATTGCAAATTTCCTATGCCTATGTAGTTATCGAATTGTCTGATACAATTCATGTATCTTCAATGCAACTTCTTTCCTGGACTCTTGAAACAGAGTTTGTTCTTCCTTAAATTTGGCTTCCCAAGTGGAAGCCTACTCTCTCAATAACTACAACTATTGTTGCAAATCCTCTGCCTGGCCCTCCTATGGTAAATCTTCCATTGCAACCTCCCATTGAGGAGTTTGCCCCCTAGAAATATCCTATAAAATTTGGGTAAGGTATACTTCCTTGTTCATCTCATCGAATTTTACTTCATCATCTGATGAGATTCAAACCACCCTAGATGCCTTCGTCCTTTTGCTTCTAGTTCTGGTGGAAACTGACATGAAAGGAGGGCTTGGCGGATCCTGCCTTGCCTCATCATCGAATTGAGGGCTAGTGGGGAAAAAATCCTATCATGCTTCCTCGTAAAATTGGGGAAAAATAAGGGACAAGGCTTGTCCTGTTTCTCGTGTATTTTCCTCAAGCTAGGATGGAAACACTGTCTCTTCTTGTTCTGTCACCCTCTCAGCCGACTGTAATGGCATCTCTACTTCTTGTCCCCATGGAACTACATTAGTGCCATCGGTCTCCTCAACCATCACATTTTTATGTGACTCTGCATATCGTACTAAGGTCAAAATTAGGCCATGGTGAGCCAAGGTAGATGTTGTGCCTGCCTGGTATCGTTTGACCTCATTTATAAGTGCACATGAAAGGTAATGCAGGACATTGATCTTATCCACATGTAGTATGTAGTTTAGAAATTGAAAGTGATTCGAGTTTAGCTTAGAGTAATCGTGTGATCTGTTTGAAAACCACCCTTTAGATCTCGAGAATGTGCTGTTTGGGTAAATCAGTGCACATCAAGTGCTTTGTTGGTCTTCCAAAGAATCTTTGCACATAGAGAGCTAGGTTGTCCTCCTTGTACGTGCACCCCCTATTAGAGGATTACCTGTCACCATGGTGATATACTCTTTGATGACTGGAATCTCTAATCCCTGCATGTGCATGACCTCATCCCTCATGGATGTTATAAACTTGTTGTCTACCACTACGTCCTATCCTTGGCTAACCAGTTGAAAATACTCCATCCATTCTACAACATTAAATTGGGTTTGGATGTTCACAGAAATCCTTGAGTAGTCAATAGGTTCACTCTTCTTCAAGTCATGGTTCTTATATTTCCTCCCATGCTTAGAGTGCAAATTCCCTTCGGTTTATGATTCACTCAACAATTGCTTCACACTCTACTTTTTTTGAATTGCCACACTTTGTAGTTTCCCTCCTTACACAGTAGTTATTTTAGTAAGTAGTTTTTAAAACCAACTACTTCCTTGGATGCAGGTGGTTAACTACAGTAATCAGAAGCGATTATGGTTATCTGTGTAAAATTTCCTTAGAGCATGTGCCAGATTGTGTAGAGGTGATAACTATAAGCATTTTACCAATTAGAGCCATGAAACGTAGCCAAGTGCCAAGTGGAATTATTCAGGTGGCTAGGACTATAATGGGGGTTGTGCCAACATTTTTCCATATACACACATGCATATGAAAATAATATAGATATAAAACAAAAAATTTAATCATGTACCTAAATTTGTTCTATGGGTGCATCATGTGCAAATATCCATGGTGTATCATTATTGGTTGGTGGATGATGACTAGATAAGCCTCAACTGATAATGATGTCCATATTTTCCATACGATGACTTTCTCTCCACGTGATTGGTTCTTGATAATTGCAACATGATTCGTTCAAGACATCCTACAAGGTTTCAAAATAAATTTTAGAAAAAACATTTCATGGGATGACAAACGTCCCCTCCTCAGAAATTGGTTGTGATAAATTTTAATTTTGTCCTTGATAGAGTTGACTTTACACGTGAGTGGGGTGCTGACGTGGCTCAGGCCACTTTTCCAATGCTAAAGTTTTATTCTTAAAAGGCAGAAACAACCCTAAAATGGAAAGTAGACACCATTTATGTGTGGGAATCATGCACATTCTTTTCAAATTATAGCATGCAAGTACCTCCAAAATAGAAAATAGGTGCCTTAGCAATCGGGCACT
Organism: Wollemia nobilis; assembly: GCA_028583015.1. Lineage (NCBI taxonomy): Eukaryota > Viridiplantae > Streptophyta > Pinopsida > Araucariales > Araucariaceae > Wollemia > Wollemia nobilis. The sequence continues at coordinate 2,976,465 of JAQPPZ010015413.1, forward strand.
ATGCTTAACATGGGAAGTAGACACCTTAGCAATCAGGTGCTATACTTAACATGGAAAGCATACACCTTTTGCTAACTGTCGGGTGCTGTACTTTTAAATCAAACTTTATACAAACTCAAATTTATTTATTTATTTATTCATTTATTTTTATTTTTTAAACCATGTTCAGGAGATTCAGTGTCATTTTCCTAACAAATGGAAGTCAGATGCCCTTTTTATTAGAAAACCCAGGAATCAGGTGTTGGTCTGCCAGAAGACAGACGTAGGCACCATCTTATTAACATACTAGGAATTAAGCACCTTTTACCATATAAACAAAAATCAGGTACCACATTTTCGAAATATGGGAATCAGACATCTTCTACCATAAAACGGGAATCAAACACCTTTCCCATAAGTTAATGGAAAACAGGTGCTCCTCCTTTATTGCAACATTCACTTGAAATGCCCACTTATATACACTCAAAGTTGATCAGACATTTCAGCGTCTTGGTTGAATAACATGGAAAAAATCAACATCCATCTCTAAACCAGCAGTTGAGTGTTTTATTATCCATAAAGACCAATCCACTCGTGCAGATTTAGGTATAGTATTCCCCTTTCTAAATGAGGAAAAGCTACTCCTACTGCAAATCATTCTTCTAGAAAGCTAGGAAGGTACAATTTAATGGATCCTGTGATTGTTAGGCTTAGGTTTCCCGGGATGCCTAACAGTTGCACTTAGGACATCGTTCCTGCAAAAAAAAAATACAACTAAAAAAAGAAAAACTTTGAAAAAATAATTTTTTTTGGAACTATGTGGACTACGTCCACATATTACTGACTTAATTTAAAATCAAAATCAACTTGGGTCTCTCCCATGCCTAATCTAGACTCAATCATGTATGCTTCAGATACATGGTATGGACGCAGACAATGACCATTGACTGTTAATATAATGTTATTGTCGTCAATTATTCTGATCCTCACAACTCCATTGTTGATGACTTCAGTCACTACATATGGCCCCATCCAATGTTGTATGAGCTTACCTTTCCTTTAATAGAACCAAGAGTCATATAGTAATGCCCATTCTTACACTTTGAGCTGTGTTGGCTTGGTGTGGCGGTCATGACACTTGACCATTTGTTTCTGAATGATCTCTATTTTCTATAGAGCAACAAGGCGATATTCATCTAGATGGTTAAGCTACTGAATCCGTTATTTCTATGCATCATACCTATTTATATTCAATTCTACTATAGTTCTAAGTGTCTTTACTTCAAACTCTATAGGTATCATGGCATTTTTCCCATAGACTAGTTGGAATGGTATGAAACTAGTAGTAGTCTTCCAGGTGGTCCTGTAGGTCCACACTGCTTCTAGTAATCTAGTGGCCTAGTCCTTCCAATTTTGTTACACTATATTTGTCAGGATATTTTACAACTCTTGGTTTGTTACTTCAACTTGCCCATTCGCTTGTGGATGGTAGAAAGTGGTTTTGTTATGCCTGATTTTATATTGTTGCATAAGTTTTTGAATCATATTTGAAGTAAATTGGGGTCCTTGATTAGTAAAAATAGATGAATACAAGAAGTCTACTATAGTGTTTTCTTTTGACTCACACAAATCCTATACTTCAACCCACTTTATCACATGGTCAGTACAAACCAAGATAAACCTTTTACCTGTTGAATGTGATTAATGGGTCCTACGAAGTCCATCCTCCATTTATCAAATGGCTCTATGTGAACATGTGGTTGGAGTGGTATTTCATCCCTAAGAGTAGGTCTGCCCATCCTTTGACACTGATCACACTGGCTCACATGCTTGGCTGCATATTTGAATAGTGTAGGCCAGTAATAACTAGCTTGTACCACTTTGTATGCAGTATTTTTTCTTGCAAAATGGCCACGATAAGGTTCATCATGGTAAGCTTTCAATATTTCTATTATCTCATTATTAGAAAACCATCTTCTCATGATTTGATCAAGCCCAGTTTTAAACAAACACCCATCAATCCTTGCTAAGGTATCAAGGAGATGATATATGAAGGGTAAAGGGAAGTGGTATTTCGTCGTTGCCTTATTCAGCAATCTGTAATCCACATAAATTTACCACTTGCCATTTTTATTGGGCACCACCACCAATGGTGATACCCATTCACTATCTGAAATGGGGTAAATGAACCCAACTATGAGGAGTTTTTGCAATTTAGTTTTGATAATTTCCTTCATTACTAGATGTATTCTTCTCTATGGTTGTCTTACTGGTTTAACTTGGTCTTCTAGATATATCCTATGAGTGTAGGTTTCAGAAGCTATTTCTCTCATGTTTGAAAAGTCCCAAGCAAAGGAATCTTGATGTTTTTACCAATGTTTCTTTCAATTTATTTTGCTATTCAACTATCAAGTTGTCATATATGTTCAACACTCTACTAGGTGCAACCTCTATCTGCTGAATATGGTGGTCTTTTCCTCCCACTAATGGCAACTCATGAGGATAGTGGAGTTCCCCTTAGAATTTTTTTTTATACTACCCTATCCTCATCATTCTCATCTTCCAATTCATCAAGTATCATGACATATTGGATCATTGATAGACCATCAATGTTTTGATTTTCATCTTAAGGTTCTCCCAATACTTTTGCAGATTGTGCAGGTGGATGGATGATCAATTTTTTTATGTTTTGTCCATCAGAATTGGTCATCTAGCCATCTTTACAGCTTATGTAAGCATCGACTGTTGCCAACGAAGGTCTACCTAAGATTAATGGATATCCACCCAATCCAGACTTGGATTGTAACACTAATAAATCAACTGGATACTCCCATGTATCCACTGTAACAGTAATATCTTCTAGTATTACCTCTAGAAGCACTGTAGACTTTTCTGCCAACAACAAAATATTTTTGGTTACTTTCAAGTTGGATAGTTTAAGATTTTGCATGGTTTCTTTATGTATGACATTAATGCAACCTGTTGAGCAAGTTGCAGCGACAGTATTGTCATTATTGTCAACACAGTCAGATAGATCGGTTGAAGTAGTGGACAGGAGCTCAGAGGTTAATCAGAGTATGTACGGTGATGTTAAATGCTTATGAGGATGTTTACCCACCTTTTTGCATATTTTCCAAGAAGACCGAAGTGGCCCATATGCTCAAGATCAAAGAAAAAGCAAAACACCACAAAGAAAAAAGGTGTCACGATATCGCGACATGTTGCATTTTCGCGGTCAAAAGAGAAGAGAAAATGCAAGGAGAAAAAGTGTCGCGATATCGCGACATGTTGCATTTTTGCGGGCCAAGGAGAGAGAAAAAGCAAAGAGAAAAAAGTGTCGTGATATCGCGACATGTTTTTTCGTGGGCCAAGGAGAGAGAAAAAGCAAAGAGAAAAAAGTGTCGCGATATCGCGACATGTTGCATTTTCGCGGTCCAAAGCGAAGAGAAAATGCAAGGAGGAAAAAGTGTCGCGATATCGTGACATGTCGCATTTTTGTGACTCGAAAAGGGCAGGAAGGAAGAGAAAGAAAAAGTGTCGCGATATCGTGACATGTCGCATTTTCGCGACTCGACAAGGGCAGGAAGGAAGAGAAAGAAAAAGTGTCGCGATATCGTGACATGTCGCATTTTTGTGACTCAAAAAAGGCAGGAAGGAAGAGAAGAAAAAGTGTCGCGATATCGCGACATGTCGCATTTTCATGACTCGAAAAGGGCAGGAAGGAAGAGAAAGAAAAAGTGTCGCGATATCGCGACATGTCGCATTTTCGTGACTCGAAAAGGGCAGGAAGGAAGAGAAAGAAAAAGTGTCGCGATATCGCGACATGTCGCATTTTTGCGACTCGAAAAGGGCAGGAAGGCAGAGAAGCAAAAGTGTCGCGATATCGTGACATGTCACATTTGCAGGACTCGAAGAAGGCGACAGAGTAACAAAAGTGTCACGATATCGTGACATGTCGCATTTTCACGACTCAAAAATGCCGGAGGTAGTGAAACAAAAGTGTCGCGATATCGCGACATGTCGCATTTTCGCGACTGAAGACCAGGATGGTGAAACTGAAGACTGCATAGTGACGTGGACCCATAAGGAATATTTAATGATTTGAAATCATTTAAGATGGACGTTACACATGGAAAGAAGCGGATGCATGCCCATGTGGAGAAAACAAACAATCGAAGAAGGAGAAAACGAACAGTCATCAAAATAGAATCGAAAAGTTTTTTGAAAACCAAAACGCATGCATGCACAAAGGAGAAAATGAACAGTCATGACCGAGAAGACGAACAATCATGGTAGGAGAATATGGTGTCAATTATTTGCATGTGACGTGTTTGATGAAATACCTTCTCAAAATATACAAAATGAGTTACAAAAGAAGGAGTTACAAAATTGAGATGAAAGGAGGAGTTACAACTGGAGTTACAAAGAGAAAGGATGGTTATAAAAGGAGTGTTGCTTGGAGAATTTATGTTGGGGATTTTATCTTGCGAAGAGAGTGAGAGGAGAGCGAGAGGGCGAGAGGCGAGCGAGAAGGGTGTGTGTTTTGTGAAGTGTGGGAGATGTTGAGTAAGCAATAGACCAATCAGGGTCTTGTAAAAGTGAAGGCATTTCTATGTCAATCTTCTAGTTTCAAGATTGAAGTCCAAGTTGGTGCTTGGCATCAGGGGTTGGTGCTCCTTCCAGTTGGTGCTGGTAAATCAGGGGTTGGTGCTCCTTTCTATTTGTGCAGATAAATCATGGGTTGGTGCTCCTTCTAGTATGTGTTGGTAAATCAGGGGTTGGTGCTCCTTTTTGTTGGTGTAGATAAATCAGGGGTTGGTGCTCCTTCTAGTTGGTGCTGGTAAATCAGGGGTTGGTGCTCCTTTTTGTTGGTGCAGATAAATCAGGGGTTGGTGCTCCTTTCTGTTGGTGCAGATAAATCAAGGGTTGGTGCTCCTTCCAGTGTGTGTTGGTAAATTGATTGTAAAGTTGTTGCTTTGCAAAGGCTGGATTTGGATGGGAGTCCAAACAGTCAATTTTTGAGGAGTAGCCAAATTGGTGAACCTCGATACATCTTGTGTTGTGTGATGCTCTTTTGTTATATTTTCTTTATTGGGTTTTAAGTTTTCATTGTTTCGGCATTAAGAGTTGAAGATTTAAGTTTTTAAGAGCTACACTGATTCACCCCCCCTCTCAGTGTCATTGTGAGACTAACAATTGGTATCAGAGCCAGTTTCCCTTATCAGGCTAAATCAGCTAGGGTTGATCTTGGATTAGTACGCAATGGGTAAGAAGAATAGATCCTCCTCAAATAAGGCATCTCAATCAGTTTCAGTTCCTATGGAAGAGAAAATTGAACTAGAAAAGATAGGAGTGAATTCTGAAGTATGTGATGAAAACCTTGAGGGTGAAGTATATCTAGAAGGTGAGTTGATCGCTGCACTTGAAGAGTTGAATATAGAAAGGAAAAAGAACAAAATACTATCCAAGAAGTTGGAAGAATATGGGGATAAGATTGAAGATCTCTTCTTACAAATTCATAAAGCCAAGAAAATAGAAGAAGCCTTGAAGTCACACCTGGATGATAAAGTCGATGTATGTAGCAAACGTGAAGAGGAATCTAACAAAGTTATTAGTGATCTAAAGCTGCAAGAAGAAGAGTCCAAAAGGATTGAAGAAACTCTCAGGTCACAGATCAATAAGAAAGAGATTGTTTGCTGCAAACAAGAAGAGGAGATTATTTTATTGAAGAAACAACTAGAAGAGGCCAATACAAATCTCAAATTTGAGAAGAGCACAGAGTTGCTAGATGAAATGATAAGGCAACAAAGAAGCCCCATGTCTAAGCTTGGTCTTGGATGTAAAGTTGAACAACCTTCATCTTCCAAATATACGAGAGAAGAAGAAGTTCACTATTGAAGGATCGAAGCAAGAAAAGTTTGAAGCTGAATCTTCAAAAGGAAGAAAATATCAAAGGAGATCTACAACAAAGCAACCACAACAAAAGAGGTTCTATCACTCTCACTCTATTCATAATAATGCTTTTAATGGCTATTGTTTTAGATGCAACCATTATGGTCACAAGGCAATTTATTGTGGATTGAATAATAGATCAAAGAGTTATGATGGTAGAAATACATCTGTTTCTTCGATTGAACACCATGTGCAATATTTTAAATGTAATGGTCATGGGCACATAGCAAGGTTTTGTCCAAGAACTTTTGTATCTAATCTAAGGCAAGACAATAGATTTCATCAGACACAAAGAATGCAACACCAGACGGGGAAGAAATCATGTGCATCAAAGAAAGGAAAATAATCATCCATCAAGGATGCACAAGAGACAACCACCCAAGAGAAATGTTCAAGTTCACGAAAAGGTTCAAAATAGGGATGCAGTTGAAAAACTCAAGCCCAAGTTCAAGAAAGGTTGGAGAAAGAAAGAAGAGAGGAAATCGTGTCTCCTTGGAGTGAAGGAGATTACTCCTCTATTGCACTAAGCAAGCTCCGGGTAGCACATCCTCGAGGGGGAGCAATCTTAAAGTTTTATTTTAATGCTCCTATGTTGTTTGGTTATCTGAGGATGAAAGGCAAGTAGTCAGGGGGAGTTGTCGTATAGTTGTCAAAATGTGTTTCAGTTCATGTAGTTGTTTGTGGAGGTAATAAGCAGGAGCATGAGACGTTGGCTTGACAGAGCCAATTTTTTTATTATTGTGAAATCTCTCTGGTGATGGCGGTTACAATAGCAGATAGTGTCAAACTGATGTGCTTCAGTAGAACAACATGGTGAACAGCTAGGTTTTCGATGCAACAGGTGATAGGCGTTATCTGAGATAGAACATGCAGCACAGGTCGTCATGTCATGGAAGCATAAGTGCGGAAGGTGCTGGTTTTGAAGCCTGTAACATTCCCAATCTATAGATAACATAGAATCCGTGTTGTGAGTACGTCTCGATTCATCTACCAATATCGAGGGAGGACTATGGTAAAGCTCTTCATGATCATTATGAAAATTACTGCCAACGTGTAGGTGGGAAGGCGTGCGTTTCTTAACCAAAAATACAACACATCGTTTGGTATAAGAGAGCATTAATTTTCTCTAAAGAAGTAGCCATTATCAAAGAGATGCCGAGTCAAAGCAAACAGTAGCACTAGCACCCAGTTCGTCAAGAGTGCCAAGTGGCACATGCAAGGTAGAGACGTTGAGAGAATAGCACCCAGGTGGTGAAGCGCCAAGGAGGACAAGATGCCTATGCACCTAAGAAAGTCTTGCATTATTTGAGGAATGCGAGATATTGCCCGAGGAATCCCTTGATCGCAGCGAGGAGAAATGCTCCCTGGAATCGCGTGAAGAACGTTCGCCTAAGACATTGAGTAGCCCTGACATATGCCCTAGCAAGAAGCAGAATCCGAGTGTTGATGACTGCGCATAGATTGAGGTTCCAATGCTAGAGGTAACGGTCCACTTGTCAATACCATGCAAGTGATGAAAACATTCATGGCAGCCATTAGAAACCAGAGACATTGAACTGCACAACGGATGCGAGGCAAAGTCGTCAGTCACGGAGGAGGTGGCAGTCAAAAGGATCAAGCTATACTAAATAAGTAAAAGCAAGGTACAACAAGAATTATAATATGATGAGCAGAGATTAGAGTGCTTATCCAAGAAGACTTTATGACAGAAAGAGTACCAGTGGAGGTGCATTCTATCTTGGAGACGAGGTTGGTCGCGTGGAACAATAAGAAACAAGAGTCGGTCTCCTTATCCATAGCAGAGGAAGAATATATTGCAGCGACAACGTGCTGTACGTAGGAGAAAGTTGCGAAAGGTGAGGTTAAGTTGGATTTTGTTCCAACAATAGAGCAAGTAGCGGATATCTTCACAAAACAGTTGCCCAAGAAAGTCTTTGAGTACCTTCACAATAAATTGGGAGTGGTCACGCTTCCCAAGAATTGACTAGCTATCGGGATCACATTCTCAGGGGGAGCATTTGTGTATTTGTTTATCTTTTTGCTCATGTTTGTGATTTTTGCTAAGTGTAATAATTTTTGCCTGAGAATGTTGTGCATGGACTCAAGGGGAGTTTACAATAGCCCTTTTGGTATTGTTGTCAAAGGGGGAGAAGAGTTATAGGAAATTGCACAAGAGTTACAGGAAATTGCACGTGTGTTGCCAACAATTCCAAAGGGGGAGATTGTTGAGCAAGGTGCAATGACGATATTGTCATTGTTGTCAACACAGTCAGATAGATCGGTTGATGCAGTGGATAGGAGTTCAGAGGTTATTCAGAGTATGAACAGTGAAGTTAAATGCTTATGAGGATGTATTTGATGTTTGGGTGAAGTTGTTATAGGTTGTCCAAGAAGACCGAAGTGACCCATATGCTAAAGAAGCAAAAAAGCAAGGAAGAAAAAAGTGTCGCGATATCGTGACATGTTGCATTTTTCGCGGCCAAAAGAGAAAAAAAATGCAAGGAGAAAAAGTGTCGCGATATCGCGACATGTTGTATTTTCGTGGGCCAAGGAGAGAGAAAAAGCAAAGAGAAAAAGTGTCGTGATATCGCGACATGTTGCATTTTCGCGGTCCAAAGCAAAGAGAAAATGCAAGGAGGAAAAAGTGTCGCGATATCGGGACATGTAGCATTTTCGCGGTCCAAAGCGAAGAGAAGGCAGAGAAGAAAAAGTGTTGCGATATCGTGACATGTCGCATTTTCGTGACTCGGCAAGGGCAGGAAGGAAGAGAAAGAAAAAGTGTCATGATATCACGACATGTTGCATTTTCTCTGCTCAAAAAGGGCAGGAAGGAAGAGAAAGAAAAAGTGTCACGATATCGTGACATGTCGCATTTTCATGACTCGAAAGAGCAGGAAGGAAGAGAAAGAAAAAGTGTCGCGATATCGCGACATGTCGCATTTTTGCGACTCGAAAGGGCAGGAAGGAAGAGAAAGAAAAAGTGTCACGATATCGCGACATGTCGCATTTTCGCGACTCGAAAAGGGCAGGAAGGCAGAGAAGAAAAAGTGTCGCGATATCGCGACATGTCGCATTTTCGTGACTCGAAAAGGGCAAGAAGGTCGAGAAGAAAAAGTGTCGCGATATCGCGACATGTCACATTTTCGCGACTCAAAAAGGCGACAGGCAGTGAAACAAAAGTGTCGCGATATCGCGACATGTCGCATTTTCGCGACTGAAGACCAGGATGGTGAAACTGAAGACTACATAGTGACGTGGACCCATAAGGAATCTTTAATGATTTGAAATCATTTAAGATGGACGTTACACGTGGAAAGAAGCGGATGCATGCCCATGTGGAGAAAATGAACAGTCAAAGAAGGAGAAAACGAACAGTCATCAAAATAGAATCGAAAAGCTTTTCGGAAACCAAAACGCATGCATGCACAAAGGAGAAAACGAACAGTCATGACCGAGAAGACGAACAGTCATGGTAGGAGAATATGGTGTCAATTCTTTGCATGTGACGTGTTTGACGAAATGCCTACTCTAAATATACAAAAGGAGTTACAAGGAGTTACAACTGGAGTTACAAAGAGAAAGGATGGTTATAAAAGGAGTGTTGCTTGGAGAATTTATTATGGGGATTTTATCTTCTAAAGAGAGCGAGAGGCGTGCAAGAGGTGAGCAAGAAGGGTGTGTATTTTGTGAAGTGTGGGAGATGTTGAGTAAGCAATAGACCGGTCAGGGTCTTGTAAAAGTGAAGGCATTTCTATGTCAATCTTCTAGTTTCAAGATTGAAGTCCAAGTTGGTGCTTGGCATCAGGGGTTGGTGCTCCTTCCAGTTGGTGCTGGTAAATCAGGGGTTGGTGCTCCTTTCTGTTGGTGCAGATAAATTAGGGGTTGGTGCTCCTTCTAGTATGTGTTGGTAAATCAGGGGTTGGTGCTCCTTTTTGTTGGTGCAGATAAATTAGGGGTTGGTGCTCCTTCTAGTTGGTGTTGGTAAATTAGGGGTTGGTGCTCCTTTCTATTGGTGCAGATAAATCAGGGGTTGGTGCTCCTTTCTATTGTTGCAGATAAATCAGGGGTTGGTGCTCCTTCCAGTGTGTGCTGGTAAATTGATTGTAAAGTTGTTGCTTTGCAAAGGCTGGATTTGGATGGGAGTCCAAACAGTCAATTTTGAGGAGTAGCCAAATTGGTGAACCTCGGTACATCTTGTGTTGTGTGATGCTCTTTTGTTATATTTGCTTTATTGGGTTTTAAGTTTTCATTGTTTCGGCATTAAGAGTTGAAGATTTAAGTTTTTAAGAGCTACACTGATTCACCCCCCTCTCAGTGTCATTGTGAGACTAACACAACCCCCAAATCTACTAGTGTATTGGGTAAAACACAACCCTCTATTTGTATAGTTAAGACAAGGCTTCTTGGATCTAAGTACTTTTAGCTATAGGTGTTATCTAACATGAGATCAGGTAACTGACCCTCCAAATTGATTGACTTTGTAGGTTTTCTTCCTGGTTTCTTCAGGCACAATTCTCTTATGGTCTTGCCATAGATAGGAATATCTTTGATGGTCTGAAAAAGAGGGATTGTGATTGTCAAGTTCTTTAGAATAGACAGAATATCAAATTCTGATTATACTGGCTTTTTAGGTTCCTACAATATTTGTGGAAAATGTGGAACCTCTTCTCTATTATTTATAGGTGTTAATTCCTCTTCTACTTCTACTACAAGAGGTGATTCCTCTTTTCATAATTCTATCTTTTCCTCCTCTTCTACCAGAGGAGTGACTTCTACACCTACTTGTTTTTCTAACCTTAATTCTATTGGACTTCAGTCTAATTTAATATTGTACATGGGGTACATATCATTCTCCACTTGATAAGATGACTATTGTTTATTATTTGGATTAGTTTTAGGTTGGGTTGGTAGTTGAGCAGGCCTGAAAGTAGGAGGAGCAGGTAGGATTGGTTGTAGTGGAATTGGAGTAGCCTGTTGGGTGTTTTGATTCCAAGCATTCTAAAACTCCACTACTACCTAGGCTGCTGGTATTGCATCCATGGATAGGGGTTGTAAGGATTTTCTCCTTGGGGATACTGATTCCAAGGTTGTTACCCCCACCAACCCATGTTGGGTGGCTGAGCTTGACCTTGATTCTAAAAATTGCTACCCCCATAAGATGACATTCCTGTTGGCATGTTGTTTTCCATAGGAGACTACTACTAGTTTCTCCTATTACCCATGAAGTATGCTTTTGTTACCTCATGTTCCTCTCTAGGTTTTGATAACTACGTATACAACTTTATTTTATGATATTTTGAACATACAACACACACTCAAATTTTATTTTCTGGACATTCATTTCTAGGGTGTTTTTCCCTGCATTTAGGACAAAAGTAGGCCAATGCTGCCTCATTCTCCTACTTTTTTTGAAGCAGAAGGGTATCCATTTGAAGAGATAGATATGATAACATATCACTCTTGAGGTCTTCGAGCATGTTGTCTATTTTTGTTTTAGTGGCAGTGGCTGATTGTTTGATATTTCTAGGGATCAACTTACCTTTTCTTCTTGAAAATTTTTGACAAACACCGAATATCATCTATCTAATGTTGATAAATATCCCCCCCCCCAAAAATCATATTTAAGGCTTATAAAGATTCATTTGTGAGTCCTTTTAAGAATATGCTTCTTAAGGACTTGTCTCCTAGTTTTGAGTGGGGTGATATTTGTAAATTTAAGCTGAACCTATCCCTATATTCCTCCATAGATTTCCCTTCCTTTTGTGTCATATCTAGGAATTCTTCCCTTGCATCGCGTGCTCTGCAAAAATCTTGGTACTATTCTAGGAAAAGTCTCTTCAATTGTTCCTAAGTATTTATTCGTTTATCCCCAAACTAATGAACCAATGTAAAGCTGAATCATCAAGAGTGGAAGGGAATAATTATAGTTTTTGAGCATTAGTGGTGTAATCCATAGATCTGTATAAAACATAAAATTTAAATAGAAATATATCTGGATCTTCTATTGGTAGTCCTCTAAAGGTTGGAAGGTGGGTAGGGGAGGTATGCTTCATCTTGTGATCTTCTACTGCCTCTCCTATTGGAAAATTAAAACTAGTGGATGCTTCATCTACATTAGCCATCTTGTCTATGAATAAGGTATCTACACCAAATTCGTTCAAAGCAAATTTCAAGACCTCTAGTTTGTTTCTCTTATCCTATAGAAGGATTACTAAATCTATGTTTGATATAGTTCCTTCTCTAACCGCTTGCTAACATTGAAATTTTAACAAGTCTTCCTCAGATTGAACTCTACTTATTTTTGATCCTTCTCTATGATGTTGTTGATTTGTTTCAGAAGGATCCTATGCAAATAGTGGGTGTTCTCTCCAATGCACAGGTGGAAATTATGGAGAAGAGGACTCAATCTTAAGATCAAGTACAGTGAAAACATAAGACTTTTGAGAAATGTTCTTGTTTTTAACAAAACAACTGTTCGATCCTCTATTATTAGGTGGACTCATGCAAAGCTTTAGGAATGGAGGTTATGTAGGTAGCAACCTAAAATACAACTAACAAGCTTCCTTCAGAATGAGAAATTATATTAGGTTACTCCCCAAAAATGGTACCAAAATATTGGGCAAAAACATTAGTTCATTTTATACATTTAAGTTTACTGCCTCATTTAATTTATGAACCTGGGATAGCTCATAGACTTGTGAGTAGCCTCGCATAGTATATGCTATAATTTCCTCCACAAAGATGAGTCCCTTATATTTATGGTTCGAGGGGTATTGGTGTTTATTGAAGTTCTGATTTTGAGTTCCAAACCATTAATCTATCCTACATTTATGATAATATACCTAAATTGCATTTAGAAATTAAAATTACACATTGCTAGAATTTACAAAAAATAGGGGAAAATAACAGGAATTTAAATTAACTTACAAAAAATAAAATAAGATTTAAAGAAGACTGAAAATAGGGAAGAGGAAAGGGAAGAACACTGTTGAGAGTGGGCCCATGATTCCAGAAGGTTCTACCTGTGTTAAATTATTCACTGGATACTTAGTCGATTTAACTAGAAATGACTCAGAAAATATTTATTTAAAACTTGTAGCAGAAAATATACAGGGGAAATCTAGGATCACGTTTTTAGGGGTGGCCTACATATTTATAATATATGTGGAAACACCCTGTTACAAAATAGAAATAAATGAAAGTTTTGATTTTACTTTACAACCGCATGCATGAATACAGAGAATCAAGCAAAATATCAAATTATGTGGAATAATTCGACGTATTCTATTTTATTAGAATACATTTGATATTGGTTTTGCTTGATTTACATAGATATTTATATAGCAACTAAACCCAGGTGTTGTAGGTGAGTTAGAGAGGAGAGGGCAATCCTCCAAGGGAGGTCCCAGGTTTTGAATCTCCACCCTACCAAAAAGTTGAATTGGGTACCCAAAATCCAATTGATAATGTTGGTGCGGGCAGGGCTAGGTGCGACCCCGGGTGACTTTGATGGTGTAGAACCCCCTGTTCATGGTCTCTTAGACCAAGGTGGCCCTGCAAGGGATTTTTTGCTTAAAAAAAATATAGCAACTAAAAAATAGATGGTTAGTCATCTTTGACATTATCCCTATTCTGGTTTCAATGCCGATTCCATCTACCCTCCTTGCTGAAATTGCTGTTTTGCAAACCATAAAATCATGATGGAATTCGACTTCAATGGGAATCAAGTACCTTTTTTGTAGAAGTTGATACATAGGTGCCAACACGGGAGTCAAGCACTTAATGGGAAGTAGGTTCCTAATGGGAAGTAGACACCCTTCAGTTAAGCACCAAACAAAAGTCAGATGCTTCAAAGAGAATCAGGCGCTGACTTAGCACTTCACACCAACGTACTATGAATATTTTACCTTCATGAAATTAAAGGTGCTAGGTTCTATGGGACCTTGATGAAAATATGCTAAAACACAACAATTTATATGAAATCTACACAAAACACACAGAAATAAATATTAAATAACATGTAAAATAAACTATTAAATATATATAAAATTCTCATTAAACATATACATCTATAGAAATAAGTTCCACTGTTTATAATGAAAGTGGTACAAAAAATGAGCATTTTCAAGGCTCATCACATTCAACTTAGAATTTAGAAGTTAAAAGATAAGGAGATATAAGGTTTAAAAGTGATGTTATTATGTTATAGCTAATGAAGACGAATGATGTCTACTTCAAAGAATACAAAGAATAATGACATGGAAAATATCATTAGAAAATAAAAGGGCAAGTATTGTTAAAATCGAAATCAAGAATATACTTACAAAGACTGGAAACTTAGAAGCCTTAGAAGAAAACTTTAAAACTTTGGAATATTATCTACATGCTAGAATCACTGAAGCAATTGATAATGAAAAAGATGATATTCAAATTCCTTTAGACATTGGTAGCATATTATATATGGAATTACTTACATTTAAATATTACAAAGATGAGAATGTAGAAAAAAAAGGATTGATTTAATCACTTAAAGAGAAAACGATAATAGATGAATCCTTCTCAAAGAAGATATTTTAATCCTTATGCTGTATTGATACCCCATGTTCTACTAACTCAAGATATTATCATGATGCCTTAAGTGATTGCTAAAAATATTCTGTACTAAATAAGAATAGCGATAATAAAGACAAAGACAAAGAGAAAATACTTTTGCAAGAATTTGGTGATAGCTTGACAACTCATGAAAGCACAAAAATTGACTTTAAGGAAAAAATAAAAATGAAGAAGAAGAGGAACCTGAACAAGGAGGCATACAATGCAAAGTAAATTAAAGACAATACAAAGAACATGACCAAGCCAAAAGAGTATTTAAAATATGATCACATTGAAGACTAAATTTTTCAATACACAAATAATGTAATATAGGGGGGTGATGGAGTATATTACATTATTTGGTACATGCCAATGTACCATATTGGGTAGTTTCTAACACTTTTTTGTAGAAAATAAGATATTTAAAGTAAGTTGGAAAAATTCCTTCAAGAGAGATAGGAAGAATATCTTCTTTAGAATCAATCCAAAACCTGAAGCAATAAGTTGAATATTGAAGATTTGGAGGCCTTAAAGAAAAGGTCCCCATTGTAAGAATTGTAGACTTGCAGATTGTAGATTATAGAAGAGAGAAAAAAGCTAGAGAAGCCTTACTACATATTGAAGGAAGTAGAGACTCCAAAAAAGTTTCCTAGAGAATAGTGGAGATTAAATATTTCCATTGAGTATTTAGGAGGCCCAAGAAAGAGGTTTCCATAGAGATTAAAGAGTTAAAATTACATATTTAAGGAGGATGAGAAAACAACTTAAGAAGCTAAAGAGACCCATAGGAGGTCCCATTGAAGAACTTCAATATTTGGAAGATTAGAGATAGAGAAAGACTAGAAAAGATCCTATTCCCAAAGTAGCAAATTTTAGAGATGAAGGAAGGTCTCATTAAAGTCTTGTTAATAAGACTTAAGAAGTTGCATAATTCAAAGACACTAGAGAAGAGGTCTCTAGGAAGGATTGGAAGGAGAAAGAAGGAGAAGGTGAGGAAAGCCTCATTGAAGGATAACTCAAGGGAGAAAATTTCTAGAAAGGAGGAGTTCCTAATAGAGAAGAATTTGGAACAATTATCACCATCCAAAAATAATTCTAAAAGGAGAAAGAATTTGGTAAATTATTTCCAAAGACCTCAAGACATTTAGATTCTTGAGAAGAAGGCCTGTAGAGAGGCCAATATTGAAGTCAAAATTTGACAAGGAGGTTGAAGGAGAAAGGAGAGAAGAAGCCAAAAAATTTGAGAGATTTGAATATTGCCATTGAAGGCTTGAAGGCTAAGTTGCAGAGAAAGGAGTCTGTGAATTTTTACAATAGATAATTAAAGCTTCCTAGAAGGAAATCTATAGCTGGAAATTGGAGGAGTTTACTACTAATTTTTGGATATTTGAAAATAACATTTCAAAAGAGAAATTGATTGCATTAAAATCTAATAATTTTATAGTTAAAGGTAGTAATTTTGGAAATATTATTAGTTGCTATATTTTAGAGCTCAAGGAAGCATCGTGAAGGAGAGTTAAAACCACCAAAAGGAGAATTATAACTACCAGGGAATAGAGAAGAAGCCCCCATATCAAGGATGGAAGAAAGCTTCAAAAGGATACTATAATATCTCAAAACTTATGATGCAAATTAAGGTATTTTAACTTAATTATTGTAGAATTATTTACATTCCATAATAGAACCATACTTGTCTTGTCTAACGTAGCAAAAGGAGGACAAAATATAGAGTGTATTAAGACACTAAAACAACAAGTAGATTACAATCATCAAGTAGTCGTATCATCAATATCAAAGAAAAAACTACGAAGTGGAGGAAGAGATCCAACTAAGGGCTCAATAGTATAGTTTTCAAGGTGTCTAAAGACACCAGATTCAGTGTCACCAATCTCATGAACTCAATGCCCATGGTGCAAGAAGAACCTACAACTGAAAAGAAACCAAGTTGGGCAACATAACAATATTAGGAAGGTAGTATAACACTAGTGCAAGTTGCAAGGAGAATAATATAAAGGAATAACTAAAGAAGCAAAGATTAAGGTGCAAATAGCAAGACATATTATCTAAGCAAACAATGATAATAGCTTGGAAAAACTGCCACCTAGAAGATAATGTTGAAACACCTTAGAGATATCATCATTGAAGTATAACCACCTCCATTGGAGAGGAGCCACCTTCGTTGGAGAGAAGAACCATTGTTCATTGGAGAAAGTACATTGTTGGTGCAAGTGAAAACAACTTTCAAAAGTTGGCAAGAGCGTTAAGAAAATAAAGGAGTTGAGAGCGTTGTTACATGTAAGCAAGAGAGCTTCCACTTACGACCCTAAGCAAAGGAATCTTGTGCCACTTAACACAAATGAGAAGAACAAGAAGAGCACCTACAAATGCTTTGTAACACCTTTGAATTACAACACTTGCACAAGGAGAAGAGTGCCCAAGTAACACTCTATTAAAACTAATAGGGATTAGTTATCATTTCTCAACACTCAAGGATAGACTAATGCCTACATTACCAATATCAATGACATCTAACATTTGCAACTTACCTGCACCACCTAGCAAGAAATATCAGGCTCAAAGGTAACGAATATGCCATGTGGCATGTGTTACAAAGGAAGTAGAGATGTATTAATATGTCTATCCAAGAGATAACATAAACCATTGCTTACACAGGAAATCCAACATTAATATGAGGATAATACCATCCTAAGTGCACTAAGATCGAAGTAAATTTAATGCATAGTGTCATGCCTCACATATTGGAGAATATACAATATTCAAAGACTTGAAAATTGTAGTCAAGGTCTAATCCGATCAACACGTAACACATTACAGAGAGGTATAGTTGCATTACTTTAATATTTTATTTCTATAAGTGCAAAGGAGATATAAGGTTATTTACTTCTAAGGTTATTTAATTAATTGAAAGGAGATATAAGGAGCTAAAACCTTAGATATATTATCAATGATTTAGAAATCCAATTAAAGTGAGAAGTTTATATTAGTAAGTACTTATTCAAAGTACATTACTTGAGATTCTAATATCATAATATTTGTAAATAATTAAACTTGGAGATATAAGGGTTTTTACCTTATAAAATTAAATTATTATTTTGTAAATATTATCATTTTCTAAATTTTCAAATTAGGGAGATATTAAGAGTACTATACCAAAATTTAGAGCATTGGAATTTATAAAAATAAAGAATTGAGAATTAGAGAATTGAAATAAGTTCTCATTGAATTGCCTAAAGAGTTGGAAATTATTGCTTATACTTATCTCTTATACAAACTGAAGGGACAAAAGGAATCCAAACATAAAGTCTTGAAAGCTAGAGAACATTATTAAATTAAAAGTGCATATATCAATAAGGAGAAATAAGGTGAAATATAGTAGTTGAACTTTATCTATTCAACTCAAGAAATTTAAAGAAAGGTAAGCACTTTATCAAGACTATATTTCACTCAAATACTTGGGAGATATAAGGGATTCTACAAAACTTGATAGTGATAAGATTTTATCAAGTTTGATCATATATTCAAAAAACTAGGGAGTCATAAGGTAGACTACTTCAAGGGTTATATTAGAAGTATTCTCAAAGAGTTAAAATTCTATTTAGAAATTTGACTGTTGCTTGGACATATACTACAATATTTGAAGAATTGAAAGCTATAATTTGATAATTCAACTTAGAATTTATAAGTTAAAAGATAAGGAATATAAGGTTTACAAGTGACATTATTCTATTATAGATAAGGAAAAAGAAGGATGTCTACTTCAAAGAATACAAATAATAATGACATGGAAAACATCACTAGAAAAGAAAGGTCAAGTATTATTAAAATCAGAATCAAGAATCTACTTACAAATACTGGAAACTTAGAATCCTTAGAAGAAAACTTTAAAACTCTGGAATATTATCTACATGCTAGAATCACTAAAGTAACTGATAATGAAAGGGATGATATTAAAATTCCTTTAGACATTGGAAGCATATTATATATGGCATTACTTACATTCAAATATTACAAATATGAGAATGTAGAAAAAAAGGATTGATTGAATCACTTAAAGAGAAAACAACAATAGATGAATTCTTATTAGAGAATATATTTAAATTGTCATGCAATATTGATACCTCAAGTTCTACTAACTCAAGATCTTATCATGATGTCTTAAGTGATTTCTCAGAATATTATGTACTAAAGAAGAATAATGATAAGAAAGACAAAGAAAGAAACTTACTCCAAAGAAAAGCATAAATAAGAAGAAGAAGAGGAACCTGAACAAGGAGGCATATAGTGCAAAGTAAATTGAAGATAATATAAAGAACATGACCAATCCAAAAGAGTATTCAAAAGACAAAGATCACATTGAAGACTAAAGTCTTCAATACCCAAATAATGTAATACATGGGGTGTTGTACTATATTACATTATTTGGTACATGTCAATGTACCATGTTGGGTACATTATTAGATTAGAATAATATATTAGATTAAGGTTTGAGTAGTTACTCCATGCAATGTAATAAATGCACAAGTGTTAGAATGTGCAATGATGTAAATGTGCATGTAGTCCACATGTACATGAGTCATAGGATAGGTAGTTGAAGAGTCATGGGCCAAGGGACATATCTCCCTATATATATGCCTTTGACATAGGGAGAGTGAGATAGAAGAAGTATAGTGAGTTTAGTAGGTACAATATAGCTCATACATTTTGTATGAAGTGTTCAAGTCCTCCATTATATTATATTGTACTATTTTTGTGAGCTTTCATTAATGGCTAATTTTTGAGTTATTGCATAAGTGTCTCATATAGTTTTCCTGCATATTATATTGCCATTATCATATAGTTAATATTGCTTGCTCATTTTAGATCTTGTGGTTGCATTTACTTTAATATAGATCATCAAAAACTAATATGGTTTACTTTCCATTCTTTTATAATATTTATTTAGCTTATGGATTGATTTGATTCTTTGTTGTTTTTTTTCTTTTATAATTATTTTATTTTGAGCTTTAGAATTTTATACTATAATAAATCTAAAACAATTAAAGTAAATTTTATTACCAATGAAGTTTGAGATATATGCTAATTTATGAAGTGCTACTACTCATGTCTACTACACTTTTTGAGGAATGACTCTGATATTTTGTATCCAATCAATTGAGATATTTTTATGCAATAGATTCTAGAAAACTTAAGACTTTTGCATAATTTCCTAGGACATCTACTACCTCCTTAAGTTTTATGGTGGTACGAAGTTTATAAATGTTCAATAACAAGACATTAATATTTATGTGAAACAAATTGTTCAAAAATAGGTGGATTTTAAGTTTTAAAATTCCTAATTAACCTTCATAGGAAAGTATGTTGCCAAGGTTCAAGATTTCAAACTATTTTCTTCATACCCATTCCTATTAGAATCAAGGATTCCTATATTACTAATCAATAATATGGAATTGAAACAGGCCCCACCCATATTATTGGGATTCACAATATTTTTCAAATATGAACAAAAGCAATCCATCCACTCAAATATTATATAGAAAGCATAAAAGGATGAAACAAATGAAAAGAGAAATAGATATTTGGGGGTGCTTGTAGGCACCATAAATAATCATTATACAATCCATAGATTATATTTCACACACTCTAATAATCAAATGAGTGGAAGGGAGGATTTATACCAATACCAATGCATCAATTATATAATTAAATATTAACCTATCCAACATAACCAAAGGGCTTAAGGTTAAGTTAAACTTAATAAGAGAGTTTAACATTAAAAAGGTTAACCATGGCCCATAGGGATTTCTTAATAATATATTATAATAAATTTATACATTGTACAATGAAATACCCTTAGGCCTATCCAATATATCATACAATGTTGTCTTTGTCCATGAATTAGATTATAGTTTCAACACCCACCATAATATGAACTAAGGGGCAAAGGAGAGAAGATATTAGTAATAGTAACATCTTCCTCCCATAATGGATGCTATAGTGGGTCTCTATAGTTGAGTCAGATCCTTCATAATATCCATCATCATTTGGTAGTTTCCATTGATCTTCAGGAACTCAACTTTAATCCTTTATAGTTTTAACAAATAATTCTTCATTGGATGTCCCTCCTCTTACAATATCCATTGATTAGCCTGGCCCTTGATATCATGGGTCTTAGCCTCCTTAGATTGGAACTCATTTGCATGAGCTTGTATTTGTGGAGTTCCACCATAATTCTACATTACCATATAAAATGAACTAAGAGAGAAAAAAGGTGATCAAGATTAAGTATTTTTAGATTCCAAGAACACAGGAATCATATGCACCATTAGGTTTAGCATCTAAAAATAGGGGGAGAGATTAGCAAGGACAATATTCATTCATTCAGTATCATCTTTATTTTTGGCTCCAAAAGATGCAATATATTCTCTCAATGCCTTGAATATCATAATATGGTCCTTAACATGATCAAAATCAACCAGTTTAAGAAGAAAACTTCAATTCTAAGTGACTTACTTTAGTAGTATTTACTTTCCCAAAAGTCTCATGTAATTTTTACCAAAACTTGATAGGGTCATTGTCCTCTTTGATGCGAAAAAGTATCTTTACTTCAATAAAAAAGGAAAATAGTCCAAGAGCCTATTTTTCTGTTTAATG
This sequence comes from Wollemia nobilis, assembly GCA_028583015.1. Lineage (NCBI taxonomy): Eukaryota > Viridiplantae > Streptophyta > Pinopsida > Araucariales > Araucariaceae > Wollemia > Wollemia nobilis. The sequence continues at coordinate 2,997,660 of JAQPPZ010015413.1, forward strand.
GTGAGTTTATTCAAGAGCAACTGCTTTATCTTCTTGAAAGATGCACCATAGGTTATTACTACATAATAGACCAATAATTTGGGCTGACCAAATATTATAATTTTTTCCATTAATATTAGTAAATAGGTATTTATGATCCATATTATACAATTTTATCCCGAACACCATAGTTGGTCTATGAAATAATGTCACTAGCACATAAAGCTTGGAAAATCATGAGATTTGAGAAAAATAGGCTCAAACTATTTTGTATGCAAAAGTTATGGACTTCGGAAGTTTTTCCCTAATGAAACCCCCACCCCCCCAAAAAAAAGAGTTTAAAGCCTCTAATATTCGAAAAACAAGAGCCAATACCGATCTACCACTTGATGAGGTCCAATTCATTAATGTGCTCTAATCCTGTTTTGCTATTTTAGCTCTTTTGATTCATTATATTATTGGCACTTGTTGAATTCTGATTGATTTAAGGATATATATATATATATATATATATATATATATATATATATATATATATATATATATATATATATATATATATATAGATAAAAAGGTGTGCCATGTGTTATGAGAGATTTCCACGTTGATTAAAATATTTGAATGCTCTAAAAATACCAAAAATTTCCTTCATGAGGTTCTGTAGACATGGAAAATTGACCCACTTCAGTAGGCAATCTTCCTTGAGCCTTTTAGGAGACCCATTGGACTTACCTAGGGCAAGGGTAAGGCTTCTCCCTCCTATTTTACCTTTTTCTCCTCTCTATGTGAAATCACGCTTGCCCTTGACGGGGTGCAAATTCACATAGGTAAAATCATGGTCGGCCTTGACGGGGCATGATTTTGAATTTTTAGGGTTTCTTCCAAGGAAACCCTAATTTTTTGGGTTTGGCATGTTTTACGTTGGTCCTCCTTGGTTTTTCCACATTTCTTGCCTTCAAATCCACTATATAAGGAGGGTTTGAATTCACTTTTCACACATAATTACATTGTACGAGTTATTCATGATTTATTACTTACTAACATTTGATTTATTTCAAACTGTTCTTATTCAGTCTACATCCTTCTTTTGCATTTGCAAACTAATTAAATTTGGAGTGTGAAGTCTAATTGGTTTTCTACTACATTGGATTATTTATTGCTTCTACTCACTCTTGGTGGATTAGTGTTGAATCCCTAAGGATATATCAACCATTCGGGAGGTCTCAAACCTTTTTGTATGCTTCCTCACACTTTACTAAGTGAAATCGCTCTGCTGCATACTTGCTTTCATTCGTTGCATCTTAGGTTTATTGTTTCACTTTAGTTTGAGATGTTTCATCTCACTTTGGTGAAATAACGCCCGATCTACTACGGGGTGTGATTCCACTTGTGCATTGTTGCACTTGCCTATTACAGGGTACAACTTTTCCTGAGTAAAATTTTGGGTAATCTACTTTTCCAACTTTCACCATTGCATTCTAGGATGCATTTAGAGCTTGATAGTATATTCTATTTTGTGGTTCCATAATTCTATTTTGTTGTATTGTATTATATTTGTTTTCTTCCAAAGGCCAATTTTTGCTTTTATTTATCAAAGGTCAGCTAAAAGGACCTAGGGGGTCTGACTGCTGTGCCTCCAAGCACTATTGTACAATTACCTAAGTAGGCTCCCTAATCATATTTTCAAGTTTTTATCAAGTTGTCTTGCAGGAACATGAATTATTGACAACTTTGGATAAAGGGATAAAAGCAAGGATAAATAACCGGATAAGCTAAGTGTTCTGACTAGTCTTTAGGATGTTTGTTGAGTGCTTTATATTTCTATTGTAAACCCCAAACATTATTTTATAGAAATATATTTAATTAAGTTCTAGGTATTTGAAAGATTAACAACATATAGTGTGTACTTAGGGTTAATTTTTTTTGTGCACCTCTTCTTGAGCTCTTGCTTAAAATATTATCTACTTAGAACCCTAGGTTAGAAAAGTATTCAAAGAAAAAATCATTCTAAGGTTTAGATCTTGTATTCCTACATTCTGTATTTTTGCATTGTTCTTTATATTTTATTGCATAGATCTAGAAAGGCCAAATATTGGTGTTTGTCTTGAATCTCATACATCAAACATTATTTTAAACCAGAGGTCTTGGAGCGAGTCCTTAAATTATTCTTGGTGAACCCTTCCCCCCTAGCACTGAGTGTAGAGAACAATATACCCCATGGTTCACCCCAAAGGCTTCTTTCTTGCAGATCCAACTTTTGGGAATTGTACACGATAGGGCAGTTTTCCCCCTCTACAGGTTCAAACCCAAGCATCCATCTACCTAAGGCCCTTAGTCTAGCCAAGGTGATTCTTTGGAAGCTAAAGATAAAACACCAATGGTATCCTTATTTAAAAATCATAATCAACAAAATATGAATATATAAAGCTTTGAACTCATGGATTTCTAGATCCAAACACCTTATGAGTCATTACATAACCATCTATCCATGCATCACTGCTACAATGACTCCAACTAAAATTTCATAGAAGTTGTGTACTAAGTTGCATCCTACGAGAAAAATATGCCACTACTAGGATTCAAACATGGAACCACCACCCACCTAAGATCCATTACATTATAAGCTTACAATTATGCCATGCACATGACTGGTGATCAAAATCTTTCAAAAACAATTTAACCCCTTCTTTCCCATCGAGAGTGCCTAAATATATGTTGCATCAGGATTTGAACCTTAAGACTTCTTGATGCTCTGATTTTCCTTTGCATAGCCAATATCCAACCTCACCATCATTGTAAAAAATGGAAACCATATCCTTGAATATGTTGTTGTGGCTTGGTAGAAAGGAAAAGAACGTTTGCAAAGTATGCAATCCCATAAGAATGCTCACAAATTAGGTGCCAAAATTTGAATTCAAAATGAATTTGGCACCATATTTCTATTTCAAAATTTTAGTAGGCTTGTAAAGAAAAACATGAGCACTAACCTATGAATGAATCCAAATTTGTGAAAGGAGAATCACAAGGACTTCAATAATAGTGAATCAAAAGGAAAATCTAGCAAAAAACTTACAATTTTTTTGAAAATTTAGATAGAAAAAAATCTCAATTTGGCTTCTTATGAAATCAATGCTTATGATACTTCGAGGAGTAATCATCCTTGAATTTGAAAGAATATTTAAGGCTTTGAAGAAAATTTCTGTGTGACCAAGTGTCGATACTTATACCCACTCTGATACCATGTTGGTATTCACAATATTTTCTAAAAATGAATAGAAGCAATTGATCCATTCAAATATTATACATAAAGCATAAAAGGAAAAAAAAAAAAAAAAGAGACTGATATTTGGGGGTACCCATAGGCACCATAAATAATCACTATACAACCCATAGATTGCATTTCACACATTAATAATCAAATGAGGAGTGGAAGAGGGTATTTAGACCAATACCAATACCCCAATTACATAATAAAGTTTAACCTAGGCTAAAATAACAAGAAGACTTAAGTTTAATTACAAGTTAGAAAGAGGGTTTCACTATAAAAAGGTTAATCATATCCCATAAGGATTACATAATAAAATATTACTATAAATTAATAAAATGTACAATGAAATGCCCTTAAGCCTATCCAATACATCATACAATGTTGACCTTGGCCATGAATTAGATTATAATTTCAACACATACTACATCATAACCACAAATTGTTATTACAACAACCTGGAAATTTTGCATGTATCACTTAACAAGAATCAAACTTGGGTCTCCTCTCTTAAAATATGAGGAATTTAACCAATTGAGCTAATACAATTTGATAAAATGTTACAGTTCACCCATGAATTGAACTTTGGTTTAAGATAGTGAAAATATTCACTTTGTCCAATTGCTCTAAATCCCATGGGCAGAAATATTAAGGTTTACCCATAATATTTGAACCTTGGTTTAGGGTATGAAACTCTCACATCCCACCAAATTCTCTAAACCCCATGGGTGAATCAAGGGTTCATTGGTCTATATTTCATTATCAGTTTTCTTTAGTGATTATCTATCTGGATACACCATGTTTTATCATTAATTAAGAAATTAAAATTGTTAAAAAGCCTTTTTGAAAATAAATATTGGATTCCTTAGGAAGGTCTAAAATGACAATCTCATTTAGTCCTTTTATAGCTTTCAACCTCGACTTGAAAATACTTGGCTCAATTAGAATGTTATCATTGATGAATTAGGTATTGAACCTCTTTTGTGTTGGTGGAGGTACTAGTGATAAAATGTTAATAGTCTATTATATTATTATATAATACGTATTTTATATGATCTACAATCCATGTACCATTGACTATTAATGTAAAATTATATTTGTAGTGGAATTCATAGTCCTTATGAGAATTTGGTTTTTGTAATTAAATTGAATTTAGATAAATGGCTAGTGACAAAGAAATCTTAGTTAACTTGGTGTCTTATTTACCAAGGCCTATTCATATTAGAGCATTTGTAACTTATGCAATTTTTTGAGTCACATATTATTTATAGAACAAAAATGAAAGTAAAAAAAAAAGTTTTGCTTTAGATTGAGAAATGTATCCACTTGAATACCCCTTGGTTAGGAAATTATTATCATGACAATTTATTAGCATTATAATAATTTTAGTGGTTGCAACCACTCAATGTAGGGTTCATGTGTTCACTCTTAGTTATGAATAGTTATACATAGTTCTCCTATTACAAGATGTTATTCCATATTGGATATACATAATGTATTCAAATAAACTCAAATCAATGAAGAAAATCATCAAAACATTACCCAATAGTGGTATTAGAGTAAGTTATTGAAGGAAGAACCAACTCTCCTAAACCATTGGGTCTTGATACCTTTATGAGGAAGATCACTAGGCATTCCTCTTGCTTCAACATGGAGGTGATTCAAAGCACTCATTGATAAATTAGAGGTTGCAATGGGGAAATACTTGCGGGTCAAGGAAGTTTTCCATGAGCTAATCTAGGTCCTACATAAGTTGGTGGAATTGGACCAATATTGGCTCCATTTGTTTTTAATGTTATTTTCCAATAAGATCCAATACATTCTCTGCTTGACCAATAAGAAAAACTATTATTAATATAAAGCATAAATTGTGTCTTTCCTAGTAAGAAAGTTCCAAGTGTTGGATTAAAAAAAATCTTCCAAAAAGTAAGCTCTAGTATCTCGAGTGATATTAGATATCATCATCTCTCAATAACTCAATTTTTTTAGGTGATCTCAGATATCACCATCTCTCGATAGCTCAAGTATGTCAGGATGTCAACATAAAAAAATACCTCCACACATGCTTTTTTAAAATTCAAGTCATACAAGTTGTTATATACGTTGGTATTATGCTTGAGAGAAGCATCCTTGTTAACCACCAAAAATTTGGGTGCACCAAAACTTTGAGCACCCCTACCATGTCACCCTCTAGTTAGAGGACCTGTAGCTTGACCTTGTATCTCAAAAAGTTTATTCTTATTTTGCTCTTTGGTGAGGAGAGCTATGGACATGAATTTCCATAAGAGAATTACGTAAATATTGTAATACTGGTGCTTGTAGATTTGCTCACTCTAATCACTATAAAAACCAAACACAAAACTAAATATCTCTAAAATTTTAGGGGAAACAGGATAAAAGATTCAATATCATGATTTACTATGTTTTATCACCTCCATACTGCTCTTCTTGATGTCTTTCCTTGTCATCATCATAATAGTCATCACTTGATGTGGATCTGATGCCAAAGACTAGTGTTTTTTGGAAACTAAGGCCCTTTTGGGCTCCATGATAGCTCCTTCAACTTGTTGCTTCATTTCTTCATAGGAGCCTTACCTCCCATGGAATTACAAGTCGTATTCTTCATATGAGCCATCAAATCCCACTCAACTTCAAATAGATATGAAGACTATGTTCTATATTGTGCTTCTTGATCATACTTGCAAATTTGTAGTCAAAATCAAACAAATATCAAGGTAGCTAGGGTTCATACTAAAGGTCACCCTCAACTCGGTAAGGCACTTTTATCATACATGCACCGTGGGAAGGCTCATTGAATCCTACACATATTTTTTGTTATTTCTTTTTATTGATTGTAGGTGAAAAATAAGGAGATTCAACTAACATTCCAAATCATTGGAATATTGAAGGAATATTAGAATATTTCCTATTTTTTGCCCAACGAGATATTTTTGATTTCTCACAGTTTGAGATATTGATCAATGTATAAGTATAGGTATATATATACTCATTGAAAAGTATTTTTCAAGGCCAACCTAGTGGAATTAAAATTTTCTAGTTTTGTGAAGATTGAACATGGCTACTAGTGCACCAAAGTTTCTATTACCCAAATCCAAACTAGTGTGAGTGACTAATTATTTTTCTTGAAAAACTAAATTCAAAACTCAACTTGAGTTTGAGGAAGTGCAAGAAATTGAAAATGGGCCCACTACCTGTCCTAACATAGATGATGATGAATTAATAAAGTTTGACAAAGTAGATAGAAAGGCTCAATTGATCATCATGTTCAGTGTCTCTAATGAAGTTCAACCATTCATTCATGACTAAACCATAGAAAAAGACACATGGTACAAGATCTAGATAGTATTTGAGATTAGGAACAAGAACCAAATCTTGTTCCTTCAAAGCCAACTTCATTGTCTAAAAATAAATAATGGTAAAACAATTTGAGTTTTCTTGATATGAATTGCAGAGCTACATGCATCACTACAATCCTCGAGAGAAAAATTATATGATGATACACTTGCCCTTATTATTTTTATATCTCTTCACTCATAGTATAATGTGTTTGTGAAAACCTAGAATGTCACTAAGAAAACACAAACATTTGAAAAATTGGTGAATCTACTTCAAAAAATAGAATTCTTTCATACATTGCAAGATGAGGATCATGTTATCCTTTCAAATAAAAAAGTAAATCAACCAATCAAAAGAGGTAAAATACCTCATCAATACTTTTGATGTTGAACCAGAAACCTAGAAAGTAGAAGCAAACTTTGTTAATCCTTTATTAATCTTGAATGAAATATTTACAACCTTATATAGGAATATGCTATGCCTAAATAACCTTATACACAATATCTTCTAGATTTCAACATCAAGTGAAATTGGAAGATAAAAAAATTAAAAAGAAGTATAATTTTAGAATTGACCAAAACAACTTAACTGATAACTTACAATAGCTAACAAATTAACTACTAGAAACTATTGGAAGCTTCTTATTTGGTACGTTTTAAATAGGAGATAAGAAACTAGTAAACTAATAAATAATATAAATCCTATGTTGTTTCAAGCCTCATCATTCCTCCCATTTATATAAGCATTGGCCTTCAATGCTTTTCAAAAAATAATAAAACCAATTTATGGTGTTGATATCAAATATGTGTGGGAATATCAATAGGCTGACTATATGAAGCAATGTAAAGAACCTCCATGTGTATAGAGTGCTAACATACAATCTACAAAATATGATCTTAAGATCAACCTCCATGATATAAAAATCCTTTAAGTCATTGATCTCATTCCAATACAATTAAAAACAAGAAGGAATGAAAGATAATTGAAGATGACATAGATGGGCTCTAGGAAGTAGACAAATGGAAACTTATAATAGATCAAAAAGGAAAACTTCATTATGTACCTAAGATCATAATAAGAGCTTATAGAATGTTGGAGAATTGATTACAAATCCTTATGAAGGAGTACTCAAAAGTATACAAATTCTAAAATGATCCTAATAAATCAAGGGCCATGGTAATAAATTGACTATAAATATTATGGGGGAGTACCCAAAAGTAGACAAATGATACCAAAGAGTCAAGATACTATACCCAAATCCAAGCCAAAATCCTAAAAAGAGTGAAAGAGGGACTAGGCCAATGAAGGGAATGAGGCAAGCCTCAAGGACTATGGTAGTCAATTTAAATTCTCCAACAATAAGTCTATATTGTTCATTGTGGATCAATGAATGGAAGTAGTAATACAAGTTGACGAATTATGCACCAACATCACTAAGAAAAATGAAAGAATTATGGACTCTACAAAGAACAAGAGTGTTCTATTTTGTGTAGCATCTCTTGCTATGAAAAATATTGCTAAGTTGCATAGAGGTCATGCAAACTCCACTTTGAATGCTAAAATTATGCAGGGATGAATAACTTTTAATTGAGAAAATAGTTTCCAAGATGGAAAAAACAATTCTAAAAAACATGATAAGAATATTGACAAGCAAGTAAAGTTTATGGTAATCCTTGCAATAGGTAAGCATGTAAAAAATGATATGCAATGCAAATCCTAAAGTGCAACAAATTATACTATCCATCAGAGGTAAAAGAAGTCTGCAAAATTAGGCACTAACAAAGCAACTAACATAGTTAATAAAATGGATAGAGATCCTAGCAAATCCTATGAATACTCTTCCATAGCATATGACTATGGAACCAAATCATGGACTACATAAAAACCTCCTTGATTTAGAGTATCCCATGATGTCACCATGGCCAAAAATAAAGAACATAAAGTAGCCACAAAACCCTCAATATCCCTTGATCTATAATAATTAGATAGTCTGACAATGCAAAGAAAAAAATTGCTCATTGGAACAAATAGTAGCCTAGTTTCCAAGGCACGTGGAATTATTGAATTTAATTCCTAAGAGTAGGACCTCATCATACTTGGTAGTAAAATGAGAAAAAAATGTTGCAAGTGGTGTATCACCAACTATTACCAATCCAATTACAGATAGATGATCTATTTATGAAAAATAACCCATCATAAAGGGATGTTGGACATGTTAGTAAGACAACAACATAGGAACATTGCTATGCAACAACATATTAAACACAACAATTCATAGTGCATGCTCACTGATCCATTTTATGGGGACCAATCCTTATATTTTTCATTAAAGAATAATCATTGGGTGCCTAAAGAATAATAATACAATAATCATTCGAGGAAGAAAGGGTCACTTAGATGGCACATAATTAACCACAACTTTCCATGAATAAAAATATTTCATTTATTATTTAAATTATAATCATGTAGGAGGAGGTGAAAGAGTTTTATCTCATCAAAATATAGGTGAAAATGAATGGGATTGCAAAGATCTCATGTAGGGATACATCATTGAAAGGTTATGGTTTGGAAAATATATGCACAAATCTATTGCCAAAAATATTCAATGGATGGATATGATACAAATTGTTACATTTTTTTAGATTAGACAATTTGTTACATTTGACTGTGCACAATATTGTGTTGTGAAAAACTTCACGTAGGTTACTACAACCAGGAATGACTATGGTGGCCTCAGGAAGGTTGATTTAGGTGACAATGAAGCCACCACATGTGGCCTTGAAGACATTGAGCACCACTTTTCACTCCTCATGACTTGTATATCCATGGATGATGATACTCATTAGACTTATGGAAATTGGATGAACACGATGATCTCATAGAACTAATGCTCTTGTAAATTGATAAGGTATGCATATGATTATGGGGAACTATATGTGGAGCCAACTATCAAAAAGTGGAATTCTATCATAAGAATTAAAAATTTTAAACCCACCTACAGGATATTAAAATGATCAATAGTGGAGCAAGATGAAATTTGGTGATTGGTGTAAAGTGAGCAACTAATAGATGATCAATGATCTAAGGAAATATTCTTGATGCAATAGACCAAATGTGAATATAGTATACAAACATAAAAAATATTTGTTGATCGTGCTTCTAACAATTTTTATGTTGTAGGCTTCATGGTAGGGAATAATGGTAGTTAGTGCTTACGATGAAATCAAACCTAGATGAAAGGGATAGGGGAATTTCCATATTATAAAATTATCCCATACAAGGCAATATCAGTTTTGTGATACCATTGATGTGGAACCAAAAACTCAAAGTAAACTTTATTAATCATTTATTAATATTGATAAAATATTTACAACCTTATATAGGTACAAGCTATGCCTAATGTACATTATACACTATATATTTGAGATCATAACTTCAAGCACAATTGTAAAATACAACTTAACTAATAGCTAAGAATAACTATTAACTACACTACTAGAAACTAACTATTGGAAGCTTCTTATTTGGTATGTTATATATAGGATATAATAAACTAGTAAACTAACTAATAATATAAATCATATGTTGTTTCAATATTCATCTTCTAGAATAAAGGAATCAATTCTCGCACACAATATGTATGTGCACTTTGTGGAAAAATTATAACTAACTATTTTGAAATCATCTAAAACAACTTTACTGATAGTTGACAATAGCTAACAACTTACCTACTAGAAGCTAACTAGTGGAAGCTTCTTATTTGGTACATTTTACACAAGAGATAATAAACTAGTAAACTAATAAAAATTATAAATATTATTTCAATCCTCATCCACTTATAACATCAAGAAAATAATTATCACACACAAAATACATGTGCAATTTGTGGAACAAATTGTTATACATTGAAGGAATGTTAGAACAATCCTTTTACAAATGGATCCTCTTCTCCAACAAAGCATTCACAATAAAAGAAACCATCAATTGAGAGAAATTCAAATTATAAAAAGAGGATGATACATCAAAAATTTGGTGTTTGTATTTGCTATAATAGATCTAAATCACTTGGCAATTCCACTCAAAAGAGCAAATCAGATAAGTTTTATATCTATTTGTTGTTCTAAGATATTTTATCCACATTACATGATCATAAGACAAGCAACCAAAATGTTTTATGAACCAATACAATTTATAGAGATACATTTGGGAATAACCCACTCTATTTATTTCTTTGAATCAACACCATCATCATCCTTAAACAAATATCAAGAATATATCAATATTATACCTGAAGAGCTACTCAATACACAAGCTAAAATGGATCAAACTCAAAATTTCCCAAACTAGAATAATACTGGTCCTCTTAACCTAATCAAACAGATTCATATTCCTTAAGAAACACTTAAAGCTCTACCAACCTATTATGGCACATACAAGACTACTTATGAACATTGCTAGGATGTTGCATTATTAGCTACTATTCATAACATTCATGAAGAAGATGTGATGCTAAGATTGCTGGTTATATCACTAGAAGGGAAAATGCTATATTGGTGTAGAACTATTCTAGATCAAACCATAACTACATGGGCTCATATTTTTGGTAAAATTGTAGAATAATTTAATGAGAAAGCAAACCCTTTCTCCTTGCTTATGTAGTTTATAGTCATACAAAAATATCCTCAAGAAGAGAGTGCATTTCAACATTAGATTCAACCATACATGGAGAAGAGTGTCTGAGGATATAAACCAAAAAATATGCAAGCAATGCATTATTATATAAAGGTGTTTAACTCAAATCTAGGCATGATGATAAGACAGTCTCATGTGTTCACTTTGCCACAAATTTTCCAAAAAGCCCTAAATATAGAAAATGACCATATTGCTATAGGCAGATTACCTCCTAAAATAATAATACCCATATTCCCAGGATTTCCTCAAGCATCTAGTGCAAGCACATCATACCCTACCACTACTTCCATAGTAAATATCCCTATATGGCCTACACTATCAACCAATCTAACTTTATTTACTCCTCCTACAATCCTAGCCTTACCTCCAATTCTTGTAATATCTGCTTTACCAGCTTCTGATCCTTAATCTGTGGTCCTTCAAAAAATACTAACTACCATGAAAAAATTAACTGATGAAGTCACTTCAATGAAGAGAAGAAAATCTAAAAGAACTTTTTAGCCAATAATATTCCCATATGTAACTAAGGACCAAGTTGCCTCTACCAGTAATAATCCAAAGAAATAAAACATAGTATATGTAAATCAAGAAAATGAATGTTCCATATCTACATCTAAATCAGACTATTGGTGCTCTACATGCAATAATCCACATGATGAAAGTTCATGTATGATACATAACATCACATGCAAAAGGTGGCCATTGAAAATATAGAAAAATATCAGAAGGGGTAGATAAATATGGTTAGAGATATAGGGCATAACTTTATGATGCCATCAATAGAACATGTTGCAATTTTGGCTAGATAAAGAAGGAAGTATCTTCAAGTAGATCCCAAAGAGTTGAATCCTTTAAAAGTACCTTAAGAAACAAAGGATCAGGCTAAAAAGGAGATTTCCTATGATGCTACACTTTAGAACCCAAATAAAAAATAGAACGGAGAAGCAAACAAAAATGATGCTACACAAAAGCAAGCTGAAACCTAGGAACAAGCAAAATATAGATTGAGATAACTCTCTTTAACTAAGCATCAAAGAATGGAAACAACCCAAGGATATAGGAATATGTTTGATCAACCTTCAAAAAAAGGATAGATAGTCTAACACACCTATGTTTAATATCATGGAAGAATTGAAAAAAACACCATAAAAAATAAATATATATGATGCATTGTTGCTTCTAGGGTAGATTGATTTACTATAAGCATCCCTAAAATCAATCAAGAATAAGGTAAAGGCTCATCCCTAATTGAATATTCCTCAGTGTAGATCAACATAATTAACAAGAAAGAATAGATTAACTCCTTTCTATCCATCACTACAAATAGAAGAAAGGGTGGTACATAATTGCATGATAAATTTAGGAGAAACTACTATAGTAATGCCTAAATCTGTATGTGATATTTGAAGAGTTTTGCTCTAACTTATTCTAGAATAATAGTGCAAAAACTAAATGATACAGAAGAAAATAATAACTCACAATAAATCATGCACATAGAACACACAGGATTTAACCTGGTTCACCCTATATGGGCCACTCCAGCAAACAAGAGCCACACCTCCTTTGATATTATTATTCAGTTCTTTCTCGTAATGGGACATGATAATCAATATTAAAGAAAAATATTACAACCCTAAACCATAGTGTGGTATTAGAATACCGTGGGTACAATACCATGGGATAAAACCACCCATACCCACAAATCATGAAAATTATAGAAATCACTTTGCAAATCACTTCAAAAAAGGGGAAAAAATTTTAGGGGGGGCTTCGCCCCTCCGAACACCCCTCGGGGGGGTTCCGCCCCCCTGGGACGCTCACCGGTGAGCGGGACCACCGAAACGGGGGTCTACTATATAGTACTTCCTCTGCAAAGGATGGGACACATCCAAAATCCCCCCACTTATTGAATACTTTGCATAAAGGCTATAATCAAAGTTACTTCCAACACTTGGTCTTGCCAGATCCATTTCAACTGTAAAAAACATGAACTTTTTTGTGTTAACTACCTTGGTTAAAGCATATGCAAAATTTTCCTTGGTTTCCAATTTTCCAGCAACACTTTCTTTTGTTCAATCATGTCCTTACTAAAGTGGTACTTTATATCAATGTGGTTCATTCTTGAATGGTAAGTAGGATTATTTGCCAAAAATATAGCACTCTGGTTATCATAATTTCTCTTCACAGCTCCTTGAAAGAACCCAATATTAGCACATAGTCTTTGCAGCCATACTACTTCCTTACTTGCATCAATGGTTGCCATGTACTCAGCTTTAGTGGTTGAATGAGCAACAACAGTTTACATTTTGCTCATCCAACTAATAGCCCATCCAAACAAGTTGAATACATATACACTAGTATATCTTCTATTATCAAGATCTCTAGCCCAATATGCATCAACAAAACCTTCTATATCCAAGGATTTTTTTACTTACCTGTACCTTCATAACATATTGAAAAATCAGATGTACCACATAAATATCTAAAAACCCTTTTTATAGTAGTCCAATGCTCTTTACCAGGTTTAGACATATATCTGCTCAAAAATCCCACTACATGGGCAATATCTGGTCTAGTACACACCATGGCATACATTAAACTCCCTACAATATTGGCATAAGGAACATGGGATATTTTTTCTATCTCTTCTTCTATTTTTGGATATTGTTCATAAGATAATTTTCATCCAAAGGAATAGGTACCTTCACTAGTTTGCAATCCTGAATATTGAATCTCTTCAAAATTGTCTCAACATACTTTTTCTGATTCAACCACAACTTTTTGTTTGAACGATCTCTATTTATTTTCATACCCAAAATAAAATTTGTAGGGCCAAGATATTTCATGTCAAATTGTGATGCTAACTAAGACTTCACTTCCCTGATCATTTCCTTATTGTTTCCAATTAGTAACATATCATCAACATACAAAACTATAATGACAAGTACATTACCAATTTGCTTTGAGTATACACAATGATCAGCATTGCTACGAACAAAATCAAGTCCTAAAACATAAGTATCAAATTTTTGATACCACATTCTAGGTGATTGTTTCAGTCCATACAAATATTTCTTTAAATTAAATACAAAATCCTCCTTTCCTTCAACAATGAACCCTTCAAGCTATCTCATATAGATTTCTTCCTCCAAATATCCATGAAGGAATGCAATTTTTACATATACTTGCTCTATTTCAAGATCAAATGCAAAAATCACAAATAAAAGTAATATTATTGAGGTTGGTTTTTCAATAGGAGAAAATAATCCACAATAATAAATTTCCTCTACTTGAGAATAGCCTTTAGCAACTAGGCAAGCTTTATATTTCTCCACTTTTCCTTTAGCATTCTACTGCTTCTTGAAGATCCATTTGCAACCTATTGCTTTTCTCCCACTAGGTAATTTTACTAGATCCCATGTCTTGTTATTTTTTAGGGCCATAATTTCCTCATTCATGGCTTCTTCCCAAATGTTTAACTCTTCAAAATTAACAACTTCTCTAACTATTCTAGGATCTTCATCAATAACAGATAAAACAAAGGAAGAAGGAAAAGCAAATGGACTACACCTATCAGATTGCCTTCTTTCTCATGTTGATCTCCTTACCACAGGTGTATAAACCTCTAGTTCATCCTCTTATTCTTCTGAGTAGGATTCTTCTTCCATGAGATCAAATTGCATCTTTTCAGGTTCTTCTTCTGTTACTTCCTTCTTGTGATCACTTAGAACACACCAAGGTAATAATTAAATGAAACTCTAAAAAGGAAATAAGTAAATGTGTTAGGATTAAATAATAAAACACGAGCAATAATTAAATGTAAAAATAAAACATAGAAGAATAACATAATACAAGAGAGACATAGATTTATGTGGTTCACCTAATATGGGCTACGTCAAGAGAGAAATTAACCAGGCCTTTTATTTCATCCATAAAATCTTTACGTACACAACTATGCACCTCACTACTTATTGTGTTCCTCCCTCCCCCTTTTGGGGGTGTCCAAAAATTCACTATATAGTCTCTCACATTCACCACAAACCCTCATGCAAGTGTTGCTTTATATACCAACACAACAAGGGGTTTTACAATATCATGGCCATAAAAACTGGGTTTAAATATATTAATCCAAATAACATAATCAATGGGTTCAAATATATTAACCCAAATATAATAATCCATGGGTTCAAATATATTAACCCAAATATAATAATCAATGGGTTCAAATATATTAATCCAAATATAATAATCCATGGGTTCAAATATATTAACCCAAATATAATAATCCATGGGTTCAAATATATTAACCCAAAATCAACACATTTCCAACAATATCATAGGAATGTAATATACCATAAGTAGTCTAGGAGTATTGTAGTTATATGGCACTCTAGTCAAGACCATGGGAGTGATCAAAGATATTCCCATAGTACTACATAAAACACCTTAGATTATAGCTATACAAGAAGTGGTTGTAGTAGAATTAGAGCCTTATTTTGGGATGAATCTTTCAAGTAAATTCACAACCAAGATAGATGGATATTTATCCCTAGACTACTCACACATGGAGATCCCATACAAAGGTAGAAGGGTTAAAATATAAATTGAAAATCCTTCTTCCTTTCATATTGAGAAAAATGAAGAAGACAACAAGCATGTTAATAGTATTAGTGTGCTTAATGAAGAAATTGAAGAGCTATATCTAATGGAAGAAGTACTATAAGAGATCCAAACTGAATATCATTTCTCTTTGAAATATTTTAATGCTATGATTGAAATAGGGATTGGAACCTATTCAATAAAAAAATATAAAAAGGTTAAACCTGAAGAACACAATATTATATTGAGAGGGGGGTGAACAATATAAGATAAAACTTTTCTCTTTTCTTTCCAAAGCAATAACTTCAAATAACATAAATGCAATAATGAAACAATGTACAAATCACCACACATGAGAGACATATATTTTACGTGGAAACACCCCCTTGGGAGAAAACCATGGTAAAATATTGCATATAAATGTATTCAATAAATTTTGTGGGAACCAATTCACAGGAGACACCAATATTCTACTACAAGTTTATGGACACTAATACATAGGAGACACCAATCCCCTATACAAGTTTGTGGACACCAATCCACAGGAGACACCAATTCCCTTGCTCAAGTTCGTGGACACCAATCCATAGGAGACACCAATCCCCTTGCTCAAGTTCATGGACATCAATCCACAGGAGACATAAATCCTCTTACTCATGTTCATGGACACCAATCCATACGAGATACCAATCCCCTCTCAAGTTCGTGGACACCAATTCCCTCTCAAGTTCATGGACAACAATCCATAGGAGACACCAATCCCCTTGCTCAAGTTTATGGGCACCAATCCACAGGAGACACCAATCCATAGGAGGCACCAATATCCTTGCTCAAATTTACTCCAAAACCTACTCAAATTTACTCATAAAACCTTCTCAAATCTACTCCAAAACCTACTCAAATCTGCTCCAAAACCTACTCAAGTCTTGCTCCAAAACTTGCTCAAAAAAACCTTCTCAACTCTTGTTGTTCTTACTCTTGTAGATAGCTAAAATGTCCTTCATTTTAGTTTTATGATTGAATGAAGATGTGTATTAATACTTTCACTCTATCATTGACTTACTCCAAATCTACCTTCATAAAATGTTGACTTTGTATTTACCTTCCAAATCTGCTATATGATTTTATTTTTGCTTATTTATCTAAATCTCAAGTAAAACGCTTAATATCCCTTATTACTCCTAAAATTTCCAAATAAAAATTTATGAAAATTACACCTTATAACTCCCTTAATTCTCTAATAAAATTTAATTAAATAACTCACATACCTATTAATATTGCATGCATTATTTATTTAATGCAATCACTTTAATCATTAAAGATGATACAAAAATATTATCAATTAAAAACCTTAACACACTATTGAAAGGATTTGAACCTCTAACCTTCCACACCTTAACACCCTAACATTGGCCTGCAACCAGTTGGGATGACCCAATGGTTGAGATAAAAAATCAAAACAATATTTTTGTAACTTTCTTTGCTGCGAACACTTCTGACCTAAATTAGCTCCATTCACCAACCACCAAATTATTGAATCTTCTCCAACCTTATATCATATTATGCCTATATTCATTGGGTTACAAAAACCACTTTTCACTACACAAATCTGATCTACCACACCTATAAACAATAGCTTCTTCGATCTCTATGATTTGCTGGTCAAATACCAACCTCCAAACAAAGACTTTCACATTGTATCCTGCACAAATGCCCAAAAATCTTGTTTTATATTATGTTTATCTTCTCTCTATGAGAAAATATCTCTACTACTTCAGATTTCTTACTTTAATCATGCTTCTTAGCTACTTCAATGTTGCCTTTCAATCCTCATGTTATAATGCATTTGAATTTTTGTTGCTTCACCTACCAAGATTTCTCCCGCATTGATCTATCTCTAGAAAGACATATTTTTCATCAACTGAAAACTAAATAACTTTGGCATTCACGTAATAAAGTAATGACTCTATTTAGATTACACAACCAGAGCTTATTAAAACCACCAAGATCTTTCAGATATTCCACTTCCATTGTGCCTGCTATTCGGGTAGGACCACACTCTTACGATGCCACCATCATCTACAAATTTATTTGCAACCCATCGCACTTCATTTCCTATGTTCATGCATTCATATTTCCAAAGAAAATTTATGATCACCTGCATATTCTCTAAGGAACCATGAATATCTTATGAAGTCATTAAATCATTCACCTCCATTTACACTCAACTGGTTTGGAAATATGCTGTATTAGTCTCAGTGCTTCACTTACCACCAAAATGTCCTCTTCTACTATCGAAAACCTCCTCAAAGTGCACTGTCTGTGAGACTCAAACAATTCTTTCTACCACTTGAACACTTCCACCATACTGCTGAAATATATTGAAGGCTTTTCACATGCGATGCTGCACTCCAATAATGGGTTCTCCATGTCCTATGCTTGTCTCACCATAAGCCCTTCGTTTGTTCCATAAGCCCTTTGTTCATTCACACTACGACGGAAATCTCATGCAACTACTACCCCAATTTGGAATGAAATCATACCTTGTATTAATATTCAAATCTTCATTTTAATATTTGGCACCCAAACACCGACTTACTCAAAACATGTATATTTAAATATTTTTTATTTAAAAATATCAACCTTTATATTTTTATTTTAAACCATTACTTTAGCATTTAAATATTTAATTTAAATATTAAAGTATACACCATGGAATTTATTTTGAAGCATACACCATTTTCTTTTGAGGCTTTTGACATCAATTCATCACCACTTTATTTTGAAGCATACACCATTGGCTTTTGAGACTTTTTACATCAATACATCACCAATTTATTTTGAAGCATACATCATGATTAACCAAATATACCTTTGACATTAATGACAACTCAATATTTCTAATAATATCCCCCTTTTTCATTGATGATAACCCTACAATGAAACTAACTTTTATTGCAACATGATCACAAACTGCCCCCCTTACTAAAATTATCCACCTTTGACATCAATGGCAAAGGCTTCTTGGGGCTTGTAAGATAAGACACTTGACAATGCCCCCTACTCCCTGCTCTTCTTTGAGACTTCAATTATGATATGAGAGTAGAACTCCCAAATTACTATGCTCCTATTCTTGTTTTATTTTTTTCTCCAAACTTCGGAGGTCATACCCTTTTGAACATTTTGACCGTTCTCCTTTTTGCTTGACTTTAGAATTTTAGGGAACACTGTTCTACACCATATAGCTGTATGCCCAAAATTATTACATTTGTAACATATGATGTTGTAGTTCATGAGAGGTGTAAATGAATTGAAATTTATCTTGGTATAGCCAAAATCATTCATAGCATGAACCCTACAATTTATAGCTTTATGACCAAAATGGTTACATGAGAAACAATGACCATGGAAGAAATATTGAAACCTATTTGATTACCTTGGAGGATATTATCACATGGTTCTCTCATTGCTATTTCTATGATGGAATTTATTCCTTGATGATGCTTTGTTTTCTTCCTCCTTGATGCTTCCACTTCTCAACACATCAGTATAGGTCTTAGGTTCCTCTTTAATAATTTTATTTGATGCCTTTGTTCCTTTTGATCTTGATTCCCCATCTTTTTTCTTTTGACCTTCTTCAAATCCAAGTCCATTCTTTATAATTAGAGATTTTTGTGCTTTGATAATATCACCTACAATTTTTGAGCTTTTCTCAAACCTATGTAGCTTATCATTAGATTTTTCCACTTCCTTCATTAGAGAGACAATCTCATGTTCTAGTTTTTCATTTTCCAACTCTTTTGCATTTAACCACTTAGCCATACCTTATTCAATTCATTTTACCTCTTCAACTTTAACTTTCAGGTCAGTAAGTTCTTGTGACAAATTTACCTTTGTCTTCTCATCCTCTTGTACTTGAGCCTTCAATCTTGAGTTCTTTTTTCTAACCCTTTTCAACTCTTCAAGAGCAATAATAAGTTCCTCTTCTATGTCAACCATGGATTCTTCTTCATTTTTTGAATATTTTTCTTCTTCTTGGTCTTTGAGAATAGGAGTATCTTATTTCTCTTCTATGGCCAAAAATAGGATTTCTTCTCTTTCAATATTTAAGAGACTTTCATCACTACTGCTGGAAGAATTGCTTGCTTCTTCAACATAACAAATTTTCTTTTGTCTTTGAAAGATATTCTTCTTATGCTTGTTTTGACCATACCTATTTTTATTTTCATGATAAAATTTTCTTTCATTATTTTATTATATTCCATTTCTTCTTCACTGCTACTACTTCTAGCTTGTGGTAAATTATATGCATAGGGACCAAGGTTATCACAATTAAAATACTTCACAGAATGCATACCTTTATGTTTTCTTGGACCCTTATTATTCCTTTGCACAAAGTTAGCTTCTTCTCCATTGCTTGATTCTTCACTTGATTCTGGTTCCTTATTCTTTGTATTCTTTGAAGCTTTAAATGTTGCTTACCATTTGGATGTTTGATATTTTTTAGTCCTCATCTCATAGGTTGTGAGAATTCCATGTGGATCATCCATGCTTAATATTTTAAGATCCTTCATATCTTCTATTTTTGAAACCTTTGCATCAAACCTCATGGGAAGTGACCTTAATATTTTCTAATAATCATAGAGTCTTCAATATTTTCTCCAAGTCCATGAATGGTGTTGACAATCTCATCAAATCGGAGTAGATACTTGGTAATATCTTCCTCATATTTCATATTTGAGTATTAAAACTTCCTCCTGTGGGTTTGAAGTTTTGCCATTTTAACCTTGTTATCTCCTTCATATGTTATTTGTAACTTGTCCCATATTTCTTTTGCTAAGGTGCATTACATGAATTTCATAAACTTTGATTCATATAACCTGCTTAATATTGCATTCATTGCCATGGCATTATTTTCAAATAGTTTCTTGCCATCTCTATTCGTGGGAGGAGTTGTAGGTGGTGTGAACCCATCCTCAATGGATTACCATATATCATAGCCATGTGACATCAAATAAGTCTACATCCTTATGCTCCAAAAAACATACTTAGTCTCATCAAAAAATGGTGCCCTACTTGATAAAAAACCTTTATGGCTAGCCATGTGTATTCTTGTAAGATCTTCCTTCAAGATGTTATAATTTCAAGAAGGAACCCCCTCTGATACCAATTGAATAACCCAATATTATACTAACACGGGGGGTGAACAATATAAGATAACACTTTTTTCTTTTCTTTCCAAAGCAATAAGTTCAAATAAAATCAATGCAATAATGAAACTATGCATAAATCACCACACACATGAGAGATAAATATTTTACATGGAAACACCCTCTTGGAAGAAAACCATGGCAAAATATTTCTTATATTTTTTTTCAATAAATTTTGTGGCACCAACCCATAGGAGACACCAATCCCATATTACAAGTTTGTGGACACCAATCTCTTATACAAGTTCATGGAACAATCCACAGGAGACACCAATCCCCTTGCTCATGTTTGTGGATACCAATCCACAAGAGACACCAATCCCCTTGCTCAAGTTCGTGGACACCAATCCATAGGAGACACCAATCCCCTTGCTAAAGTTTATGGATACCAATCCACAGGAGACACCAATACCCTCTCAAGTTTATGGATACCAATCCATAGGTGATACCAATACCCTTGCTCAAGTTCATGGACACCAATCCACTAGAGACATCAATATCCTTGCTCAAATCTGCTCAAATATGCTCACAAAATTTGTTCAAATTTACTCCAAAATATACTCATAAAACCTACTCAAATCTTGCTCCAAAACCTGCTCAAATATTGCTCTTATTCCACTTGTAGATAGCTAAAATATCCTTCCTTTTAATTTGATGCTTGAGTGAAGATGTGCATTAATCCTTTCACTCTATCCTTGACTTACTCCAAATATGCCTTCACAAAATGTTGACCTTGTATTTACCTTCCAGATCTGCTATATGATTTTATTTTTGCTTCTTTATCTAAATCTCAATTCAAACACTTAATATCCATTATTACTCCAAAAATTTCCAAATAAAAATTTATAAAATTACACCTTATAACTCCCTTAATTCTGTAATCAAATTTAATTAAATAACTCACATACCTCTTAACATTGCACACGTTCTTTCTTTGCTACAATCACTTTAATAATTAAATATGATACAAAATATATTATCGATAAAAAACCTTAATACATTATTGAAAGGATTTGAACCTCTAAAATTCCACACCTTAACACCCTAACACTAGCCTGCAACCAGTGGGGATGACCCAATGGTTGAGATAAAAAATAAAAATAATATTTTTGTACCTTCCTTTGCTACAAATACTTCTGATTTGAATTAGCTCCATCCGCTAATCACAAAATCATTAAATATTATCCAACCTTATATTGTCTTATGCCTATATCCATTGGATTCCAAAAACCACCTTTCGTTGCACAAATTTGATTTGCCACACCTGCAAACAATAGCTTCTTAGATCTCTACAATTTGCTAGTCAAATGCCAACCTCCGAATGAAGACTTTCACATTGTATCCTGCACAAATGCCCAATAATATTATTTCTATTATGTTTCCCTTGTCTCTATGAAAAAAGAGCTCTACTAATTCAAATTTCTTACTTTGATCATGCTTCTTAGCTACTCATTGTTACATTTCAATCCTCACATTCTAATACATTTGACTTTTCGTTGCTTCACCTACCAAGCTTTCTCCCACATTGATCTATCTCTAGCAAGCCATCTTTTTCATCAATGCACAACTGAATAAATTTGGTATTCATGCAACCGAGTAACAACTCTCTTTATATTGCACCACCAGAGCTTATAAAAACTGCCAAGATCTTTCAGAGATTCCACTTCCACTATGCTTGTTATCCAGGTAGGAGCATGCTCCTACAATGCCACCATCATATGTGAATTTATCTTCAACCCATTGTGCTTCAATTTTTGCATTCGTACATTCATATTTCTAAAGAAAATATGTGATCACCTACATATTATTTTAGGACCCATGAATATCTTATAAATTTGTTAAATAATTCACCTCCGTTTGTGCTCAACTGGTTCGGATATCTGCTATGTTTGTCTCAGTGCTTCACTTCCCACCAAACTATCCTATTCTACTTTCGAAAACCTCCTCAAAGTGCACTGTATGTGAGACTCAAAAAATCCCTTCTACCACTTGAAAACTTACATCGCACTACTAAAATATATCGAAGGCTTTTTTCTTGTGATGTTGCACTCCAATCGTGGGTTCTCCATGTCCTATGCTTGTATCACCATAAGCCCTTCGCTTGTTCCATAAGCCCTTCGCTTATTCACACTCTGAAGAAACTCTTGTGAAACTACTACCCCAATTTGGAATGAACTCATGCCTTGTATTAATATTCAAATATTCATTTTAATATTTGGCACCCAAAGGTCAGCTTACTCAAAACATGTATATTTAAATATATCAACCTTTATATTTTTATTTTAAACCATTACTTTAATATTTAAATATTTAATTTAAATATTAAATTATACACCACCAAATTTATTTTGAAGCATACACCATTTGTTTTTGAGGCTTTTGACATCAATACATCACCACTTTATTTTGAAGCATACACCATTGGCTTTTGAGACTTTTGACATCAATACATCACAACTTTATTTTTACGCATACATCATGATTAACCAAATATACTTTTGACATCAATGACAACTCAATATTTCTAAAAAAACCCTCCATTATATCAAAATAATATTCTCCCATAAATCAGATATAAAAGCTTTTCTTTGACGGGGCTAGATGTAAAAATAGGGCTAGAGCAAGTATAGTATTAATATCACCAATTGGGACTGAAAAAGTATTTTTATATAAATTGAAATGGGGATGCATAAATAATGCAATATAATATGAGGCACTCTACTTAGGCCTAATAAAGGCTAAAAATTTATAAGTTAAACAATTGTAGATATTTTGTGATTCAAAATTAATAGTGAATCAGGTCATAGAAAGGTGCATTAGCAAACAACATTACCTCAAAGCTTACTAGAACAAAGTATGAGATTTATTTGAAGATTTTTAAGCTTTGAATATATATCAAGGCTATTCCTAGGGAACATAATATTCATGCTGATATATTAGCATATATGGGAGCTAATTATTATCCAATAACCAATGTCATACAAAAATCAAAGATGGTAAGACCGATATATAGACCTTTTGTTCTTGAAAAAGATACTTTTTGGAAATTATTTTAAAATATTTAATAGGTGGTGGATTTTTTAATGCATGAGATGAACTATTCAATTGATCATACTTTGGAAAATAAATAATATGAAGGTCTGATTCAACTAAAAAACATTCATATACCAAAAGGTTTAATAACTCTTGAAAATTTATTTGATAGCAGTGATAGGTCTGAAAAGGCAAACTAGAAATACCAAAGTTACAAAGAAATACAACTGGAACCTAGAAAAATGTTTAATTTTGGGGTTCAATATTTAGAAGAGGAACCTAATCAAATTTAGTAATTATGTAGAGAATTCAGTGACATTATAACATGGATAGATGATGACGTCAAGGTGTATAGTAAGAAGACAATACAACATACTATTAAACTTGAACCTGTTGGTCACGAATCTGCCACAGGAAAGGATTTTACAAGTGCGCCCTAGACCCGGCCAACATTGAAAGGCTGGAAGCAAGAAATGGCTCCCAGACCAATCTCCAGAGTGGGCTGGTTCCCTCTACTATTCTAAAATTGGTTTAAGATAAGGGTTGCTGGAAAGAGATTTAAAAAGTTGCAGAAAGAAATGGGAAATATGGCCACAGGCCGAAGTGATGGGATCAGAAAAACAACAGCAGGAAACTACAAATGCAACAACAGCAAGTAACATAAGGAATTAGCTTAATCTTCGCACAATGCATACGGAAAAACCCTCCAAACCCACATTCGAGAAATCATACTCTTACGGCAATATTTAAATCCAGTATGCAGAATTTAAATGTAACAGCAATGCAGGAGTATGAATGCTATTAGAAATGCAAAAAAACAGAAAAGAAATTCATCCATGCAACGCTTGAAAAATTAGAAGTTGATCCTTTTATTCCCGCAAATACAATTCCAGTCTCTAGCAGCAAGTTTTTCCAACCTCTGTAAATGAAAATTACATTGGTTTTTATAGAGGTCCGTCCTCTTTGCAGCATTAAAAATTTAAAACCAACTTCCTCGTGATCTACAATTGTGCATTGGAAATTACATACACGATCCCCTTAGTTGCAGCAAAAATTAAATACAATTAGACGCTAGCGGTCTTCTTCATTAAATTCATTTTTGAAAATATGCATGAAACCGTTACGACAATCCACGAACAGCAGCCTCGAATGCATTAAATCTTCAATCTTGGTGGCCTAGGCGCGTCTTTTACTTTGAATGCCTTGGAAATCCGCAAATCATTAAATTCGGGTCAGCATTAAATCATCGAAAATCAAAAAAATCTCCTCGGCCGTTCACACTGTGCTTTGGCGGAAAACAGTTGGAGGTCGCAAAAATGCGACGGGTCACGAAATCGTGACATGTTTTAACTCCGTACACTTTGACCACCTTTGACCCGCGAAAATGGCACCTGTAGCGATATCGCTACGTCTTCGACTTCCTTTTCTCTATCGCTAGCTTATCCACGCGAAAACGGCACATGTAGCGATTTCGCTACGTCTTTTGGTCGTTGGCTCCTTTCTTCGCTTTGCTCCACGAAAATGGAACATGTAGCGATATCGCTACATGTTTCGGGCACCTTGTACGGCCTTGCTGACGGTCCGCGAAAACATAACACCTTTTGCCCTTGAATGCCTTCAATTCTTCCTTGTCTCCATTTCGCTACCAATTTGAGCACTTAATCATTTTTTTAACGAGGCATCATGGAATTGCTACCCTCGAACTCTGCTTGATTTTCGATTTCACTCGCCTTGTTACCAAACTGTAGCGAATCGCTGCATTTTTTATGCCTTTTGTCTTTCGGGTCAAAACCCCGCGATTTCGCTACGGGTAGCGATATCGCTACACATTTCTTTCTCTGTACCGATCGCCATTTTGATCGCAAAATGCTACATACTTCCACTTTACAAAAGCCTTTCGAAAGTGCGGCGAATCGCCGCACTTTTTACCTTGAGTCTCCTTTGTTTGATAGGTGTAGCGATATCGCTGCACTTTTGAGCACTTAGGTCTTTGAAGCTACCCGCGTCGCGATTTTGGAGACGTGCGACGCATCGCTGCACTTTTTTCTTTTGAAGCCGCGAAAATAGAACACGTCGCGATATCGCGACGGTTCCGCCCAACTTGCCTGCGTTGACTGCGTTGACCGCGATTCTGCGACATGTCAGCGAATCGCTGCAGTTTTTAGACTTAGTCATTTTCTACTCAATTTTTCTCCTTTTTGCTTCAAAGCCGCATCAAAGCCTGTATCAAAGGTTAGATTTGCAATAATGTATGCATTAATACTTCAATGAGAATCAATGTGGCAAAAATGCCAACATTCTTGGTGGCTCGCGGGGTATACAGCTCGCTGTATGCAAGAATCCAGGCCTTAGTCCATTGGGCACAGAGTCATATTAGAACAGGAAGGTTGGCTGCTCGTAAACCATCTCAGGGGACCGCTGCAAAAACCTTCTGCTGAAAACTAGAACCGAAAGTACTCGCATATAATCGATTATGAAACGACAAATGGAATGTGATGATGGAGTGAGCTCTGCGATTGCACGAGCGGTGACTGCAATGGAGTGATGTGGAAGTAAGTGAACGAATTTATGGAATGGTAATGGAACTAGGAAAGCTGTGAAATGAAATGAACTAGACTATGAAATAAATGCATAAAAGACTGAACTTAGAGGAAAGGGATAAGAAGGGACGGGGAAAAAATAGAAAAAGGGAAAAGAAACAACAGCCGTGGCTTATTTTTGTTTTAATGCAGAAGAAAAAGAAGGAAGAAGATGAAGAAAGGAAAGAGAGGAAACGGGGAAGGGAAAAGAAGAATTTTCTGAAAGCCACCAACTGCCGGGAAAGGAAGAGACAAAAGGAAAAAAGAAGCACCTACAGCTCGCAGACAACAAAAGAGCTGAGATGAACTAATAAAAAACAATACATCTCTTTTTTTTTTTTTTTTTTTTTTTTTTTTTTTTCAAAATACTATATACAATAGTTCACGACATGATTGGCATGTCGCCACCAGAAACCCAGTCTCAGGAGTTATCCGGTAAATCTGCAATGTCCCGACCAGATCCAATCATACTTGAGTCGGTTCTTGAAATTGGGCTGGCTCCTTCCTGAAGTTCTCCATGGTGCGAATAGGATGCAATGCGGCAGATTATCCTTCTTACTAGTACCCACATGGAGGACTTCTTCAAGTGCTGGATGTAGTGGCTGGAACCAACACCACCACTTTGCAGACTTTACTGGCTGTGGGCTGAGTACAGGCTCCTCTAACTCCTTGATGTGATCACGGGGCTCTTCAAGTGAGAAATCTGATTCGGGATCTCCTCGAGGTCTCGGAATTTGAACTTGTTCTTCTACTTGGCCCATCTCTTGATGAAAACTGCAAGCAACCATATTGTTCATTGCTGGAAAAGTTCTTGCATGTTCCAATCCTTGACTTTGGACGAGATCTGTCCCTTGAACTCCACATGACTGCATCTCAGGTTTCTGCTCAGTATAAGGGATCTGGCATGAAAAGTACTGTGCAGGGTAGACAGGAGCAGCAACCATCGGAGAAGGTAATGGAGTTTCTCCCCACGGTAACTTTCTCGATAAGAGCAAAAGTTGTTCCGCTCGCACTGCTTCCTCAAAGATTTGTGGGAACCGTTGTTCACCTGACTGCAGCAAAAAGAGACCTATGTCAGAATTAAAAGCTCGAACATAAAAGAGGTGGGCTTGGGTGGGTGATGGACGGATCTTCTCTGGAATTCTCTTCCAACTTATCAAGAATCGGACATTGAAGTCCGTGATGCTTTCTTGAGGTGCTCTCTTGATGTACATGAAAAATTGGTAGAGATCCAAAGAACTGTAGAAAGGATCTTCGTCAAATCTTTTGATCAGTGCCCCCGCTAGATCGTCCCATGAGCTGATGCTTTGACGTTTGAGCAATCTGTACCACTGCAATGCTCTTCCTTCCAAAGACTGAACCAGAAGTCGGATCATGACATCTTCGTGTTCTATGACATGGATCATGGACAGAGTAGCAATGTCTTCAACATGTGCCAAAGCCATGCCTTCGGTACCATAATATTTTGCCAGGTTCTTCAGGGCACCTTCGGGAATTTCATGCCGAACTTGGAGATTCAGAGGGCCAGGATCATCCCATCTAGGAAAAACCCTCGCCTTTGTGGCAGTGGTCTGCGGAATCACGGCCATCGCCATTAAGTCAGAGTCGCCAGATGAACATTCTTTGAATTTAAAAAAAAAATAGGCGTCCACGAACAGATCTTCAACTCAGCAAAGTCGCCAGATGAACTTACAAATCTCCGCTGTGAGGCCAAGACAGCTCATCAAATCTTGAGACCTCCGGGTGTTAAAACAAATGTGGATTTTTGTGAGACAGAAGAAGTCTGTCCCATCGGGCGTGCCAAAACTGTTGGCACCGGTGGGTTTATCACTTTGGAAAATTATGCTTATCCCACCGATTATGAATTCTTGGAGACAAAACTTGTCTGTCCCACCGGGCGTGCCAAAACTGTTGGTCACGAATATGCCACAGGAAAGGATTTTACAAGTGCGCCCTAGACCCGGCCAACATTGAAAGGCTGGAAGCAAGAAATGGCTCCCAGACCAATCTCCAGAGTGGGCTGGTTCCCTCTACTATTCTAAATTTGGTTTAAGATAAGGGTTCTTGGAAAGAAATTGAAAAAGTTGCAGAAAGGAATGGGAAATATGGCCACGAGCCGAAGTGATGGGATCAGAAAACAACAGCGAGGAAACTACAAATGCAACAACAACAAGTAACATAAGGAATTAGCTTAATCTTCGCACAATCACATACGGAAAATCCCTCCAAACCCACATTCCAAGAAATCATACCCTGACGACAATATTTAAATCCAATATGCAGAATTTAAATGTAACGACAATGAAGGAGTATGAATGCTATTAGAAATGCAAGAAAAACAGAAAAGAAATTCATCCATGCAACGCTTGAAAAATTAGAAGTTGATCCTTTTATTCCCGCAAATACAATTCCAGTCTCTAGCAGCAAGTTTTTCCAACCTTTGTAAATGAAAATTACATTGGTTTTTATAGAGGTCCGTCCTCTTTACAGCATTAAATATTTGCCACCAACCTCCTCGTGATCTACAATTGTGCATTGGAAATTACATACACGATCCCCTTAGTTGCAGCAAAAATTAAATACAATTAGACGCTAGCGGTCTTCTTCATTAAATTCGTTTTTTAAAATATGCATGAAACCGTTACGACAATCCACGAACAGCAGCCTCGAATGCATTAAATCTTCAATCTTGGTGGCCTGGGCGCGTCTTTTACTTTGAATGCCTTGGAAATCCGCAAATCATTAAATTCGGGTCAGCATTAAATCATCGGAAATCGAGAAAAACCTCCTCGGCCGTTCACACTGTGCTTTGGCGAAAAACAGTTGGAGGTCGCGAAAATGCGACGGGTCGCGAAATCGTGACATGTTTTAACTCCATACACTTTGACCACCTTTGACCCGCGAAAATGGCACCTGTAGCGATATCGCTACGTCTTCAACTTCGTTTTCCCTATCACTAGCTCAACATCGAGAAAACAGAACATGTAGCGATTTCGCTACGCACTTTGGTTCTTGGCTCCTTTCTTCGCTTGCTCCACGAAAATGGAACATGTAGCGATATCGCTACATGTTTCGGGCACCTTGTACGGCCTTGTTGACGGTCCGCGAAAACATAACACCTTTTGCCCTTGAATGCCTTCAATTCTTCCTTGTCTCCATTTCGCTACCAATTTGAGCACTTAATCATTTTTTAACGAGGCATCATGGAATTGCTACCCTCGAACTCTGCTTGATTTTCAGTTCACTCCGCCTTGTTACCAAAACTGCAGCGAATCACTACATTTTTTATGCCTTTTGTCTTTCGGGTCAAAACCCCGCGATTTCGCTACGGGTAGCGATATCGCTACACATTTCTTTCTAAGTACTGGTCACCATTTTGAGCCGCGAAAATGATACAACTTTCGCTTTACAAAAGAATTTCGAAGAGGTGCAGCAAATCGCTGCACTTTTTCCCTTGGTCTCTCTTTGTTTGATAGGTGTAGCGATATCGCTACACATTCGAGCACTTAGGTCTTTGAAGCTGCCTGCGTCGCGAAATGGAACATGCAGCGCATCGCTGCACTTTTTGCTTTGGACTCCCTTTTGCAACCACTGCCCACGATTTTGAGACATGCAGCGCATCGCTGCACTTTTTTCTTTTGAAGCCGCAAAAATAGAACAGTCGCGATATCGCGACGGTTCCTCCCAACTCGCACTGCGTTGATCGCGTTGACCGCGATTTCGCGACATGTCAGCGAATCGCTGCAGTTTTTAGACTTAGTCATTTTCTACTCATTTTTTCTCCTTTTTTGCTCAAAGCCGCATCAAAGCCTGTATAAACGTTAGATTTTCAACAATACACTAATGCATTAATACTTCAATGAGAATCAATGTGGCAAAAATGCCAACATTCTTGGCGGCTCGCGGGGTATACAGCTCGCTGTATGCAAGAATCCAGGCCTTAGTCCATTGGGCACAGAGTCATATTAGAATAGGAAGGTTGGCTGCTGCAAAACATGTCGAGGACTGCTGCAAAACTCTTTGTAAAAACTAGAACCGGAAGTACTTGCATATAATGGATTATGAAACGACAAATGGAATGGGAGGATGGAGTGAGACCCTGCGATTGCGCAGGCGGTGACTGCAATGGAGTGATGTGGAAGTAAGTGAACGAATTTATGGAATGGTAATGGAACTAGGAAAGCTGTGAAATGAAATGAACTAGACTATGAAATAAATGCATAAAAGACTGAACTTAGAGGAAAGGGATAAGAAGGGACGGGGAAAAATAGAAAAAGGGAAAAGAAACAACAGCCGTGGCTTATTTTTGTTTTTATATTGCGAAGAAAAATAAGGAGGAGGAAGATGAAGAAAGGAAAGAGAGGAAACGGGGAAGGGAAAAGAAGAATTTTCTAGAAAGCCACCAACTGTCGGGAAAGGAGGAGACAAAAGGAAAAAAGAAGCACCTACAGCTCGCAGGCAACAAAAGAGCTGAGATGAAATATAAAAAACAATACTTCTATTTATTTTTTTTTTTTTTTCTATTTTTTTTTTTTTTTCAAATACTATATACAATAGTTCACGACATGATTGGCATGTCGCCACCACAAACCCAGTCTCAGGAGTTATCCGGTAAATCTGCAATGTCCCGACCAGATCCAATCATACTTGAGTCGGTTCTTGAAATTGGGCTGGCTCCTTCCTGAAGTTCTCCATGGTGCGAATAGGATGCAATGCGGCAGATTATCCTTCTTACTAGTACCCACATGGAGGACTTCTTCAGGTACTGGATGTAGTGGCTGGAACCAACACCACCACTTTGCAGACTTTACTGGCTGTGGGCTGAGTACAGGCTCCTCTAACTCCTTGATGTGATCACAGGGCTCTTCAAGTGAGAAATCTGATTCTGGGATCTCCTCAGGTTCTGGAATTTGAACTTGTTCTTCTACTTGGCCCATCTCTTGATGAAAACTGCAAGCAACCATATTGTTCATTGCTGGAAAAGTTCTTGCATGTTCCAATCCTTGACTTTGGACGAGATCTGTCCCTTGAACTCCACATGACTGCATCTCAGGTTTTTGCTCAGTATAAGGGATCTGGCATGAAAAGTACTGTGCAGGGTAGACAGGAGCAGCAACCACCGGAGAAGGTAATGGAGTTTCTCCCCACGGTAACTTTCTCGATAAGAGCAAAAGTTGTTCCGCTCGCACTGCTTCCTCAAAGATTTGTGGGAACCGTTGTTCACCTGACTGCAGCAAAAAGAGACCTATGTCGGAATTAAAAGCTCGAACATAAAAGAGGTGGGCTTGGGTGGGTGATGGACGGATCTTCTCTGGAATTCTCTTCCAACTTATCAAGAATCGGACATTGAAGTCCGTGATGCTTTCTTGAGGTGCTCTCTTGATGTACATGAAAAATTGGTAGAGATCCAAAGAACTGTAGAAAGGATCTTCGTCAAATCTTTTGATCAGTGCCCCCGCTAGATCGTCCCATGAGCTGATGCTTTGACGTTTGAGCAATCTGTACCACTGCAATGCTCTTCCTTCCAAAGACTGAACCAGAAGTCGGATCATGACATCTTCGTGTTCTATGACATGGATCATGGACAGAGTAGCAATGTCTTCAACATGTGCCAGAGCCATGCCTTCGGTACCATCATATTTTGCCAGGTTCTTCAGGGCACCTTCGGGAATTTCATGTCGAACTTGGAGATTCAGAGGGCCAGGATCATCCCATCTAGGAAAAACCCTCGCCTTTGTGGCAGTGGTCTACGGAATCACGGCCATCGCCATTAAGTCAGAGTCGCCAGATGAACATTCTTTGAAATTTAAAAAAAAATAGGCGTCCACGAACAGATCTTCAACTCAGCAAAGTCGCCAGATGAACTTACAAATCTCCGCTGTGAGGCCAAGACAGCTCATCAAATCTTGAGACCTCCGGGTGTTAAAACAAATGTGGATTTTTGTGAGACAGAAGAAGTCTGTCCCACCGGGCGTGCCAAAAACTGTTGGCACCGGTGGGTTTATCACTTTGGAAAATTATGCTTATCCCACCGATTATGAATTCTTGGAGACAAAACTTGTCTGTCCCACCGGGCGTGCCAAAAACTGTTGGTCACGAATCTGCCACAGGAAAGGATTTTACAAGTGCGCCCTAGACCCGGCCAACATTGAAAGGCTGGAAGCAAGAAATGGCTCCCAGACCAATCTCCAGAGTGGGTTGGTTCCCTCTACTATTCTAAAATTGGTTTAAGATAAGGGTTGCTGGAAAGAAATTGAAAAGTTGCAGAAAGAAATGGGAAATATGGCCACAGGCCGAAGTGATGGGATCAGAAAACAACAACAGGAAACTACAAACGCAACAACAGCAAGTAACATAAGAAATCAGCTTAATCTTCGCCACAATCACATGCAGAAAATCCCTCCAAACCCACATTCCAGAAATCATACTCTTACGACAATATTTAAATCCAAAAAACAGAATTTAAATG
The DNA here is from genome assembly GCA_028583015.1 of Wollemia nobilis. Taxonomy (NCBI): domain Eukaryota; kingdom Viridiplantae; phylum Streptophyta; class Pinopsida; order Araucariales; family Araucariaceae; genus Wollemia; species Wollemia nobilis. The sequence continues at coordinate 3,030,843 of JAQPPZ010015413.1, forward strand.
TAACAGCAATGCAGGAGTATGAATGCTATTAGAAATGCAGAAAACAAAAAGAAATTCATCCATGCAACGCTTGAAAAATTAGAAGTTGATCCTTTTATTCCCGCAAATACAATTCCAGTCTCTAGCAGCAAGTTTTTCCAACCTCCCGTAAATGAAAATTACATTGGTTTTTATAGAGGTCCGTCCTCTTTGCAGCATTAAATATTTGCCACCATCCTCCTCGTGATCTACAATTGTGCATTGGAAATTACATACACGATCCCCTTAGTTGCAGCAAAAATTAAATACAATTAGACACTAGCGGTCTTCTTCATTAAATTCATTTTTGAAAATATGCATGAAACCGTTACGACAATCCACGAACAGTAGCCTCGAATGCATTAAATCTTCAATCTTGGTGGCCTGGGCGCGTCTTTTACTTTGAATGCCTTGGAAATCCGCAAATCATTAAATTTGGGTCAGCATTAAATCATCGGAAATCAAAAAAATCTCCTCGGGCCGTTCACACTGTGCTTTGGCGGAAAACAGTTGGAGGTCGCGAAAATGCGACGGGTCACGAAATCGCGACATGTTTTAACTCCGTACACTTTGACCACCTTTGACCCGCAAAAATGGCACCTGTAGCGATATCGCTACGTCTTCAGCTTCCTTTTCTCCATCACTAGCTCAACATCGAGAAAATAGTACATGTAGCGATTTCGCTACGCACTTTGGTTCTTTGGTTCTTCCTTGCGCTTTGCTCCACGAAAATGGAACATGTAGCGATATCGCTACATGTTTCGGGCACCTTGTACGGCCTTGTTGACGGTCCGCGAAAACATAACACCTTTTGCCCTTGAATGCCTTCAATTCTTCCTTGTCTCCATTTCGCTACCAATTTGAGCACTTAATCATTTTTTAACGAGGCATCATGGAATTGCTACCCTCGAACTCTGCTTGATTTTCGATTCACTCCCCTTGTTACCAAAAATCACGAATCGCTACATTTTTATGCCTTTTGCTTTCGGGTCAAAACCCGCGATTTCGCTAATGGTAGCGATATCGCTACACATTTCTTTCTCCGTACCATCACCATTTTGAGCCGTAAAATGCTACAACTTCCGCTTTAAAAGCCTTTCAAGAGGTGCAGCGAATCGCTGCACTTTTTCCCTTAGCCCTTTTTTGATATGTAGCGATATCGCTACACATTCAGCACTTAGTCTTTGAAGCTACCCCGTCACGAAATGGAACATGCAGCGCATCGCTGCACTTTTTGCTTTGGACTCCCTTCTCAACCATCGACCCACGATTTTGAGACATGCAGCGCATCGCTGCACTTTTTACTTTTGAAGCCGCGAAAATAGAACACGTCGCGATATCGCGACGGTTCCTCCCAACCTGCCTGCGTTGACCGCGATTCTGCGACATGTCAGCGAATCGCTGCAGTTTTTAGACTTAGCCATTTTCTACTCAATTTCGCTCCTTTTTTGCTTCAAAGCCGCATCAAAGCCTGTATCAAAGGTTAGATTTTCAATAATACACTAATGCATTAATCAATGAAAATCAATGTGGCAAAAATGCCAACATTCTTGGCGGCTCACGGGGTATACAGCTCGCTGTATGCAAGAATCCAGGCCTTAGTCCATTGGGCACAGAGTCATATCAGAACAGAAGGTCGGCTGTCGCAAAACATGTCGAGGACTCGCTGCAAAATTCATCGCTGAAAACTAGAACGGAAGAACTCGCATATAACCGGTTATGAAACGACAAATGGAACGCGATGATGGAGTGAGCTCTTGCGATTGCGCAAGCGGTGACTGCAATGGAGTGATGGTGGAATGAAAGTGAACGAATTTATGGAATGGTAATGGAACTAGGAAAGCTGTGAAATGAAATGAACTAGACTATGAAATAAATGCATAAAAGACTAAACTTAGAGGAAAGGGATAAGAAGGGACGGGGAAAAATAGAAAAAGGGAAAAGAAACAACAGCCGTGGCTTATTTTTGTTTTTTATATTGCAGAAGAAAGAAACAAAAGAAGGAAGAGGAAGATGAAGAAAGGAAAGAGAAAGCAAGGGAGGGAAAAGAAGAATTTTTTGAAAGCCACCAACTATCGGGAAAGGAGGAGACAAAAGGAAAAAAGAAGCACCTACAGCTCGCAGACAACAAAGAGCCGAGATGAATAAAAAAACAATACTTCTTTGCTCTTTCTATTTTTTTTTTTTTTCAAAATACTATATACAATAGTTCACGACATGATTGGCATGTCGCCACCAGAAACCCAGTCTCAGGAGTTATCCGATAAATCTGCAATGTCCCGACCAGATCCAATCATACTTGAGTCGGTTCTTGAAATTGGGCTGGCTCCTTCCTGAAGTTCTCCATGGTGCGAATAGGATGCAATGCGGCAGATTATCCTTCTTACTAGTACCCACATGGAGGACTTCTTCAGGTATTGGATGTAGTGGCTGGAACCAACACCACCACTTTGCAGACTTTACTGGTTGTGGGCTGAGTACAGGCTCCTCTAACTCCTTGATGTGATCACAGGGCTCTTCAAGTGAGAAATCTGATTCTGGGATCTCCTCAGGCTCTGGAATTTGAACTTGTTCTTCTACTTGGCCCATCTCTTGATGAAAACTGCAAGCAACCATATTGTTCATTGCTGGAAAAGTTCTTGCATGTTCCAATCCTTGACTTTGGACGAGATCTGTCCCTTGAACTCCACATGACTGCATCTCAGGTTTCTGCTCAGTATAAGGGATCTGGCATGAAAAGTACTGTGCAGGGTAGACAGGAGCAGCAACCACCGGAGAAGGTAATGGAGTTTCTCCCCACGGTAACTTTCTCGATAAGAGCAAAAGTTGTTCCGCTCGCACTGCTTCCTCAAAGATTTGTGGGAACCGTTGTTCACCTGACTGCAGCAAAAAGAGACCTATGTCAAAATTAAAAGCTCGAACATAAAAGAGGTGGGCTTGGGTGGGTGATGGACGGATCTTCTCTGGAATTCTCTTCCAACTTATCAAGAATCGGACATTGAAGTCCGTGATGCTTTCTTGAGGTGCTCTCTTGATGTACATGAAAAATTGGTAGAGATCCAAAGAACTATAAAAAGGATCTTCATCAAATCTTTTGATTAGTGCTCCCGCTAGATCGTCCCATGAGCTGATGCTTTGACGTTTGAGCAATCTGTACCACTGCAATGCTCTTCCTTCCAAAGACTGAACCAGAAGTCGGATCATGACATCTTCGTGTTCTATGACATGGATCATGGACAGAGTAGCAATGTCTTCAACATGTGCCAGAGCCATGCCTTCGGTACCATCATATTTTGCCAGGTTCTTCAGGGCACCTTCGGGAATTTCATGCCGAACTTGGAGATTCAGAGGGCCAGGATCATCCCATCTAGGAAAAACCCTCGCCTTTGTGGCAGTGGTCTGCGGAATCACGGCCATCGCCATTAAGTCAGAGTCGCCAGATGAACATTCTTTGAATTTAAAAAAAAATAGGCGTCCACGAACAGATCTTCAACTCAGCAAAGTCGCCAGATGAACTTACAAATCTCCGCTGTGAGGCCAAGACAGCTCATCAAATCTTGAGACCTCCGGGTGTTAAAACAAATGTGGATTTTTGTGAGACAAAAGAAGTCTGTCCCACCGGCGTGCCAAAAATCGTTGGCACCGGTGGGTTTATCACTTTGGAAAATTATGCTTATCCCACCGATTATGAATTCTTGGAGACAAAACTTGTCTGTCCCACCGGGCGTGCCAAAACTGTTGGTCACGAATCTGCCACAGGAAAGGATTTTACAAGTGCGCCCTAGACCCGGCCAACATTGAAAGGTTGGAAGCAAGAAATGGCTCCCAGACCAATCTCCAGAGTGGGCTGGTTCCCTCTACTATTCTAAAATTGGTTTAAGATAAGGGTTGCTGGAAAGAAATTGAAAAAGTTGCAGAAAGAAATGGGAAATATGGCCACAGGCCGAAGTGATGGGATCAGAAAATAGCAGCAGGAAACTTCAAGTGCAGCAACAGCAAGCAATAAAAGTCATTAACTTAATCTTCGCACACGATCGCATACATAAAAACCCTCCAAACCCACATTCCAGAAATCATACTCTTACGACCAATATTCAAATCCAAAAATGCAGAATTTAAATGTAACAGCCATGAAGACATACAAATGCTTTTAGAAATGCAACATCAACAAAAAGGAAATCACCAATGCAAATGCTTGAAAAATTAGAAGTTGATCCTTTTATTCCCGCAAATACAATTCCAGTCTCTAGCAGCAAGTTTTTCCAACCTCTCGTAAATGAGAATTACATTGGTTTTTATAGAGGTCCGTCCTCTTTGCAGCATTAAAAATTTAAAACCAACTTCCTCGTGATCTACAATTATGCATTGGAAATTACATACACGATCCCCTTAGTTGCAGCAAAAATTAAATACAATTAGACGCTAGCGGTCTTCTTCATTAAATTTGTTTTTTTAAAATATGCATGAAACCGTTACGACAATCCACGAACAGCAGCCTCGAATGCATTAAATCTTCAATCTTGGTGGCCTGGGCGCGTCTTTTACTTTGAATGCCTTGGAAATCCACAAATCATTAAATTCGGGTCAGCATTAAATCATCGGAAATCAAAAAAATCTCCTCGGCCGTTCACACTGTGCTTTGGCGAAAAATAGTTGGAGGTCGCGAAAATGCGACGGGTCGCGAAATCGTGACATGTTTTAACTCCGTACACTTTGACCACCTTTGACCCATGAAAATGGCACCTGTAGCGATATCGCTACGTCTTCGGCTTCCTTTTCTCCATCGCTAGCTTATCCACGTGAAAACGGCACATGTAGCGATTTCGCTACGTCTTTTGGTCGTTGGCTCCTTTCTTGCGCTTTGCTCCATGAAAATGGAACATGTAGCGATATCGCTACATGTTTTGGGCACCTTGTACGGCCTTGCTGACGGTCCGCGAAAACATAACACCTTTTGCCCTTGAATGCCTTCAATTCTTCCTTGTCTCCATTTCGCTACCAATTTGAGCACTTAATCATTTTTTAACGAGGCATCATGGAATTGCTACCCTCGAACTCTGCTTGATTTTTAGTTCACTCCGCCTTGTTACCAAAACTGCAGCGAATCGCTGCATTTTTTATGCCTTTTGTCTTTCGGGTCAAAACCCCACGATTTCGCTACGGGTAGCGATATCGCTACACATTTCTTTCTCCGTACTGATCACCATTTTGAGCCGCGAAAATGATACAACTTTCGCTTTACAAAAGCCTTTCGAAGAGGTGCAGCGAATCGCTGCACTTTTTCCCTTGGTCTGCTTTGTTTGATAGGTGTAGCGATATCGCTACACATTCGAGCACTTAGGTCTTTGAAGCTACCCGCGTCGCGAAAATGGAACGTGCAGCGCATCGCTGCACTTTTTGCTTTGGACTCCCTTTTGCAACCACTGCCCGCGATTTTGAGACATGCAGCGCATCGCTGCACTTTTTGCTTTTGAAGCCGCAAAAATAGAACAGTCGCGATATCACGACGGTTCCGCCCAACCTGCCTGCGTTGACTGCGTTGACCGCGATTCCGCGACATGTCAGCGAATCGCTGCAGTTTTTAGACTTAGCCATTTTCTACTCAATTTTGCTCCTTTTTTGCTTCAAAGCCGCATCAAAGCCTGTATAAACGTTAGATTTGCAATAATGTATACATTAATACTTCAATGAAAATCAATGTGGCAAAAATGCCAACAGTAACCATATTCAAAGTCTTTTTGATAGAAGCATAGGATTTTCAACCCAAATATAGAAGCCCTAATGAAGCAAGAGCCATTGAAGCTTATCAATGCTAAATATATCCTATCAAGCATTCTACATGGGTTGTTAACCTAGTACCGATCAAAAAAAATAATGGGGATATCTAATTGTTTATGGATTTAAAAAATTTGAATAGGGCATTATTAGAGTATCACTATCCCCTTCCCCAAATAGAATAAATACTACACACCAAGAAAGAGAAAAGATATTTTCATTGCTAGATGGAATTTTTTGGCTTTAATCAGGTTTGGGTTAGGGATGAATATCAACATAAAACTACATTCACTACCAAATGGGGAACTTTTGCCTATCAATGAATGCTTTTGGTTTGTCTAATGTTGGGGCTACTTTTAAAAGAGAAATGGATCTAGATATTGGAGAATTAGTGAATAAAGTAATAGTACCTAGATAACATTATAGTATTATCTCACAAAAGGGATAAGCATGTGGAGCATCTCAGAATGGTTTTTAAAAAATATGGAGAATTTGGAGTTTCATTAAATTCAAACAAATCAATATTTATTGTCCAAGAAGAAAAAATACCAGGTCATATTATCTCTGAGGTAAGGTTGGCCATTGAACTAGACAAGGTGAAAGCCCTCTAAGATCTTCCATTGCCACTGAATAAGAAAGGATGACAATCTTCCTTTGGATAGATCAAATTTGTGCATAAATTTATTTTAAATTTTGCACAAATAGTGAAACCTATGATTGAATTACTAAAAATGATATGAATTTCAAATGGATAGACCTACGAAAGAATGCTTTCAATAACATCAAAGAGGCAATTTCTTAGGCACCTCTACTTATTAATCTAGATTACTCAAGGGACTTTATATTATATGTAGTTGGTGAACAAGAAAGCTATATTGTGGTGCTTATACAAAAGGGAGAAGACAATGAAGAGAGACATATTGTATTTCTAAGTCAAACGATGCAAGATCATGAGGAAAGATACAACTTCATTGAAAAAAAAGTATATGCAGTCATGAAATCACTAAAGAAATTTAGACATTTTCTATCTCAAAGTAAAACTTTGGTGTATGTAATACACCCAAATGTCCAAAAATTTGTAGTTCAGGGAGATTTAGGTGAAAAAAGAGTAGGATGGGTTACATATATTCAGGAGTATGATATATAAATCCATCCAACCAAGTCGGTTAGAGGTAGAGCCTTATGTCAAGAATTGGCTAAAACATAAAAAAGGACTATGTAACACATCAACCACCATAACCAATCCAATAATATGAACAATTCTAAAAAAAATAGATTGTTTTTATGATCTCGTAAGCTATTTTTAGATAGGAAAATATACAAAAAACCTAAATACCTCATAAAGAAGAAGATACAAGCTTCAAGATTTGAAATATATCTTGTCACCTAAAGGTTTATACAAAAAACCTAGATGAATTTCTTTTGAAATGTATCAAAATGATTAAAAAAATTATATATTGAAGGAATTCCATGAAGGATTATCTATAGGATATTATTTAGGCACAATAACTACATTAAAAATACTTAGAACAAGTTGTTACTAGCCAATAATTTTTTCTAACACTTTCAAAATGATATGATCATGTGACGAATGTCAAAGACATGTGGGAAGAAACATAAATGCATCAAAACCTCTTAGAAGAGCCTATATGATATTATTACAAGTGTCATAACATGCATAAGACATAGGCAAAGTGCACATTAATTCTAACATTTGTTCTTTGGAACTGTACCAAATAGGGTTTGCACCTATGGTGCACTACCTACACACTGCTATGACACCAGGCTAGCACCACTACACTTGTGGTGCACTTTGGTAAAACTGTGTATACCTATGAACACACTTTACCATTGTAGCCAATGCCCTAGGGAGCTCATGATGATGGTGACTTCTTCTTGGGGTCAATATCTAGTTTTCCTGTGTGCTTATGGTAGATATCCTAGATTTGGGTGGCACAGATGGCCTGTGCATCAAGAAAATACCATAAATACAAATAATGCAATGGTATATGATTCCTAATGTAACATAGGGGACATAAACCTATGACCAATGCTACTCCTCTTTGCCATCACCATAAACACATCCTTTTTCCCAAACCCTTAGATCCACGAAACAAATCCACAAACCCTTACATCCAAATTTGTCTCTGATGATGCCAAAGATGAATCCCATTATGGTGGCAACAGATCCCATAAAATATCTAAATTTAAGCATATCTAGCTTGAGTAGGACTGGGATGGATACCCTCCTAAGAAGTCCCAATTTTTGCACCCTTTTTTGTTGAAAAAATGTTTATACTAAGAACTTGGAAAAATTCATGACCCCAAGCATTGAAGCTTCAAGGGCAGCCATGAATTCATCTCCATTAAATTTTTTATTTTTAATACACTAAAGTGGAGAGCATACTCCTTGATATTTTGAATAAGGAAGGAGTGGAGGTGCACTGCCAAAAATAGGGGGAGGGGAGAATTGCCAAATAGGCAATTCCTCCAAAAATATTTCAAGTAGGAGGATGATCTGCTCTGATACCAAATAAAAGGATTGAGTACAAATATATAGGCATAAGAGTCTATATGAGATTATGACAAGTGTCATAACATTCATAAGACATAGGCAAAGTGCGCAATAATTCTAACATTCATGGAAGTGTTGGAACCAATTCTTGCATCCGTAGGAAATCAATTGTCATGCTACAAGAAATCGTTTGAAACCAATGAGATATTACAAGCTCTAGTCGACCTGCCTCATGTTATGTTAAACCCAAATATTGCTATAAAAGATGACATAATGGGTAAGGAAATCCCATCAATAATTCTACAATTAAACTTCTAATTTGCACACTCTATATTTATATTAAACTATAGTATTCTTATTAAAATGACCAAGCATGAAAATTATCAACTATTATACCTTATGTAGACTAGTGCCTAGATTCATTGGGCAGTTATAGTAATTTAACAACAATTTTAATATGATACAAAGAGGGAGAAAAAAATTGGCGTTCTTAATCTCATTCAAATATCATAATAAAATCAACAGTTAGCCAATGAAAGAAACGTATATAATGCGTTCAAATAATGTAACCCATCATACAGATACACACAATACTGAGACAAAGAAATGACAGAAATAAAACCTAGAATTGTATTTATTTCATAAAATATTATATGTAGAGTGGATGGGATGCATTTTAAATCTATTTTTTTTTAAATATATACATCAATACAATGAAGAGGACTCTATTCAAATAATGTAATAGGTCCCTCCAAGTCTCCTTGTTCCAATATGGTAATAGAAGAATCTTTGAATCCTAGGCTCAATAAGGCTAGAAATATTCTCAGCTTCTTGAACGCTTTCCTATCATACAATCCTACACATCAAGGGGAGGAAAAAAAAATGAATAAAAGAAAATAGACAAAGAAATACAACACAACTAATAGGGCACTCAAGTATACCTCTTAGAAAAAATGCTATTCTCTAATTGCTTGATGATTTGTTCTAGTTGCTCCTTCTGTTTTTATAGTTGTTGAAGTGAAACTGCCCAAAATAATATTGTTGTGCATCGTCAACTTGTCATCATCTGGGGGAGAAGAACTATTTGTTATTAGCCAACTACCTTTTCCTTGCCTTTGTATGTAGTTGCTCCCGTGGAGGTTAACCCTATAACTAACTCATTAGCCAGTTTCTTGATTTTCTGTATGTCTTTAGCCATGGCCCCCACCAATTCAACAATACAAATCCATACTTCTATGTGGATGATGCTTTGTTGAGAGATCCTATCCAACATTCATGAAGCCTTGATTATGATTTATTTTAAGGTCGAAGCTTTGTATTGAAAGAAACAAACTTGATTGTGTATGTGTCTGACTTCAAAAAAGAATTGGGTTGCTAGCTTGTCATCATCTTGTTCATCAAAGCTAACTTCATTCAAGTGCTTTATGACTATCTGACTAGGAACACCTGGGCCCATCAGTATGCCTGGATCAATTCTTGACTACCTTACTGAGGCTATCAGCTTTTGTTCTATTCTCCAATTCTTTAATCATCGACGTATATCTGGATCTCTCATTGACAAAGTCAGGCGATCAAGCGTGAGGTGGTAGAGAGCCTTTCCCCTTTCATTCACAATGGAACGACTTCATGGATCATAAGATATTGCGAGCCACGATAATAAATCTGGAGAGAAATGCACCCGAGGACACAACAACTTCGCCAAATTGGTATTCCAACGGTTGTTGGCAACACCCTTCTTGTCCTTCGCCTCGTAAGCCCTTAAAAAGACTATTTTTAATACATGGTGAGGTCGGCTTCGATCTTCCATGCTGGCCTAAAAATGGAATTCGGCCAGCTCTTCTTCATTCCAGACCTGGTCCCCAGTCTTCCTGGCCATCACCTTTTTAAAAGGCACTTTCTCTTCAAAGGCCTCAATCTTGCCTTTCTTAGCACTTGAACTTGAAGAGGCCATTGCTCTCACTTACGTAAATTCTATACTTCTAAGCTCTCAAAAAAAACCCTCGGCTCTTGCACACTGCTTATTCACTAAACACTTTTGTAACAACGTTGGTGATGGTTTTCTTTTGAAAATAGAGGGGGTTTTATAACCTTTCTTTGAGTCGAGGTCATTTAATGAGGGGAGCTAGTTGGTTTATTACGACCATCCTGGGCTCACCACATTTTTGGTCTTTCGCACATTCTTTTTGAATGATGTGCCATTGGTTTTTTGAGAGAATGTGCCTGCATGGATCCGAGGATGATCCTTATGTGCCTTTGCTTGTTGTAATTGGATGAGAGTTCTACCATCGAGTGTTGTGGATGCTTCATTATTTTTACTCATTTTGAGACCACCTTGGCTAATGGTGTGGCTATGACCTTTTTGATGTGGAGGCCAGTTGGCACCCAAATTTTGGCATGTATAGTCGTTTATCGCTCTCGATCAATTATTTTAGCTTCTCTCTGATTCGTGTTAGCCGATGGCAGCAAATCCTTGGTCGATCGGCCTCATAAAGTTGCCTGTACAAGAAATCATTAATTAGTAAGACCAAATTAATTTGGTGGGATGGTTAGGCATACCTCATGCTTGGTTCACATGCCAAGCTAATTTTTTGCATGATGGATCCACTTATCGAGGCATCGATTGTCAAAATTCTTTGATCGATCGACTACTTTCTTTCTCGAGTCGATCGGTCACCAGTCTGGGAAGCTCGACCGAGAGATGTATCGAAGGAGTCGATCGAATTTTCTTTGTAATGCGTCAACCGACGGTCTTTCCTATGAGCTTTCAAAATTTTGGCCCATCCTTGTTACTCGAGAGCCGATCGGCTACTCTCTTGTATTTGTGGACCGATCGGTCAGTCTTTCTTCATCTCCAATCGGACAAGGCATTCGTCGGCTCGACTCTCCTTCATCCGTTGGGAGCCGATCGACTGGGTATGGCTTCTTGAAAGCTGATCGAATTTTGTTTGAGAAGTGGGGGCCGATCGGTCTCTATCTTGTTTTTTCCAACCGAGGAGGCTTCCTCCTTCGTTCGGCTTATCCTTTAAAGTCGAGAGTCGATCGGTTGGCTAGTTAGTCGAACGAGCCGATCGATCGATGTTTCTTTCTTGGGAGCCGATCGATCGATGGACCCAAATCATTGCTTATCTTTTCATCATCGATGGATCAGTCGATTAGTTGTAATCGATAGTCGATCAGCTAGTCGATGTTGGTCGAGAGTCGATCGGTCGATCAGTGTAGCTTGGGAGCCGATCGATCGGCTAGTGTAGTTCGAGAGCCGATCGGCTAACTTTATTTGGTGGGGTGCATGCCCTTAGGTTTTAATTAATTTATCATTTTATTTAACCTTAGGCTTTCAGACTTTGAGACCATGGTAAATTCTTAACCGTCTTATGATTTAAGGACTTTATTAATCGGCTTTTAGGCCCAAGGAAATATTTATGAAGGTCGGACTTTGGCTTTAGGTTTTTAATTTGAAAATTTCTTCCCTAACCATTTGAGGTACTTTGATTAATACAATGAAGCCCACATTAAAAAAGGTTAAGGTTAGACTTAATCAAACCAACTAATGAAAAATTGAATTACCCACAACAACTATAAGCAATGACCAACAATATAAGCAGTTTGATTGAAACCAAAAATTTAAATTTGGGGGTTTCAAAGTTGAGTCAAATTTGGCTCCAACATAGGCTCTGATTGGGACAATGTGTTGAAAACATGAAGCACTTGAGAACCACAGAATCTCCTGGTTTTATTTTGCAAAAATTTAACAAAAAACAACAAAATTTTGATTGCTAAACAAAACTTGAAATGCATAACAAAAAAACTTCCTTCCTCTTTTTCTTTCTTTTCTTCATCATTTTTTCATTCATTTTTTTTTTATATATACTGAAAACATGATATCAAAGCAAGTAGAGTATGGAAAACTGTAGATCCCTTTTCATTCAATTTGGAAACAAAGGTTTAGAAATTTTAGAAATCAATGAGTTTTATTTTGAAATATTGTAATGCTTGTTTTAGCTAAGTCATAAGATATGATTACACAGATTTTGTCACAGCCATTTGTCTCATCATATTTTTGCCCATGTGTGTGTTTGTGCATTCTTTTTTTGGATTTCTAAATCTTTCAGAACTTTATCATATCTGAGCAAAATAGCCAAGCCTAATATGTGATTTCACTCTTTAAAAATTTTCACCATTCTGCAGGGCTCCACTGCCAGTCAGGCGTCTATAGCCTCGGTGGAGTTGCTTCTAATCCCATATTAGTTTTACCCTACTGCCAGTCAAGCGTCTATAGCCCCGATAGAGGTTTTCCAAGATATCTCAGGCAGTGACTCAATTTTACTTTATTTTTTATTTTTCTTTCTCATGAGAGAAGTGTTTGGATATATAAGCAAATTGTGCAATAAGTATGCCTGAGTTGAGGATTAGTTTCTGGCTATAAAATATGAGTGTAATAATTTTTGGCTCAACTACCCTCTCAAAGATAACTCAGTTCTTTGGACCTTTGAAGTCACTTTAAGTATCATTTGTAATGTGAGGCTTGACATGATGTTTCAATCAACTTTGTTTTCTGTCTGTTTTATCTCATATCAAACAACTATTGCATAAACACTCATTTTTGATAGAATTGTAAAGCTCATCAATATCTAAAATAAATTCCTTTTTTCCTTTTATTGTTTTTGGTGGAATCAACAGTTAGATATACTCATCAAACTAAGATATCATGTATACAGTAAACTCAGAATTATTCAAGAACAAAAGGGAAGCTTTAACTAATAAACAAAATACACCACTCTATTTTTGGATTTTTGTTTTTCTATTTTTTTTTTTTAAAGTACACCTTCAACAGGGATTGTACATTTTGAGGTGTTGGCCATTAATAGGGATAGCCATTATTTCTCCCTACAAATTATGTAGCTTGTAAGTATTCTGATTGATAACATGGTCAATTTGGTATGGGCCAATCCATTTAGGTTCAAACTTACCCTTTTCACCATGCTTATCATTTTTAGGATCCCAATAGATGACTATATCTCCTTGAGAAAAAGGAGTACCCTTAGCTTTCTTATTAAACAATTTTATAGTTTTCTGGGTTTGTTCCATCATTCTATTAAGGGTCTCTCTTCTTTGTTCTTCTAACAAGACAATTTGGTCAAGCCTTCTCTGAATGGGATCAGGGTTTTCATGATCTTGCAATAAAAGGGAAAGTGCCATTTTTTCCATTTTTGGGGGTAGTAGGGCTTTTTCTCCATAAACCATCTCATAGGGGGTTCTTCCTGTATTTCTTTTAATAGACAGCCTATCAACCCATAAAGCAAATTTAAGTTCACTGTCCCATCCCCTTTTGTTTTTGCCTAATGACCTTTTTATTCTTGTTATTACATTTTTATTTGATGACTCAGCTAGACCATTTCCTTGGGGATAATAATTAGCAGAATGAGATAATTCAATTCCATATTCAGCATAAAATTCTACCATTTCATATGACACAAAATATTGAGCATTATCAGTTACAAGATTTTTAGGAACTCCATACCTGGTCAAGATATTTTCTTCTATGAATCTGATGACTGCAGCAGATGTAGATGTTCTCAAAGGTGCAACTTCCACCCACTTGGTGAAGTAATCTATTGCAGTTATGATCCACTTATGTTGGCCAGATGAATTAGGCTTGATCTCTCCAATCAGGTCAATACCCCATTGAGAAAAAGGTGCTTCAATGATTACTGGCCTGAGGGGCATGGTTGGTAGATGCTTTTTCCCTATAAAAACTTGGCAGTTATGACAATTCCTTACATATTTATATACATCCTTAAAAAGGGATGGCCAATAATATCCTGCTCTCATGATTTTATTGGTTGTAGCTCTTGGAGAAAAATGTCCCCCACAGAAACCATTATGAAATTCATTAATTATTTTTGGGACTTCTTTTTCATATAAACAGACTAATAAAATTCCATCAGGGTGTTTCCAATATAGCACACTATCCTGTATATAGTATTTTTGAGCTTGCAGCTTGACTGACCTCATTCTGTTTATTGACATGTCTATGGGAAATGACAGAGTTTGTAGATAGGACAAAATTTCTTCATACCATTTACATTCTTCATTTTTTATTCTTCTGTCATCATATGTCTGATCTATGGTAAGAATATTTTCAGATCCTGCTTCTTCTTTGTTAGCCAACAGTTTAGCTAAACCCTGCCCTTTGACTGTTTTAACTATTTTGAATTCAACATCATATTGCAAAAGTTTTACCATCCATCTTGTTGGTCTTCCCAATGGCTCTGATTGAGAAAAGATATATTTTATTGCTATAAAGGGAATACAACAATAAACTTTGTTTGAGCCAAATATACCTTTAAAGTGTTCCAAATATTGGATGACTGCATAGGCATGTTTTTCCAGTAGGGTGTATTTAAGATTCGCTCCTTTTAGACCTGAGCTCATAAAGGCTATTGGCCTTTCATTATTTTCATTATATTTTTGTGAAAGGACTGCAACAATAGAATGTTCAGATGCATACGAATAGATATTAAAATCCTTTGCATAATCAGGGCAACTTAAAGTTGGAGTGGTTGATATGGCTTCTTTGATCTTGTTAAATGTTTCCATATTTTCTAATGTCCATTTAATTTCTCCAGTTTTCTTTACCATATCATTTATGGGTTTGGTCATTTCTGCAAAATTTGGGACAAATCTTCTGATAAAATTTATTTTGCCAAAGAATGACCTTACTCCTTTTAGATTCTTGGGTGGGGGAATTTTAGAAATGGCTTCTATCCTTTCTGGATCAATGCTTATTCCTTTTTCTGAAACTATATGACCTAGCAATTTTCCTTGTGTAGTTCCAAATATGCATTTTTTTGGATTTAGAGAAATTCCAAATTCCTTGCACCGGGCAAAAACTGCAGTCAAATGTTCTAGATGATCTTCTATATTTTTAGAAAAAACTGTAATATCATCTAAGTACACTACTACAATTTTGAACATTAGTCCTTTGAAAGCAAAGTCCATCGCTCTTTGGAAAGTAGCACCTGCATTCATCAATCCAAAAGGTATTCTTAAATATTCAAATGTGCCCTAGGGTGTGGTGAATGTTGCCTTGTGTCTATCTTCTAGATTTATCAGAATTTGATTGTACCCTAAAAATCCATCTAACAGGGACAATCTAGTTGAACCTACTACTGCTTGCAGTAGTTGTTCCATGTTAGGCAATGGGTAATTGTCTTTTAGAGAGCTCTTGTTTAAATTTCTAAAATCCATGCATAGTCTAATGTCCCCATTCTTTTTCCTAACTGGTACTAAGTTGGATATCCAGGAGGAAAATCTGACTTTTCTTATTATCTTGGAGTCCAACAATTTTTGAACTTCTTTTTGCATTATTGGGTGCAGAGTTGGATTGTACTTTCTCTATTTTTGTCTAAAAGGCTTGGCCTCTTCTTTCAAGGGTATTATATGTGTCATCACATCCATTTTGAAAGTTTTGAGATCTTCATAGGTCCAAGCAAAATGTTCTTTGTTCTTTTTTAGGAAACTGATATATCCAACCTTTTCTTTAGCAGGTAATGCCATGTCTACTTTCACTATTCTGGGTTCTTTCATAGAGCCAATATTAATATCCTCAGATATCACTTCTCTACGTATAGGTTTATAGGCTTTGTCAAAATCATCAAATAGGCTTTCAAGAGACACCAATCCTTTGGGTATTCTATTAGTTTTCAACTGGATTACTTCTACTGGTTCTCCTATTTGATATTTTAGCTTTTCTTCATCTTTTTCATCACAGATGACATCTGCATATTGATTTTGCAAAGTCATAAAATCCTTAATATCTATATCATCTTGAAAGACCTGAAGATAGACTATGTTATCTGGCACAGAAGGTTTATAGACTGAGATCGTTGGAAATCTGTCCATATACTCTGTAGTTATTTTTGGGTGATCTAGACCTGAGGCATTCATAGCTAAGAGATCTGCAACATGATTTTGTTCTCTAGGAATATATGAAATATTGAAAGCCAAAAATTTATCAATTTCTTCCAGAATTGCATTTCTATATTGCTTAAGTCTAGGATGCTTGGTCTGATATTTACCTTTTATTTGTAGTATAATAAGTTCTGCATCCCCTATTATAGTTAAGTAGTTAATACCTAACTCTTTTGCTTTCCTTAGCCCTAATAGTAAAGCTTCGTACTCAACTACATTGTTTGTGCAAGGAAATTGCAATCTGTAAGGTATACCAAGGTAATTTCCTTTAATATCAGTCAAATTTACACTTGCACCTGCTCCAGATTGGGATTTAGCCCCATCAAATGACATGGTCCACATTTCTTGGGTTAATACTCGATTTGATTCAGCATCAGTTATTCTCATATCCTCTGGATCCATGTTCTTTGCATCTGGTACTTCCATCAGGAATGGGTTGTGCCATATTGAATAGACTCCCATCCCTTTTTCTTCCATAGAGTTAACTAAGTTAATCATGGTTTCATCTGTTTGAATTAACTCTACGGAGTGTTTATTGAATGGTTCCCTTCTTAAAATTATATTCTCCTTATCTGATATGGGGATGGTAGCATAAGACCAGTCTAGTTGTATTGATCCCCCTAGTTGTTCTCGCCCAATGCCTACTGAGTAATAGTGAGAAGAATGGGTCAACATCAACTACTGCTACATCCATGACAATGCCCTTTTTGGGGTGTTGGTCTAGGAAAACTAATAATCCAGTTATCACCCCTACACAGGGAATTTGTCTATTGTCCATTACAAAAATAGGGGCAGAATCTCTAGTACAGATTAATCCCATTTGGTCAACTATTAACTTAGGCATGATATTATGTGAAGCTCCACTGTCAAGCATGCAATTATGAATCACATATCTTTCCCCTTCATCTGAATTATATCTTAATGACACGTAGAAGGGTCTGACAGAAGATGGTGATCTTGTATCATGTTGATTTTGTCTAGTAGCATGACAAGTAGGGTCTTCTTTCTGCTCTACTAATCCAAAAGCTCTGCATACTTGTTCTCTGTATGTTTGAACTTTCATAAGTTCACCAAATGTGATATTAAATTTTTGCTTACTGAGTTCTGACCCAACATCAAATTCTATCTTCTTTATATCCAATGGTTTATTACTTTCTTCTTTGGGAACTTCTTCTGTTGATTCTATTACCTCGGGAGTAATTTTGTTAGGGTTCCTATCAGTTTTCTCTTTACTGATATTTTTATTGGTGAAAGTTTATCTTCTTGTTTCATTTGTAGATAATTTCTCTATTCTTTCAGGGACTGTTCTATTCCTTAAATTTAAAACATGGGTTGCCTCTAATTCTTCAACCTCTTGAGCAGTGGGAATCAATTTCCCTTGCTTCATCTTATCATATCTTGACTCATGTGATTTCTGTAAGATTTTAGTTCCTTCAATCACTAAGATCTGAGGATGATGATTTGAAGCATATTTATCCATGTCTTCTTCAAACAACCTTTCTCTAGATTCATCTTCAATGGACCAACATGCATTGATTCTTATATCCTCTTCTGATTCTGCATGCATATCTACATTACGTTGATCACTCAGGTGTATTCCACATGCATCAGGGTTATGGGGTGCATCACAAGTAGAGCAAAAATAGGGAAAACCTTCAGCTACATTGGCAGATGGTATTGGGTTAGGGACATTGTTCTGATCCCTATCAGAATCTCTATTTTTCTAGTTGTTATTCCCATTACCCCTATTCCTATTCCCTTCTTCAAAACCATTGTTGTTTCCCCAATTCTTGTTGTAATTTTTCTTAAATGGGGGATGATTGTCAACATGTGGTCGCTCTATCTATGAAGATTCATCATTATTTCCATTTCTTTCAATTCTTGCTAACCTGTTACTCATGTTGTTGAACATTTCTATCATTTGACTGGTCAACTTCTCCACAGGATCAATTTTAGTTCTTCTTTGTATATCAAAAGCCACTCTCTTAGGTTTTCTCTCGGGCATGTTAACCTCTAAAGAATAAGGCTTCATCTTACCACTATCAAGCATATTTCTTTCTATATCCATTGCTTTTTCCATACAACCATCAATGGTAGTGGCTTGTTCTTGCCTTAATTCATAGTTAAACTCTCCTTGAAAAGCATTCTTATAAAAACAAATAGATTGAATATCACTAGGCCTGAGGTTGGCAGGGATTTTGTTTCTTGTTTTTGAAAATCTCTTGTTAAAATCACTAACAACCTCATTTTATTTCTTCTTCATAGTGGCTAGCTCAGTTAACAATGATTGTTCATTTTTCCTTTCACCATACTTCTTTAGGAACACCTCTTCCATTTTGGTGAAGTCTCGGGATATCATTGTTAGGAAGGGAATTAAACCATTCTCTAGCATCTTTTTCTAAAGTCTGCAGAAATAGTCTTAATACTACATCTTCATGTTCAACTTCCAGACTGTCCATTGCATATAAGAAACTTTTGATATGATCCTCTCCAGTTACTGCACTGTTTCCTAAAAACTTAGGGAGGTATTTGTGAGCTTTACTGGGTAAGGCATTTAAATTTATTGGTAATACAAAAGGCCTATATCTGTTAGTTCTCCACAAATGAACATTACCCTGAGCCATAGCTACTGTTGTATTTAATTTCATAGATGTAGTACCTACAGTGGTATGGGTCTGGGCAGTTTGAACGTAGATTGATGAATTATCTACCTTTGAATGAGAATAATCACATATATCTTCTACTACTGATTTTAAACGTTCATCTACAGTAATATCAATAGTAATAGTATTCTAGATTTTCTTCACATACCTTTTACCACTAGAATTTAATCTACTATTATAAATGGTATTCTTAAAAAGTGGAGTTTTCTGGGTATGTATAAATACCTCTAGATTCTCGAGTTCTAGAAATAGCTCCTTACCACTTCTCCTGGTGTTCGCCAACACGTTCTGTTCTCTTCTTTTTTATTTTATTTTTCTTCTAGGTTTGTCCAGTAGAGTCGCCAACACTGGGGTGTAGAAAGAACAATGTATACTCTTATCAAGAATGCTTGATATTATCTCTCATCCTCACAGGAGTGGGTTCTTGGGGAAAATCAAGAAAATCAAGAAACCAAAAATTCAAGAAAATCAAGAAAGAGAAATTTTCAAGAAAATCAAGAACGTAAAGAACTTACTTCAAAACATAAACTACGGACATAATGAAAAATAAAGAACTTCTAACAAAGTGAAAATTAAAACGTTGGTTCTTTACTTTAATTGGTCGTCCGTTGATTAAAAATAATCATTGAAGAAAAATTTTAAGAAGATAATTGAATCTTTCTAAGAAGTCCTCCCGACAACGGTGCCAAAAAACTATTGGAACCGATTCTTGCATCCGTAGGAAATCAATTGTCATGCTACAAGAACCCGTTTGAAACCAACGAGCTATTACAGGCTCTGGTCGACCTGCCTCATGTTATGTTAAACCCGAATATTGCTATAAAATATGGCAGAATGGGTAAGGAAACCCCAACGACAATTCTATAATTAAACTTCTAATTTGCATGCTCCATATTTATATTAAACTATAGTATTCTTATTAAAATGACCAAGCATGAAAACAACCAACTATTATGCCTTATGTAGACCGATGCCTAGATTCATTGGGTTGTTATAGCAATTTAACAACTACTTTAATCATGAACAGAAAGAAGGGGAGAAGGAAATTAGTGTTCTTGCTTTCATTCAAATATCATAACAAAATCAAGAGTTAACTAATGAAAGAAACGTGTATAATGCATTCAAATAATGTAACCCATTATACATATACAATACTAGACAAAGAAATGATAAGAATAAAACCCAGAATTGTATTGATTTCATAAAATATTACATGTAGAGTGGGCGAGATGCCTTTTAACTCTATTTTTCTTAAAGAAATACATCAATACAATGAAGAGGACTCTGTTCAAATAATGTAACAGGTCTCTCCAACTCTCCTTGTTCCAATATGGTAATAGAAGAATATCTGAATCCTAGGCTCAATAAGGCTGGAAATATTCTCAGCTTCTTGAATGCTTTCCTATCATACAATCCTGCATAGCAAGGGGAGGAAGAAAGAATGAATAAAAGAAAATAGACACAAAGAAAATACAATAGCACAACTAACAGGGCACTCAAGTATACCTCTTAGCAAAAATGCTATTCTCTAATTGCTTGATGATTTGTTCTGGTTGCTCCTTCTTTTATAGCTGCTGAAGTGAAACTGCCCAAAACAAGATTGTTGTGCACCGTCCACTTGTCATCATCTGGGGGGAAGAACTGTCTATTATCAGCCAACTACCTTTTCCTTGCCTTTGTCTATAGCTGCTCCCATGGAGGTTGACCCTGTAACTGACTCATTAGCCAGTTTCTTGATTTTCTCTATGTCTTCAGTCATGGCCCCCACCAATTCAGCAATGTGAAGCCATACTTCTACGTGGATGATGCTTTGTTGAGAGATCCTATCCAACATTCGTGAAGCCTTGATTCTGATTTCTTTCAAGGTCGAAGCTTTGTCTTGAAAGAAATGGACCTGATTGTGTACGTGTCCAACTTCAGAAAATAATTGGGCTACCAGCTTGTCATCATCTTGTTCATCAAAGCTGACTTCTTTCAGGTGCTTTATGACTATCTGGTTGGGAACACCTGGGCCCATCAGTATGGCTGGATCAATTCCTGACTACCTTACTATGGTTGTTATCTTTTGTTTAACATTCTCCAGTTCTTTAATCATCGACGTATATCTGGATCTCTCATTGACAAAGTTGGTGATTTTCTCATGTTCATCCAAGCAGCTTCGGTATTGGCCATCTGTAGTTATTACTTCCTCGATCCTAATATGATCATATCCAATTTTGCACAAATCGTATGTGGGAAGTATAACAACCATCTTCTTATCCAGGTCTATTAACAAAGGCTTTATTTTCTGGTTAGCTGATATCAACTCCCTAGCCTCTTTGCAGCAACCATTTATTATCTCTACATTGTCATTGATCAAAGCAATAGCCTTTTCTCTATACTTTTCAATCAAGGTCTTCTTGGACCCTGTGATGCTAGAGGCTATTGCCTGTACTGGAGCTGAAGTAGTGGTAACTTTTAGCTTCTCATTTTTTGCTTGTAATTCTATGGCCTTGGCTTTCCAAGTTGATATTTCTGATATTACGGCCTCCGTAGTCTGTGAGTGAATGCTCACTCCTTGTTTTAGCAGGGTAATCGTATCTCCTATCGCTTCTACCGATTGGGTATTTGGATCAATCTACAGAGAAGTGATCCCTTGGGTTGACAAAGAGATGGTCGATTGGCCACCTTCTTGTGTTTGGACTTTAGGGAGTTTTTCCACACTTCTCCCTTCATCGATGGCATCCAACTCGGCTTCTTGAGCCGGCATGAATTTTGGTACTTCATTTATTTTAACCAGATGAAGGCTTACTATGCCTTCGGTTCCTATTTCCATTCATGGCTTCTTGGCGGGTGGTGTTTCATCATCATCCATATCTTTCACCTGATAATTTTTGAAGATTTCTGCCAATCCCCCACTCTCTTCTATAGCCTTCCAGGCCCTCTCCGATATCTTGGCCTCTTTATTATTATATTTTATGGCCACTAGAATGGCCCGAGAGGTACCTATAGTAGCCATTTGTAGGTGCCTTGGTGCAAGTAAGGTGAGGGTAAGGTTACCCGATTCTTGTGTGCCTGAGGTCGAAGCCTCGACAACAACCTATTCTCCTCTTCTGGTGGGACTGGTACCCTCGATACCAGGTGCTTCTAGTGTAGGTACTTCTACCACCTGAGCCACTATCTCCAGTTGCTCGAGGGTGGCAGTGGTGATCTCTGCTAATGGATCATTGAACTCTTCTAGAGGAATGATCGGTCGAGCTGGTGTGATCTTGTCTACCATGGTCTGCCTAACCAGCTTAAGTTTTGAGGAATATCATCCCACCACCTCCAACTGAGTATAGGGCCTGTGCATGCTCTTATTTTCCTAGATAGCCTGTAGCTCTTTTTCATCCTTGTTGGCCCATAGCAGAGCTTTCTCGTAATCATCTTCGTGGTGTTTCATAGGCTTCTTCTCTACCATGATGTCTCTGTATTTATCTTTTGGATCGTAAGGCCTCCATGCTACTTCACCAAAATAATATCTATCCATTATGGAGATGGCTTCAACGAGGCTAGGATAGCCTCTGTATACGATGTGGCCAATCTTCGCTGGTGTAGATACCCATGGAATTCTGACCTATTTTCTTAGGTATCACAACCTGGCCTCCTCAGCCAACTGTCGCACTATCTCCAGTACTCCTACTGACCTTGGGAAGTAGGTGGGTAAGGCCTTTGGGGGTAGCTTTTCCCCATACATTCGAATGAACGTAAAGTTCTCCATGAAAAAGATATCCCTAGCTTCTTTCTCCTTGAGATAACCTACAACACCTGGGCTTATCCTGGGAGGATACTGTTCAGTCAGGACATGATATATGGCTGAAATAAAATGGCCGTAGAACTCTGAGAATGAAGAAACATTCTAGTGGATGATGGGAAGCCGGTCCTGTATCATACAGTCAGGGTTTCCCCCGAATTGCATTATTGCCTCTCTTTTGAATTGAC
This sequence comes from Wollemia nobilis, assembly GCA_028583015.1. NCBI lineage: Eukaryota > Viridiplantae > Streptophyta > Pinopsida > Araucariales > Araucariaceae > Wollemia > Wollemia nobilis. The sequence goes on from JAQPPZ010015413.1 coordinate 3,053,745, forward strand.
CCACTATCAGGTGGATCAAGAAGTTGTAGTGAGAGAATCGAGGCATTATATCTTTATCCTACTTTAATGCCTCTTGGAGTTGTTTCAACTCCTTGTCTAGGGTGTTGCTTATTACTTCCTCCCAGCAATAGTGAGGAAAGCATCTTTTATTGCATTGAGCAATAACATACGTAACTGGCAAGCTCAACCAGTTAAGATCCTCTATGCCCAAGGTGATTTGAATCATATCTGAATAATCCTTTGCCCACCATTGCAGCAAGGACTTTGGGATGGGGAAGTCTATTGACACTAGCCCTTTGAACAAATCAGCATAGAAAGAAGTCCCCAGCATGTGTTGCGCCTGCAGCGTTACCACCTTTTCATCATAGAGCAAATCTCCTTTGGTTAATTCAAAAACCATTCGAATCCGGTCAGGCGTGAGGTGGTAGAGAGCCTTTCCCCTTTCATTCACAATGGAATGACTTCATGGATCATAAGAGATTGTGAGCCATGATAATAAATCTAGAGAGAAATGCACCCGAGGACACAACAACTTCGCCAAATTGGTATTCCAACGGTTGCTGGCAACACCCTTCTTGTCCTTCGCCTCGTAAGCCCTTAAAAAGACTATTTTTAATACATGGTGAGGTCGGCTTCGATCTTCCATGCTGGCCTAAAAATGGAATTCGGCCAACTCTTCTTCATTCTAGACCTGGTCCCCAGTCTTCCTAGCCATCACCTTTTTAAAAGGCACTTTCTCTTCAAAGGCCTCAATCTTGCATTTCTTAGCACTTGAACTTGAAGAGGCCATTGCTCTCACTTACGTAAATTCTATACTTCTAAGCTCTCAAAAAAACCCTCGGCTCTTGCACACTGCTTATTCACTGAACACTTTTGTAACAACGCTGGTGATGATTTTCTTTTGAAAATAGAGGGGGTTTTATAACCTTTCTTTGAGCCGAGGTCATTTAATGAGGGGAGCTGGTTGGTTTATTATGGCCATCCTGGGCTCACCACCTTTTTGGTCTTTCACACATTCTTTTTGAATGATGTGCCATTGGTTTTTCGAGAGAATGTGCCTGCATGGATCCGAGGATGATCCTTATGTGCCTTTGCTCATTATAATTGGATGAGAGTTCTACCATCGAGTGTTGTGGATGCTTCATTATTTTTACTCATTTTGAGACCACCTTGGCTAATGGTGTGGCTACGACCTTTTTGGCATGGAGGCCAGCTGGCGCCCAAATTTTGGCATGTATAGTCATTTATCGCTCTCGACCGATTATTTTGGCTTCTCTCTGATTCGTGTTAGCCGATGGCAGCAAATCCTCGATCGATCGACCTCATAAAGTTGCCTGCACAAGAAATCATTAATTAGTAAGACCAAATTAATTTGATGGGATGGTTAGGCGTACCTCATGCTTGGTTTGCATGCCAAGATTATTTTTTGCATGATGGATCCACTTATCGAGGCATCGATTATCAAAATTCTTCGATCGATCGACTGCTTTCTTTCTCGAGTCGATCGATCGCCAGTCTGGGAAGCTCGATCGAGAGATGTATCGAAGGAGTCAATCAAATTTTCTTTGTAATGCATCAGCCGATGGTCTTTCCTATGAGCTTTCAAAATTTTAGCCCATCCTTATTACTCAGAGCCGATCGACTACTCTCTTGTATTTGTGGACCGATCGGTCAATCTTTCTTCATCTTCGATAGACAAGGCATTCGTCGGCTCGACTTTCCTTCATCCATTGGGAGTCGATCAGCTGGGTATGGCTTCTTAAAAGTCGATCAAATTTTGTTTGAGAAGCGAGGGCTGATCGGTCTCTATCTTGTTTTTGCCAATCGAGGAGGCTTCCTCCTTCATTCAGCTTATCCTTTAAAGGGGAGTGTCGAGAGTCGATCGATCGATGGACCCAAATTATTGCTTGTCTTTTCATCATCGATGGATCAGCTGATTAGTTGTAATCGGTAGCCGATCAGCTAGTCGACATTGGTTGAGAGTCGATCGATCGATCAGTGTAGCCTGGGAGCCGATCGGTTGGCTAGTGTAGTTCGAGAGCCGATCGGCTAACTTTCTTTGGTGGGGTGCGTGCCCTTAGGTTTTAATTAATTTATCATTTTCTTTAACCTTAGGCTTTCGGACTTTGAGACCATGGTAAATGCTTAACCGTCTTATGATTTAAGGACTTTATTAATCGGCTTTTAGGCCCAAGGAAATATTTATGAAGGTCGGACTTTGGCTTTAGGTTTTTAATTTGAAAATTTCTTCCCTAACCATTTGAGGTACTTTGATTAATACAATGAAGCCCACATTAAAAAAGGTTAAGGTTAGACTTAATCAAACCAACTAATGAAAAATTGAATTACCCACAACAACTATAAGCAATGACCAACAGTATAAGTAGTTTGATTGAAACCAAAAATTTAAATTTGGGGGTTTCAAAGTTGAGTCAAATTTGGCTCCAACAGGAAGATTGGATTCATTTTGGCAAGATTATATATGGATGATATTATTATTACAAGTGATGAAACATATGGAATGAGGTTTCTAAAATAGGTCTTATGCAAAAGTTTTAAAATGATTGATTCGGGCCTCCTTCACTACTACTTAGGCATAGAAGTGTGGAAAATCTTGGCAATATCTTCATCTCCTAATCCAACTAGACCAATATGAATTTGTGTACCAAATCAATGAAAAGTCATCACAAGTTGTGTACATAATACCATGATGAGGGGTCCTCTTAAGGAATCTTAAAATCCTCTTATTTGTTATCCAATGACTCTTCTTGGGATCATGCATGAACTTGGAAACAAGGCCCACTGAATAGGTGATATTTGGTCTAGTTGAAGTTAAGTAGATCAAACTTCCAACTAGTTGCTTGTAAAGGGTGTCATAAACCCTTTCTTCATCATCACTATTAATCAATTTCAATTGGGGTTCCATGGGAGTAGGGGATGGTTTACAATACTGTTGAGCAAGGTGCAGCAAAAGAATTGCAAAAGTATTGTCATTGTTGTCAACACAGATAGATTGATGCAGTTGATGCAGTTTAGAGGTCAGTCAGATCAAGTGCAGTGAATTTCAAGGAAAACAGAGGTGACCCGATTCAGAAATTGGCAGAAAAAGACAAGGAAGAAAACTGTCGCGATATCGCGACATGTTTTCTGTCGCGATATCGCGACAAAACAGAGGAGAGAGAAAATGCAAGAAAAATTGTCACGATTTCGCGACATTGCCGAGGAGAGAGAAAATGCAAGCCAAATTGTCGCGATTTCGCAACATTGCCAAGGAGAGAGAAAATGCAAGAAAAATTGTCGCGATTTCGCGACATTGCCGAGGAGAGAGAAAGTGCATGCCAAATTGTCGTGATTTCGCGACATGGCCGAGGAGAGAGAAAGTGAAAGGCAAACTGTCGTGATTTCGTGACATGCTGGCAGAGAAGGAAGCAAGGTGAAAAGATGTCGCGATTTCACGACATAAATGGAGGAAAGGAGCTTGCAACAAAAAGTGTCACGATATCACGACACGTCGGGTTTTTATGACCCGAAGAGGAGAGAGAATGCTCAGCAACAAAGGTGTAGCGATTTTGCTGCATGTTGAAATGAATGGCAACAAAGGTGTAGCGATTTCACTGCATGTTGAAATGAATGGCAACAAAGGTGTAGCGATTTCACTGCATGTTGAAATGAACAGCAACAAAGGTGTAGTGATTTCACTGCATGATAAAATGAATAGCAACAAAGGTGTAGCGATTTCGCTACAAGTCCAAAATGCACAACGTGAAGGTGTAGCAATTTTGCTACCAGTCAAAATTGCAAAACTGAAAGATGTAGCAAGTCGAAAGCACAAGGCACAAAGTTGTAGCGATTTTGCTACTACATAAAGCAAATATTGTACGAAGCAGAGAACGTCACGATTTCGTGACATGTTCCATTTTCATGGTTGCTGGAAAAGAAGAGTGTACGGAAGCGAAAAGCGTCGTGATTTCATGACAAAGCTGAGGATGACGTCAGTAAAATTGAAAATGTCGCGATTTCATGACAGAGTGCAAGGAAAGCTGCTGGAAGCTGAAAGTGTCACGATTTCGTGACAAGAATGATGATGACGTCAGCAAAAGCTGAAAGTGTCACGATATCGTGACAAGGTGCAAGGAAAGCTCTGGAAGCTGGAAGCGTCACGATTTCATGACAACATTAAGGATGACATCAGCAAAAGTTGAAAGTGTCACGATTTCGTGACAAGTTGCGAGAGAAGCCTCAGGAAACTGGAAGCGTCGCGATTTCACAACAAAATTAAGGATGACGTCAGAAAAAGTTTGAAGTGTCACGATTTCATGACATGAACGATGGGAAAGCTTTTAAAAGCCAAAATGGTCACGATTTCGTGACAACAAGGGCATGAAGGGTACAACTACAAAAAGTGTCACGATATCGCGACAGGTAACAGTTTGGCGGGTAAAAGCCAAAAAAGCATGCAAGGTGACACGTGTCAGAAAAAGCAGATAGGAAAATCATGCAGCCAGTTACGTAAAAAGTAACTGATGTCAGATCTGCAGTTATAGATTGACAAGTGTTAGTCATGCACTAGAACAGCTGTATATGCACGACTGGAAAAGCATTCGAAGAATCAAATATGAAGGATCAAAAAGCTTTCTAAAAGACATTTTTGTAGCATTCGAAAAGCCGAATTTGCAGGGTTTCGAACAGCCGTATTGCAGGGTTTCGAACAGTCGTATTGCTTGGAATCGAACAGCCGTATTGAATGGATTCGAACAGCCAAATATGCAGGATTGAAAAAGCATTAGAAAAGACGTATTTGCAGAATTCAAAGAGTCGGATATGCAGAATAGAAAAAGTATTCGAATGGCCGTATTTGAAGTATTCGAACAACAAAATATGCAGGATCAAAAATGCATTCAAACAGCCGTATTTGGAAGGACTCGAACAGCCGTATTTACTAGGTTTTGAACAACCGCTTATTGGCAAGAAAAAAGAATTCGAACAGTTGGGTATGTGTTTCGACTGCATACATGATTGAAGAGAGATAGAAGACAAAGAATCTCTATGAGAAAAATGGGCTATAAAAGGACAATCATGCAGAGAATTTATGTTGCTGCTGTAAGAGGGAAATTGCTGTAAAAAGAGGGTTAGAAAAGAGTCAAGAGAAAAATTAGTAGAGCCGTGAGAGTGTGCAGAGTTGGGTTAATTGTAGACCAGTCAGGGTCGTGCATGAAGTGAAGACATTCTTATGTCATTTTAAATTGAACGAATTGCGGTCCAAGTTGGTGCTTGGTACTAGGGGTTGGTGCTCCATCCGTTGCAAGCAAAAAATTAAGGGGTTGGTGCTCCTTCCAGTAGATGCTGGTAAAGTATTTGTAAAATTGGTATTTTGCAAATACTGGATTTGGATTGAAGTCCAAGTAGTCATTTTTGAGGAGTAGCCAAATTGTTGAACCTCGGTATATTGAGTGTTGTGGTGTGCTCTCTTGTTCAATTTGTTTTTCTAGTTTTCAAGTTCTCTTTATTTCATATTAAATGCTGTAGATATTAAAATTAATAGCTACACTGATTCATCAGCTTTTAGGCCCAAGGAAATATTTATGAAGGTTGGACTTTGGCTTTAGGTTTTTAATTTGAAAATTTCTTCCCTAACCATTTGAGGTACTTTGATTAATACAATGAAGCCCATATTAAAAAGGTTAAGGTTAGACTTAATCAAACCAACTAATGAAAAATTGAATTACCCACAACAACTATAAGCATTGACCAATAGTATAAGGAGTTTGATTGAAACCAAAAATTTAAGTTTGGGGGTTTCAAAGTTGAGTCAATTTTAGCTCCAACAGGAAGATTGGATTCATTTTGACAAGATTATATATGGATGATATTATTATTACAAGTGATGAAACATATGGAATGAGGTTTCTAAAATAGGTCTTATGCAAAAGTTTTAAAATGATTGATTCGGGCCTCCTTCACTACTACTTAGGCATAGAAGTGTGGAAAATCTTGGCAATATCTTCATCTCCTAATCCAACTAGACCAATATGAATTTGTGTACCAAATCAATGAAAAGTCATCACAAGTTGTGTACATAATACCATGATGAGGGGTCCTCTTAAGGAATCTTAAAATCCTCTTATTTGTTATCCAATGACTCTTCTTGGGATCATGCATGAACTTGGAAACAAGGCCCACTGAATAGGTGATATTTGGTCTAGTTGAAGTTAAGTAGATCAAACTTCCAACTAGTTTCTTGTAAAGGGTGTCATAAACCCTTTCTTAATCATCACTATTAATCAATTTCAATTGGGGTTCCATGGGAGTAGGGGATGGTTTACAATACTGCATGTGAAACCTCTCAAAAAGAGATTAAATATACTTGGCTTGGGAGATGAAGATCTTTCTAGGCTTTTGCCAAAATTCTATGCCTAAGAAGTAGTGAAGGAGGCCCAAATTAGTCATTTCAAAATTTTTGTATAAGTCATCTTTTAGAAACCTTATTCCATCTATGTCATTACCTATAATGAGAAGATCATCCGCATACAATATCACCAAAATGATGCAGTTCTTTTAATGTTTCATATAGAGGGTAGATTCTACTTCAGATCCAGTGAAACTAATAAACAAAATCTAGGAAAGTAGTAAGTGTATAATCAAAAGGAAAAATAGAGAAGAAGAACACATTACACAAGAATTTATCTTGGAAAATCCTTTCAAGAAAAACTGAGCAAGAATATCTCCTTATTGTATAAACTTGACTATCTCCAATACAATAATATCCTTTTACTCGCTTTTCACTTGTGATTACATTTATTACAAATTTATTTATTTCCCTCTCCTTAGGGGGTGTTCAAACATATCCTCTATACAATACCTCATGCAAGTGTTTTTTTATATACCAACAACACAAGAAGGGGTTTTACAATACCATGGGTGCAAAACCATGGGTTCAAATATATTAACCCAAATATATTAAAACATAGGTTCAAATATATTAACCCAAATATATTAAAACATGGGTTCAAATATATTAACCCAAATATATTAAAACATGGGTTCAAATATATTAACCCAAATATATTAAAACATGGGTTTAATATATTAAAACATGGGTTCAAATATATTAACCCAAAAATAACACATATAGGTCTAAACATATGCTAACTTGCCAGAATAACATGGAAAATATTCAACATATTTTCAACATTCTCCCACTTATTGAATACTTTCCATAGGGTTCAAAAACTACCATTGTCAACTATTAAGGGCAACCATACCCATAGCATAATTTGTAGTTCAATGCAAGTATCTAAAGATCCTCTTCACAACAGTCCAATGTTCCTTCCTTGTATTGGACATATATCTTTTAACTACTCCCACTGCATGTGTAATATCTAAACATATTAGCTTCACCTATTACCCTCAACAATATACTAGCAAGGTAACAAAATAGTCCAAAAAACCACTTTAAAAATATTACAAATATTATTGGAGCTAACTATGAGAACATTACACTAGGCAACCACCACTAGCATCCACACCAGTCTCTTTTGGGCACAACTACACTAGTTACAATAGTTTATTTAGGTACAAGCTATATTAGTTACAGTAGTTAATACTTACACATAAACTTGTGGTACAACCAATAAACCATATCAGATATTTTTTAACTTTGTAATAAAATCACTAGAACAAGCATTTCTAGCCTTAAAATCTAGATCTACCACTACCAAAGCTCACTAGATCTACCACTGCTAAGCTCATTAGATATACTAATATCTAAGCTTACTAGATCTACCATTATTGAAGCTCACCAAATCTACCACTACTAAAGCTCACCAAATCTACGACTATCAAAGCTCACCATATCTACCACTACTAAAGCTCACCAACTCTACCATTGTCAAAGCTCATTAGATCTACCACTATTGAAGTTCACCAACTCTACCACTACCAAAGCTCACCAACTCTACCGCTATTGAAGCTCACCAATTCTACCACTATCGAAGCTCACCAGCTCTATCACTACCAAAGCTCACCAACTCTACCACTATCAAAGCTCACCAACTCTACTGCTACTGAAGCTCACTAGATTTATTATTGCTAAAGCTCACCAGCTCTACTGCTATTGAAGCTCACTAGATTTATTATTGCTAAAGCTCACAAGATATTTCACTGTTGAAGCTCACCAAATATTTGTTGTTAAAGCTCATCATATATTTTATTGTTGAAGCTCTCTAGATATTTCATTTTCGAAGCTCTCCAAATATCTACCTGTGTACTTCTTGTTATTTTGTCTTTACCTATATTATTCCATGCATTGATCCCACTCAAGAAACAATTTATCCTAGGGTTGAAACCTTTTCTCTTCAAACAAAGCTACAACCTAGTTATGATACCAAATGAAGAGAAATAATACCCCAATAAACAAAATCTAGAAAAGCAGTAAGTGCATAATCAAAAAAAAATTAGAGAAGAAGAACATATTACACAAAAATTTATCTTGGGAAACCCTTTTGGGAAAAACTCAACAATAATATCTCCTTATTGTATAAAATTAATCATGTCCAATACAATAATATCCTTTCGCTCACTTTTCACTTATGATAACATTTCTTGCAAATTCATTTATTATCCCCCCTTGGGGGGTGTTTGAGCATATCCTCTACACAACCCTCATGCAAGTGTTGTTTTATATACCAACAACATAATAAGGGGTTTTACAATACCATGGGTGCAAAACCATGGGTTCAAATATATTAACCCAAATATATTAAAATATGGGTTCAAATATATTAACCCAAATATATTACACCATGGTTTTAATATATTAAAACCTAGGTGTAAATATATTAACCCAAAAATAACCCATATGGCTCTAAACGTATAGGTCTAAACATATGCTAACTTTCCAAAATAACATGTAAAATATTCAACATATTTCCAATAGATTGATGAAATTATAGACACCCAATTTTGACATGCCTAGCAAAATCTTCCAAAACTAGTTGCAAACACTCCAAAACTTCTCAAAATCAGTTGTAAATGTCACAAAACCTTATTTTAGTCATTCCTCATGCTTTTGGGCATCATTATTCACATTTACAAAATTTACCACTCTGACCAAATTTGTCAATAGTGAATTTAGCAAGTTGAGTGACGAATTTGGAAAAAACTATAGAAATTGACTCCTAACAATAAGAATCAATTCTGACCAAATTCGCCACTCCTACAAAATTCATGAGTGGAAAGTTTGTCTAGTGGTGAATTTGATTTTTTTAAAATTTAAAGCCTTACAAAATCAAATTTGGGCTCCTTACCAAATTTGCAACTTGGGTTACCAAATTTACTAGTGGTAAATTTGGTTGATTGTGATAAAGTTGAAAAAATGATCGAGAATATTTCATGAACTAGAGAGGTATGAATTTACCTACATTTTATCTCTACCATTGATTCTATATGCTTCAGCAAGATCTCAGATGCATTGGTTTGAATTTGGTCTTATCATTTCTCCCTCCAAGTCCCCTCCCAAATCCTATTTAAGGAGGCCATGGGGTAAGCATTCCATAAGAATTTCCATTTTAGCAAAGATCTACCAATATTATTCTAGCATCCTATATTTCATAGCATTTTCTATTCTTAAGTTACCTTCAAGAATTTCTAAGTTTTCATCAAGCATATTAGCATTTGGTGAGCATTGAGAGCAAGTCAAGCGGTGAGCATTGAGAGAAAGTCAAGCAAGGCAAGGAGGACTTTAGAGAAATGAGGTCACCGTTGAAGGTAAGAAAGAAAGATATCCTATATCCTTTTTTCTCTCCTCCTACATTAGCTTCATTTTATTTTGTCCTCTAGGTTGTAGCCTTGCTAACTTGTTATCTTTCTTTAATGCATTTTATGTTGTATGCTCTAAATTCTCTTATAGGGTTCTAATAATTGTTTTTGTTAGCCTCTAACATTGTTTGTGCAATATTATACCATTTTTTTGGTAGCTTAATTTTATATATTAACACCTCTATTCCATTTTTAATATCTCTTTTGCAAGTTTACTTTAACTTGCATTCATTTCATCACTATTTTCTTGGTCATAATCCTTTGTTTTGCAGGGTATTGTGATATCTTCTAACATATTTCATACTATAAATATTGTTGTATTTTATTTATAGTCCTTTTATTTATATTGAAAACATACTAACACCTTCATTTCCATTTCATGCTCCTTTAATTTAGCATCTCTTTCATTTACAAGTACAAATCTAGTTCTTACTTGCCATTTTCTTCCATGCATTTCATCTAGTTTTACATTACATATACATATCAAGTTTTTCTTCCTCATTTAAGGTAGGGTGTTGATGATACAAGATCAATTAATATATTGTATCTCATATCCCTTTTTATATATTCAAAAGGATATCTACTCCCAAGCTATCTGACTTTTCAAAACTATCATTGAAGCATTTTTCCTGATATTTTTCATACAAGCATTTACATAGATCATAAATTGGTAAAGAATTTGCATAAATATCTCCCTATATTGTAGGGTTATGCATAAGGGGTTGGAATCAAAATTTACTTGTAAAAAATTGGTTAATCCTAATTGAAATCAAGGTGAATCCTAAGAAAATCAAATCAATCACCCGCACACTAAAATTTAGGGGTATTTGAAGCTCTAAAAAGTAAGGTCACCTTTGGAGATAATTTTGACCTATTAAATCACATTATAACTTCATAAAAACACCACCATTATATCAGGCTCAAAAAGATCTTTCCAAAGAGTACAAATAGGCCTATGTTTAGATATATATTGTGGTGAATTGACCCTAAGAAAAAATTGGTCCCAAAAATTTCAAGCGAATGGGCTGACGTCGAGGGTACTCATATTCACCAATTTCAAATTTTGGAAATCCTAATATTCACCCAATTTGCAAATATTAACCATTGTGCATAAACTTGCTATTTTGTACTCGGATTAGGGCATTCCTAATAGGCTTGTGTGCATTTTTCATTCCATTGCATTCTCAACTAATCAAACTTTTAGTATTTAAGGATTTTTAATTATCTTAGCATAAATTTAAATTTTAGTCCTTAAATTATTATTTATGTAGCTTAATCCTCTAATTATATTAGCCAATAACATAGTAGATACTTTTAGGATCCTTCCCTCTCAGTTTTAGCCCAAAACACAGTCGAAATCCATAAAAATTGACCTTTTAAACTCTCAAAACCTGTCCTAGGACCATTCACCACCCTAAAATATCAATGGTGAATTTTGCAGTCAAAATACATAGAACCAAATTTACCACTTAGACCAAATTTGCCAGTGGTGAATTTGGCAGACCTAGCGGTAAATTTGACAATAAGCCAATTTCCACCCCAGGAGAGAAGCATAATCATTTTTTGTTAAAATGGGTCTAATCCGCTATTTAGATAAGATCCTACCCTATCTAACCCTTAGAAAGACCCCTTAAATTAGAAACCCTAAGTATTTTTAGTTTTTGTACAGATTTACCAAATTTGCTACTCCTATGGGGAATTTGGTAGCAATGGCAAATTTGACACTTTTAGTGGTGAATTTGGCAAATAAGTTCTAGGAGAGGTGATTTGGCCACTTGGAACTTCCTTAGCATTGTAATTCCATTTTATCTATATTTGTTCTTATTTTATATTGATTTTGCAATAGAAATCACATTTACTTTGACAAATTAAAGAACCTTAACTAGAAAACCCAATTGTTTACAAAACCTTACAATTTTTTCACAAAATGTCCTAATTTCTTTACAAAACATCTCTAAAAAAATCAATTAAGGAACCTTAGGCTGAATTTTAATGTTTTCATAATTTTCAAGTACATAGGCAAAGAAACAAAAAAATATAGTCACATTAGGCTAGATTGTTTTCTTACACTCCTTGTTTTACCTTGAAAATAAAAAACTCCTAACTAGTTCACCCAAAAATTGAAAATCATATAGGTTAGCTCTTGTTTGCATGCATTTGTATGACTTAAATTTTAACATGACCTTTAGATGATATTTGATTATTTAGGTTTAAATAACTATTAAGGATTGAAAAAGAGTTGGATAGATAGAGATACAAAAACCTTAGGTGTTTTATTTGAATAAACCCATTAAAACACCGACTAAACAAGCATTACATAAAATTTATACACAACCATAGGAAAAAGCATTGAGTAGGAGTCTAGTTGTGTTGAGGATATTTGTATCCTTAGGGTATCCTTTGGAAAGAGACTCTCAAGTGGGGAAGCATAGATTCTAACGAATCTCTCCCGTGCACACTTGACATTAAATTAGACTTAAAGGGAAAATAACACAAAGTTTCCCACCATATACATATTTGCTGAACCTGATGTGAACACTCATTTTGTCTTAACAAAGATAAAATTTTGTTAAACTTAAATAAGATCATATAATTTGCTTGCTTAGCTTACATCACATTAAACTAAGATAAAAAGAACATAACCAATTGCTAATCCTACTAGGGGAAGGATAATGACCCCTTGAATAAACCAAAGTATGAACCCTAGGGAAAAAATATTCTTGGGCAAGTATATCATGGTGGATTAGTGGGAGTCACAAGGAGGGTTGTTTATGAAGGTGACATAAGTATCTCAAACATCTTCTCTTATTTGCTATAAATACTATGGAAAAAAAACTCTAATAAATTAACCCCCCTTGTACTCAAAATTTCAAAACCATGTCTCAACATCCTTACAACACCCAAAACAAGGGTGTACCTTCTACATCTCATGATGGATATTATCATGAACACATTGAACAAGAAGTAAACCCTTGGTCACAACAAGGGCCTAGGAGACATGAACAAATCATTTTTTGAACTATAGATCACATCAAAGAGTACATCAAAAGAAACAAGGATATATTTTTAGATATCATTAGAGATGAAATTAGAGATCAAGTAGAAAAGGAATCCACCATAATGCATGATAATATCAAATATTCTAAAAAACAATCAATTCTCACTCAAATCAATTAAACTCGAAATAACTTGGCAAGTCCCAATGTGGCTATGGCTCAACCTACGAATTCTACGACACCTCCAATGAAATCTATGGGGATCTCCACCATGGGTAACCCATTCTCAACTAATAATACAATCAACACTACAAATCTCTTCTTCACTCATGACATGGGATTTAGCCAAGTCCCTCCCACTATAATTTTGAGTCAAAATTCTTCAACTCTCATGAATATACCTTTTATGTTTGTTGGTCAAATATCTGCCTAATTGATAAACACTGCATTTATGCGCCCTAGATACGACCAACATTGAAAGGCCGGAGGAAAGAGATGTCCTCCGTGCCAATCTCCAGAGAGGGCTGGTTCCCTAACTAAATCCTACACTGGTAAAAGACTAAGGATGCAGGAAAGAAATTGGGAAAATGCGGAAAGAAATGGGAAATATGGCCACAGGCCGAAGTACAGGACTGATGTTAGACTAACTAGCAGGAAAAAACCCAAGCACAAAGTAGCATTTGTAAAAGGAAACAGAATAGAACAAGCTCATGATCTGGCCATAGCAACTATCAAAATGGTGCTCCAACATTCACCTTCTTATTAGCAATTTTAAATCCAATGACAGAATTTAAATAGAACAACAAACAAGATGAGCAAATGAAAATAGAAGCACACTACACAGAAAGTAACCACACACAAGATCACTTGCAAATTCAGAAATTTGATGCCTTGTATTAATGCAGAGAGCTTGGAGAAATCTCTCGCAAAATGTCTAACCTCTTCCTTTACAATGAAATTTGTCTAGTATTTATAGAGGTTTTTGCCTCTTTCATTTAATACATAGGAGAATAAAATGTCCCGAGATCAAAGACAAAACCAGCAAAATCCTCCTCGAATTCTTTGAAAATCCATCCTCCTGAGAAGACAAATTCTTGAAAATCTGTAACTCGGGTGAGGGTGCGCAGATTGCAAAAAAGACATTAAATTCTTTAGAGCGCCTTTGGTACATTGGAAATCATGAAAACTCATTTCTTCTCGCCTTCCCCTTCGTGATCCACAAAATGGAGTAACTGAGGGCGTCCTTAATTAAATGCGTAAAACTTAGCATCTTTGAATCCTTGACCAAATTTCCATTCGCCCACATTTATTTTTGCCTCAACATCTGTTTTGCCCCATTGCAAATTGAAAGGCGCGCGCATGACTACAATGAAAGTATGTTCACCCCTAAAAAGGGTGAATGGGGCGTTCACCCCTCAGGAAGGGTGAACATGATCTCAATTCACCAAAATGTTGGTTCACCCATGGGAGGGGCGAACAGGATGTTCACCCCTCAACCAGGGCGAACGTAATATGGTTTGGGCGCGCGCGCCTCCAAATGCTGTCAAAGCGTGTTCGCCCCTAAGAAGGGTGAATGATGCGTTCACCCCAATGTTAGGGTGAACACGACCTTGCACTCTAGTGCTTTCACCTTTGTAAGCTTTTAAACATGTTCACCCCTTTCAAGGGTGAATGGGGCGTTCACCCCTCCTTAGGGGTGAACGTAAATATATGGCGATTTAACCAAGTTCTTCTTTGGGACTTGTCTTCTTCATTATTTTGGACTTAAGTAGACATTTCTCCATTAATATTTACAAAGATAAATTCAAAAAGGAACTTTTTGAACATGCATCAAAAATGTGCAATTATTTAAAACATTACATATAGAAGCCAAAGATGCAAGTATATACTATCACTACATTCAAAAATTGAACTCAAAATCTTGAACAAAATTCCCAATGAATACAAAATGGCCAACATTTCTTGGTGACTCATGGGGTATCCAGCTCGCATGGATGCAAGTGATCCCAGGCCTTTATCCATTGGGTGCAGAGTCCTTTTCTTCAGCTGATGCAACTGAACACCACTGTCGTAGATGCATTATCTGGAGCTTATGCTTGCACATGCTCTTGTCTCTCCACCTCGACCATGACTCTGAGTACTTCAGCATGCTCAGCCTCCTCTGTTGCTTTTGCCATTGCCTCATGATCTGCCACCACTTTCTCCTCTTGCTCCATGATGGTCTCTGAAAGAACCTCATAAGCATGAACAACATCATGCCAAGCATCAATGGTAAACAAGCAACGAACATTGAGGGACTCATAGACGAAGCGAAGATTCTACACATCTGTCAAGCTGAGGCGCTTCGAACGTTGAGCCAATTCATAAAGTGACAGCTCCAAGTGCGTATACTTCTCCATCAAAGGCAACACTTGCGCTTCAGCAAGGGGTTCTTCCAAGGCATCGATTTCTGAAGTATCTTCAATGAATGTACGCCAGAGTTCCTACAACTGTTCCATCGAAAGAGGTTCGCCCCATTCATCTATGAAGGTGGTAAAACCCAACCGATCAATAGTCTCAAAATGAGACATTGAAATGGTATGCTCATGCTCAATTGTATTGAGAACAACCCACCCTTCCCTCACTAGGTCCATGCGCTGAAAGTAGCTCCGTAGTGTTATCCATGCTCGGGACCAAGCGTAATCCATCTCGCTGAGGGGGCGAATATGCAAAGTGGTATTCAACAAAGCTTGTATTTTTATAGTTATCTCCATATAGGGTGAAAGCAATTCCTCCATGGAATCAATTGTTTGTTGCCCAAGCTGGATCTGTATCTGCGCTTCCCATAAGTATTGTAGTACCTTAACAGCGTGCGCAACCAATTTTATAGAATTTTGAGTGGAGCGAAGGTGAGCATCCTTAACACTGTCACGTGAAAATCCTGCAACAGGCATGGCTTTCTCTTCAAGATGCTTCTTGAGTTCTTCTACCACTAAAGACTATGCATTTCAATCCGAGTGGCATCACGCTCCTTCAAGTGTACCTTGACTTGATTGCATAGATATTCATTCTTAGTGGCCATTTTTTCTTCTATCACCTTGCTCTTGGCCAAGGCATTTTCAAGCTCAAGCATCTTATCTTGCACCTCAAAATATTTCTCCTTATAGTGCTCCCCATGCAGATACAATGAGCTCATATCCACCTGCATATTACCCATTTTCTCAATGGGATCAATCCACATCAGGTCTTCAGTTATGGTCTCAGAAACGTAATCCTCAGGCTGCAATTCACCTTGGGGTTTCTGGATCAGTGGAGTGAATGTTGTAACATGAGCCTCCTTGGTGATTGGATCGAAAGCCACCTTCTTGATTGGCCGCACCGACATCGAAGCTTCTTTTCACCGCATACTTTTCAACCATTGGGAAGAGCTCAGGTGCACCCAATTTAGTTTTTCAATATCCGGCTGCTTTCGGGCTACCTACACATCTGGGACAGTCTACAACTCCAAAAATGGTGTAAAAGGGACAAAAATTTTGAGTGACTAGGCCCAGTGGACACGGACGACACAGATAGAAGTGGAGGAATGGATGCGAGAATAGTGGAAGAGAGAGAAAGGGTGGATGAGGTGGTAGACACAAGTGCGGCTACAGTTACACTAATCCTAGGTGGAGCTTGCGTACTAATAGTGGTGATGATAGAGGTAGTGATGACCGAGGGAAGGGGATGCGAAAAGGGATTTGACTCGGATGCATATGAACTAAAAGAAATAGAGGACGAAGGAGCGAGAATGAAAGAAGGAGCAGTAGTGGTTTCGGAAGTGGAAGAAGTAGAAGCAGAAGAGGATACCATGGAAAATGAAATAGAAGGAATACCAAAGGATGGAGAAATAAAGAGTGGAGGGGATGAAAATGTGATAGATGGGACCGAAGAAGAAACCACTGCGTGCTCCATGAGAGAGAGAGAGGAAGAGGGAAGAGATGATGTACCTTGGGGTGCAAGTGCCACTTGTTCAATTGATGGAGGAGGTTGTGCAACTACCTCCTCTTCTCACTCTCCTTCCTACTTTCCAACATCGAGAGCTACTTCCTCATTCAAAATTTCAACATGTGAATCCTCAAAAAGTTGCTCCTCCTCTTGTTGTGCCATTGGAAACATTTGTGCAAATGAAGTAGGGAGCTCATCATTGGGTGAAGGATTCATCATCGAAATAGAAGTGACTATGGAACTTGGCATGATAGAAATCGTAGCACCCGAAGACATGGGCACTGTAATAGTGGATGTAGTAGCTACGCTGGTTCGAGGTCATTTGGCCGCTTTTGGAAATGGGGGCGCCATCGGCTATTTTTGTTGCTTAGGCATGGGAGCCTCCTCTTGAGGGCACTTTGTCCTCTGAGACCATATTTAGAAAACATACTATTATTCCTCTTCATCCTCTTCTTTGGTCTCATCTTCAACCATTGGGTTCCCCTGCTCAGGTTCACTTTCACCACTTTTAGACTATTGAAAGCTTTGTGGAAAAATGGTGGTGAAAGCGACGGGTTGATATGATTCCACAAATTTATCATAAGCTTCAAAAAACTAAGTATCAAGCTTCAACCCATAGGCAGCATATGGCTTCCTACGATGAATGTGCATCACCCACCAGTTCATGATTTTCTCCTCGCTCCATTCGGGGTTAGCTTCTTTAACAATTCTGAACAGACCAGGAGGAGGAATATGTGATTCATTCTTTTCTAGATTATACTCCACTTCCTGCTCATAATAATCATGCCATGGAGGAAGGGAGGACATTTTCTCTATGTGCTAGTTCATGTCTAGCCCATCAAAATTGTTACACCACTTTTGAATATCTAGGTGCGGGCAGCAATGAAAGGTCTTTGCCTTGATAAATTCCAAAAAATTGTCGAGAGGGTCATAACGCCATCGCTGTGGCAATTCAATTAATCCTAGGTCCTGAAGCGCCACCATCAAAAGGTGATTTTTCCCAACCTGGTTCACTTCTATACTCCCAAACTTAAAAGGCATAGTGCAGGTTGTCTTCTTCCCTCGCCCGACGTCATATATGTCATTGATGTAATCTATCTGACGCACAACTTCCATTGCAAAAATGTGCATAGTAGAAAAATAAGGCAACAAAAATGGTTTACCTATGTACCCAAAAATTTGAACAACCATGCCCTGAGTGAGCAAAAATATATCACCCTTCTCTTCCAAAACAATGGCATCTCTCAAGTCGCGCGGTACCCTATCACAGTTTCCACAAAGTAGTTCAATCGTAGGCCCCAAAAACCAGCTATTAAAGTTGTACACGGACTCTCATTTAGTCAACACCTGAGTCCACTTGTAAACAGGTAAGGGCTCATCCTTTTCGCTCGACTATGTTACTACGATAAAAGAAAAGTGATGCTACATCTGAAAGAAAAAGAACCAGACCAGTAGCGAAGTGTGCCAAAATGACTTAGACTTTCCATCCTGCAACTTCTGCAACTGTGAATTAATCCTTCGAGAAATAAACTTAGCCCAATCAAAATAAATTGGATTTCCACCCTATCTCATAGCAGTAGGAGAATAAAATTCCACCTTGCAAATGCATTGAGCCATAGCCGCCTGCCATTTATGCACTATCTCATCCGAGGGTAACCCAACAATCCAGGCAAGCATAGAATAAATATCTTGGCTCTTAAATTTTGAAAGCGATTTGGGCAAATTTGGTAGCTGCCCCATCTACGGCTCCTTGACGAGTTGTGTCTCCATAAATTGTCTCATAGTAACTGTGGAAACATACCTGTCTTCCTGCTCGTCTGTATGAACTTTCTTGTTTACTGCATAACTTGGGGCCTTCAACCCACATGCAAAAGCCTCTCGGACCTCGTTCGGTGTAATTGTAAAGAGAATCTCTTTCCTAGCATTTCGCATAGCTTTGGTAGAGGGATCATAAAACTATGCAATTAGTTGTACAAGCTCAGGGCATGGGTGCACGGGCGAACATAGGTACCATGAAAGCTACGAATTATGAGGCGTTGTGAGCCAACTGTTAAATGAAACTCCCTAGCTCACCGTAGTCTCAACCTCTTGCCTTAACCGGTCGACCCCTTGTGTGTAATCAAACAATCTCCAATTTTTGCCATTTTATCTTCATAGGGGTCCAGGTCGACATAGTCGTTCTTTCGGGCTTTCTTAGCCCTAGAACTTCTTTCTCACTTCTTAGCCGGATTTGCCTCTACAACCTCCTACGCCTCATTTAGCTCTTTACTTCGTTTGCCCATCTTATCTGACAAAGCGTTGAACGACTCTGCAACTTTCTGCTTCGAAACCTCTAAAAATTCTACTAAAAATTCCTCTGCACTTGAAACGCAAGACACAACGAAGCAGGAAAAATTTTAAAATAATAAGGGAAAACAAGATTGGCCTTTTTACCTCCCAAAATTTATAGGAGCGTTGTCAACTACTGCAGTAATTACAAAATTAAATGCAAGTGCATCTTCGAAGAGGAATAATCCTCAAAAAACCACTCATACACTATTTCCAAGGCAAGAAAAACCCTTTCCTTCGATTCACCACCAGATTCTCCTAGAGACTCGTGCCTTCTATGCTATGCAATCACATAGAAAAGCGTGCCCTGGCGCCCGAAGCTTACTAGGGGAGCCAACCTAGCCATTAATCAACCAATCATTAATTCTTACTGCCATCTTGGAAAGCTCAATCCAAACGCCTCCCACATTTGGAAATTATTGCTCAAATTTGGTGCCTACTGCTTCCGATTATCGCCACGTACCCCGGATCGCATTTAATTAGACAACATGCTTTTGGCAATCTCTTCTTCGGAGAAAGTCCTTCAGGTGCTCATGAGTTCGTGGGAGATTCTCGTCTTCGTGCGAAAGTGTTTCCTTCTATGCGGGCGACTGAGTTTTTAGAGCTTCATGGTCATGCTCTTTTTATTTATTTTTCCTTAAAAATAGATTTTTCCTTAAAAAGATTTGAGCATAACTTTCTTTCCTTTTTAAGCGCTACGCTTTTTATTTTATAAAACAAGCTTTTTTTTTTGTTAAAAGTGCCATGCGAAACCCCTTTTCTCTTTTGCTTTTCGCATGATATCATCATGAAAGCTCGTTCACCCAAAATATAGGTGAACATAGCATTCTCCCCTTGCATAGGGCGAACGTGAAGCCTCTTCAACATCGTCATTGCCCAACTTGACTTAATCATTTTTGGGCGAACAAGATTTTTTTCTTTTTTTTTTGCAAATATATATATATATATATATTTATGCAAAACCATCAAAAACACAAAAAATATTTACATATATACAGGGTGTTACCTTCAATTTGAAATCATGAAATATAAGCCTTCAGATGAAGGCCATTCACCGGAATAGGAAGCTCGTACCCTTCCATGTCATAGAGATGGAATGCATTAGCAGAAGTGACAGCAGAGATCCGAAAAGGACCTTCCCATATTGCATCGAACTTATGATGTTTTTCGGGCTTGGATTTCTTTTCATTCCATTTTAATACTAGATCGCCCACCTGAAAGCTCCGGTCAGTTGTTCTTTTCCCGAACCACTTCTTCATTTCTACAGCGTGTTCGGTGAAAGTGTGGTAAGCCCACTCCATTTCTTCTTCTAATTGTAACAACTACACCAATCTTACCTCCATAGGATTATTTTCTTCATTTTCATCTTGGAACATCTACAAAGTTTGTAGCACAGGAAGCTCAATATGGGTAGGAAGGACAACTTCTTTCCCATAAACCAAAGCATACGAGGAGGTCTTTATAGACTTCTTTACTGAAATGCGGTTGGCCCAAAGTGCCTGATTCAATAATAAGTGCCAACTCCTCTTATTGTCACCCATTATTCTTTTTAGAATCCGCAACAAATTTTTGTTAGTAGACTCGACCAATCCATTCCCCTATGGGTAATAATTGGAAGATGTCTTCAGGTAAATACCATATCTTCTAGCGAATTCTATAATTTTGGCTTCGATAAAGGGAGTACCATTGTCAGTGACCAAAGAATCTGGTATACCAAATCGGGTGATGAGGCTTTCCAGAAAAGAAATAACAGTCGCCTGATCAACTTTCTTGGTGGGTATAGCTTCCGCCCATCTGGTGAAGTAATCTATTATGGTCAGGATATATTTATGTTCTGTAGAGGAGTGCGGATCAATAACACCTATAAAATCAAGTCCCCACTATTGAAAGGGTGCTTCCACCTAGATTGGATGTAGCGGTAATGCTCCTTTTCTGACCCGACCCACATATCTTTGACAACTATCACATTGCTGGCTTATTTTATGCGAATCGACGATCAAAGTTGGCCAATAGTATCCTGCCCGAATAATTTTTAGAGCCATAGGTCTGCCTGCATAATGTCCTCCTGATAGCCCAAAATGGAACTCCTCCAAAATTTTTCCCTTCTCGAAAGCTTTTACACATCTAAGGAGTACACCATCAATATTTTTATAATATAGCCCATTAGGCAACAACACATACCTGAGCGCTTGCAATCTGAACCGTCGATGTTGTGAGGGATCAAGGTGGCTAGGAAACCTTCCAGAAGTAAAGTAATCAACTAATTCCTTTGTTCACTCCTTGTCACCTACTGCATTATTTACACAAATCACATCTTCATGACTTGCTTCAGTCATTTCAGCAACAACGCTTTTGGCCAGCTCTTGACACAGAGCACGTCCACGAACCAATTTCATTGGTTGGATCTCCACATCATACTCCTGGATCTTTGTGACCCAACCAACCCTTTTTTCTCCCAGTTCTCCTTGGACTATGAAGTTTCGAACATCAGGATGAATGACGTAAACCATAGTCTTACTTTGAGAAACAAAGTGGCAAAATTTCTTCAATGCTTTCATGACTGCATAAACTTGCTTCTCTATAAAGTTGTACTTCTCCTAGTGTGGTGCTATAACCTGGCTTAGAAAAGCAATAGGCTTCTCCTCGCCATCATCTTGTTTCTGTGTTAGCATGGCAGCATAGCTCTCTTGCTCACCTACTGCATAGAGGATGAAGTCTTTGGAGTAGTCGGGATTGATCAAAACTGGCGCTTGAGTAATTCTCTCTTTGATTTCTTGAAATGCTCGCTTCCTAGCTTCTATCCACTTAAACTCAACATTCTTCTTCAAGAGCTCAGTCATGGGCTTGACGACTTGGGTGAAGTCAGCAATAAACTTGCGAATGAAGTTTATTTGTCCAAATAAGGACTACAAGTCTTTCTTATTGGTGGGTAACGATAGTTTCATGAGCGCTTCAGCCCATGCAGGATCTATGGCCAATCCTTCTTGCGAGATCACATGGCCCAACAACTTCCCTTATTTAACCACGAAAATTGACTTCTTTGGATTTATGGAAATCCCAAATTCTCGGCACTTCTCAAATATTTGCCTCAGATGGGTAACATGATCTGTTCTGCAATGTGAAAACACCGTCATATCATCAAGATATATTACAATGATTTTATTTAGCAACTCACCAAAGGCGACATCCATGGCTCTCTAAAAAGTAGCGCCAGCATTTGAAAGCCCAAAGGGCATCCACTGGTAAGCGAATGTACCCCACTTAGTAGTAAACATCATCTTATATTGATCCTCATATTTTACCCAAATTTGATTGTACCCGAAGAAGCCATCTAGCAACGAGAATCTCTGGGTGCCAGCCACAACATGAAGAATCTGGTCTATCTGAGGCAGAGGATAATGGTCCTTGAGTGATGCCTGGTTTAAATTTCGGAAATCAATGCACAGACGTATGTCTCCATTCTTCTTCCTTACAGGAACCAGGTTCGCTACCCAGGTGGAATGCTTAATAGGATAAATGATCTTCGCCTCAAGCATCTTCAACAATTTTGCCTTCATGAGGATCTCAATCTTAGGATTAACAAGACGTTGTTTCTGCCAAAAAGGCTTAACTCCTTCTTGTAACTCAATAGTGTGTTGAATCACATTCTTGTCATATCCTTTCAAGTCCTGATAACTCCATGCTACAATATCTAGATATTCGTAGCACAGATTTCTAATGGCTTCAATCTCATCCGATTTACAATCAGTCCCAATCTTAATGATCTTTCCTAGTTCCAACTGCAACTCTCTATATTCCTTGGCATCCACCTTAATCCTATGTTTATCAGCCCTATCATTCTGATCAAACAAGCTTTCTAATGAAATCAATCCCCTAGGAATATGATTATTTCTCAACTGAATCATTCCTTCCTTTTCTTCCTCCACAAGGACTTTATCATCGACATTAGCAACTTCTTTGAGCAGAAAATTCACTATTTTCTCATCATTATCAAACACTTGCCAATAGAGATTCTTATATAGAATGGAAGGCCTATAAATTACCCTCACCATCTTTGGCTTTTGGACCACTTGCTCAGCAGGAGAATAATTAGCACCAAGGGAAGCTAAAATATTAGCATGTCTATTCTATTCTCGAGGAATCGCCTAGATATTCAAAGCTTTAAATGCTTCTAACAGATCCCACACTCTATTGTGGTAAGCCTTCAAATAATGCTGCTTCGACATGCATCTATTTGTAACTTGATTGACAATAAGCTCGGAGTCACCAAAAATCTGTAGTTATTCAATTCCCAATTTCTCTGCTTTCTTCAAGCCAAGGCATAATGCTTCGTATTCAGCTGTATTATTTGTACAGCTCCAGGTCAATATATAGGAGTAAGTTTTCTGTATTCCCTTAGGAGAAATCAATACAACACCTGCTCCTACACCATTCTTACATCGAGCGCCATCAAAGAACAACTTCCATAACTAGTGCGAAATAGGTTCTAGAGACTCAAGGACCTTCTTTTCGGACTGTTCTATCTTCTGGATTGAGTAACAACCAATATCTATCCCAATCATAGCATTGAAATATGTCAGCAGAAACTCCTCCTCCAGGCGAAGCTCATCAAGTGCTTCTTCAACTAGATCAACTTCCTCCAATTCTTCGGTCATCATGTTTACCGTGCCTGGAACTTGTTCTGCCTCCTCTATATTTTCAATATGAAAAGGTGAAGGCTTCTCATTATAAATGTGGATTCACCTTCCCTTGAATGGTATCTCCAAATGTGAATAATCTAGGGAAAGATAACCTCCAAGCTTAGCTATAAATTCCCTTGAAAGGCACATGCTAAAATAGGGCTCCAAATCAACAACCACCACCTCCTGGATGACAGTAATTTATGGCATACTATGGAGCACAATTGGAATGTCCCTTAACTAGAGTTCCATCCAACTGCAACACTCCTGGACTACTCCTTGTATACTCCATCCCCATTACTTCGCATACTGCCTTTGGCATGATAGTAGTTGCAGCACTAGAGTCAATCATGCAATTATGCACGATCCACCCTTCCATTCTCAAAGATAAATAAAATGGGGGAGGCCTATTTTTTCCTGTCACTGAAGTGGGGAGCGCTTGAGCCAAGACTATTTGTGAACAATATTTCTTTTGGTCCTTGGCAGTCTTCAAGGATTCTTGTAACAAATCAATCTGCCCAGGTAACTGCAATGCATCGTACAAGCTAATCCTTGCTGGGATTTTCTTCATTTCTTCCACAATACTGTAGCTATGAGCAGCTGAGACTTTTTCCTCCAAGGGTCGCTCATACTTATCTCGATACTACTGCGTAGCTTCTACTCTTTGCCTTTTAGTTAATGAAGGATACTTGAGTCTCTCCTTAGCTTGCTCTCTTGTTTCACTAGAAACTGGAGCGGTCATCGTAGGTTGTGAAGTTGAAGGCTTAGCTTGCACTTTATCTTGAGCTTGCCTAGGTAATAGATATTTCACCTTAACAGCATCAGGTCCTTTGGTTCTAACATCAGGAGTCTTCACCGGGGATGACCGCTTTTCTTCCTACGCTTTTGGTTCTGCAGGTACTTTCAAAGGTTGCAATTCCGTGGGATCAACAGTCACCGACTTCTTCCTAGACCTAGTGAGGACTGAAACTTGCTCTAGGGATGACATCATACAATTATGCTCCACTTCTCAAATCATATTAACTTGCCCGCCCGAGGAACTGTCTGCCAATGTCTGAACATAGTTCAAATGCACCATACATGTATCTTCATCGTGAGGATCATTGCATGTAGAACACCAATATGCTCTTTCGGACACATTAACTTCATCATTTACTTGCACCATGGTGTTTTTCTCAGGTCCCCTACTGGTAGACGCTTGCTCTCGGGTGATTGGTGGAGTCTGAAATCTTCTTGATCGAAACTCAGCTTTGGCTTATTTTTTCCTCACCATTGTAAGCTCATTAGATATCATCCTCAAAGCCGCATTATTGGATTTCACTTCTTGTAACAAAGTGGTGAGGGGATCTGAATTGGGCGATGGGGTTGATGCTAGCAATGGCAAAGGTGCTTGTGGCGTGGGTAATGGTAAAGGGGTTGGAGGTGCTGGCAATGTTGGAAAGCAAGAAATCATGGAAAGCTCATAGCGGATGACTACGGGATAGGGATAGGGGCCACTTGAGGGGGCCCAAATTCCATGAAGGGACTGGATACATTGATGGCATAGGCTACGAGAATGCATTAGAGTAAAGATATTATGGGAGATCAGGGAGAATAGGTATTGTTGCCTTCGGAGGAAGCCTACCTACAACAATCAAATCTGATTCGGCCTTTTGAGCTTGTGTGTACAGATCTGGGAATGTGGTCACATTGGCTTGGTGCACCACCATACCGATATCAGTACTGAGCGCTCGAAGATAATAAAATGTTGCTTGCTCATGCGTCGGCTGTAAACCATCTGGAACCCTCTGCCAGCTTCGTGCAAATCGGACATTAAAATCTACAAGCTCTTCCTATGGATGTCTTTGAATCATGGTGAACTGGTGCAGCAAAGAATACGGATCAGCTTGCTCATGGAAATTCTTAATCAGCAACTCTACCAATTGATCCCATGAAGTAATGGTACCAGGCTGCAAGGATCGATACCAATATAGCAATTTTCCCCTTAGCGACAAAACCAAAAGTTTTATCATTACATCCTCATCAGTTATATCATGGATAGTTGCAAGAGAGGCCACATCTTGGATATGCTCATATGCAGTTTTTCCAGTACCATCATATGTTGGCAAAGCCTTCAGAGTAGCTTGAGGTACTGGATTCTGCACCTGCAAATTCAAGGCTCCGGAGTTGTTCCATGCGGGGAACTACCTTGGGGGCTATTGTTGGTGTGGTGGGGGATTCTGAGCCATGTGAACGGGAATATGGGGAGTAGGCTGTAGAGCGCTAGCGGTTGTACTAGGCGGAGGCTGAGGAAAACTGGTGGTAGTACTTTGGACTTACGGGAGCGGAAAACACACCAGCTAACCGAGAAGATGAAACAGATGGTATGGATGGGATATGAGGAAGTGAAGACGTCCATCGAAAAGTGGCTATTTGAGGATGCTCTCCTAACCTTTGGATATCAAGTTCATAAAACTCAATTTGATTATCAGGATTCTTGGCTTTCGATCTTGTATTCATGAGAGACAACTTTCGTCGTCCTCACACCTATGGAGTTTTGGATAAAATTGAGTCGCCAGATGTTCTAATCTCAGTAGAAAGGTGAACACCAAACCTAACACTACTGGAAGTGGAATCTTTGTAGTCCCATGAGGTGTGCCAAAAATTGTTGGTCAAATATCTGCCTAATTGATAAAAACTGCGTTTATGCACCCTAGATACGACCAACATTGAAAGGCCGGAGGAAAGAGATGTCCTCCGTGCCAATCTCCAGAGAGGGCTGGTTCCCTAACTAAATCCTACACTGGTAAAAGACTAAGGATGCAGGAAAGAAATTGGGAAAATGTGGAAAGAAATGGGAAATATGGCCATAGGCCAAATGCATAGGACTGATGTTAGACTAACTAGCAGGAAAAAAACCCAAGCACAAAGTAGCATTTGTAAAAGGAAACAAAATAGAACAAGCTCATGATCTGGCCATAACAACTATCAAAATGGCGCTCCAACATTCACCTTCTTATTAGCAATTTTAAATCCAATGACAGAATTTAAATAGAACAACAAACAAGATGAGCAAATGAAAATAGAAGCACACTACATAGAAAGTAACCACACACAAGATCACTTGCAAATTCAAAAATCTGATGCCTTGTATTAATGCAGAGAGCTTGGAGAAATCTCTCGCAAAATGTCTAAACCCCCTCTTTACAATGAAATTTGTCTAGTATTTATAGAGGTTTTCGCCTCTTTCATTTAATACATAGGAGAATAAAATATCCCGAGATCAAAGACAAAACCAACAAAATCCTCCTCAAATTCTTTGAAAATCCATCCTCCTGAGAAGACAAATTCCTGAAAATCTATAACTCGGGCGAGGGTGCACAGATTGCAAAAAAGACATTAAATTCTTTAGAGCGCCTTTGGTACATTGGAAATCATGAAAACTCATTTCTTCTCGCCTTCCCCTTCGTGATCCACAAAATGGAGTAACTGAGGGCATCCTTAATTAAATGCGTAAAACTTAGCATCTTTGAATCCTTGACCAAATTTCCGTTCGCCCATATTTATTTTTGCCTCAACATCTGTTTCGCCCCATTGCAAATTGAAAGGCGCACGCGTGACTACAATGAAAGTATGTTCACCCCTAAAAAGGGCGAATGGGACGTTCACCCCTCAGGAAGGGTGAACGCGATCTCAATTCACAAAAATGTTGGTTCACCCATGGGAGGGGCGAACGGGATGTTTGCCCCTCAACCAGGGTGAACGTAATATGGTTCGGGCGCATGCACCTCCAAATGTCGTCAAAGCGCGTTCGCCCCTAAGAAGGGTGAACGATGTGTTCGCCCCAATGTTAGGGTGAACGTGACCTTGCGCTCTAGTGCTTTCACCTTTGTAAGCTTTTAAACATGTTCACCCCTTTCAAGGGCGAATGGGGCGTTCGCCCCTCCTTAGGGGCGAACGTAAATATATGGTGATTTAACCAAGTTCTTCTTCAGGACTTGTCTTCTTCATTCTTTTGGACTTAAGTAGACATTTCTCCATTAATATTTACAAAGATAAATTCAAAAAGGAACTTTTTGAACATGCATCAGAAATGTGAAATTATTTAAAACGTTACATATTTATTAGCCAAATATGCAAGTATATAGTGTCTCTACATTCAAAAAATGAACTCAAAATCTTGAACAAAATTCCCAATGAATACAAAATGGCCAACAATGTTGTAAATGTTTGCTCAGCCACATACGCAATTGGTAATAAAATCACCTACATCAAAAAACCCTTCATCAAATGACATCTAAGATATCAACACTAAAATATCAGACTTAGAAAAGAGGGACTCCAAGTTTGAAGAACTTTAGCATCAAATTACCTCTCTCTAGGGTCATCTAAGTTAAAGTATTATTTTTAAGAGTTCTACAATGAACCGTTTTATCTAACCATCCTTAACCATCCATTTCCAAAGAACTTAGAAACTCCCAAATTTTAAATGTACAATGGAAAGCAATATCCCATCAACCATATGAGGTTATTCCAAATATCTTGCAGTGACATCAATCATGATGAATTTTTTTCCTTAGGTTATTCCATAAAATCCTTAGTGGTTTAGCCTTAGAATGGTATTTTCAAATACCTTGTCACTCTATCACAAAATTCAAAGAAATTTTCTTTTCCACAAAAAAATCATAATTTCTATTCCAATCGAGAAAAGAAGATTACAAAGTATAGTTTCCCAAGGCTTACACATAGCATCAAAGACATCCCAGTCTGCCCTATCATGAATTTTCTTAAGAGACTAGAACCACCAACATATGAATATAAAAAAGTGCCTAATTTATGTGCCCAACAACAACTGATAAAAAAACTAAACAACATAATGGACAGGTACACAATTTTTTTGAACTTTATAAATTGAAAATGTTTCCTCATGAACAGTCAAACCATCCTTTATTTCAGTTCACTTCTAGCTCCCTTGAGCCATCAATAGTCCTTCCTTTGACATAGCATCTGCAAGAGTGTTCTCTATAAATATGATGGTACATGATGTAGATGAAAACACCTGCCATGAGATTCACCTATTTTAATATAGGCTAGAGAGTTATGTTCTCTATTATGGTCTGATCCTTCATCTAATTTATGACCACCATATAATCACCTAGTACTTGGAGTTGCTATACATTTTGATCTAGTGCTATTTTCAAAATTAACTTCAAAGTAAATATTTTAGCATAGTTATTAGTGCCCACACCCAAGCATGCCTTGAACTTTATGAAATAAGAATCTTGAAAATAGAGGATTCCGCCAACCCCACACAAAGGGGGAGAATCCTAGAAAGCCCCATCAAAATATCCTCAAGAAAATATTTTGTTAACACTGAAATCTTTGATCACTCTTGGGTATCTAGGTACTAATTATTTCATAAGACTAGCAATGAATGTATGTATTTGAATAGCCACTTGAAAGGCTGGCATTACTGTATATTAGAAGATATCTAGAATCTTGGCTAACCATATTCCACATGCCACAACAAATGGAAGAGCTCTAAAGGCCTCCAAATCTCTCTTAACAAACCACTAATTTTAACACTCTTCCAAAGTGTTCCCTTGCCAATTATCTGAGCTTCCAATAATTACCTCTAATTCCTTCCACATAGTCTTAGTAAAGGCACATCCAACCACTAAATGATTGATAGTTTGACTCCATATGAGAAAGAGTGCACCTCCCAGGTCCTTGAAACCCCCTCTCCATTAATACCTCCTAAGTTAAGACTTTATTATTAAGGTCCAACCACATAAAAGTTTTGGTTTTTAAAGGTGTCCTTACCTTCCAAATAGGTTTCCACCACCAACTAGGTTATTCCTACCTCTCTTGAAAAATCATAACTTTATAAACCATCTTTGCTAACTATATACCCTTAAAATGATTTTTAGTTCATACTAGTTCATCCTCCTTATCCATGTTGATACTAACATGGCTGGTTGAGAGTATTCTTACATAGGAATTTCATGACTCCCCATTCATTCCTTCTAAACCCATATGATAGATCCTCTTCCATCCTTTATACCAAAAAGAGGTAGCCTTGTGGTCCATTACCTGAGAGAGTATAAAAACTAGTATCTTGCATAACTAGTATAAATTCCTTTGGAAGTCTATACTCATTTCCATAAAATCTTAGCTCCAACCCTCACCTTAGTGCCATTACCAAAATTCCAAGCAAGACAACTGCCTACATGTGGAAAGGCTTCAACTATCACTTTCCAAAATATGGATGCCTTGTTGAATGACTTGTCTGGTTTCCTTATCCACTCCTCCAAAGAAAGAGGTTCAATCTATTTATTCTTAAGTACTTTTCTCTAGATATTTTCTTGTATTATCAATCTCCATAAAATCTTAGCTTCTAAGGCTTTACAAAAATGGTAGATATTCTTTAAACCCCAACCCCCCTCTTCCTTAGGTTTTGATAAAAGTTTCCATTTTGCTAATACTATTCTAGCTTTATATCTTTTGTCGGTCCATAGGAATCTAAAATATATTTTTCTATTTTTTTCCAGCACCCATGTTGGTATGATATCCATCCCATTCTAGTAGATAGGAATGGCCTCCAATACTGATTTGACAAGAGTTAGCCTACCCCCAATTGACAGCCACCTATTGCACCATAAAAAAATCCTTTTGTATATATTTTCTACTAGACAATCCCAGTTCCTAGTTCCATAGTCATTTGGCTTCAAACAAAATCCCATATACTTAATACCTACTTGAAACTGTATCTTGGAAAAGGAAAAAATCCTTTGAAAAAGACTTCCCTCTTCACCTAAGAGACCAAAACAATACATGGTTGACTTTTCCAAATTAAATTCCATACTAGTAGCAATACTATAGCTCCTTAATATTTCTTAGAACTTAATAACATACCTGAGGCTACCATTACAAAATAATAGCACATCATCCACAAGTAAGAGGTGTGTTAAAAAGAGTGATGTACCCATTTTGATACCTTTAATCAAATACAATATTTTAGCTTCCCTAATAGCCCTACTCAATCCTTTTTCCACTAGCAAAAAAATATTAGGAGATAAGGGGAAGCCTTTTATTAGACCACACTTTGCAAAAAAGAAGCTAGAATATAAACCATTAATAAGTACAACAAATGAAACAGAGGTTAAACATCCCATAATCCAATTAACTTCTTGGAGATTGAACCCTATATGAAAAAGCATGATCCTCAAATACAACCAACTAACTCTATCATAAGCTTTGGAGAGGTCCAATTTAACTACTACTATGGGAAGTCTCCTTGTATTTATTGAGTGCAAGACTTCTTGAGCCACTCCCATAGCATCATGGATCTTACTCCCATTAAGAAAACCAAGTTGCTCACTAGATATGGAATCCAAAAAATAATTTTAATCCTTGAAGAAATAACTTTGGTGATAATTTTGTATAGGTAGTTGCACAAAGAAATAGGTCTAAAATCAGCATAAGATTTAGGAGTATCCTTCTTGGGAATAAAAAAAATAAAGTTTGAATTGATATCTGCTAGAATATTCCCTATTTTTTAGTTTCTTCAACCACTCTTAGAAGATATTCCCTTATCAACTCAAAGAAACCCAAGAAAAACTCAACCCCCAACAATATGGCCCTAGAATTTTGTTCTTTTGAAAGGAGGAAAGCACTTTTTTAATTCATCAATGGATACTCTCTCAACAAACATCTCATTTATAGCATTATCAAAGTGGTGAATTTAAGGATGTTAGCGAACTTTAACCTCTCAGGTTCTTTAAACAAATTTTTAAAGTGCTTATCGAGAGTTGCGAAATATATGAAAGACCTAACTTTTATCCCATAATATTTGGGTATTTTCCATATAGTATTTATATTCCTCATATGATTTGAATAATTGTGGAAGAATTTGGTATTTTCATCCCCTAGATCCATCCAGATATCTCTACTCTTAAGCCTCCATTTTGCCTCCTTATTTAATAAAATATTACTTTTTTTCTTCAAAACTCTTATGACTTATTTTGATTTCTCTGAGAAACCTTACTCATTCACTTTATCATAAATATTAGTAATTTACCTCTCTAAAAGAATAAGTTCTTGCCTTTGCTGTATAGACATATTGAAAGCCCACTTTGAAGTAACATTTTTTACTTTTCTCATACTTATTGTAAATTGAAAGCATGCTGAGCTTCCTAGATTTGCATCAAAGGGTCTCCATTCTTATTTAACCAGATATTGTAAATAATTATGCTTCAACAAATTTAGATTAAACTTGAAAGGACTAGGAGGTTTCCTATCTAGATTTCCAACTTGAAGTAGGATAGGACAGTGATTTGAGATACCTCCTATTTCCACCCAAGATATGATTTTCTCACCGACCATCATAAGAGATCCAGAGACATAAAATATATCCAATATTTTTACCACATAATACTCTCCCACCATATTATTATGCCAAGTAGGGATAATTTTTACAGAACCCACATCTACCAACTCCACCTCTTCAAATATATATTTAAAAAACCTAGATTGTGGGTCACATCTAGCCGTAGTCCCCCAAACCTCAACTCTACTCAAACCAAAATTTAAGTCACCCCCTACTATAATATTTCCTTGGTATAGAAAATCATTTGCTAAGAGTACATCCCAATACCACCTTTTGTTTTCATAGGGCCCATAGATATTGGCTACCACTAAAGATTTCCCTAGCTCCATAGAGAAGAGTTCAACCCTTAATATGGATGTAAAATTAATTGAATTAATGAGATGAAAAGCCATATTTTTCCAACCCAATACTAGTCCTCCAGATCTATCCTTCAAATCCAAAGAGAGAAGATCTCATTGTTTTAAAAAGGAAAAAAGTAACCCTTCAATTTTTGAGCCTATTCCCATAGTCTCTTGAAGTAGCAATATATCTGGTTGTTGTGTCTACACTAACCTATGAGGGTAGTCTTTTTAGAGTTACTGCCCAAAACCTAAATATTGTAAGAAGTTATTATCATTAATTTACTAAATTTTGGGTGTGGCATGCTCTAAGTTCCCCTACAATAGTCTTCTATTTTCCACTCTTTACCTTCCTTAGTGCTTTGTGTTGGAGATTTTATTTCTTCCCCAAAACTGGAATGGAGCTAGTATTTGAGCTAAGCCCTCCTACTATTCCATTCTACTTAGGGACCAATGCTGATTTTTGGGATCTTATGAAGTATCTATTAGGTCTCTTACAACTCACTCCACTAGCATGGGAGGATGATAAAAAGTAGTCCTTGAAATTGGAGCTGTTATAGAAAAGTTTGGAGGATGACTAGTAGGTAATAGAGATATGCAATCCTAAACTATGCTTGTCCTCTTCAAGTTGTGCATTTGACTTTCGTCCTCCAAAGGTAAAGGCTTAGCGATGGTAATTGACACCTCCCCCATAACCTAATTTAGGATAGAAGAATGGTTCAAAGAATCAATAGATATAATGTGAGGTAAGTTAAAATTATCTATCCCATGAATGGGTCCCTCTTCCCTTATGAGCACTAAATTTAGTATATCTTTAGCCTATACATTCTTTAGACCCTTACCAAATCCCCTGTATTAAATATTTGATTGATGTATTTCTTCTAATAAAATGTTTTAACCTTCCTCCATACCAACATTGCCTTTAACATATTTTCCTGGTCCACAATCTTGATTTCTTTTTTCTTCTTCTGCATTACTAAGTTATCCATCCAATCTCAACCTATAAGTGTAATTTACATCCTATTTTATTCTCCACTTCCTTTCTAATAATTTTAAACCACATTCTTCCACCAGATGACCATATCCAGGATCTGAACATAATGATATTTTCCTATTTTTATCTCTATAGATTCTGGCAGATCCTCCCTTAGATCCATATCCACTAGGATTATAGCAATAGACTGTGAAGAACCACTCAAGCAGGCTTGATCCAAATCAACCCATTTTCCTAAGAAATTACCAATTTACATAGAAATATTAGAAGACCAAAGCTCCAAAGGCAATCCCATCAGCTTGATCCAAATGGGTTAATTGCTTTTGACTCCCTTCTTGGGTCAAAATATGGAGACCACAATTTCAAAGATAATACATAAGAACCCCAATACCACCTACTCTAAAGTATTTTATCTGTATCCTCCTTAGATTTAAAGGAGAAAACTAATCATCCTCTGATCAATACTTGAAAAGTAGGAGAATATCCCAATACTGGTCTCCATATCCTCTCCACCCAATGAGAAAACAATTTATTTGAGAATAATCTACCATAGAACCTTTGAGTTAGTGTTTTACCTTCCATTTCCAAAAATCTATCCACCAAAATATCTTTACCTAAGACCAAATTAACTTGACCCTTTGAAGAACACATGATTATACTGAGAGGGGGTGAACAGTATAAGACCACTTTTTACTTTTCTTTCCCAATCAATATTATGCAATGTATAGATAGCAATATCAATAGCAGTAATCAAAGCAATGCACAAATCACCACACACAATAGAGACACCAAATTTACGTGGTTCACCCAATGTGGGCTACTCCACGAAGAAAATATTTTACTAAAAATTTCTCAATCAATCTCTTGGGAATCCTTTCCCTATTACAATGTTTATGGACCTCTATCCAAAGGAGACACCAATCCCCTTAATCAATTTCATGGATCTCTATCCATAGGAGAACTCCTTTCTCCTCTTGCTCTGGCTGGTGATCTTCTAGAAGAACTGTTGCCCCCACTGCTCTAGCTAATGGATCTCTATCCACTGAAGACACCTGTCCTCACTACCCTGGCTTAATGGATCTCTATCCACTGGAGACTATCATCCTCTATACTCTATCACCTCCAAAGCTCTATCTCAAATCTATACTAAACACAGTCCTTTGGTCTAGCACAAATTTGCTTAGTCTCTATCTTTGGTCTAGCACAAACCTGTCCTCAAATCTGCACCAAACTCTATCCTCAAATATGTACTAAACATAGTCCTTCGATCTAGCACAAATCTGTCCTCAATCTCCATCCTCAAGCCTTAACTCAAAGCTTGACTCAATCTCAAATCAACTTTGTTGGATCTACCCCAAACCTTAACTCAAGGTTTGAACAAATCAATCAATCCTACTCTCAAGTCTTCTCAAAGACTTGTCTCAAATCTGCCTTGCAAGCTTCCACAAAATCTCACACTAATCTATCCACAAGTCCTCTCTAGAACTTGTCCAAATCTGCTCAATAAGTCCTCACAAGAACTTATCCAAATCTGCTCTCAATCTGTATTGTAAGCTTCCACAAAAGCTTACCCAAATCTATCCACAAGTCTTCTCAAAGACTTACCTCAAATCTGCTCAACAAGTCCACACTAGAACTTGTCCAATCTCATAGAAACATAAAGAGAATTGTTAGAGACTCAATATGCTCTATACTCATCACAATGCTCAATCACTTTCAATCACTCTTTCAAAAACATACAGAGAATTGTTAGAGACTCAATATGCTTCACATTCACCTCAATGCTCAATCACTTTCTCAAATCAATTCAGAATATAGAATAGTTTATTTTATAGAACTTGAACAATCACTTCACACATCCACTTGACTAGGCTCAACCAACTCTACTCAACCAATCACTCAATGAAACAATCCTTGCTTACAAACCCTAGTCCAAGCATATAAACCCTCACTCAAAATGTTTCCAACAATGCTTATCAACCAATCTCACATAACAATGATACTCATGTTCTTTTCAAACCCTAGTTCAAGTTCTTCACTTAACCAATGGCTTCAACAACAATGCTTATCAAAAAATCTCACATAAAAATGATACTCATGTTATTTTCAAACCCTAGTTCAGGTTCTTCACTTAACCAATGGCTTCAACAACAATGCTTATCAAACAAGGTTTTAACAACAACTCTTTATTCCAAAAACCTTGAAGCATTAACTCAACACACTCAATAAGGAAACCTAATTAAGTCCTTTTCACTCCAAACTTGTTTTCCAAAAACCAACCAATCAACTCAACTATGGAAGAATGTGCCCATACCTTTTATTTGATGATGAAGGAACCTCAAAAATCTGCCACAACCAACAAACACTTCTTTGCCAAGCTCAAGAAAGTTAGAAGATGATAAACTCTCTCAAAGATACAATGCAAATATCAAAACACACATACACCTTATCACTCCATCTTGAAGAAAGCATCCATCAACATATACAAAAATAATTGACCAAATACACCTTATAATATCCTAGTTAAAATAATATCCAACATCAAAAATAATGTCAATACAATCACCTTTTCAAAATAACTCAATGGCAAGAAATCCTCTCAAAATCTAACCAACACTTTAATCCACTTATTTCTCCAATTACTCAAAATAATGACCAAATAAAATACCTTTTATCTACCCATTTTAACTCCCTAGAATCTTATGTCAAACCTTAGGCATTATAAAATATAACAAAAATTTATTACCTCCACCTTGGTGAGACTCGAACCCTTGATGTTGCCTCCCCGTGCATCCTAGCTGTGGTCTTGGCTACCACATGCGTTAGGTACTCGTTTAGGGAGCAAAGAGCACCACATGCTCTATATTCCTCCCCTTTTGTGCCTAAGCCAAAAAACCATGCATCGCTTCCTTCGACACTTCAAACACAACACACCAAAATGTTGTTGTCACGAATCGATCATGGGTCACTCCATGCCCAAACGCCTTAGCCCTCGACCACTTGCCACTAGGCCACATTGCCTAGGTGGATATGGGATTTTAGCCCTCAATGATCTTATCCCCTTTCACTGGCACCTAAGACAAGAACCTTGTCTTCTTCCTTGCACGAATTCTCTTCAACACACGCTTGCCTCTTTTTCTTGTTCGAACGAAGGATAATTTGAATGCCACTAAGGCATATAGTTTATATATCATTTGCCACCTTTAAACTTGAACATCGGCACAAATTTAATTGCCTTGCAACCCTAACCTTAGGGTAATTATAATTTAATTAATAATAACATTATTATAATTAACTTATAATTAATTTAATAACCATAGGTTAATTAAATTAACTTACAAATTAAAATATAATGAAATTATAATTAAATATAATTTATTTAACTCCCATAGGTCTATCCAATTGGTTTTAAATAAAAGACCATTTATTTTGCCATCATGGGTTTTAATAAAAACCTTCTATTTCTGCCATACATAATATCAAAAAGAATATTATGACACCTTCTTCATCAATATTTTGCATTGCTCCTTTTGACCTTTTGGCGTCAGTGGTGGTTCATTTTTGGCATCAATGACAACTTCATGCCTTGACATCAATGAAAACTCTATGGACTCAAAATGTCCAACAATCTCCCCCTTTGTCATTGATGGCAACCCAAATTCTTTTTACCAAAAACTTAACCTTTTCTTTGTTTTGCTCCCCCTGGGACATTGCTCCCCTTGGCTCAATGCTCTTTTCAAATCTCTCCTCTTTACTCAAATACCAAATCTCTCCCCCTTACTCAAATCTCTCCCCCTTTGACATCAATGGCAAAGGGTCACCTTTGGGGCTCGGGGCTAAGAATGAGTTTCTTAGCTTAGCCCCTCCCCCACCTCCTCTTGAGGTGGTTAATTCTGGGGTGGGAGTATTTCTACTCCCAGAAAGCACTGGTCTTTACCTTTGTCTTCTTTTCTTCTTATCTGATCCTTTTGATTCCTTTGACTATTCCTTTCCATGTCCATATTCCTATTCCTATTCCTATTCCTATTCTTGTTCATGTTTATATCCATGTTCTTGTTCCTGTTCATATCCATATCCCTTTTCTTCTATTCTTATTCTTGTTCATACTTGATTTTGGAATGTCTGCTCTACACCACTTTGTTGTGTGTCCATCATTATTGCACTTATAACACTTAATGTTATTATTCCTTGGAGGTGCAAATGTCTTAGGATTTCTCCTAGTGAAGCCATATCCTTTTCTATCATGAACCCTGTAATTCATTGCCTTGTGACCAAACTGATTACATGAGTAGCAATACCCATGGAAAAGTTGCCTATTTCTAAAATTCCCATTTTCCTATCTTTCATGTGTCCTACACTGTGAAGCCATGTGCCCAAACCTATGACATGAAAAACATCTTCCATTGAAGTTTCCTTGTCTTGACCTCATTGGTCTCTTAGTCTCTTTTAACCTATTCTGATTGTTGTTCCATCTATTTTTTCTTTGTGCATTGTTCCTGTCCTTGTTGAACTTTCTATTGTCCAACTCATCCTCAGATGTCTCACTTTCTCTTACACTGTCTTCTTCTGAAGTTTCTTCTCCTTCATAACTTGAGGTTGACTTCTCTTCTTGTTTCTTTTGAGTCTATTCAAAACCAAGACCTATTTTGTTTGTTGACCTTCTTTGTACCTTGATCATCTTATCCACAATATTTGAGCTCTTTTCAAACTTTTGTAGCTTACTCTTGGACTTTTCTAAATATTCCCTTAGTAGGGCTACTTCTTGTTCTAACCTTTCACATTCTAAGACCTTTGCTTCTAACTTATCCTTGAACTTCTTTGTCTTAGCCTTTGATTTGTCTAGATCCTCTATAAGAATTCTTCTCTCTTCATCACATTCTTGAAACTGAAACTCAAGTTTAGAGTTTTTCTTTCTTACCTTATTTACTGTGTCAAGAGCATAAATAAGTTCTCCCTTGAGATCATATCCTTCTTTATCTGATTCTTCCTCTATTTTTTTGCCTTTGTCTACATATTTATTTTCTTTTGACTTGTCTTCTATAGGATCACCTTCTTCTTCTTCTAGTGCCATTAGAATATTCTCTTCTGGTCCTTCAAGTGTATCCTCATATTCATCATCACTGAAACTATAACCATTCCTTGTACAACTATCTTCAAGATGTCCAAAGTTACCACATCTAAAACACTTGAGAATTATTGGTGACCTTTTCTTGACCTCTTTTTCTTCAATCATAAATAGGACTTCATCTTTATCATTTTTTGAGAAACTATTATCACTATCACTTGAGTACTTACTTGCCTTATCTGCATAGTAGCTCCTCTTTTGCCTTTGAAAGAACTTCTTTCCTTGTCTGCTTTGTCCATCCTTGCTTTTCTTTTGGTGCTAGTATCTTTCTGATTCCCTATTTTTGTGATCCTATTTTTCTTCATCATTGTTATTTTTAGCTTCTTGATAATCAATTGCATAGTGACCATACTTTCCACAATTGAAACATTTAACAGATTTTATATCTTTAAATCTTCTTGAATCCTTATTCCTTTTGCCATAATTTACTTCTTCATCATTGGATGACTCATTGCTTGATTCTGACTTCTTACCCTTTATCTTCTTGATTGCTTTGAAGGTTGCTTCCTTTTGGGGATTAGGTTATTTTTTTCTTAACTCAAAAGTTGTAAGAATACCAAGCAACATATCTCTTGTCAAAGAATCACCATCCTTTGATTCTTCTATAGAAGAAACCTTTTCACTAAATCTTTTTGGAAGAGATCTTAAGATCTTATCACAAACATCCAATTCTTCAACCTTAAGTCCAAGTCCTTGCATAGCATTAACAACCTCATCAACTCGAAGTAGATAAGTACTAATGTTTTCCTCATCCTTAATTCTTAACTCTTCAAGTTGTCCTTTGAGATTTTGTATCTTTGCTTTCTTGACACCTTTATCTCCTTCATATATAATTTACAACTTATCCCACATTCCTTTTGCATCTTGACAATGCATAACTTTTATGGACTCTGTTCTATGCAAACCTCTCAAAATTGCATTCATTGCTTTTGAATTGTAATGTTGTAGAAGCTTACCTTCCTTATCTATAGGTGGATCAATTGGTGGTATGTATCCATTTTCAACTGCTTCCCAAATTTCATTGCCAAGTGCCATTAGGTAAATCTTCATTCTCATACTCCAATATATATAATCACTTCCATAAAATACTGGTGCTGAATTATTTGATGATCCATTCTTAGAATCCATTGTGTTCTTGTAGGCATTTTCCTTCAACTTGCTAAAATATTCCGAAGGAACCTGCTCTGATACCAATTGAAGAATACAAGCTTATATTGAGAGGGGGGGTGAAAAGTACAAGACCACTTTTTACTTTTCTTTCCCAACCAATATCATGCAATGTATAGATAGCAATATCAATAGAATAAATCAAAGCAATGCATAAATCACCACACACAATAGAGACACCAAATTTACATGGTTCACCCAATGTGGGCTACTCCACGGAGAAAATATTTTACTAAAAACTTTCTTAATCAATCTCTTGGGAATCCTTTCCCAATTATAATGTTTATGGACCCATTTCCAAAGGAGACACCAATCCCCTAATCAAGTTCATGGATATCTATTCATAGGATAAATCTTTTCTCTTCTTAATCAGGTTGGTGATATTCTAGAAGAATTGTTGCCCCCACTACTTTGGCTAATGGATCTTTATCCAATGAAGACACCTATCATCACTACCCTGGCTTAATGGATATCTATCCACTAAAGAATATTATCCTCTGTACTCTATCATATCCAAAGATCTGTCTCAAATCTATACTAAATACAATCCTTCGGTCTAGCACAAATATTCTCAATCTCTATCTTTTTTCTGGCATAAACCTGTCCTCAAATCTGCACCAAACTCTGTCCTCAAATTTATACTAAACATAGTTTTTTGGCCTAGCATAAATATATCCTCAAGCCTTAACTTAAATGATGCAGGAGCCTATATTTAGAGGGTTTGTTTTTAAAGAAGTTTTAAAATAATTTTTTTATTACTAAAAATGGAATTATTTGACGCAAAAATAATTTTCCGAAAATGGTAATTACTAAAAATGATAAATTTTGATGAAAAATAATTTGCCAAAAATAGTAATTACTTAAAAGGCATTTTTGGTGGAAAAATTAATTTGCCAAAAATAGTAATATTTTATTTTTAGGGTTTTATTTTAGGGTTTCTTTTAGGGCTTCAAACTTTAGGGTTTCTTTGGGGATATATATTCCCTTGGTATTACATTGTAAAAGGGGGAAGTGAATCCACAAATGAGAAAATAAATTATTTATTGGTTTATTTCTATGTACTGTAGTTTTTATGTGAATGGAGGGTTTTACTGATTATTTTCATTTATTATAGTTTTTATGTAAATGGGAGGTATTTTATTTTGACCTCTTGCAGCTAGATTTACATCATTTGGTATCAGAGCAAGTTGGATCTTACTGGGGAGAAAAGAGAAGAAAAGAAAAGAGAAAATGAGAGGAGATCGAAGGGGCTATAAAAAAAATTAGCACTCTGTGCAGCATTTGCAGAAGGTTTGTAAAACCTTGGAGAAAGAAATTGACACTCTATGTAAGTGCTTGCAGGAGGTTTTTTTATGTAAAAGCCTCAAAGAAAGAGATTGACACTTTGTGTAGTGCTTGTAGAAGGTTTGTAAAACCTTGAAAAAAAAATGGTACTTTGTGTAAGTGCTTGCAGGAGGTTTTTTTATGTAAAAACTTTGAGGGAGGAATTGAAACTTTATGTAGTGCTTGCATAAGGTTTGAAAAATCTTGGAGAAAGAAATTGACACTCTGTGTAAGTGCTTGTAGGAGGTTTTTTTATGTAAAACCTCAAAGGGAGGAATTGACACTTTGTGTAGTGCTTGCAGAAGGTTTATAAAACCTTGGAGAAAGAAATTGGCACTCTGTGTAAGTGCTTGTAGGAGGTTTTTTTATGTAAAACCTTAGAGGGAGGAATTGGCACTTTGTGTAGTGCTTGTGAAGGTTTCTAAAACCTTGAGAGAAAGAAATTGGCACTCTGTGTAAGTGCTTGTAGGAAGTTTTTTTTTTTATGTAAAACCTCAAAGGGAGGAATTGACACTTTGTGTAGTGCTTGTAGGAGGTTTTCTATTTTCAAACCTTGAAGGAAGAATTGGCACTATGTGTAGTGCTTGGAGGAGGTTTGAGATATAGAACCTCGAAAGAAGATTAGTACTTTGAGGAGTACTTGCAGATGTGTGGCCCTATATGGAGAGCAATTATGAGTTTGATCAA
The DNA here is from genome assembly GCA_028583015.1 of Wollemia nobilis. NCBI lineage: Eukaryota > Viridiplantae > Streptophyta > Pinopsida > Araucariales > Araucariaceae > Wollemia > Wollemia nobilis. The sequence continues at coordinate 3,095,529 of JAQPPZ010015413.1, forward strand.
AGGAACTCGCAGGAGCAAAGTTATTTTCAACCAGAGGAGAATGATGCAAGAGCCTATCTTTAGAGGGTTTTTTTAAAGAAGTTTTAAAATAATTTTTTTATTACTCAAAATGAAATTATTTGACGTAAAAATAATTTTTCGAAAATGGTAATTACTAAAAATGACAAATTTTGATGAAAAATAATTTGTCAAAAATAATAATTACTTAAAAGGCAGTTTTTGGTGGAAAATCAATTTGCCAAAAATAGTAATATTTTATTTTTAGGGTTTTAAGCTTTAGGGTTTTATTTTAGGGTTTATTTTAGGGCTTCAAGCTTTAGGGTTTTATTTTAGGGTTTCTTTGGGGATATATATTCCCTTGGTATTGCATTGTAAAAGGGGGAAGTGAATCCAAGAATGAGAAAATAAATTATTTATTGGTTTATTTCTATGTACTATAGTTTTTATGTGAATGGAGGGTTTTACTGATTATTTTCATTTATTGCAATTTTTATGTAAATGGGAGGTATTTTATTTTGACCTCTTGCAACTGGATGTTGCCCCCACTACTTTGGCTAATGGATATTTATCCAGTGAAGACACCTGTCGTCACTACCCTGGCTTAATAGATCTTTATCCACTAGAGACTATTATCCTCTGTAATCTATCACCTCCAAATATCTATCTCAAATCTATACTAAATACAGTCCTTCAATCTAGCACAATAATTATCAGTCTCTATCTTTGGTCTCACACATACCTGTCCTCAAATCTGCACCAAACTCTATCCTATATATCCATCCTCAAGCCTTAATGCAAAGCTTGAATCAATATGAAATCAACTCTACTGGATCTGCCCCAAACCTTAACTCAAGGTTTGAACAAATTGATCAATATTGCTCTCAAGTATTCTCAAATACTTATATCAAATCTGCCTTGCAAGCTTCCACAAAAAATCACACTAATTTGTCCATAAGTCCTCTCTAGAACTTGTCCAAATCTGCTCAATAAGTCCTCACAAGAACTTATACAAATCTGCTCTCAATCTGTATTGTAATCTTCCACAAAAGCTTACCCAAATCTATCCATAAGTCTTCTCAAAGACTTTCCTCAAATATACTCAAAAGTCCACACTAGAACTTGTCAAATCTCATAGAAACATAAAGAGAATTGTTAGAGACTCAATATGCTCTATACTCATCATAATGCTCAATCACTTTAAATCACTCTTTCAGAAACATACAAAGAATTGTTAGAGACTCAATATGCTTCACATTCACCTCAATGCTCAATCACTTTCTCAAATAAATTTATAATATAGAATAGTTTTTTTTTATAGAACTTGAACAATCACTTCACATATCCACTTGACTAGGCTCAACCAACTCTACTCAACCAATCACTCAATGAAACAATCATTGCTTACAAACCCTAGTCCAAGCATATAAACCTTCACTCAAAATATTTCCAACAATGCTTATCAACCAATCTCACATAACAATGATACTCGTGTTCTTTTCAAACCCTAGTTCAAGATCTTCACTTAACCAATGGCTTCAACAAAAATGCTTATAAATCAATCTCACATAACAATGATAATCATGTTATTTTTAGACCTTAGTTCAAGTTATTCACTTAACCAATGACTTCAACAACAATGCTTATCAAACAAGGTATTAACAACAACTCTTTATTCCAGAAAACCTTAAAGCATTAAGTCAACACACTCAATAAGGAAACCTAATTAAGTCCTTTTCACTCCAAACTTGTTTTGTAGATAACCAACCAATCAAATCAACTATGGAAGAGTGTGTCCATACCTTTTATTTGATGATGAAGGAACCTCAAAAATCTACCACAACCAACAAGCACTTCTTTGCCAAGCTCAAGAAAGTTAGAAAATGATAAACTCCCTTTAAAATAAAATGCAAATATCAAAACACACATATACCTTATCACTCCATATTGAAGAAAGCATCCATAAAAATATACAAAAATAATTGACATAATCTCCCAGTTAAAATAATATCCAACATAAAAAATAATGTCAATACAATAACCTTTTCAAAATAATTCAATGGTAAGAAATCCTCTCAAAATCTAACCAACACTTTAATCCACTTATTTATCCAATTACTCAAAATAATGACCAAATAAAATACCTTTTATTTACCCCTTTTAACTCCCTAGAATATTATGTCAAACCTTAGGTATTATAAAATATAACAACAAATTTATTACCTCCACCTTGGTGAGACTCGAACCCTTGACACCGCCTCCTCGTGCATCCTATCCGTGGTCTTGGATTTTGCATGTGCTAGGCACTTTTTTAGGGAGCAAAGAGCACCACATGCTCTATATTCCTCCCCTTTTGTGCCTAATCCAAAAAACCACGCGTTGCTTCCTTCAACACTTCAAACACAACACACCAAAATGTTGCTATCGTGAATCGATTGTGGGTCACTCCATGCCCAAATGCCTTAGCCCTAGACCACTTGCCACTAGGCCATGTTTCCTAGGTGGATATGGGATTTTAGCCCTCGACAATCTTATCCCATTTCGTTTGTGCCTAATACAAGAACTTTGTCTTCTTCCTCGCATGAATTCTCTTCAACACATGCTTACCTCTTTTTCTTGTTCGAACGAAGGATAATTCGAATGCCACTAAGGCATATAATTTATATATCATTTGCCACATTTAAACTTGAACATGGATGTAAATTTAATTGCCTTGCAACCCTAACCTTAGGGTAATTATAATTTAATTAATAATAACATTATTATAATTAACTTATAATTAATTTAATAACCATAGGTTTATTAAATTTACATACAAATTAATATATAATGAAATTATAATTGAATATAATTTATTTATTTCCCATAGGTCTATCCATTTGGTTTTAAATAAAAGACCATTTATTTTGCTATCATGGGTTTTAATAAAAACATTTATTTTTGCCATACATAATATCAAAAAGAATATTATGACACCTTCTTCATCAATATTTTGCATTGCTTCTTTTGGCCTTCTGGCGTCAGGGGTGGTTCACTTTTTGGCATCAATGACAACTTCATGCCTTGACATAAATGACATCTCTATGGACTCAAAATGTCCAACACCCTATCTAATATTAACACATTTTTTTTCCTATTCTTTGAGGACATTGTGTTATCTGTAGTTGAAATATTCATCTTCTTACTAAAATCTAACTTCTCTATTTTCGTATTCCATTTATACTAGCTTGTATAGGCAAAAGTTCCAGATTCACCCCCAACATGCTCCTAGTTTCTACTCTTTGAATAAACCTCTCAAGACCTCACTTACATAAAGCCTAAATCACCATCAATAAAACAACAATCCATAGGGTGTGTTATTAACTCTATAGGCATGTTGTGCCAAAACATCTGATTTGGTACTTTCTCCATCTGAGGACTGTCTACTAATGCATAAGAACTAATTGGAAGCATTGATTATATTTTTTAATGAATAATAAATGGAAAACAAAACCTATTGAGAATTAGTCTCTGTTAAGAAAAGTGCCTCTGCAGTATTCCTCTCTTTTTTATGGCTAGAGAGGTCTTCAAAAAAATTAGAAGACTCCCTCTCTGACTTCCACTTTTTTTTTCAAAAATTCTTCCAAAGGGAAAATAGAGATTCCTACCATTAGATTTGAAGAGTAGTCAACCTGATCAACCATTTTCTCTCTTTGTCTCATCACCACTATCAATCTAGTTGCCTATGTTTATTAACTGCCTATGGTATTATTGATATCTATCATAATTTTTTGTAACTATTTATCTCCATCTACTCTACACTATTATATCTACCAACCTATCACATTCACTTCCTCTGAGGAAAAAATAAACATGTAACTACTTCTTCATTCCATTTGCTTCAAATATTTCCAACCTGTAGCCATCACATGAGATAACTACTATTTTGAGAGAACCATGCCATTCTTCTCATCATAGATTTATAAACATTTCCTTAGAGATACTATGCAAATGAACAAAACTGATGTTTTAAACTGAATTCACTTCATGCTTTATACCATACATTCTCAACCATTTCTCAAGAGAAAAGATAATAGCTACCATGTGGAACTTGGAATATCTAAAGACCAAATTATTTGAGTAATATTTCATTCCCAATCCTATCTAGCCATCCATTCTAAATTCACCTCAAATTCTATAACTGATATAATCCTATGTTCCAACCACTTTTATAGCCCCACTCTAATTCCATTCAAAACTATTTTTTCGAGAAACAAAAACTTGCCTTATATGACCTTAATATATAGTAAGAAGTGCCCAAATTTATTTTGTACTCTTTAGAGATTCCTGGTGTTAGGTTAACTTATGAAATATAATATTCAAAAAATTACCTGTAGAAAGGAAACTCCCATTTTGACCATTCTATTGTATTTTGAATAGAGCAAAGAGACATAACAATTTTCTGTATCGATAGAAATCTAGGTGTTGCTTGTGTAGTTCCTTTGTATTAATTTTTTGTCCAATTACATGATAAGAAGTCCTAACCAGATATGTGATCCTCTTGTGATTTAATGACAACCTGAGCCAATCGACCTTCTTTGCCCCTTCTTCCCTCTTTATAAATAACACCCATCATAAACCATAACTTTACCAACTTAACTACCTCTTGTTCATATAAAATCTCTTATAACCCATGTGAATGAGGAAGCATAGTCACTATATGCTTCTGAAGTATTTATCTTAGACTTCCCACCTTGACTCCACACTAGACACATTGAGCATTTCCTTTCAATGATAAGACATATCGAGGAGGTATTACATCAAACTATTATCTTGTAGCTTCAATACTCCCTTACAAACTATGGAGATCTAATTTTATTCATACTCTTCTATAATATTTTAGTTGAGAAAACATGAGAAGGAAATTATTCAAAGAGCATTTGGTCTACCTATACTGAGTGAAACCACTTGGAATTTTTAGGTCAATATTTTATAAAATGAATCTATGTGAAACCACATGGAAATTGGTGGGTAAAATTTGTAGAGTGAAACCAGTAGAATAACATACCTTTCATTGAAAAGACCAGTAGAAAAACTTGTACAACCTATAAATTTTTGGTCTCAGATCTCTTTAACCCCAAACTTAAAATAAGTTTGGGTACGACAAAGTTGAAGGGTCACAATTATACAGATTATTTCATTCTCTTATTGACTTGATGAACTATTGGTTGATTGGTCTAGCCCAAGTATCCTCCAACATTTCTCCCGATAAGTCTTCCATTTTACCTGGAAATTCAAATTTGTAAATCCTACGCAGTGATTTGTAGTCACATTTATCGATATTATCTGTTCACACACTGGAGAGACCCCACACTAGCCCATTGAACAATTTCTATGAAGTCAAAAAGAGCATACACTACAGTAACCACCTTCCACTCCCTAATAAAAACTTTTGATCTTTCATCCAACATTAAGCATGCATACTCCTTTTTCCCCTTCTATTCAGTCCCCTACACTCGTACCTTTCACTAATAAGACTTCTCATGGAGGTATTTTGACAACCTATTGGTATATAATTTTGAGAATCTCTTTTTGGTTATTGAAAACTCTATTTTTTCAACGAGTTTACACATATTTTTATGAGGGTTCATGGTACCCTTATACTTAGTGGAGTTTGAACCTTAGACCTCTCAAAGAGAAGCCAAAGCCCTTACCACAAATAATAAGTTTACACATGTTATTATGAGGGGTTATGATCCCCTCATACTGAGTTGGGTTTGAAATTTGGATATAACAACAATGAGTTTACACATATTTTTATGAAGGTTCATGGTCCCCTCATACTAAGTGGGGTTTGAACCTTGGACCTCTTAGAGAGAAGCCAAAGCTCTTACCACTTCAGTAAGCTTGCAACTTTGTTGAGAGATATTTTCATTCATACTCTTATAGCATATTTAGGAGAAGTTTACAAACACAGTAGTAGCTTTGAGATAAGTACCTCAAAAAGTGCTTATTGACTCTAGTAGAAATTACAACTAAATATCCTACCATCCAACTAGTGAGGAGAAAACATCCCTTTTCAATCATCGATTCTTTATCCCTTAATATATCTCTTGCTCTTCTATTATTGGTAAAATTTATTCAAATCAATTGATTGCACACAAGCTCTTGGCTACATCTAATTCCAACATGGATAGTGATTGCCCTCTTTTTAGGGCACCCAAAGGTAGCCTAAAGAGCTTTTTATGTGTCGATTTCCTAATCATGAGTATATGCTTTTTTGGTACTTACAACCTGTGCAAACCTCCTAGGCCAAGCAAAGAAGTATTGTTCCCAATATATCAGTTTAAGATTGAACCCCACATATATAAATGAACATATAAATATACACTAAGATTTAATATTTAACTCTGAGAGCTAGGGTTCAAAGTTTACAAAAATTTAATTACTTGAATCTAGGGTTGAGAGTGCGAGGTTTACATTTGTGTTTAACTAGGGTGTAATACCTCTAAAAAAAATATTGAGTATGAAAGAAAAATTGCTATTTGATTAAATATTAATAACATGTCAATCCATTTTTTAGGAATACAGAAAGGTTTGCAATCACAATGCAGATAAAAATGTTGCTTTCTATGACATAAAATAAAAGAAAAGTATACTAGGGTAAAAGGCATAAAAATATGAATACCTTCTTCCTTATTTTAGATGCACAACTGTTCTGAATCGCTTGGGAAAACTATGCATGTTCCATGTCCTTCAGAGGGTACAAAAATCATATCCTTGAGCAAAATGAAGATGTTTTGTTATGACTTACTCAGATGAACAGTTGCCTAGTTCATTCGGTTGATCCTGCTACTACGAGAGTAAATGCCTATGTCATTATGAATAGGGTATTAAAGAACCCCTATAAGCCAAGCCTTTGTCAGTGTAATGTGGGATCAGATTCATCCCAAACAAAAAAAACTTCTCCTATATCAGAAGAAGATGATAAATATGATTATCCCAAGTCAATACATGGCTCCCAATAGGGTGATGAGGATGAAGAAGAACTATGGTCACTTATTAATTAGACATTCTATAGAACCATATGATTTGGTAGCATCAACATGGTAGAATTAGTTAATCCAAAATCGATGGAAACCAAAGAAAATCATGGAGATTCTTTGAATGATCATCATATAGAAGAATTTCTCAAACAAATCTTCAACTTAAACTTAGATTAGCTACCAGAGTTGGAAAAAACATCCATGGGCCTACAAGAGCTTATAGAATTAAGAATAATAGATGTCCCTCACCATTTTGAGGATGAGTCACAACCCTTAATTGAAGATAATATAGAATTCAACATAGGAACATACCAAGACCCTCATATTATCAAACTTGTGAAAGTTTTGACCCAAGAAGAATGAATAGAATATACAAACTTATTGAAATAATTATCTGACATCTTTTCTTAGGGATACGATGACATGTTAGGACTTGACCCTTCATTGGTCATCCATAATTTGGTAGTACATCCCAATGCCAATCCTGTCAAACAAAAATTAAGAAATATACATCCAAGAGTTCCTCTTTTAGTAAAATATATATTTTAAAAACTCCTAGATGTTGGCTTCATAAATGCCATAGATTATTTGGATTGGATATCCAACATTGTTCCTGTCACTAAGGAGGAAGGGTCCATTTGAATCTATATTGACTTTAGCAATTTAAATAATGCTTACCCAAAGGACGATTTCCCTTTGCCAAACATAGACATGATAGTCAATTTCACTACATATCTAAAATGTTATCCTTAATGGACAGATTCTCAGGCTCTAACCAAATCAAGATAGCGCTAGAATATCAATATAAAATGACTTTTACTTCCACTTGGGAAACCTTCTAATATCAGGTCATGTCATTTGGCCTTAAAAATGTAGGAGCAACATATCAAAGGGCTATGACATATATATTTCATGATCTTATGTATAAAATTGTAGAAGACTATGTAGATGACATATTGGGTTAATCTCAAAAAATACAAAACCACGTTTGAGATCTTAGATGTGTCTTTGAAAGGTTACAAGATCATAGGGTTAGACTAAAACCCAATAAATGTATATTTGGAGTAACATCAGGGAAAATATTGGGATTCATCATATTTCGCTGAGGTATTGAATTTGATCCCTCCAAAATTGTGGCAATTACAAATATGCCACCACCCAAAAACCTAATTTAATTACGAAGCTTACAAGGCAAACTACAAGCCATTTGAAGATTTATATCGCAACTTGCAGATAAATGTCAATATTTCTCCAAGTTATTGAATAAGGGAATAAAATTTGAATGGTATGAAGGATGTCAAAAAGCCTTTGAAGATTTAAAACCTTATCTCCTAACACCACCTATTTTGGTACCACCAAATCTGAATCAGCCATTATTGTTATACATAGCATCAACCAAACATGCTCTTTGAGCTTTACTAGCCTAATACGATGAACACCATAGAGAAAGATCAATCTACTACATCAATATAAATTTAGTAAACTATGAAACTCTCTATACACCACTAGAAACTATTTGCCTAGCAGTCATCTTCTCCTCTCTCAAACTAAGAAACTACATGTTTAGTCAAAAGACTTGCATCTTAGCAAGGATAGATCTATTGTGCTACCTTATGTTGAAATATTACCTATCAGGTAGGGTTGCAAAATGGTTCATAACCCTTAGCAAATTCAATATAGAATTTGTGGATCAAAAATAACTAAAGAGGTAAGTCATAGTTGATAAACTAGTCGCATCCCCTTTAGAATCAAAACATCCCATACACATATCATTTTTAGATGAAAATATATTTTCGATAGAAGCCTAGAAACCAAAAATTAGGTCTTATATTTTGATGGAGCTATATGCACAAAAGGTGCTAGGGCAGGAGTTGTCCTGGTTACTTCACAACATCAACTCATCCCACTATCCTTTAAACTTCGCTTCTCATGTACTAATAATACAGTAAAATACAAATTACTTATCCTAGGTCTTAGATTCGTAACAAAGCTAAACATTGAAAACTTAGCAGTATATGGTGATTCACAATTGGTCATAAACCAAGTGAATGATACTTATCAAACCAAATATGAGAAGTTGAAGCCATACAAAGACATTGTAGACATGTTGAAAACTTGCTTCAACCAAATCACCATAGAAGCCATACCATGGTCTAGCAATCATCATGTTGACACTATGGCTAATTAAACATCACTCATATCCTTAGAGTTGGAATATGAAGAATCTTCCATTATCATAAGGTCAATCAACAAATCCTCCACATTCAAATCATGCCACCTCTCAATATATGCCACATTGAAACATCGATACCTCAAGAACCTTGGTACCGAGACATATTCAAATTTATTAAGGAAGGAATATTCCTTGAAGGTTTTAACTATCAAATATGAAGATAATTTAGGCTAAAATATTACAAGTATGTCATCATTGGAGATATTTTATATTGACGCTCCTTCGAAGGCATACTCTTTAGATGTGTAAATACCAACGAAGCCCAAGCCCTCATAAAGGAATCCCATGATGGGGCATGTGGTGGATATATTAGTGGACTATCCATAGCCAAGAATATCTTGAGAATGGGCTATTATTGGCCCTCTATAAAAAAGGATACTCACAACTATGTAAAGAAATGTGACAAGTATCAATGAAATGACAACCTCGTTTGCACCCCTTCTCAAGAACTTCAACCAATCACATATTCTTGGCATTTTTATTCTTGGGGATTGGATATCATAGGTAAGATTAACCCTCTAATATCATATGGATATAAGTTCATCACCACTACTATAGAATATTTTACTAAATTATTTGAGGCAATGTCCCTATCCATCACAACAAGCATTCAAGTATAGAAGTTCATCTTAATTAAATCATCAACATTTTAAATTAAATTGCCAGTAGATATGGTATACCTTATACCCTAATCACTGATAATGATACCCCTTTTAAAAACAAAGAAGTTGCCAAAATATGCACTAAATACAAAATTCAATAAAAATGATCTACATCGTACTACCCACAAGGAAATGGATAAGTTGAGTCCAACAAAATTCTAATTAAAATCCTTAAGAAGCTAGTAAAAAAAAATGACCAATATTGGCACCTACAACTTTACCCTACCTTATGGGCATATCGCACAAGTGTGTGTACTCCCACTGGTACAATGCCATACACTTTAGTTTATGATACCAAAGTAGTCTTCCCCTTTGAACTTGAGATACCCTCTCTAACAGTCTTGTTACAAGATTCATTAGTAGGGGATGAATATTGCTCAAGTCGCTTACAATAGCTAGAAATCTTAGAATAAAAATGTATCAATGCCCTAGAACACCTCAGAACATAACATAATAGGCTTTGACATGCCTACAATAAGGTATGTTCAAGATATTTTGAGATTGGGGATTTAGTCCTCAAAGAAAACCAAAAAAATACTAATGCTAACATGGACCTAAAAGGAAAATTTGAACTTAATTGGTTAGGAACTTTCATCATCACAACCAAATTCAAATTTTAGAGCTTACTGCCTAGCCACATTGGATGGCAAAGAACATAAAGAACCAATCAACATCATTCATCTTAAATGATACTATGCATAAAACATCGAGTTGTTTGCTTGATCATTTGATTGGATGCACAACACATATCATCATATCATCATACACATTTCTTTTTTTTCTTTTATTTTTTATATGTGGAAAACATCCCAAAAGGGATGCCACTTTCGGGTAAGACCTAAGGAGGCAGGGGTATCCATTCTGCCAAAAACGTACAGGACTCGAACCTAGCCTACCACCTTTGGCACACTCAAGGAGCAAACAAACACACAAACCCAATTAAAAATAAGCAGATAACAACAAAAATAATAAAATAAAATAAAAAACATGCTCCTTGAGTGTGTCAAAAACAAAAGCACAACCAAACACACATAATAAGATAAAAGAAACCACAACACAAACCACATAGAAAAACACAAGAAACACATAACAAAACATAAACAAGACAAAAACAACATAACACTACAAAGACATAACCCAAAAAAAAACAAGAAAAATAAACACAACCAAAACCTAAAAAATAAAAAAAAAAAACAAAAAAAAAAATAAAAAAAAACCAACAACAGACAATAAAAAAAAAAAACAAAAAATATAGAAAAAACTCACCCATAAAAAAACTAAATAACACAAACAAAGAGAAACCCAAGAACAAGAACGAAAAAAAAACACAAGAACAATAATAAAAAACATTAAAAAAAAAACAAAACAACAAAAACACAAGAACAACAAAAAACAACACAAAGAACACAAAAACAAAACAAAATAAAAAAACCCACCCCCCTTAAAAAACTAAACAAAAAAAACAAAAAGGAAAAAAGAAATAAAAAATGAACAAAACAAAGACCTATCTAGACCGGAAGACTATTAAGGCAAGAATCAACAGAGGAAACAAAATAAAGAATAGAATGAGCTAGGGAACTAAAAAAAAACTGAATGAACCAAAGAGAAGCAAAAACAAAAAAAAAAAAACAAGAAGAAACTAGGTACCTTCGAACTCGGAGCCATCCAAAGAAATGATAGAAAGAAGAGCTTCCCTAATTTGAGAAGCCCACCATATAGGAGGGTGGCCATAACAAGTAAGATCACCTTTGTGCAAAGCCCAATTAGCTAAAGCATCAGCACTCTTGTTTTGATCTCTGACCACATGATTGTAATCAACTTTTAAAAATCCCATCTGGATTAACTGAATCTTCTCAATAATTCTTTTTATTCTCCAATCCACATTATGATTCTTAGAAGGATTATTCAAGAGATTAATCATAAGTTGAGAGTCAGACTCAACTATCACCTTTTCCCATCAAACCTTAGTAGCCTCCTGAAGACCTCTGAGGATACCACACCCCTCAACAAGGTTATTGGAAAGAATACCCAAATTCTCAGAAAAAGTAAAAACCAGGGAGCCATCTGAAAGTCTACCAATTCCTCCAACACTGGCTTTTCCAGGGTTCTCTCTGGAGGCTCCATCAGTATTGACTTTTCCAAAATCCTTAGGAGGAGGTTGCCAATTTCTATTCGTATCCAATTTACTAATACTCACATTCCCTTTAAGATGGTTGCCCTTAGAAGGTTTAATATTCAATATTTGCATCACTTGATCCCATATTTGGTGGGAGTTTTGGGGGTGATTAAGGATATGATGGACTGATTCAACTAAGTTGGTTATGGTCTTTTGCCAAATATAGTGAATATCCTTACTATCTTGATTAAAAATTTGGTTGTTCCTTTCATTCCAAATATTCCAAAGAAGAATGGTAGAACCCATCCAAACTAACTGCCTAATAAAATGATCAATACCATCTTGATTAGGCCAATCCCTCCAAAGCTATTCAAAAGTAAAAAAATTGGACCACTGTAAGCCAAGTAAAGTGGCCATTCTCCTCCACAGCTCAGAGGCTAAAGTACACTCAATAAAAATATGGTTGATATTTTCTACATTCTCTTCACACATTTCACTACATTCTCTTCACACATTTCACATCATCATACACATTTCAGCCCTTGTACGATTGCCTAGTTTACTTGATCATACCATAGAGTCAAGAGGGTTTACTATGATGTGATAAGCCAATCCTTATTATAAATACATCTACATTGCATCTACCTAGGCTAACCATATATTGAGTAAACTCTCTCAATCCAAAAAATCTTGTCCACTAAAATATTCTTCTACGTATTTCTCCATTACTATCATACTTCTTCTCTTTTTCTCCTTCTATTGGGTTAAGTGATGTATGATGTGATCTTTCGTGGCCCTGATGACATGACCTTTTCCCTTTCTTCTATCCCAACCTTGGGGTATCCAACAATCAATTACACTTTCTTCTCTCTCGTCCATCATATTTCTTTTCTCTCTTTAGAATAAGTAATATGCATGACCTACTTTCTTCTATTCTCATACATAGTCACATTATTAGTATCAACTAATATTTCACAATAATATTATATCATTCAACAAAAGAGTCTCTTTTTGATCAACTCTCAATATTATTCAATAGACTCCTCAAGGACACATTTTATCTTCCATAATACATCAAAATTTTTTGTAAACTTGCGAAATGACATATTGTATAAGAGAATTTAAAGAGTAATCTATTGAATGTATCATGACATCTAGTCATCACATTATTCAAATGCAACTCATTTGATATTGCTTCTAGGGATGATAAATCACATTCAACCAATCTCTCATTAATTCACAATCACTTGTGAATTTCAATAGTTACTAGTTGAATGGGGTTTTCTTCCTTGATTAGCCTATCATTTGAGTTTACAAAATCATGCCTAATATATCACCACTAGCTTACTTATTCCGCAAGTCACATGGGTTGAGAGGCCCTTAATCATCCATTCTCTTGTGGATTAACAATTACTTGTAAGCTTTATATAAGAATAAATGATTAAGGGTAGTCTTTCCCGTTTGACATACTATTTTAGTATGCAATCAAAATATAAATCAAATTTCCATGTCATATGATAATAAATCACAAGGATTGTAATATTTTATTGATTCAATATCTCATAGGTTTGTATATTGCAAATATCATTAGGCAATGGATCAATGCTATCTTTAATTTCTCCTTGATTTATTGTATCAACACACTATCACGATTCATGAATCCCACTGATTGCCTTCAATAGTCCATAAGGTTGTCAATGATTCTATCGATTCAATATATTATAGATCTACAATTATTTGTATATCTTACCAGTCACTGGATCGATATTATCCTCATAGCCTCTTGGTTCATGTCATCAACACCCTATTGAACAAAAATCAGAATCTCTCATGAGCTATTATTCAAATAGGTCTATCAAACTTTGAGACTCCATGGATCCAATGCCTTGTGAACATACAATTACTTGCATGCTTCACCAGATACTGGATCTATGTTGTCCTCATAGCCACCTAATCTTCTACAATAATAGAACATCTGCAAATCATGTTTCTCTTCATCAACTATTTGCCTAATAAACCATTGGATCAAAAAAAAATTATTTCCAACTAAATATATTATGTAAATACGCAATAAACATCTAATATCAAAATTAATCATCCATCAAGAATACTAGATATTCTCTATCTATTTGTACAAAATACTAGTCAATAGATAGAGAACTTACTCCATATTGATGCATGACAACGAACTATCATTTCTTCTTTTCTTCAAAATTAAAATATCCACACTAACTAATGGGTCATTTGAGAACATTAGGATTTTGTAATCAACACTTAACATACCCATAATCATTTATGACTACGTCAAGTAGTCAATTTCTAAATCCCTATGCCTCCTAACAACCACTAAGCTAGCATGGATGTTATTTATTATTTTATATGAATGAGATCCTTGAGACTCAAGGCAATGTTATCACATGGACATCCTAGACAAGGGTATTTATTTTTCCCATACTCTACGTATATACATTTCTTTGTGCACACATCAGGCAAAGGAGAATGACTTTTTCTTAGTTCTTCTCTTGGATTGTCCATATGGGAGTATTACCCTTAGTCTGAATGATTTTGTTTAGAATACAAAATATTTGAATATTTCAACACATCATAGGTGGCAATGAGTATTAAGTCTAGTTTCTTACATACATGTAAATATTTGCATATGCATTAGGTAATAGAATTATATACTCTTGTTACCCTCTCTCATGTGTTAAGAAATTCAAAAACATCAAGTCATCAAAATAGTTTACTTTTAAATGACAAAAGCAAAAGAACATCACAAAATAATTCTGCAAGCCTTTATGCAAACACTCACAAGCATCAACATGCTACAAACCATTCAAAAAACATCATATTGATATCTTGCAAAAATATTGCAAGTATCAAAAGCACTCACATAACATTACGAAATATTTGACAAATAGAAAAATTGCATTACAAAATAAATTGCAAAAGCATTTCATCACTTTGCAAAACGTTTGCAAAGACTATGAAATAATTTACAAAAGCATTTCATCACTTTGAAAGATATTCACAAAGATCACAAAAATTATTACATAAGCAATTCATCACTTTGCAAAATATTTACAACCATTACAAAATATTGCAAAAAAATTACAATAAGCATCAAAATATTGCAAAAAAATGCAATTACCATCAAAAATATTATCAAATATTATTTTACAACTTTACAAAAGGCTCATAGACAATGACTATCTTATCTATGTTGTCAAGTGCTTGCAAAGAGAGGCACTTAAATATTGATAAGAAGTAAAACAATTTTATCTATGCAGTCAAGTGTGGAACTTGAACATTGGTGAAAATCCTAAATCTTATCCACGATGTCAAGTGCTTGCAAAGAGCAACACTTGAACATTGATAAGAGTTAAAAAAATTTCACCTATGCAGTCAAGTGTTTCATAAAGAATGGCACTTGAAATTTGTGAAAATCCTAAATATTATCTACGCTATCTAGTGCTTACAAAGAGCAACACTTGAAAATTGATAAGAAGCAAAATAATTTCACCTATGTAGTCAAGTGTTTCATAAAGAATGACACTTGAACATTGGTGAAAATCCTAAATCTTATCTACACTGTCAAGTTATTGCAAAGAGCAACACTTGAAAATTGATAAGAAACAAAAATAATTTACCTACGTAGTTAAGTGTGGCACTTGAACATTGGTGAAAATCCTAAATCTTATCTATGCTATCAAGTTCTTGGAAAGAGCAACACTTGAATAATGATAATAAGAAAAATAATCACCTATGCGGTCAAGTGTGGCACTTGAACATTGGTAAAAATCCTAAATATTATTTATGCTATCAAGTTATTGCAAAGAGCAACACTTGAACATTAACAAGAAGCAAAACAATTTCACCTACGTAGTCAAGTGTTTCATAAAGTGTGGCACTTGAACATTGGTGAAAATCCTAAATCTTATCTACGTTGTTAAGTGCTTGTAAAGAGCAAAACTTGAACATTGATAAGAAACTAAAAAATTTGACCTACGTAGTCAAGTGTTCCATAAATAATGGCACTTGAACATTGATGAAAATCCTATATCTTATATATACAGTCAAGTGTTTGCAGAGAGCAACACTTGAGCAGTGATAAGAATCAAAACTATATTACCTATGCAATCAAGTGTTTGTAGAGAGCAAAACTTGGAAACTGGTAAGAATCAATACAGGTAGCTCATCTATGTAGTTAAGTGTCTATAGAGAGCAACATTTAAACATTGATGAGAAGAAAATATTATACATCATGTAAATATTGCAGGTACCTCATCTACATAGTTAAGTGTCTATAGAGGGCAACACTTAAACACTGATGAGAATAAAAACATTATACATCATGTAAATATTGCAGGTACCTCATCTACATAGTTAAGTGTCTGCAAAGAGCAACACTTAAACATAGATGAGAAGAAAAATATTATACATCATGTAAATACTATAGGTACCTCATCTACACAGTTAATTGTCTATAAAGAGTAACACTTAAACACTGATGAGAAGAAAATATTATATATCATGTAAGTACTACAGGTACCTCATCTAAACAATTAAGTATAAGTGTCATATACAAGAGGTATCACTCACATATGGAGACCTCTATTATGATCCCAAAGGTGGTGGCACCCATCGCTCCACATTGGATCTCTGCTTGATATAACTGGTGGTAGTACATGGTCCTACCCTACTTTCTCTCAATATGAACCATTGCACACTATAGTCACCCTATGAGATCAACTCTCATGATCTCCATAACCACTCTAGAACTCTATAGTGCTACTCTAGAACTCTCCAGTGCTGCTCTAGAACTCTCCAATGTTGCTATCGAACTCTTCAACTATTGCTCAAGTGGCCCTATAATCATGGTCACCGCTGCACTATCCAAGACTTGCCCAACTTGCACCTAAGCCTCATCCGTATTATATTGCATCCACTCCAATTTAGATCTTAGACAAGCTATGATAACCTAGTCTATGGCCTACTCCTCCATGAACCGATCCAAAGTTGATTGTATCCTAGTGATGGTATCTTGACTAGTAGTCCTCATTTGGATAATCTCATCTTGAACCCTGGTAACATCCTTTACCTGTATAACCTTAGAGGCTACTAGCTGAGTCTTCACATCCTCTAAGGTATTATGGAGAGCCCTCAAATATACCATTGAAGCCTCCTCCATAGTCCTACTAGGAGCTACTCCTCCACAAAAATCTAGTCCTACACCCCTCAAGTCAAGTCCTGATCCACCCAAGTCTGGCCTTACTCTGCCTAAGCTCAATACCACTCCACAAAATGGAGCACATAGAATTGGAATCGTGATCAAAGGAGCCACATATAAGGGGGCATTGAATGATCCTCTAGACATGCATTTGACTATCATACTTTTACATATATCCTATTCATAGTGACACCTTATTACTCTCAAAGAACTAAGCATATCCTTAAAAGCCTATATCTAGTCCCTTAGTGGTGGGTCTGGTGGGTCTGGTGTTAGTCGATAAGGCCTAAACTACGTATACCAATCATCGTACCCTACCAATACCCCAAAATCATCTAATACATGAGTTAATACTACTGGGTCATCCTCATTAAACTACAAAAAGGTTACAAGTTTCATGGGATCCCACCATGTCTCATAATGCATGCATCATATCCATACCTCGCCTACTATTGGTACTGAGTCACATGGTCAAATTGGTATAACTCATAGGCCTTATTCCCATCATCTAGCTAGTGAATCTGCATCACCCTGGACAACTCCTTATGGTCATTCGACCACATGTACCTATCCTGTTATAATTACAATGACACTGAGAGGGGGGGTGAATCAGTGTGTTCTTTAAAAACTTCTAAAACAATTAGATTTAAAACCAGTAGCAGTTTAAAACAGATAAGAGAAGTACTAAAAGCATCACACATAACACAACATTTTAACGAGGTTCACCAATGTGGCTACTCCTCAAAATGACTGCTTGGACTACCATCCAAATCCAGTCAAATGCAAAGCTACAACTTTACATAATCATTCACCAGCACCAACTGGTAGGAGCACCAACCCCTTAGCTTTATCTGCTTCAACAGAATGGAGCACCAACTCCGATTTTTCCAGCACCAACTGGAAAGAGGCACCAACCCCTTATTCCAAGCTGCAACTTGGAGATCAAAAAGATAATAAAAGAGATATAACAAAACTTTATTCCTTACAGTCTGATATTTTCTACATTCTGCTTCTACGTGAAACTCTTCGCTCTGTCCGATCACTCTTTCGAACTTAAGACTCCATTTCTCTACTTTGCGCTATGCACTCATGATTTTCAGATCCGAATGAGGACTTCGCATTCGACTCGATCAAACTTCATGCATTCACGCTTCATGCACTCACTCACTATCTCATCGCTGCGATCTCTTTCCTTCAACTCCAATGAATTATCACTTTGCTCACTCTCGAGTTCGAAGCGACCTTCTCTCTGCTGCACCCGAACTTCTTTCGCATATATCGCAACACCCTTCACTTAACTTTGCAACAGTCCCCCTTTTTATAGAAGAGAATACCACATCAAACATATTCGGCTCTTACACAAACACGTCGGTTGCAAACCCTAATGAAGACAACATGAAACCCTAGAATTTTCTTGGCTGCTTAATCTTTGTGACTATCGGCTACAAACCCTAACAACGTCCACCGTAAACCCTAGCAAGTGTCGGCTTTAAAACCCTAGAGATGTTCGTGGTAAAACCCTAACACTTGTCGGCTTTGAAACCTTAATAAATTCTGTTGTAAATGCCTTGATGAAGTCGGCTTTGAAACCCTAATCGATCCATTGCAAAACCCTAGCAAAGTCGGCTTTGAACTCCTAGGCATTGTCGGCCTCGATCCATCTTGTCGGCTTCAAGCGCTGCTACTACCTCTGTCACCTTTCTCGACGTTGTTGCCACGTAACACTAACTTGTCACGATATCGTGACCTTTTTCTGGCCGTACGCCTCCATGCGCTTGCTGTCGTGACATCGCGACCGTTTTGGTCTTTGCAAGCTTTCCTCGCAACTTGTCACGATATCGTGACCGTTTTGCCCTTTGCTGACGTCATCATACTTCTTGTCGCGATATCGTGACGTTTTCGGTTTCCAACAGCTTTCCTCGCATCCTGTCATGAAATCATGACCGATTTGGCCTTTGCTGACGTCATCATCCTTCATGTCGTGAAATCGTGACGTTTTCGATTTTCGTACACTTCAAGCTTCACGCAGTAGCGAAAACTCAACAACTTTGCCTTGTGCTTCCAACTTGCTTTTTCTTGAGAAATTTGACTTGTGCCTTACACTTTTTGACTTGAAGTTTGATTGCTGTATCTTTGATGTCTGCACTTTTAGGCCTGTAGCGAAATCGCTACACCTTCGAGTTGAGTGTATTTACCTTGTAGCGAAATCGCTACATCTTTGTCTTGCGCACCTTTTACCTGTAGCGAAATCGCTACACCTTTAATTTGTGCAACTTCTTCACATAGCGAAATCGCTACACCTTTAATTTGTGCAACTTCTTCACGTAGCGAAATCGCTACACCTTTGATTTGAGCCTTTGCAACTAGTAGCGAAATCGCTACAACTTTTTCCCTTAACACTTTCTCTCTGCTTTTGCCAGCGAAATTTCAACATGTAGCGAAATCGCTACAGTTTCTCAAGTTAGCCTCTTGGCCTCCGATTTGTCGTGAAATCGTGACATTTTGCCTTGCACTTTCTCTCTCCTCACTTTCGTCGCGAAATCGCGACAGAAAACATGTCGCGATATCGCGACAGTTTTCTAACTTGTCTTTTTCTTCGAATTTTTCTATCTTCTGCATCTGAATGACTTCTGATCTGTCTACCCACTGCATCCTTGGATCTAACTACCTGTGTTGACAACAATGACAACCTTCTTGCAGCACCTTGCTCAACAATCTCCCCCTTTGGAATTGTTGGCAACACCTTCACCTTCCTGTAACTCTTCTCCCCCTTTGTCAATAATACCAAAGGGCTGCTGTAGACTCTCCCAGAGTCCATCCTCACACTTCTCAGGCACAATTTGACTCCCCCTGAGTCCATCCTCAAACACTCAAGTGCTCCCCCTGAGAAGGTGATCCCTATAGCTAGTCACTTCTTAGGAAGTGTGACTACTCCTAATTTGCTCCGAAGATACTCAAATACTTCCTTGGGCAAAGGTTTTGTAAAAATGTCTGCCACCTGTTCTGTAGTTGGGACATAGTCCAATCTAACTTCTCCTTCTCCAAATTTTTCTTTCAAGAAATGATACTTTATAGCAATGTGCTTAGTCCGTGAGTGCATTACTGGATTCTTAGAAATGTTGATTGCACTGGTGTTGTCACACTTTACTGATATTGGTTCACTAAAATTAATACCTAGATCTTTCAAGGTTTGTTTCATCCACAAAACTTGTGTGCAACATGTTGCTGCTGCAATATATTCTGCCTCAGCTGTAGATAAGGACACTGACTCTTGCTTCTTACTGTGCCATGCAACCAATCTATCCCCCAAATAGAATGCTCCTCCATTGGTACTCTTTCTGTCATCAACGCATCCAGCCCAATCTGCATCTGAATAAGATATAAGAGTGAAATATTTGCCTCTTGGATACCACAACCCATACTCCATGGTGCCTTTGAGATACCGAAAAATCCTTTTAACTGCTGTTACATGATTCTCTTTAGGACTGGCCTAAAATCTGGCTACCATACAGACTGCCTGTAGAATATCAGGTCTGGTTGCAGTTAAATATAGTAAGCTTCCTATCATTGATCTATACATGGTTTGATCCACAGGTGGAGATTTGTCTTCTTTACTTAACTTGCGACTGTTGTCATGGGAGTCTTGGTCGGCTTGCTTGTCCTCCATAGTGAACCTCTTTAACATCTCTTTCACATATTTGATTTGGGAAATGAATATACCTTTGTCATTCTGATTAACCTGTAGCCCCAGAAAGTAAGATAGTTCACCAATCATTGACATTTCAAATTCATTCTGCATCTTGGTTGCTAAGTCTTTACAAGATTCATCTTTGTTGCTGCCAAATATGATATCATCCACATAGACAACAAGAACAATGAGATGCCCACCTTCTGTTTTCACATACAGATTACTGTCCACTAGACCTTTCTTAAATCCCTGTTGAGAGAGATAATTATCTAGCCTAGCATACCATGCCCGTGGTGCTTGTTTTAATCCATACAGTGCTTTCTTTAATCTACAGACCAGGTTGGGATCTTCACTGATTTGAAAGCCATCTGGTTGTTCAATATAAACCTCTTCTTCAAGTTTCCCATTCAAAAATGCAGATTTAACATCCATCTGATAAACTCTGAAGTTCTTGTAAACTGCTAGTGCCAGAAACATCCTAATAGCTTCCAATCTAGCCACTGGTGCGAAAGTCTCTTCAAAGTCAATGCCTTCGACCTGTGCATAGCCTTTGCAAACCAGTCTTGCTTTATTTCTAATGACCTGACCGTCTTCATTTAATTTATTACGAAATATCCATTTGGTGCCGATTACATTCTTGTTTGTAGGTCTAGGTACTAACTCCCAAGTTCTGTTCTTTTCAATCTGATCTAACTCTTCATTTATTGCCTTCATCCAGCTGTCATCTTTGCTTGCTTCATCTATGTTTTTGGGCTCAATGCTGGATAAGAGAGAGTAATTACTTATTACTTTCTTTCTTGTCTGAATGCCAGCTGTGGGATCTCCAATTATTTGGTCTTTAGGATGATTTTTCTGCCAGTTGCCCGTTTTGAACTTTCTATTTTCTTGTACCTCTGAGTCATCTGATAAGTTACCTGCATCAGCCGTAGACATATTTTCTGTGCCATGTACTTCATCCTCTTCAATGACTTCTTCGTAGATAGGGTAGTTTTCTTGAAGATTGACTATTTGTTTCCTTCCTTCATCGAATTTAACGTCTGCACTATCCACAATTTTCTTGAGTCTCTTGTTATAGCATTTGTACGCTTTGCTGTGTGGAGAATAACCAACAAACACACCTTCATCTGCTCTATCTTCAAACTTTCCAAGGTTGTCATCTATTTTTCTGATGTAGCACTTACAACCAAATACTTTGAGATGTTTTGCTATTGCTTTTCTACCAAACCACAGCTCATATGGTGTTTTGCATTCATGAGTTCTTAACATATACCTGTTTTGAATGTATACTGCTGTGTGAACTGCTTCTTTCCAGAATCTATCTGCTATTTTGCTTTCTGCCAGCATGGTGCGTGCCATTTCCTGAATTGTTCTGTTCTTCCTCTCTACTACACCATTCTGCTGAGGAGTTCTGGCTGCTGAATATTGTCTCCTGATACCATATTTTTCACAGTATTCTAAAAATTCATTCGAAATGAATTCTCCTCCTCTGTCTGATCGCAAGCATTTAATCCTTTTCCCTGTTTCATTCTCGACTAGCTGTTTGAAGGTTTTGAACATTTCAAAAGCTTCTGTTTTATCTTTTAGAAAGAATATCCAGGTCATCCTGGAAAAATCATCAATACACAGCATGAAGTATTTGTCACCGTTTATGCTTTGAGTCCTCATGGGTCCGCATAAGTCTGTATGAATGAGTTCCAAAGGTCTGCTAGTATGATATTATTTTGTTTTAAATGAAACTCTGGTCTGTTTTCCCTTCTGGCATGAAGCACACACACTGTTTGTAGGTTTCTTAATGGTTGGAATATCTCTTACTGCTTGTTTAGAACTGATTCTTACCAGATTGTCAAAACTTATGTGTCCAAGCCTCTTATGCCACAACCAGTTTTCTTCTTCTTGTCCCATGAAGCACATACCTTCTAAAAATTCTGAGAGTGTGTACAGATTGCCAGACGTCCTTGAGCCGGTTGCTATTAATTTCCCGCTCTTTATTTTTCTGACTTCACAACCCTGCTTCTTGAACACCACTTCATGTCCTTTGTCACAGATCTGACTTACACTTAACAGGTTATGTTTCAGACCATCCACATATAGAACTTCTTCTGACTTGATTTTCCCTTCGCTGATTTTGACCGATCCTTTACCTATTATTTTGGCTCCATCATTATTGCCGAACTTCACAGAACCACCCTCATATTTCTGTAGATTTTCAAATTTTTGTTTATCACCTGTCATATGACTTGAGCAGACACTATCAAGAATCCACGGTACATATTTATTCTGAGCTCTAAAAGCAGTCTGCACTATTAAGGATTCCTGTTCTTTCCTGAGCTGTTCCTTTTGTTTCCATTCTGTCTTAACTATGTTGTTGGGTTCAAGCTGGGATTTCCCTTTTTCAGAATTTTGCACATATCCTTCAGATGAACTACTATTGTGTTGTGCCTTATATGGTTGAGTTCTTCTTTTCTGAGATTGAAATGGAACAGACATACTACGACAGTTTCTGGCAATATGCCCGAAGTTGTGACACTTAAAGCATTCTACCGCATAACTCATTAGAGGAGCAAAAGCATTTCTACTAGTGAAGCTTCTTGGACCTATATTATATTTGCAGTCAACAATTTTATGCCCATAATTATTACATTTAAAACAGAAACCATAGAAATAGTGATTAAACCTGAAAGATGGTCTTGGCCAATTTGTTGCTGGAGCTTTAGATCTTCCTTTCTTTTGATGTATGATCTTGGTAAAGCCATCATTGTCAGCTGCTATTTTAGGACTGGCATTGCAGCTTTCTTTTGCCTGATTTGTTTTTCTTTCCACAGCCTGTTTCTTGTCTTTACAATTTTTACTTTCATCATTGCTTGCTTTTGGTCCAGTTGATGATTCTCCTTCAGGAAAGCCGAGACCAAATTTGATACCTGTGGATCTTTGATTACTTAGAATTTTGTCCAGCTTCATTGAACTTTCTTCACGTTTTAAATGACAGTTGATTTTTCGATCCAGCTCTTGTATCTGTACTCGGAGACTCACATTTTCCTCTTCCAATTTGCAGCAGTAGTCAGTCTTCATGGATACTTGTATTTCAAGATCTTCGGACATTTTCTTGTATTCTTCTGTCTGAATTTTTAGACTGGCAATAACGTCATTCGCATCCTTAAGTTTCCTTGACATTTTTTCATTCTTCTTTTTCTCAGATTTCCATTCCATAAGAGCAGACACCAGCTCACCCTCTAAATCAACTTCAGCCTCAACTTCTTCAATAGATACTTCAGAGTTCATTCCCTCTATGTTTTCTGTGTTTTCTGCCTCTTCTGACTTGTCTATTTCAAATGCCATGAATAGAGCCTCACCTGTTCCTTCCTCAGAGTCTTCACTAGAACTGTCCTCTGAAGATTCTGCATTTCGGGAAATAAAGCTTTTCTTTTTGAAGTTGCCTTTTCTAAAGTTTGTTTTCTTCCTCCATTCACTTCTTTCCTGATGCTGAGTTTCTTCACCTTTGTTCTTGTTATTGAGGGGACATTTGGTAGCAAAGTGTCCAATGCCTCCACAGGTCGAAACATTTAAGAGGTAGCTTCCCTTTGTATTTTCCTTTTCCTTTCTTCGACTTTCTTACGAAATTTGCTTCCATTTCATCCGAATCATTCTCTTCTTTAGATTCGTGTTTTGTGCTCTTGCCTTTTAGAGCTTTGAAGGCTGCTTCTCTATCAGTGGGATTAGATCTTCCTATTCTCATTTCAAAAGCAGTCAAAGAGCCATGCATCTCATCCATACTAAAATGATTTAAATCTTTGGCTTCTTCTATGGTAGAGACTTTTGAATCAAATCTAGGAGGAAGTGATCTCAATACCTTTTTCACAATAGCAGCATCGGTTAATTCTTCGCCAAGACCTCTGATTGAATTTGTGATCCCATTGACTCTTTGCATGAAGGTCTCTATGTTCTCATCATTCTCCATCTTTAAAGATTCGTATTGAGCTCGGTGTGCTTGAAGTTTGGCCTCCTTGATCCGATCATCTCCTTCATGAATTTTCTCTAGTTTATCCCAGATATCTTTTGCAGATTCACAACTTATGACTTTGACTAGCTCACTGTCAATTAGTCCACACATAATAGCATTTCTTGCTTTTGAATCATATTCAAATGCCTTCTTACCTGCAGTGTCTGTTGGAGCGGTGGCAGGAGCTTTGTAACCATTAACTACCGCACCCCAGATGTCAAAGCCCAAAGCACTGAGATATGTCTGCATTCTAATTTTCTAGAATGCATAGTTTGTTCCATCAAACATTGGCACTTTGTTCGAAGAGAATCCTTCACCACTTGCCATTGCGTAACTTCCAAGATCACCTTAGCTGTTTGAGCCTGTTCAGGAACTTGGCTCTGATACCAATTGTTATAATTACAATGACACTAAGAGGGGGGGTGAATCAGTGTGTTCTTTAAAAACTTCTAAAACAATTAGATTTAAAACCAGCAGTAGTTTAAAACAGATAAGAGAAGTACTAAAAGCATCACACATAACACAACATTTTAACGAGGTTCACCAATGTGGCTACTCCTCAAAATGATTGCTTGGACTACCATCCAAATCCAGTCAAATGCAAAGCTACAACTTTACATAAACATTCACCAGCACCAACTGGTAGGAGCACCAACCCCTTAGCTTTATTTGCTTCAACATAATGGAGCACCAAATCCAATTTTTCTAGCACCAACTGGAAAGAGGCACCAACCCCTTATTCCAAGCTGCAACTTGGAGATCAAAAAGATAATAAAAGAGATATAACAAAACTTTATTCCTTACGATCTGCTATTTTTCTGCATTTTGCTTCTGTGTGAAACTCTTCGCTCTGTCCGATCACTCTTTCGAACTTAAGACTCCATTTCTCTACTTTGCGCTATGCACTCACGATTTTTAGATCCGAATGAGGACTTCGCATTCGACTCGATCAAACTTCATGCATTCACGCTTCATGCACTCACTCACTATCTCATCGCTGCGATCTCTTTCCTTCAACTCCAATGAATTATCACTTTGCTCACTCTCGAGTTCGAAGCGACCTTCTCTCTGCTGCACCCGAACTTCTTTCGCATATCTCGCAACACCCTTGCACTTAACTTCGCAACAGTCCCCCTTTTTATAGAAGAGAATACCACATCAAACATATTCGGCTCTTACACAAACACGTCGGCTGCAAACCCTAATGAAGACAACATGAAACCCTAGAATTTTCTTGGCTGCTTAATCTTTGTGACTGTCGGCTGCAAACCCTAACAACGTCCACCGTAAACCCTAGCAAGTGTCGGCTTTAAAACCCTAGAGATGTTCGTGGTAAAACCCTAACACTTGTCGGCTTTGAAACCTTAATAAATTCTGTTGTAAATGCCTTGATGAAGTCGGCTTTGAAACCCTAATCGATCCATTGCAAAACCCTAGCAAAGTTGGCTTTGAACTCCTAGGCATTGTCGACCTCGATCCATCTTGTCGGCTTCAAGCGTTGCTACTACCTCTGTCACCTTTCTCGACGCTGTTGCCACGTAATACTAACTTGTCGCGATATCGCGACCTTTTTTTGGCCATACGCCTCCATGCGCTTGCTATCGTGAAATCGCGACCGTTTTGGTCTTTGCAAGCTTTCCTCGCAACTTGTCGCGATATCGCGACCGTTTTGCCCTTTGCTGACGTCATCATACTTCTTGTCGTGATATCACGATGTTTTCGGTTTCCAACAACTTTCCTCGCATCCTGTCACGAAATCACGACCGATTTGGCCTTTTCTGACGTCATCATCCTTCATGTCACCGAAATCGTGACGTTTCGGTTTCGTACACTTCAAGCTTCACGCAGTAGCGAAAACTCAACAACTTTGCCTTGTGCTTCCAACTTGCTTTTTCTTGAGAAATTTGACTTGTGCCTTACACTTTTTGACTTGAAGTTTGATTGTTGTATCTTTGATGTCTGCACTTTTAGGCCTGTAGCGAAATCGCTACACCTTCGAGTTGAGTGTATTTACCTTGTAGCGAAATCGCTACATCTTTGTCTTGCGCACCTTTTACCTGTAGCGAAATCGCTACACCTTTAATTTGTGCAACTTCTTCACGTAGCGAAATCGCTACACCTTTAATTTGTGCAACTTCTTCACGTAGCGAAATCGCTACACCTTTGATTTGAGCCTTTGCAACTAGTAGCAAAATCGCTACAACTTTTTCCCTTAACACTTTCTCTCTGCTTTTGCCAGCAAAATTTCAACATGTAGCGAAATCGCTACAGTTTCTCAAGTTAGCCTCTTGGCCTCCGACTTGTCGTGAAATCGTGACATTTTGCCTTGCACTTTCTCTCTCCTCACTTCCGTCGTGAAATCACGACAGAAAACATGTCGCGATATCGCGACAGTTTTCTAACTTGTCTTTTTCTTCGAATTTTTCTATCTTCTGCATTTGAATGACTTCTGATCTATCTACCCACTGCATCCTTGGATCTAACCGCCTGTGTTGACAACAATGACAACCTTCTTGCAGCACCTTGCTCAACATGTCCCTCCATGATTACTGGATAACATGATCCATCCTCATATCATCAATCAGGTGTATCACCCAAAATAGGGAGTAGTTTGAAGGTCAAATGCACCTATCCCATTTATAAATTGTAGGCCTCTCTAGGTTGACACTCCTCATCACTATAATTGGTTGATGAATGACTATATGCTCTCATGCCTAGATTTAGAGCAAAGTACATATTAGACTCTGACTGTACCTATATGCCACCCTATATAGAGTATGGTGTAACCTCACCAAGATAGCAAGGGACCATGCATAGACCATCTGATTATCCCTTAATCCTACTATAATTTATCCCCATACCAAAGGTATGAAATGCCTGATGGTGTTCCCCATCATCAACCTCAACATGACTAATGCTAATAACATAGTCAATTGATAAATATGCCCTTCTATATAGGCATCATTAATCATCAACCCATTATTCATCTATAAGAAGTCACGCTTCCTTGATAATGTTAACTTCTCAACCCTCACACTCATCCCTAGGTAAACATGAAAACTTCAAATAGACAGTCTAAGGATATGCCAGACATTCTCTATATTAACTATCATCTCTCTCATCAAAAACTTGAAGGTATTAGTGTATGGGTACCATCTCTCTGTAAGGTCTATAAGGAATGATCAAACTCTAACTTAGGAATGTATGCTACATAATATAGCCCTATCACCACCAAATTCACCACATCCACCTCCATCTGATCACTGGATAAGATGCTCCCTAGGCACTTAGGAAAACACTTATGACTCATCAAAATATTCATTGCCTACCAAAAACATCCAAAATATTAAGGTATAAAATCTATCAAATATTCTCAAAACCCCACAAAAATACTACCATTGGATAACCCTTGAAAAGACCTTTTTGACAAGTATAAATATGCCTATATTTCCATGTATATCGAGGCAAAAAAGTGCAAAATAAAATTTACTGTCTTATCCCAAATTCACCACTGATGCAAAATTCACCAGTGCCAAATTTACCACTGGGACCATATTCACCATTGGCACCAATACCAAATTTTCCACTAGCACCAAATTCACCACAACTTAAAAAAAAATGAAAAAATAAGACCCAAAATAAAAAATTTTGACTCGAAATGAAGACATACCTCTCAATATCACTCTGACACTTCCACTATCCCCTGAATGATGTTCACCTAATGTACCTAGCCTTTGATATGCACTATATATTCTCATGAATCTATCTCACTCTCTCTAAATTTCTAAAAATGGTAAAATGAAAATGAAGGAACTTTCACCTTACCTTTTACCTTTTAAACCACCAACCTATCATTGCCAAAGAAACTAAGCATCCCGTATCCTCGGAAATTCATCTCAAAACCTATCACCAAGCACACTATTCACAAAAGGAGACCATGCCATGGGGTAAAATTTTCATGGGGTAAAATAACCTTCTCCATATATGGAAGCACACAAAATGAGGCATATATGTACAAAATCATCAAAAAGAATAAATCTCAATCATATTTTCAAATAAACTCTGCAATACAACAACATTACATCACAGTGTCAAAATTTAGTATCACAACTTAACTTTTGATGCAACATCATAGATATCACATCAAAACTGGGGTAAAATATAAACACCCAATTTTGACATGCCTAGCAAAATTATCCAAAACTAGTCGCAAACACTCCAAAACTTCCCAGAATTAGTTGCAAATGTTACAGAACCTGAGTCTAATAATTTCCCAAGATTTTGGGCATCATTATTCACCTTTTCCAAATTTGGAACTTTGACCAAATTTTCCTATGGTAAATTTTTCTATTGGTGAATTTGGAAAATTTTCAAATTTCAAGCCTTACAAAATCATATTTGGACTCCTTACCAAATTTTCCACCTAAGTCACAAAATTTGCTAGTGGAAAATTTGGTCGACAATGGTAAATTTGGTAAAAATAGTTGGAAATATTCCACACAAACTAGAGAGGCATGGATTGACCTCCCTTTCACCTCTACCATTGATTCTACATGCTTTAACAAGGTCTCAGATGCATTGGTTTGAATTTGATCTTATCCTTTCTCCCTCCAAGTCCTCTCTCAAATCCTATTTAAGGAGGCCATGGGGAAAGCATTCCATAAGAATTTCCACTGTAGCAAAGCTCTACCAATATTATTATAACATCCTCTCTTTCATAGCATTTTCCATTCTTAAGTTCTCTTCAAGCATTTCTAAGTTCTCATCAAGAATTTTGAGCATTTGGTGACCATTGAGAGCAAGTCAAGCAAGGCAAGGAGGACTTTAGAGCAAGGATGTCACCATTGGAGGAAAGAAGCAAAGCTCTCCTAGATTATTTTTTCTCTTCTCCTACATTACCTTCATTGCATTTTGTCATCTAGGTTGTAGCCTTGCTAACTGGTTATCTTTCTTTAATGTATTTTATGTTCTATGCTCTAACTTCTCTTGTAAAGTTTTAATCCTTGTTTTTGGCAGTCTCTAACATTGTTTGTGCAAAATTATAATATTTTTTTGGTATTTTAATTTTATATATTAACACCTCTATTCCATTTATAATACCTCTTTTGCAGGTTTACTTTAACTTGCATTTATTTCATCACTACTTTCTTGGTCATAATCCTTTGTTTTGCAGGGTATTGTGATATCTTCTAACATATTTCGTGCTATAAATATTGTTGTCCTTTATTTATAGTCCTTTTATTTATATTGGAAGCATACTAACACCTTCATTTCCATTCCATGCTCCTTTAATTTAGCATCTCTTTGATTTACAAGTATAAATCTAGTTCTTACTTGCCATTTCCTTCCATGCATTTCATCTAGTTTTACATTACATCTACATAGCAAGTTTTTCTTTCTCCTTTAATATAGGGTTTTGATGATACAAGAGCCATTACTACCTTTTATCTCATATCCTTTTACCTATATTAAAAAGGCTCTCCACTCCCAAGATCTCTAACTGTTAAAAAATGTCATTGAAGCATTTCCCCTATTATTTTTCATACAAGCTTTTGCTTAGATCATAAATTGATAAATAATTTGAATAAATGTTTATCTATCTTGTACATAGATTAGTAAAAAATAATATTAAGAGCATTCCTGATAGACTTGTGTGCATTTTTGGTTCCATTTCATTCTCATATAATCAAACTTTCAATATTTTAGGTATTTTTAAGTTCGAGGTGTAGACCAATTAGTTCTTCCAAACCCCATAAGAGGGGCAGAGGTCCAAGGTTCAAATATCAGGCCTCATAAAAATGAACACTTATCCCTTTCTTGGTGCTTTCAGTGGTGTAAAAGGTTTAAAATTATTGTAGCATGGTGGTTATAGGGGCGGACTGCATGAGTACTATGTGGCAGCTTTCGAAGCGGACAACACAAAATACTATGGCGATCATAAAATATGGATAACGTGCCCAGATCATCATGGTGGCTATCAATTCCACCATGTAAAATAATAAAAAAAATATTTTGGCCATTTTAATTATCTTAGCATACATTTAAATTTTAGTCCTTAAATTCTCTGTTTCTATAGCTTAATCCTTTGATTTTATTAGCCAAGAACATAGTATATACTGATAGGGTCCTTCCATTTCAGTTTTAGCCTAAAAAATAGTTGAAATCCATAAAAATCAATCTCTGAAACTCTCAAAATCCACCCCAAGACAAAATTAATCATCCTAAACTATCAGTGGTTAATTTGATAGCTAGAGTACACAGAACCAAATTCACCACTCTGACCAAATTTGCTAGTGGCGAATATGGTAGACCTAGTGGTAAATTTTACAATAAGCCAAATTCTACCCCAGGAGGTAAGCATACTAATTATTTATTAAAAATGAGTTTGATCACATTTTTAGACAAGATCCTACACTATCCAACCCTTAGATAGACCCCTTAAATCAGAAACCCTAAGTTTTTTTAGTCTTTGTGCAGATTTACCAAATTCACCACCCTTGTGGTGAATTTGGTAGATAAGCTTCAAGAGAGGTAATTCAACCACTTGGTAATTCCTTAGCCTTGTAATTCCATTTCCTCTATGTTTTGTTCTTGTTTTCTACTATTTTTTCAATAGAAATCATATTTACTTTGATAAATTAAAGAACCTTAACTACAAAACCTAATCGTTTACAAAACCTTGCAATTTCTTCATAAAATGTCTTGATTTATTTAAAAAACATCTCCAAAACAATCAATTAAGGAACCTTAGGCTGAATTTTAACATCTTCATAATTTTCAAGTACATAGGAAAATAAACAAAAGCATATAGTCACATTAGACTAGATTGTTTTCTTGCATTCCTTCTTGTTTTACCCTAAAAATCAAAGACTTCTAACTAGTTTACCCAAAACTTGAAAATCTTATATGTTAGATCTTGTTTGCATAAATTTGTGTGACTTAAACTTTAGCATTGCATTTAGACGATCTTTGACAATTTAGGTTTAAATAACCGTTAAATCTCAAAATTGAGTTAGATAGATAAATATCCAAAAACCTTAGGTGTTTTATTGTAATAAACACATTAAAACATTGACTAAACAAGCATTACATAAAATTTACACACAACCATAGGAAAAATAATTGAGTAGGAGTCTATTTGTGTTGATGATCTGTGTATCCTTGGGATCTCTTTTGGAAAGAGACTCTCAAGTGGGGAAGAAAATATTCTAATGAATCTCCCTTGTGCACACTTGACATTAAATTAGACTTAAATGGAAAATAACATGAAGTTTTATTGATATCTATAGAATTAAGAATCAATTTTGGCATACCAAGCTCTTGGTGCCTTCTTCAACCCATATAGAGCTTTCCTTAATCTAAGGACTTTGTTTTATTGGCCTTTTACTATGTACCTATGAATGCAAAATCAAGCAACACCAAATATAAAATATTGAAATAAACAAGCAATGTAAATACACAAATGATTGCACAAAGAAATAGATTCTTTTATTAATTCTGGTGGATCTCCAATATTACAATCAAGAATACCCCAAATGTGGGGTTTACAAAGCTTGTTATTTGATACAATTATTACAATGCACTAGGGTTCTCTGAAACCCTAGTTAACAAATGATTATGGTGTCTTCATGCATGATTTGATCCTAATAGATTATGGATGGGATTTTTATATATTTTATAGGTCCACCCAAGCTTCAAAAACCTTCAATGAATACTACTCTTACACCTACACAAAACAAACAATGACACTAGTTAATAATTATTGGCAATTTGAGTTATTTTGTGTTGTCATTGATGTCATATGGATCATTGATGTCACATGGATCACATTGAGTTTTGGTGGCAAAAGCACTTCATAAATATTCATTTATGAAACTTTTGAGAGCATGGATATATACAAGGTTTTATGGCACTAGAGGCATATACTATTTAATTTTTAAATATTATATGAATGGTTTTCATTAAAACCAATGGTAAAGGTTTTTTAATTAGACCAACAAAAAGGGTTTTTATTAAAACCATTGGAAAGGGTTTTTCATTAAAATAAATATGCTAAGACATCTCCAAATGATTATGGATGAAAAGGTTTTTTCAATAAAACCTAGGTGCAAAAAGTTTCATGGAAAAATTCAAAAGAACGAAGGAGATATCCCAATTCAAAGATAAGAGATGAATTATTAAATATTTATTTAATAATTCTAAGGTCTAAAGTTTAATTAAATTATTTTCCAACGTGCAAAGGTTAGGATGGCAAATCAAAGTTTATCGACGTCATTTGAAATTGAAAGGCATATAAATCAAATAAGACTGGCTATTTCATTGTGGAGATAGGAGAATAATGAGCGTATGAGAGAGAGTCGTCGAAGGGAGGTAACATAGAGGTAAAATGAAATATTGAATTCAATGGCAAAGACAAAATCAGAAAATGTTGGAACTGACATCACACTAGACAACATAGCATAGTTGACAGAGCATCATATTTGCATTGGAGAGGTCTATGTTTGAATCCCGCCAGGAGCAAAAGTTTTTGTGACAGATTGATTTCATTTTGACAATCGAGTGCATAGATTAAAGGAAGTGTTTGCGATTGAATCCCAATGTGGGCCAATGCTCATGTGGTAAGCACTTCATAGTGCAAGCAATGAGGAAAAGAGTTTGACTCCCATAAATGTGTGAAGGCACATTGATTTTTGGGTAAAACATTGACGATTTTGAAGGTGGTAAAGGCGCATTGATTTTTAGCAAAGATATTAACATTTTCGAATATTGTAGAGTCTACGAACTTCATAAAAAGGTATTTATCTCTAGCGCATGGTAATAGTTGATATTGTCAAAATTGTGGTGCATTAAAATCATTTCTACCAAAAGTAGGGAGTCATAAGGTATTTGTTGGAAATAAATGATTGTTGTGTGTGCTTAGAGAGATATAAGGTGTTGAGATATTATTTGTTATTGCTATGTGTATTTAGGGAGTTATAAGGTGTTGAATTAAATAATTGAAAATTATTGTGTGTACTTGTGGAGTTATAAGGTGTGAAAACAAATAAATAAAAACATAGGTGTTTTTTATTTATGTTAATGAATTTAGGGAGTTATAAGTTTGTAAAGTGTTGAACATGTATATGTTCTAGTGCATGTTTTGATTATGAAATTAAACTAGGAACTTGAGACATAGTTAATTGCTACCTTGAGTTAGAAGAAATGCACATGAGTTAGGGTTTGAAGTTGAAGATAAATTTCTTTATTAAGTGCCTTGACTATTGAGAGGAAGTGGAAGGATTAGAAAATAAATTTTATGGATAAAATTGATGCTTGAGTTCATAATTGCTTTAGTGGAGTTCATTGAGAGTATTTCCACTATTGAGGAGGTTTTTTCTATTGCTTGAGGAGAGTATTTTTTATTACTTTTTGAGTACATTGCCACTATTTGAGACCATTTAGGAGATCATTTTCTAGTCACTTGGGGATACATTTGTATTTCATTTGAGGATATTATTGGTGGCTATTTGAGAGCTCTTTGCTTGAGCGATTTGTGCTTGTTTCTTGAGA
This sequence comes from Wollemia nobilis, assembly GCA_028583015.1. Taxonomy (NCBI): domain Eukaryota; kingdom Viridiplantae; phylum Streptophyta; class Pinopsida; order Araucariales; family Araucariaceae; genus Wollemia; species Wollemia nobilis. Next base: position 3,130,026 of record JAQPPZ010015413.1, read on the forward strand.
TCTTATTGACATTGAATGAGGAATATATTATTGAGAACCCATTGCTATCACTTGTGGAGATTGTCCTTGGTTTGTTGAAGTCCTCATTTTTATTGCTTGTAAAGGTTTTCATTAGAGATCTCATTTGCCATATATTTGTCATACATGGTTGAGTTCATTGTTGAGCATTGTTATCATCCATTTGAGAGAGTATTTGTCATACATGGTTGAGTTCATTGTTGAGAATTGTTATCATCCATTTGAGAGAGTAGTTTTCATACATTGTTGAGATTATTGTGGATCATTGTTGTCATCCTTTGAAGAGTACATTACCATTCATTGTTGAGTTCATCATTGAGCCTTGCCTTCGTTGATTTGTGGATGAGATTTGAGTGCTACTTGGGCATGATTGATTGAGCCTTTGAGAAGGCTTTTGGGACAACATTTGAGCAGGATTTTTTGAGCCTTTTTGTGAAATCCTTGAGTATAGATTTGGGACAATATTTGAGCAGGATTGTTTGAGCCTTATGATAAGGCATTGAGGTAGATTTGTGAGTAGTAAAAGAGATAGAACATAAACATAAAAAGATACCAACACCAGTTACCTAGCTGAGTAGATCAATGAAGAGCCCACCTGAGCAGATCAAGATTACCTATCTAAGTAGATTAGTGGATTACCTAGCTAAGTATATCAGTGGATAGCCTAGCTAAGCAGATCGGTGGATTGCCTAGCTGAGAAGATTAGTGGATAGCCTAGTTGAGCAGATTAGTGGATAGTCTAGCTAAGCAGATCATTGGAGCCCACCTGAGCAGATTAGGATTGCCTAGCTTTGAGAAGATCAAATTAATCATTTGTATTGGGATAAGGATCCCTATTTCTTTATGAAATATTATAAGGAGATTATCTTGTGGACTACCCCACATTGGGGGAACCACGTTAAATCTTGTGTCTCAATTATATGTGGTGATTTGTGCACTTGCTTACTATTGCTATCTATGGAATTAATGCACACTACTATATTTAGTTATTACAATTAAGGACACTAATTGATATTGGTTTGGAAAGAAAGTAAAAAGTGGGTGCTATACTGTTCACCCGCCCTCTTACTATAAGCTTATGTTCTTTAATAATACCTATGAGGGCTCCACTATGTGAGACCCTTAAAAATAAAATCACTAACCCTAATATTGCATAAAATATATAAACAAATGATAAGAACATAAAATTATGTGCACAAAAATATTTACCTTGTCTTTGTTGACTTGCTATTTTTATCTTTGTTGTTGTTGTAGAGGATGGTTATACAAATGTGCTCTGGTGGCACTCGAGAGCCATAGGACTACAAAACTAGGATGAGAAACACCCGTAGGTGCTTGATGCTAACCAAAAATGCCCAGAGACACTTGGTAGGCTCTAGTGGATGCTTTGTAGACTTTGACGAGTGCTCGAGAAGCTTTGGGGGGCATTCAATAGCTAAGGGAAAGGTTGTAAAACTAGATCTGGTTCATGAGGTTGATAGCGGTGATTGCGGAGGATGTGAGAGGGAGTGATGGATTAAATTTGATCAAATGAAATGGATTAATGTGGATGGATGGATAGAATTAAATCATGATGGATGGATGGGATTAATTCATGAATATATACATATATTTATTAAATATATATAAATATAATATATAAAATATTATTATTTAAATATATATTAAACAAATATATATAAATAATAATGGATAATATGGTGGGAAATTATGTATGGAGTACAAGTGGCTAGATTTTGGTGTCTATAGATGCCCATTTTTGTACCATGTTGCGTGAAACATAATGTGGTGCAAAAATACGAGACACCTGGTTTTGGCCTGATGAAAATGCAACTCTCTTTCATTGGGATGCAAAGATGATTATGAAGACAAAAGAATTTAGGGTGTGTAGCTACCCCTCAATTGGTGAATGAGTGGATAATGAATATCATGATCCAATTGATAGATTTTTGCAAATTATTGTATGAAATATATGGTGTCATTGTGAATGATATGAATGATGTAAATGTGATACCATTTTTACCCCAACGATGGAAGGGGGTTGTAAAATACCAGTGATTGATTCTATTTTTGTCCTAACAGAGAAAATAGGTTGTTTCCAAGTGTAGATACCATGATCATGTAAGATGTATCCCATTATGGGAAATCAAAATCAATTTTTGTTGCCCCAAGCTTGGGGTGATTCCATGTTGTTGAAGAAATTGTCATATGGCGTCATTGAAATGCAAAGTGATGAATATGTAAAATATCAAGAACCAATCATCCTAATATCAAATGATTACTAGGAAGCGTATCCTAGTTGACTTTGTGCAATTATTTATTATTTAGGAGAGTGATGTATTTTAATGTATCCATGTTTCAAGCCCCATAGACAAGGCCATCAATGATAGTTGTTGAGCAAATTGGTCTTGACATAGTCTCACTAAAAAATATGAGGGACCAAAATATGATTTTAATTTTGAAAAATAAGATATGTAATTATGAGGATGACCAAATGTTATTATAGTAATTTATTCATCTTACCAAATTGCATGGATGCAAATCATTGCAATCGCCAAAGAGATAGAATATACCACTATATACGAGGTTCACTTGAAGTTGTGTATGAACTTGGTAAATGTGCAAATGCAATTATTCATGGATTAAAAATAATGTTGTAATGAATATGTGATGATGAAAGATGCAATGATTATTGAATTGAGTGATTTTGTGAAATTTTGTATTGATTTGGAGCATTTTGAAGCAGTTTCTGGATAATTTTGTGCCTTGTGGGTGCAAATACAAGTTACCCATCCAAATTAATTATTATTATCACACAAATGAATGCACTTATGGGATGGATTATGAGAATGATGAAAATGACTGTTTTGTGAAAATTTGGACCATTTTGAAGCATTTTGTAATGTGTAATGTGATTTTTACGACTTTATATTGCAAGCAAAAATAATGAATCCAAATCAATTTTGGTTTTCACAAAGCATGATATGTTGATGAAATTTATGTATGGATGTAATTTGAAATGATTTTGTGGAGGTAAGATATCTTTTTGGGTTTTTTTTGGTGTTTTGTCAATTTTTATGATAAACATCGGTGGGCACCTACTGCATGTGTAAACTCCTGCCATAGTTTGCTATTCTCCAAATGTAGGAAGGTGTTTTAATGCACTTGGAAGCACCCATGGGTGTTTCAATGTGCCTAAAACAACTATAAATTATTTGCAAAAGGGAAGATAAGTTTATTCTTACGTTTGCAAATTTTTGAAGCTGCTTTTGAGGGAGTGGAGTAGAGTGGAATGAGATGAAGTACTACATAAGATATGGTGATGGAGTGTGTGGATGTGGAAGTAGGAGTAGATGTGTGCATTGCTAAGGTAAGTGCCTTTGCAGCTTTTTTTTGACTTGTGGATTTTTTTTGTGACATTAATGTTATGCCTTTATGTATTGTGCTACAGTTAAGGATTTTGGAGGCTTGGTATTGAATCACACCTCTCATCCCTAGGTTGCGGATGATGGTGCGGGATGACCAGTGGGAGTGGCTAGAGGCTATGGGACTTATTGGAACTACCTTGGTAGAAATATGGGATCCAAATAGGGGGACGTTTTAGCTCCATATTGGAGAGATGACCATGATACTTGAGGATGTATATCGCATACTCAAGTTGTTAGTGGAGGGATTACATGTCGAGGTTGGACATGATAAGGAACATGAGATAAGAATATTGTTAGGATATGGATGGTGGGATGTGGATGTGAAGGATGGAGGGATTACATACTTATCCATATATGTGGACAATAAGTTAGATGCCCTTCGAGATTTGGTGATGTTTGTGTTGGCAAACATAATGGCCTTGAATAGTATTGGTTGTTGGTTTCCATGGAACCTTATCGAGTTGGTGTATGATATGATCAACACACCTCGGGTGTATGCATGGGCTCCTGCATTATTGGTGTAGTTGTACCGGGAGCTATATGAGGTGAGGAGGAAAAAGTGGAAGGGGTTGGGTTGTAGTTTAATACTATAGTATTGGAGCTAGGAGTACTTCAATGTGGCTCGACCGATGGGCTTACCTACTACAACATGAAATAGGGAGTAGCCTTATGCTATGAGGTGGCCAGTGATAGAGGAGGTGCAATTGAGTCATACTGTTCGGATGAGCTAGTGGTATAGGGATCTATGGGTTGAATTGATAGCAACTCATGTGATATGGAGACCATGGTTAGGTGCCATATGGATAGGTGATGGGAAGCATCTATAGTGGGTGTGATAGGCTAGGTGGGTTTTTAGGAGGCACACGAGTGAGATGGAGTTGATTCATTTCTCATGGGTGTTGAGGCAGTTTGGATTGAGGTAGGGAGTTCTTGAGGCACAAGTGCTCTATTGACATCATCAGGATGAGATGGGTATCCATTATGCTGAGGCATGGAGGATGAATTATGAGGATCACAAGGAGATGGATCTCCCCAATGTGGATGATGCAAGGACTACTGAGGAGTACGATGTATGGTTTGCTACACAATCACCATGGATACTAAGTCTAGTAGTATATGAGTGGAATGAGGATGAGGTAGAAGTCAAGGATATCGATGAGGCTCCTACCCATTAGAGGCACCTTCGATATAACAATCAAAATGAAGAACACAAGCTTATACTGAGAGGGGGGATGAACAATATAATATCTCTTTTTACTTTTCTTTCCCAATCAATATTATGCAATGTATAGATAGCAATATCAACAGTAGTAATCAAATAAATACACAAATAACCACACATAATAGAGATATAAAATTTATGCGATTCGCCCAATGTGGGCTACTCCATGGAGAAAATATTTCACTAAAATTTTCTCAATCAATCTCTTGGGAATACTTTCCCCATTACAATGTTTATGGACCTCTATACAATGGAGACACCAATATCCTAATCAATTTCATGGATCTCTATCCACAGGAGACACCAATCTTCTAACTCTGCTCTAATTGGTGGTCCTCTAGAAGACCTCTACATCCACTACCATTATCAAATGGAACTCTATCCATAGAAGACACCTATCATCCCTGCTTTATATGGAGACCTCTGTCGTCAACTCTATCACCTCCAAAGCTTTATCTCAAATTTGCACTAAACACAATCCTTCTATCTAGCACAAATCTATCCTTAATCTCTGTCTCTGGTTTGGCACAAAATTGAACTTAAATCTACACAAAATTCTATCCTCGAATCTATACTAAACACAATACTTTGATCTAGCACAAATTTATTCTCAGTATCTATCCTCAAGCCTTAACTCAAAGCTTGACTCAATCTCAAATCAATTCTACTGGATCTACCCCAAACCTTAACTCAAGGTTTCAACAAATCAATCAACTCTACTCACAAGTCTTCTCAAAGACTTGTCTCAAATCTGCCTTTTAAGCTTTCACAAAATCTTACACCAATCTATCCTCAAGTTCTCTCTAGAACTTATCCAATATACTCAATAAGTCCTCATAAGAACTTATCCAAATCTGCTCTCAATTTGTACTATAAGCTTCCACAAAAGCTTACTCAAATTTGTCCACAAGTCTTCTCAAAGACTTACCTTAAATCTGCTCAACAAGCCCACACTAGAACTTGTCCAATATCATAGAAACATAAAGAGAATTTTTAGAGACTCAATATGTTGTACATTCATCACAATGCTCAATCACTTTCAATCACTCTCTTAGAAACATACAGAGAATTGTTAGAGACTCAATATGCTTCACATTCACCTCAATACTCAATCACTTTCAATCACTCTCTTAGAAACATATAGAGAATTGTTAGAGACTCAATATGCTTCACATTCACCATAATACTCAATCACTTTCAATCACTCTCTTAGAAATATATAGAGAATTATTAGAGACTCAATATGATTCACATTCACCTCAATACTCAATCACTTTCAATCACTCTCTTAGAAATATATAGAGAATTGTTATAAACTCAATATGCTTCACATTCACCACAATACTCAATCACTTTCAATCACTCTCTTAGAAATATATATAGAATTGTTAGAGACTCAATATGCTTTACATTCACCTCAATACTCAACCAATCACTCAATGAAATAATCCTTGCTCACAAACCCTAGTCCAAGCATATGACTACTCACTCAAATATTTCCAACAATGCTTTATCAACCAATCTCACATAATCATGATACTTATGTTCTTTCCAAACCCTAGTTCAATTTATTCACTCAACAACTCACTTCAACAACAATGCTTATAAATAAGGTTTTATCAACAACTCTTAATTCCAGAAAACCTTGAAGCAATAAATCAAAACACTCTCAACAATGCTAACCAAACAATCCTTTTCACTCCAACTTTCCATTCACAATTTTCAACTCACTCATTACGAAGAATATGTCCATACCTTTTGTTGGATGTCAAAGTACCTTTGGAAAAACCTGTCTTAATCACAATTTCTTTATTTCCAATTTCAATGGTTAATCACAATAATATCACTTCAATACTTTCTCAAAAATATTCCCTTAGACACAAAATAATCAAAACTCAATTTATGCCTTATTTCTCCCTTTAAAAATAACACTCATCATCACATACATAAAAATAATTTCTTTGATACACCTTATAAACTCCAACTTAAAATAATATCCAACACCATAAAATATCAAGCAAACACCTTACAATCCTTTCAAAACATTTGAGAAAATAATATTAAAAATTTAATTTTGCAAAACCCTTATAACTCCCTTCCAACCTTAGAACCAAATAAAACTATGCAAAAATTAATTTTTAATTGCCCAAACTATTTTCCAAATTTTTTGGCAACCAATTATCAAAGCATACCTTATAGTTCCCACAAAATGGGATTCGACGAGATTCGATCCGTCGTCTCCTCTAGCCTAAGCACCTTAGTGCTTGGGAGTCCACCGCGTGGGCTACTAAGGACCACATGAAGGACGGATAAAGTCCTTCCTCTTATGCCTCCGTTGTCTCCTTGGATTTCAAAAATTTTGCATGCTTTCTCTTTTCCTTGGGCACAACACAAATTACAAGGCTCACAATTTATTTCAAAGGCATGGTGATTTTTGGTGGTGTGAGAATTCCTCCTTTTATACACATTTTTTAAATTCTCCTCATGTCGGTACTATTTCATTTGAAATTTAATTTTGAATTTTGTTTTCAATAACCCACCTTAGGTTTTTTAACCTTAGCTTAAATTAATTTATAATTAATAATTAAATTAATTAATAATTAATTTAAATAACTTTACAAGTTAAATAAATTAACTAAGAAATTAGTTTAAAAATAATTTATAATTACTTTTAAAATTCCTTTGTATAATATTATAAAATAATATTATAATACTATTTATTTGGGCTTTTTCTTGCACTTTGGACCCCATCTGAATTCCTGGAACCGGGTCTTGAAACTAAAACTAAAATGGATGCTGCCAAATGAAAGTGCCACTGACTGGTGCTGTTAGTTCGACATCAATGACCACTTAATTTTGACAACAATGACAATTTATCACTCAAAATGTACAACAATATCCCCCTTTTTCATTGATGGAAACCCAAATTCTTTTTACCAAATCTTGACCTTTTTCCTGTTCTGCTGCCCCTGGGAAACTGCTCCCCTGACTCAATGCTCTCTCCTTAAACCAAATCTCTCCCCCTTACTCAAATATTTCCCCATTTGACATCAATGAAAAAGGGTTACCTTTGGGGCTTAGGTCTAAGAATGAATCTCTTAGCTTAGGCCTTCCCCCACCTCCTCTTGAGGTGGTTAATTCTGGGGTGGGAGTATTTCTACTCCCAACAAGCATTGATATTTACCTTTATCTTCTTTCCTTCTTATATGATCCTTTTTACTATTCTTATTCCTGTCCATGTCAACATTCCTATTATTTTTTATATCCATATTCATGTTCCTGTTCCTGTTCATGCCCATATTCCTGTTCCTTTTCCTATTCATGCTTGATTCTAGAATGTCTACTTTACACCATTTTGTTGTATATCCATGATTATTGCACTTATAACACTTAATGTTATTATTCCTTGGAGGTGCAAATGTCTTAGGATTTCTCCTAGTGAAGCCATATCCTTTTCTATCATGAACCCTACAATTCATTACCTTATGACCAAACTGATTACATGAGTAGAAATACCCATGGAAAAGCTGCCTGTTTCTAAAATTTCAAATTTCCTATATTTCATGTGTCCTGCACTATGAAGCCATGTGTCCAAACCTATAACATGAGAAACATCTTCCATTGAAATTTCCTTGTCTTGACCTCATTGGTCTCTTAGTCTCTCTTAACGTATTATGGTTGATGTTCCATCTGTTTGAAGAACACAAGCTTCTACTGAGAGGGTGGGTGAATAGTATAAGATCACTTTTTACTTTATTACCAAAACAATATCAATTAGATTCCTTAATTGCAATAACCAAATATAGCAATGTGCATTAATAACTCAGATAACAATAGTAAGCAAGAGCACAAGTCACCATACACAATTGAGACACAATATTTAACTTGGTTCCCCCAATGTGGGGTACTCCACAATATAATATCCTTGTAATATTTCACATAGAAATAATGATCCTTATCCAATACAATGATTTATTTGATCTGCTCAAAGCTAGGCAATAAGAAGCTCACACAGAACTTGTCCAAATCTTCATAAAAAGCGCACACATAACTTGTCCAAAACTGCTCAACAAGCTCATAGAGAACTTGTCCAAATTTTTTGGATCTACTCAAAGCTAGGCAATAACAAGCTCACACAAAACTTGTTCAAAATTGATCTAGAAAGCTCACCAAGAACTTAGTCAACTCTGCTCAATAGGCTCACTCAGAACCTCATCAAAATCTATCCCAAATATATCCACAAATCTGTCTAAAATTGTCCACAAATCTATCCCAAAAACTGTCCATAAAGCCTTCTCAAAGGCTCAATTAATCATACACAAACTGCCACAAACCTATCCCAAAATCTATCTCAAAGGCCTTCTCAAAGGCTCAATCAATCATGCTCAAGTAGTACTCAAATATCATCCACAAATCTATGAAGGCAAGGGTCAAAGATAAACTCAAAAATGAATGGCAATGCACTCTACAATGGATGACAACAATGATCCACAATGATCTCAACTCAACTCAACTCAAATCAATCTCAAATCAACTCAACTCATAGAAGCATAAAGAGAATTATTAGAGACTCAATATGTTCTAAGCTCAATATCAACTCAAATCAGAATTATAGAATAGTTTGTTTCATGGGACTTGAACAATCACCTCACACAATAACTTGACTAGGCTCAATCAACTCAACTCAACCAATCACCACAAGGGACAACTTTTTCTCACAAAACCCTAGTCCAAGCATTTATCAACTAACTCAAATATTTCCAACAATGCTCAACCACACATATCATATAAAAATGATACTCATGTTCTTTTCAAGTTCTTTACATAAACAATGGGCTTCAAAAACTATGCTTATAAAAAAAGGTTTAAACACAACTCTCAAACCAGAAAACCTTGAAGCATTCAACCAACCACTTTCGAAAAGGAAACCACAATTAATCCTTTTCTCTCCAATGATATTTCAGAAATCAACCACCATAAAAAATCAATAGGAGAATGTGCCCATACCTTTTTTATGCCAAGAAGTTGTCCACAAAATTTGCCACACTAAATACAACTTTCCTTTCCATTATCAATAAGGGTTAGTAGACTTCAAATAATAATCACAAGATAAATCATAACTCAATTTACACCTTTTTACTCCCACTTAATAAACACATCCACAAAAGCCCTTTTTAATAAAAACCCTTATCAAAATAATAATAAATAAACCTCTTAGAAATTATTTTATAACAACTCCTTATTTCTCCTAAATCTTAATTCTCAATTTCATGAACATCAAATTAAATAAAAAAATCATCCACCTTTGAAATAATAATCACAGCTCTTTAAAAAACAAAGTTTAATTAAAAACATTAATTATTCCTAACCACTTTATAACTCCAACTTAGGATTGAACAAAATTAATTAGAGCAAAACGTATTTACCTCCTCAAGGGAATTCGAACCCCCAACTTGCCCACACCATGAGCACCTTAGTAGCGGCTAAGGTTGTCACACGAGCTAGCCACTCGTTCAAAAGGGAAAGGCACAATGTGCCTTAAAACCTTTCCTCCCTTTTTGCAAATAAAAAGCGCTTCGAGCGCTTTTCTTCCAATGCATTCCAAACGCAGTCAAGGGGATTCAAAACCTTGACATTTGTGCTGCCACACACCTTAGCAAAAATCCAACTGCAAATGCACCACTCTGCCCATGATGACTTTAGACTTCGACCAACCTTCATTTATTCACTGCTTCTGCTTTCTAAAATATTTTTGCACGAGCTCAATTTAGATGCTTAGCCAACGATTATTAACCATGAGCAAGGATAAGTTTATGAACCTTAGGTATCCTCTTTATATAGCATCCTTATTATTTTCGATGATGTCGGAGAAAATCTTGCATATTTAATATTAAATTTAAATTTAAATTATAAATAATTAAAATTTAAACTAAATATTAAAAATTAAATATCTCCATCACCGGGGCACCTTTTTCAACGAAACAAAACACCAACTTGGGTTTTAAGAAAAACCCAATTCAAATCTGCCATCCATGGTTTTAAATAAAACCTTTTATTTTTCCTGCCTTGGTTTTCACAAAAACCCTGTATTTATCCATGCTTTCCAAAATATCACTTGGCCACCAAAACTCAATGTGATCCATGTTGCATCAATGATCCATGTGAAATCAATGACAACATAAAATAACTCAAATTTCCAGCACTATTTATTCTTTGTGTATTGTTCCTTTCCTTTTTGAACTTTCTATTGTCCAAATTATCCTCAGATGTCTCACTTTCTCTTACACTATCTTCTTCTAAAGTTTTTCTTTTGAAATTTCTTCTCCTTCATAACTTGAGGTTGACTTATCTTCTTGTTTCTTTTGAGTCTGTTCAAAACCAATACCTATTTTTTTTGTTGACCTTATTTGTACCTTGATCATCTTATCCACAATATTTGAACTCTTTCCAAACTTGTGTAGCTTACTCTTGGATTTTTCTACATCTTCCCTTAGTAGAGCTACTTATTGTTCTAACCTTTCACATTCTAATACCTTTGCTTCTAACTTATCCTTGAACTTCTTTGTCTTAGCCATTGAATTGTTTATATCCTCTATAAGATTTCTTCTCTCTTCATCGTATTCTTGAAACTAAAACTCAAGTTTAGAGTTTTGCTTTCTTACCTTCTTTACTGTTTCAAGAGCATAAATAAGTTTTGCCTTAAGATCATATCCTTCTTTATCAGATTTCTCCTCTATTTATTTGCCTTTTTCTACATCTTTATTTTCTTTTGACTTGTCTTCTATAGGATCACCTTCTTCTCCTTCTAGTGCTATTAGAATATTTTCTTCTGGTCCTTCAAGTGCATCCTCATATTCAACATAACTAAAACTATAACATTCCTTGTATAAAAATCTTCAAGATGTCCAAAGTTACCACATATAAAACACTTGAGAATTATTGGTGACCTTTTCTTGACTTCTTCTTTTTCTTCAATCATAAATAGGACTTCATCTCTATAATTATCTGAAAAAATAACATCACTATCACTTGAGTACTTACTTGCCTTGTTTGCATAGTAGCTCCTATTTTGTCTTTGGAAGAACTTCTTCCCTTATCTACTTTGTCCATCCTTACCTTTCTTTTGGTATTTGTATCTTTCTGATTCCCTGTTCCTGTGATCATGTTTTTCTTCATCATTGTTATTTTTAGCTTCTTGACAATCAGTTTCATAGTGACCATACTTTCCACAATTGAAACATCTAACAGATTTTGTATCTTTAAATCTTATTGAATCCTTATTCCTTCTACCATAATTAACTTCTACATCACTGGATGACTCATTGCTTGATTCTGACTTCTTACCCTTTGTATTCTTTATTGCTTTGAAGGTTGCTTCTTTTTAAGGATTAGGTTCTTTTGTTCTTAACTCAAAAGCTGTAATAATACCAAGCAACATGTCTCTTGTCAAAGAATCACCATCCTTTGATTCTTCTATAGTAGAAATATTTTCACTAAATATTTTTGGAAGAGATCGTAAGACCTTATCACAAACATCTGATTCTTCTACCTTAAGTCCAAGTCCTTGCATATCATTAAAAAATTCATCAACTTGAAGTAGATAAGTACTAATATTTTCCTCATCCTTCATTCTTAACTCTTAAAATTGCCCTTTGAGATTTTGTATCTTTGCTTTCTTGACACCTTTATCCCCTTCATATATAATTTGCAACTTATCCCAAATTTCTTTTGCATCTTGATAGTGCATAACTTTTATGGACTCTATTCTATGCAAACCTCTCAAAATTGCATTCATTTCTTTTGAATTGTAATTTTGTAGAAGCTTACCTTCCTTATCTATAGGTGGATCAACTAGGTTTATGTATCCATTTTCCATTGCTTCTCAAATTTCATTTCTAAGTGCCATCAAGTGAATCTTCATTCTCATAATCCAATATATATATAATCACTTACATCAAATATTGGTGTAGGATTATCTGAGGACACATTCTTAGAATCCATTGTGTTCTTGAAAGCTTTTCCTTCAAGATGTTAAACTCTTCTGAAGGAACCTGCTCTGATAACAATTAAAGAACACAATCTTATACTGAGAGGGGGGGTGAACATTATAAGACCACTTTTTACTTTTCTTTCCCAATTAATATTATGCAATGTATAGATAGAAATATCAACAACAATAATCAAAGCAATGTATAAATCACCACACACAATAGAGACACCAAATTTATGTGGTTCACCCAATGTGGGCTACTCCACGGAGAAAATATTTCACTAAAATTTTCTCAATCAATATCTTGGGAATCATTTCCCTATTACAATTTTTATGGACCTATGTCTAAAGGAGACACCAATATCCTAATCAAATTTGTGGATCTCTATCCATAGGAGACACCAATATCCTAACTCTACTCTGGTTGGTGATCCTTTAGAAGACCTCTGCCTCCACTGCCCTTAGAGAATGGAATTATATCCATAGAAGATACCTATCCTCCCTACTCTAGTTGGAGACCTCTGTCCTTAACTCTATCACCTCCAAAGCTTTGTCTCAAATCTACACTAAACACAGTCCTTCGATCTAGAACAAATCTATCCTCAATATCCGTCTCTGGTCTGGAACAAACCTATCCTCAAATCTGCACCAAACTCTATCCTCAAATCTTTACTAAATATAGTCCTTTAGTCTAGCACAAGTCTATCCTCAATCTCTATCCTCAAGCATTAACTCAAATATTGACTCAATATCAAATAAATTCTGTTGGATCTATCCCAAACCTTAACTCAAGGTTTGAACAAATCAATAAATCAACTTTGCTCACAAGTCTTATCAAATACTTGTCTCAAATATGCCTTGTAAGCTTCCACAAAAGCTTACACCAATCTATCCTCAAGTTCTCTCTAGAACTTGTCCAATCTGCTTAATAAGTCCTCACAAGAACTTATCCAAATCTACTCTTAATATGTATTGTAAGCTTCCACAAAAGCTTACCCAAAAATTTCCACAAGTCTTCTCAAAGACTTGCCTCAAATATGCTCAAATATTCCACACTATAACTTGTCCAATATCATAGAAACATAAAGAGAATTTTTAGATACTAAATATGTTCTACATTCATCACCATGCTCAATAACTTTCAATCACTCTCTTAGAAACATACAAAGAATTTTTAGAGACTCAATATGCTTCACATTCACCTCAATACTCAATCACTTTCAATCACTCTATTAGAAACATATAGAGAATTTTTAGAGACTCAATATTCTTCACATTCACCACAATACTCAATCAATTTCAATCACTCTCTTAGAAACATATAGAGAATTGTTAGAGACTCAATATGCTTCACATTTACCTCAATACTCAATCACTTTCAATCAATCTATTAGAAACATATAGAGAATTGTTAGAGACTCAATATGCTTCACATTCACCAAAATACTCAATCACTTTCAATCACTCTCTTAGAAACATATTAAAAATTATTAAAGACTCAATATGCTTCACATTCACCTCAATACTCAATCAATCACTCAATGAAATAATCCTTACTCACAAACCCTAGTCTAAGCATATGACTACTCACTCAAATATTTCTAACAATGCTTTATCAACCAATCTCACATAACAATGATACTCATGTTATTTCCAAATCCTAGTTCAAGTTCTTCACTCAACAACTCACTTCAAAAACAATGCTTATAAACAAGGTTTTATCAACAACTCTTAATTCCAGAAAACCTTGAAGTAATAAATCAAAACACTCTCAACAATGCTAATCAAACAATCCTTTTCACTCCAACTTTCCATTCACAATTTTCAACTATCACTCATTAGGAAGAATATGTCCATACCTTTTGTTGGATGTCAAAGTACCTTTGGAAAAACCCGTCTTAATCACAATTTCCTTCTTTCCAATTTCAATGGTTAATCACAATAATATCACTTCAATACTTTCTCAAAAATATTCCCTTAGACACAAAATAATCACAACTCAATTTATGCCTTATTTCTCCCTTTAAAAATAACACTCATCATCACATACATAAAAAATAATTTCTTTGATACACCTTTTTATTTGATACACCTTATAAACTCCAACTTAATATAATATCCAACACCATAAAATATCAACCAAACACCTTACAATCATTTCAAAACCTTTTAGAAAATAATATTAAAATTTAATTTTGCAAAACCCTTATAACTTCCTTACAACCTTAGAACCAAATAAAACTATGCAAAAATTAATTTTTAATTGCCCAAACTATATTCCAAAATTTTCGGTGACCAATTATCAAAGCATACCTTATACTTCCCACAAAAGGGGATTTGGCGAGATTCGATCCACCGTATCCTCTAGCCTAAGCGCCTTAGCACTTGGAAGCCCACCGCGTGGGCTGCTAAGGCCCATGTGAAGGAAGGATAAAGTACTTCCTCTTATGTCTCCGC
Source organism: Wollemia nobilis (assembly GCA_028583015.1). Taxonomy (NCBI): domain Eukaryota; kingdom Viridiplantae; phylum Streptophyta; class Pinopsida; order Araucariales; family Araucariaceae; genus Wollemia; species Wollemia nobilis. Next base: position 3,145,141 of record JAQPPZ010015413.1, read on the forward strand.
TGTCTCCTTGGCTTTCATGAATTTTGCACGCTCTCTTTTCCTTGGACGCAATGCAAATTACAAGGCTCACAATTTATTTCAAAGGCATGGTGATTTTTGGTGGTGTGAGAATTCCTCCTTTTATACATGTTTTAAATTTCTCCTCACATTGGTTCTATTTCATTCAGAATTTAATTTCAAATTTTATTTTCAATAACCCACCTTAGGGTTTTTAACCTTAGCTTATATTAGTTTATACTTAATAATTAAATTAATTAATAAATTATTTAAATAACTTTACAAGTTGAATAAATTAACTAATAAATTAATTTGTAATTAATTTTAAACTTCCTTTGCATAATATTATAAAAGAATATTATAATATTATTTAGTTGGGCTTTTTCTTGCACTTTGGACCCCATATGACTTCTTGGAACCGGGTCTTGAAACTAAAATTGAAACGAATGCTGCCAACTGAAACTGCCACTGACTGGTGTTGTTAGTTTGACATCAATGACCACTTACTTTTGACATCAATGACAACTTATCACTCAAAATATCCAACACAAAGGAGGTAGTCTAGGATTACAACTGAGTAGGCTCCAGAGATTGGATATTATGGAGGTGGCATGGAGGATAGGGAGGATATTCTGGATGGACCTCCTAGGCAGATTGAGGAGGATTGGGCAAGGCTGGAGCAATTTGTGGCAGAGTGGGATGCTATGGTAGTAGCTTGGGATATAGAGATAGCTTAGTTATGGGATGGGGAAATGGCTTAGGATGCAAAGATAGATCGATTGTGGATGGATATAGAGGTCCAATCGACTATAGGTGGAGGTAAGGATAAGACCGTGAGGTTCTAGGTAGAGCTGCTAGAGAAGAGTCATCGAAAAAGACATTCAGGCTTGATATGGATACATTCAGTTATTGGAGGATCGATTGATAGAGCATGATATTGGGCTTCTAGATCTACCCTCCTCATCTATATTCAAGTCTGTTAGGCCTAGTGAGTCTAGGCATAGCTCTAGATCTAGGGCTCCTTTAGGGTAATAGGGGTACTATTATAGACATTAGATAAATGCACGTTTTGTATATGAACTTGGTGCTCCATTGTATCTAGCCTTTGGGCATTCATTGTACATGCGATATTTATACACATATATATATATACATAGATTTTAATTTTGTGTCATTCTTTTGTGTGAATGCTTTTTTTAAATGCTTTTGTGTGTATGTAAATGTATATGGATGATTAATGCAAATGATAATGTGTTATGAATGCAAATTTATATGGATGATTTATGAATGTAAATGTATATATATGATTAAAGCAAATGATAATGTGTATGAATGTAAATATTATAATGATCATTCATAGTTTATATTTTTCTTGGCCATGTTTTAACATTATTTTTTAATCAAGGGTACCAAACTGGTGGCATGTGGTGTGGAAGACTCATGAAATGACATGGATGTTGACATGGAAGAATATATGGATGTTGATATGGAAAATTGACTATTTTGTAGAGACTCAAACATACTAGTGGCATCAAACAAACTCACTAAATACTGCCTAATTTCTCTAAGATCAAATGTGTGTGCAATAAATTCATTTAATGAATCATGAGCATGGTAATGACTTGAGGAAATCAAGAACCAATGTGTGTGCAAGTGATTTCATTAACTCATCTTGAGCAATTTGAGATAAAACCTGTTATGGATGAAACCAAGAAGTTAGCTTGTCCTTACGTGCAGTCAAAGATCTCTTTTAAAAGATACATGTTGCCATGCATGAGTGTACTCCACTACTAGTCAGGAGTCTATAGCCCCGATGGATATTAGCTCCGTAGTCCAAGAATTTTGCTATCTAAGTTTTGGGGATTACTACCCAACTGTTTGACTAGAAATGTAGTACTATCCTTACAAATTGAGGATCAATGGTGTGTTATGTGTAAAAATATTTAGAGTTTTTAGGTATTTACCCTACTCTTTCTTTTATTTTGAAATTTGTGATAGTGGTACATGATGGGATAAGCAAGCATTATCATTTTTACTTCGAGATACATACCAAGTATGGTGTTATCCCTCTTTAACACAACATTTTTAATATGTGTAATTGTGTTTGGTTCAAGAATGTTTTGGAGTCAATTCCCATAAATCAAGATTTTCTTAGTGAAAATGTGTCTTGGTCCTAAAGAAAAATTGACATGTATTTTGAGGTTGCTTAAAATACTAGGAGTGGTCAAGTGACTGAAAACACCTCGAAACTATGGAAATTTTGTTTGCAAATGATCGTTTGACTTTATGGAATTCTGCAGTGAAATGGATAATGATTTAAAGGTTCCCTTGATTAAGGTAATATAACTGTGTTGGACCAATTATTATCTAAACTAAATAAATGATCCCTAATATGAAATGTGAAATGTGTGAAAATGATGGTGTGAATGTAATGCGTGAAATACAATATGAAATACAATTTTGTGAAATGAAATGAAATGTGTGTAATGCAATGTATGAAAATACAATGTGTTTTTATGTAATAGCCATGTATATATACATATATATAAATCACATTATGCATAGAATATTCTCAAGTGTATAACATTAAGTGGTTCGGGCTCTTCAACTCCCTCTATACTGGCAAGCCTATAAGTTCCTTTACCCACTTTTTGAGTAACAATGTATGGACCTAACCAATTAGCCATGAATTTATCATGAAGATGTGGTAATGCATTGGTGTCTATAGTACCCTGGTGGTTGATCAAAATATACTTCTTATTTCAATGTACCATTGAGGAAAGTACTTTTTACATCCATTTGATATATAGGCTAATGTTTCTAAGTGGCTAAAACAATAATAGTGCATATTGTAGTCATTTTTGCCAGAGGAGCAAAGATCTCCTTATAATAAATCTCTTAGTTTTTCTTATAGCCCTTAGCTACTAGGTGAGACTTGTAGTGATCTAATGAGCCATATGACTTATACTTTGCTTTGTACACCCATTTTGTGCTAATGGTGGATTTGCCTTGGGGTAAATCAACTAAATCCCATGTGTGATTCCATTCAATGGAATATAATTCTTTCTCCATAGTAAGATTCCATTTAGGATCACCAAGTGCTTCTTTGATATTATAAGGTTATGGTTGGATCAATACTTTGGCCATAATATTATAGTTCACTTGGTGTCTTATGGAAGAATGCCTTTTACCTGTATAAATGGGCAAGTAGCTTTGGGGTGCATCTATAGTAGATTGAAGCCAATTAGGTAAAGGATTTGAATATGTGTAAATATTATTATATGGAGGTAAATTAGGAGGGGAAGATGGACAAGGATCATGGGTGAGTAGTTCCTCATGTTGAGAAAATCTTTGACTTGTGATGGATGAGGAAGGATCAAGTGAGGGAATGGATGCCAAGTGAGAAACTATTTTCTTATATGGATTAAATGAAGGGGCCATAGGAGAAGGATTTGGTGGGGTATACACATTAAAGGTAACATACCTAGAAAGAAAAATACTCTTGGAAATATGATTATATAAATTATAGGATTTGGCATTTTCACTTTAGCCAAAAAAAATGCATTTTTGGTTTTTGTTATCAATTTTTTTTCTTTTATGATGAGGTATGTGAGCATAAGCATCACATCCAAAGACTCTTAAATGGACCACATAGGATGTATTTCCACTCCATGCTTCCTCTAGTGTTATATCATGCAAAACCTTAGTATAGGACCTATTGGTCAAGTATGCCATAGTAAGGATAATTTTTGCCCAAAATTTATTTAATAATGCAACAACTAACATAGATCTAACCCTATTTGTGATGGTTTGATTCATCCTCTCAACTAATTCATTTTTTTGAGGTGTATAAGGAGTTGTAAACTACTTCCTTATCCCATGAATCTTGCAAAAACTAAAAAAATATTTAGGGTACCCATGTGTTGTAGGTGAGTTGGAGAGGAGAGGGAAATATTCCAAGAGAGGTCCCAGGTTCAAATATCCACCCTACCAAAAAGTTGAATTGGGTATCCAAAATCCAATTGATAATGTTGGTGCGGGTAGGGTCGGGTGTGACTCCCGAGTGACTTTGACGGTGTAGAACTCCCTGTTTGTGGTCTCTCAGACCAAGGCAGCCCCGCAAGGGGTTTTTCGCTTAAAAAAAAAACTTTAGAGATGTATTCTCCACCATTATTTATCATTAAGGTGGAGATTTGATAACCACTTTATCTTTCAATAAGTGCTATAAATTCCTTGAATGTATCAAGGGTTTGCAATTTATATTGAATGAGATAGATATATATTATCCTATTATAATCATCAATAAAAGTTATGTAATATTTGGTTTTAGTATAAGAGAGAACAAACATTGGCCCACAAATGTTTGAATGCACTAGTTGTAGTGGTATGTTGGCTTTCCAAGCCTTTCCTAACTCAAAAGGCTATCTATAGTGTTTGGAAATAGTACAAGATATGTACTGATTGTATTCGATGTCATCTATGCTCATTTCCATGGCTCCACATGATGTGGATCCTGACCACATCTCCACTGTCAATGATAGGTCACCGACCTCTCCTTAATTCATGATGTCAGCCAATGAACAATGAGTTTTTTTCCATGAAGTTTATTTATATCTTATGGGGTATTTTAGTTCCACATTAATCATGGGAGGATCCTCACACATGTATAACATAGTAGAGACACCCCTATTAACTCGACCACTAGTGGTGGTTAGGGAACCTTCTATGTGGGACCATCAAAGACATCAATTGGTGGAACCAGTTTGCAAGGAACACATGCTCGTTGAGGGCCTTTCATGTGTGGAATTATGAAGGATACATGGTGGCATGTTACCCTTGTTGACTTGATGACCAATGGCTTGTTGACCTTGAATTTGTAGTGTTGACTTATTTACTTTCAGACTTGCTCTGAATTGTTGACTTTTGTGGCACCTATTTTTTTAATTGATCAACTATTTGATAGAATATTCCTTGATAATATTTTTTGTTGTAATAGGCTATGAACATTTTAGAGTGTATTAAATTATTGGGTACATATCAATGTACCACCTTTGGTACATTACTAGAGTAGGATTTTACTTTAGAGTAAAGTTAAGTAGTTACTTTAGCATGTAATAAATGCACAAGTGTTAGAATGTGCAATGATGTAAATGTGCATGTAGTCCACATGTACATGAGTCATAGGATAGAGTCAAAGGTAGAGTGAGAGCCAAGGAACTTATATTCCTATATATAGGCCTTATAGTGAGTGAAAAGAGAGGAGAGAATATAGAGAGTGCATAGTATAGATTGATAGAGGAGTACAATGTAGATCCTTTAAAAAATAGTTTTTGGAGTGTTCATGTCCTCCATTATACTGCATTGTACTATTTTCATGAGATTTCATTAATGGTATATTTCTAAGTCATTGTAAACATTTCTCTTTATTTTCCTACATATTATATTTCCATTATCATATAGATATCTTAGATTGCTTATCTTACATCTCGTGGTAGTATTTCCTATATCATATACTCATCAAAAGATAAAAGTGGTATTAGAGCACATGGTAGATCGATAGGAAATAGGGAGAGCCACAAGTGAGATTGAGAGGATCCAAAAATCTCATTTAAAAAAAAAATGAGATTGCATTTAGTTAGAGTTTTTCCACAGGGTTGTAGAAAAACTCATGAATACTAGGACTCAACATTAATTCCACTAGATTGAAAAATCAATTAGTAAATATTGATTATCTCTAGATTTAGAGTTTCTTCGATTATAGTCCAAATACTTTGTTGTAGAAAAAGGAGATTCAAATAAAGTTGGAAAGCTTCCTGCAAAAGAGCTAGAAATAATATATTCTTTGGAATAAATCCAAAACCATAAGAAAAAAGAGAAATATTGAATATTTGGAAGCTTGAAGCAAAGGTCCCATTGCTAGAGATTGTAGACCTATAGATTGCAGAAGTGAAGAAAAGACCATAGGAGACTTATTATAGATTCAAGGAAGAAGAAAATCAAGGAGAAGAGTCTTGATGAAGATAGGAGATTGGTGATCTCCATTGAATATTGAATACTTCACCCTAAAGAAGTTGAAGAGACCCATAGAATTTCCATTGAAGAACTTCCAGATTTGAAAGCTTGAAGATAGAGAAGGACTAGCAAAAGTCCTATTTTTGAAGCAACATATTTTAGAGATCCAAGAGGGATATCTCATTGCCAAACTTCCACAGTAGAAGGTTGAAGAAAATGTCTCATTTAGAAATACTAGAGAAGCTACAAGAGTGAAGACCCTAGAGAAGAGGTCTCAAATATAAATAAGGAGAAGGCTTAGGGAGCCTCATTGAAGGAGATTCAAAGAATTCCATTAAAGGATTTCCTAGGAGAACTCATTGGAGAAATTTACCACCAAGGAGAAGTTCCTAATAGAGGAAGAATCTGGGATAATTATCATCATCCAACAACAAGCCTAATGGAGAAGGATTTGACAAGAAGTTTACCAAATTTAAGAGGAGATTGGTGAAGACCTCAAGACTTTTAGATTCTTGAGAAGAAGACCTTGATTGAAGTTAGAATTCAATAAGGAGATTGAAGGAAAATGAGCTATACATTACTACCAAACCTAATAGGTTTTAATATTACCTTTCAAGGCTAGAAGGCTCATTCAGAGAAAGGAGATCTCCTAGTTTCTATAGTAGAAAACTAAAGAGTTTTTGAAGGAAAATATCATCTACGATTTGGAGGAGTTCCCTACCAAATTTTTGAGGTTCAAGGACAAAATTTCAGTAGAAATTTTGACTACTTTGCAATCTAAAATTTTTAGATTTGAGGACAACAAGAAAGTAACATCTTAGGCAACATTAAGTTTCATATTTACAGGATACATATTGAAGGTTGAAGCTACCAAACTACAATATCAAGCAACAAGATATAAGGAGGTACAAAGCTGCAAATTGGTGTATTGAGAAGCTATTTTGGATAGCAAAGAAGAGCTTCAAGTTTATCCTATAAAAGGCAACAATAACGTGAACCTAATCACATTGAAATCCTTCATCTACAAAGTTAATTAAGGTAAGGAAATTTGATGCAAAAGGTTCATTAATTGAACTTTAGATTTTTGGTTCATTATTAAGATTCGTTAAGCACCATATTAGAGTTAAAATTTGCAAGGAGAAGGTTGTATATTAGAGTCTTCAAGGGAGTGTAGAAGATAGTTTATTTTAAGTTTAATACCTACACATTAAAATAGGAGTTAGATATATTTCAAATGAAAGAAAAATATCATCTTCCTATTGTCTAGGGTTATGCATAAGGGGTCGAACCTGAAATTTACTTGTAAAAAAATGGCAAATCCATTTCAAAACCATGGTGAATCTTGGCCAACCTCAAATTGAAGAAAGTGGTGAATTATCTTATATTTTAATAAAAAATTGTAAAACTTTGGTGAGTTGAATGTTTTCGATTTTGCTGAGCTGGTTGTAAAACACAATTCGAGCTTGGATCAGGTGCAAAACAAGATTCGGGCTTGGATCGAGTGCAACAAATGATTCGAGATCAAACCGGGTGCAACACATAATATGAGCTCAAATTGGGTAAAAAAATAATCTAGAAAATGGAACGTGTGCAAAGAAAATACGGAGTAACGGTCCTGATGGAAGAAGGACATGATAGACGGACTAGGTGGATAACAAAATTTGACCCAGTAATGCAGATGGATCGAGTGAAAATGATAATGCAGATGGACTAAGTTTAAAAATGTAGATGGATTAGGGGAAGTATTGTAGACGGACTGAGTGCAATAATGCAAGTGAACCAGGTGAATAAATGTAGATGAACTGGGTGAATAAATATAGATGGGTTAGATGCAAAAATGTAGATATACCAGTTACAAAAATGCAGATGAACTAATTGCAAAAATGTAGAAAAACTAGGTGCAGTAATGTAGACAGATCGGGTTCCATAATACAGATGGACACTGCCACATGCATATCCAATAACATGATGCCATGTGTCCACACCACATGCATGTCCAATAACATGCTACTATGTGTCCACCCCACTCAGTCTCGTCTATAAAAAGGCATCAACAATTATTTTTATAGAATTGTTTTCACTACATGAGATTATATCAAAGCTACTAACACTATCCTTCCCCAAGAGACCATTATCCCACACCTTTCTAGAGTGATGGTGACCATGTCAATAATAACATAGAAAATTACATTCAAAAATTAAAGTTGCATCACATTTTTAGAGTACTTAGCTGGGAAATATGGGATAGATCATAAATGGGTTCAGAATGTAGGTTTTGGGGGTTTTACTTCTGTGCCCCAATTTAGAATAGATAATTTTGTTCTACACAATATCATCGATGCCTATGAAAATGATCTTGGGCTATTACTTTATCAACATAAAAATATATATATATATATTGCAGTCAAACCCTCTGATAATGAGATTGACTGGACTTCCACATAAGGGTCTCGCTGTAGTTACACATAAGATATTTCTCTCAAAGTATGATAAGACTTTCCTAGAAAAGCATTTTGATGTCTCTTCGTAATTGTTGTTAGGTATAATTCTCTTCAGTTGATTATCTTAAATTTCATAATTTAAAATTTTTTGTCACCTAATTATTTTTTTATAGCCTCTACGAAAAATTCCAAGAGAGGGTTAACCAATAACTCTGTTTCAAACAATGATTTCAAGGCAATTCTTAAATTTTTCCAAGCAAGACTATTTCTGCTTGGAATATCATAGATTATATTATGGTCATTGGCTTATATTGTTTATTTTTTAGAGTACCATGAGAGATTCGACTAGTGTACATATATTTTTGATTGAATCAGATCAAAGCTCTATATTGTTCATACAATCCAGTTAGACAAACCTCTCATAGTTGCCTCGATAAATTACATTTTAGCTCTTTATTATGAAAGTTTTTATAATTTGCAAGATATTGGTTCACCAAATGTACTGCACGCTAAATTACAAAGCATTTCTATGACTATCGAAGAGCTGAAGGTAATTATTCAATTTTTCATCAATAATAATTTTTATATTTTAGGATGTTTTTAATTTATGTTTTAATTTTTTTTTGAATCTAAATGCAGAGTAAGGCAGCCATCGCATGGGAAAAAATAATGTTGGTGTTAGAAGTCACATTCTAGAGGACAATGGTGATTTAGAAGGAACAATGATTGAAATTCAACCATAGAGACCTCATAAATGCTAGAAACCAGCATCTTCTCCCGCTTCTCATCAACATGTGCAAGCAAATGCCATGGAAGGTGAATCCAGTTATGTCACACTAATGATGGTTAAGTTTACTATTTCAAAATTTTCTTGATTCATTACCATTTTTGTTTAGTTGAAATTATATCTATTTTTTATTTTTTGGTATGTTTTTCAGTTTTATGCCAAACCACCACAAACACTCGCACCCTGCTGTCTCCATAGGATGAAGAGTAGCACGAGATATGTTCATCTGGTATGTGAGTTTTTTAATTGTTAATTATAAATTTTATCTTCTTTAATTTTTTTTAATTATATCTTATTATAATATATTTAGGTCCCTCCCCACAATTTCATGAAAGAAGAAAGAAAATTATGCCACCGCCACCACCACCAGGTCCACCACCACCAGCAAGAGCAGCACAAAAATCTCAAAAATGAAAACAATTAATGCAAGGTCAAGTTTTTGAAAAAATCTTGATGGACTGAGATCACAAGTAGGACCCACAAAATCGAAGACACAGGAACATGCGTCTGGATTTTCAATGTTGTCATTTTCTACTAGTTGTTCTTTGAAAGATGTTTCAACCTCTGGTTTAGATATGCCAGAATTCGATCATGATTTTCTTTTTCAGGGGAACATTGAAGGGTTAAAAGTGTTAGAGATGGTAAATTTGCAACAAGAACCTGAAGCTGAGATAATTTCATCATCACCTTCTGACACCTCTGATCCTGATCCTAAGGATTAAGAAGTTAATTTATCTAAATATTAGCTGGTTTTTGATAGTTGTTACTCATTGATCTAGGATTTTTTGCTTGAAAATATGAACGAATTGAAGGATTGGAAATTGTTGGCAAAAATACTTATCAAGGAAATAAATGCCCGCAATAAAAATTATGATAAAAGGAAAGAAATTTTTGTCCTTGTCAAAAACCAACCTGAGAAGCTTGTTGGGTTGCTACATCAAGCCCAATCAGGATCGGTGAATCCTTCTATTTATTATGATGATAAATTTTAAAGACTATGTTGAGAAAGTTAGAGAACCTGAATGCTGAAGCCCAGGTGTATTACAACCTATGAGATTATGATAAGAAGAAATTTTTAATTGCTAATGATATAGAGGTGAGACTTTAAATGCAATAAAATTTGTCATTATATTTTGTAATATAACTCTTGACTAACGAAGGTGTTATTTAATTTTTATGCAAGAAAATTTCTAAAATATACATAGAAAAAGTTAATTTTTTGGCTGTTAATCTCAAGGCTGCAAAGAAATCAATCTTAAATGTGATAACAATGAAGGAGACCTTACAGACTAAGGTGAGGGATAAAAATTATTTAAAAGTAATTATCCTAGAGCGTAAAATAAATCCAAATATCTTTCTTAAGAAGAAGCTTAAACAAAATAAACATGTAGTCCTTGAGAAACCAACCTAAGAAGATAGATTGTTGTTGGGGATCTTACAAAAGTCAAAGGAAGTTATCTAGGGTGGTTCAACCACCCGAACCACCTAATGCATTGTATATATTCTGCACCATTCTCAATAATGAAGTTACCTCAGATTTTCTAACACTACAAAGTTTTTTGTGTTTTTATGGTGCTAGAGCATAGGTTGATAGGAGGGCTCGGGATACGAGATAGAGATCCCTGGACGCCTGACGTAGGAGGGCTCGAGAGGATGCAGGTCAATTTTTTTTATAGGTGATGCAGATCGAGGCAGACCCTAGGTGCACATAGACCAAGGTAGACCATGCAGACCAAGGCAGACCATGACCACATGCAACACATAGACTAAGGTGGACCATGACCACGTGCAACACATAAACCAAGGTGGACCACATGGCCACTGGAAGCCTATGTGGTGATAGACCATGGTGGACCACATGGTAGTTGAAGGCCTATGTGGCTATGGACAACCTGGAAGGTTATGTGGTGATGGACAAGATGGGTGACATGGCAGAAAAAAAATAGACAGGTGACGTGGTTGGGGTAGGTGACATGGCAATGGACAAGTAGGTAGGTGACGTGGTTGGGGTTCCTAGTAACCGAACACATGGAATTTTGCAAAAGGCTGGCTGGACAAATTGACTACCTAAAGGTAATCAGTGACCACTCTGTGCTTTGGTGCTAATAAAGCACAATTTATATCCCACATGGCCGATGTGGGATAAATAAGCCCACACGGTTAGTTTTGCTTTTGCAGGCAGAAAAAATATTAAAAAGGAGGTTCTCCTCCTTTTCTCCCATCCACCCAATAGACAGAGTGGTCTACGTTGTCCTTAGCCCAGCACAGGTTGCGGGGTCAAATCCCATGGGCGCCATCCGATTTTTTTTTGCACAACAAGAAATTGGAAAGCAAGTTTTTTTTTGTTGACAAAAAAAAACAAAAACAAAAAAAATGATGCAAATTTTTTTTTGTTGCAAGTTTTGACATAAAAACTTGACAATTTTTTCAAAGCAAGACATTTTTTTTTTTCACTCAAGAAGAAAGAGACTTTTAAGAAAAATATATAGCAAAACATATATTTTTTTTCTCTCACCATTTTTTTGGAGGGATAAGTTTTTTTTTGAGGTTTGGAGAACACCACAGACAATTTTTTTCTTGTTTTTTTTGCACAAGCAGAAGGGGGGATCTTCAGTATTCCTTGTTGCAAAAAAAGTCCACGATACAGGGGGAAGAAAAATTGTTATAAGAAATCTTCACAATGTCGTCTGTTCACAAGTATCTCTCAGATTCACAGTTGCTGAAAGGTCCTAACTTTGTTCCATGGAAGACAAAGATGAGAGCCATTCTTCAGATGGAAGATTTATGGGATGTAGTGATTGGCACTACAAAATGCCCTCAAATAGTAGGAAAAGATCAAGATGCTTGGGATAAGAAGGACAAAAGAGGTCTCATGTTTATCTTTCTTGCTACTACAGATGAGGTGCAACCTCATATTTGTGATGCAAAAACCAGTAAGGAAGCTTGGGATGCTTTGATTACCGTGTATGAAGGAAAGAATCAGTCCACTATTCTACACCTTCAAACTCTACTACATACCCTTAGTATGAATTCTGGGGAGACAATTGATCTATTCCTTTGCAGAGTGGCAGACTTGAAAGCCAAATTGAATGCTATGGGAAAACCAGTGGATGATGATATCTTGAATTCTATCATCTTGAGAGCATTTCTAGATTCCTACAAGATGTTGATCACTTCCCTCAACGTTTCTGGTAGACAAGTAACATTCGTGGAGCTAGTAAATTTGCTTCAGACTGAGGAGGCAAATCAGGTTTAGAAATATGAGGTGCTAGATAATGCCCTTTCCACCCAACAAAGGGGTAAGAAACAAGGTCAATTTCAAAAAGGGGGTTCTTCTTCCAAGGGAAAAGGGAAGCAAAATCAACAGAAAGATAAACAATATTGCAAGATCTGTGATATGAATAACCATGACACCAACAGGTGTTGGTTCAAAAACAAGCAACAAAATGACCAATCTCCTAAGAAGAAAGGCAAAGAAAAACAGAAATATAAAAAGAAACATAAGCAACCTAAGGGCCATGTTGCTTATGCTGACTCCAACTCAGACTCAGATTCCCCTGGGTCCGATTCAGATTCTGACTCTGAAAGAGCACACAAGGTGCTCATGACCCATACTTCATCTTCCCAGATAGATGTTGTATGGTATATTGATTCAGGAGCTAGTAAGCACATGACTGGGGACAAATCATGGTTTGACACTTTTGAGGAGAAAGAAGGTAAGCCAGTCACAATTGCTGACAATCAAGTCTACCAAGTGAAGGGTGAAGGGGATGTTTTTGTCTCTCTTCCAGATGGTAAATTTCAGATAGAGAAGGTCCTCTATGTTCCTGGATTAGCCAATAATCTGTTGTCTATTCCACAAATGTTGGATAGAAATATGGATGTTGTGTTCCAAGTTGTGAAAGGCAAGAAGAGATGTTTTATAACCCATAGAGGTAAACATGTAGCAATCGGATCCTACAAGCATGGCTTGTTCATTCTAGATGCTCTTTCAATGCCTCATGTTGCTCTAGTTGCAACTACAAAGGAGGCCACTTCTCTCTGGCATAGATGTTATGGGCATCTAAGTTTAGGATATTTGCTTGAATTGCACAAATATGAGATGGTGAGAGGACTTCCTCACCTCTCCTCTGTCTTACCAGTTTTCTCGGATTGCTTAGCAGGGAAGCAACACCGAGTACCTTTTGAAGCTAGCTCTTCCAGAGCTAAGAAACCTTTAGAGTTGGTACACACCGATCTGTGTGGTCCCATGCCAACCAGCTATGGTGGAAAGAAGTATTTTCAATTGTTTGTTGATGATTACTCACGGAATATGTGGGTTTTCTTCCTTCAGTTGAAATCAGAGGCTTTTTTATACTTTCAACAATTCAAGAAACTTGTTGAGAAGGAGTCGGGATGTTTCATCAAAACCCTCCACTCAGATCGAGGGGGGAATACACCTCTAAAGAATTTTCATCATTTTTGAAAGAACATGGGATTAAGAGACAACTGACTACAACCTATACACCTCAATAGAATGGAGTTGCAGAGAGGAGAAATCGTTCCATTGTGGAAATGGTTTGATGTATGCTCAAGGGAGCACATCTTGAGGATCAGTATTGGGTAGAAGCAGTAAACACAACATCATACCTCCTAAATAGAGCACCCACCAGAGCTCTACAAGGAAAAACACCACAAGGAGCTTGGAGTGGTAAGAAACCCTCCATTTCTCATCTAAGGGTTTTTGGATGTAAAGCATTCATGCACATTCCAAAATAGAAAAGGAAGAAGTTAGATGAGAAGACCCTACGATGTATTTTTCTTGGTTATGATGAGTTTTCAAAGGGATATCGCTTGATAGATCCGCTAACCAAGAAAACACATATAAGTAGAGATGTAGTATTTGATGAAGCTTCCACATCAGATATCACATCTACAAATGTATACCTTGAAGAAGAAGAAGAACCTAAGAAAGAAAGCTCATCTCCAAAGAAAAAGGTTCCAAAATGGTATACGAGTACATTGAGAGATTCAAAACTGAATACACTTCCAGATCTAACTCAAGATCGACCATGCACTCGGAGTATGACACAACAGAGAAGAGCAGAGGCATCATCTTCAGAGGTTGATGAGCTTTGCCAACAATTTGATGATCTATCTATAGATGCAGAGGAAGACAGAGACATAGATATGGATAATGAACAGGTTTATATGACAACATTGGATGAAAATGAGCCTGTAATAGTTCAAGATGCACTTAGTGAGCCTCAATGGAAGGTTGCTATGGAAGCAGAGCATACATCTCTCATGAAAAATCACACATGGAAGTTAGTAAATCTACCTTCAAGAAAGAAACCCATTGGTTGCAAGTGGGTATTCAAAGTAAAGTATAAGGCAGATGGTACGATTGATAAGCATAAAGCTCATCTGGTTGCAAAGGGCTATGCTAAAAAAGAAGGCATTGATTATGAAGATACTTTTACCCCTACTGCAAAAATGACTACCATTCGAGTATTGTGTGCCATGGCAGCTCAGTTTGGGTGGAAGTTACATCAGATGGATGTAAAAAGTGCCTTCCTTAATGGTGATCTACAAGAAGAAGTATACATGACCCAACCTGAAGGATTTGTTGTTAAAGGGTAAGAACAGAAAGTTTGTAAGTTGATAAAATCCTTGTATGGGCTAAAACAAGCTCCTCGAGCTTGGTACATAAAAATTGATAGTCACCTATTGCAACATGGATTCCAACGAAGTCCATTAGATGTGAATCTCTATATAAAGAACAATGGTTCTGATATAGTGATTCTGGTGCTATACGTAGATGATTTGATCATAACAAGTAGTTCAGATAGTATGATTGATACAATGAAAAATGATCTAAAGGTATCTTTTGAAATGATAGATCTGGGACTTCTGCACTATTGTCTTGGTTTAGAAGTAACTCAAAAGAAACATCATATCAGAGTTACACAGAAGAAATATGCCAAGACTTTGATTGATAAATATCGCATGATTGACTGTAAGTCAAAAACTACTCCAATGGAACTAGGACTTAAGTTATCTAGATATGATCAATCTCCAAAGGTAGATGGCACTCTCTATCATCAATTGATTGGGAGTCTTTTATACCTAACCAATACCAGGCCTGATCTCAGTTTTGTTGTGGGATATCTTTCACGGTTCATGCAGGAACCCAAGGTAAGTCATTGGAAAGCAACAAAAAGAGTTCTACATTATGTCCATGGTACAACAGATTTTGGCTTGGAATACAAGAAGAATAACAAGTTTTATCTACAAGGATACATGGACTCCGACTATGTTGGATCCATTGATGATCGAAAATCAACTTTTGGATATATCTTTCATCTTGGCTCTGGTCTTGTCTCTTGGCATAGCAAAAAATAGTAGGTGGTTGCAATTTCTTCTACAGAGGCAGAATATCATGCAACTAGTGGAGCAGTCTACGAGATAATATGGCTACGTCGCATTCTTTCAAATATGGGTCTTCCAAAGAATCTTCCATTGCATTTGTTTTACGACAATCAAGGTGTTTTGAACCTTGTCAAGAATCCAATTTTTCATGATCGCACCAAACACATTGACACTCATTGTCATTTCATTCGTGATGAAGTTCCAAAGCACAATATACAACTCCAATACATTCCCACTGATGCGCAAGTTGCAGATATCTTCACCAAGGCACTTGCACGTATCAAATTTGAACTGTTTCGCAATACTCTTGGTATTTGCCAATAATGTAATAAGGGGGGATGTTAGCATATCATAAAAACTATGGTGCATTTATTTCATTTAATGGCATGTAAAAAGAAGCGCATTAGCGCTATCCATTTAGTAAGTTGGTTTTCCAACCAACTAGGGTGGTTCAACCACCCGAACCACCCAATACATTGTATATATTCTGCACCATTCTCAATAATCAAGTTACCTCAGATTTTCTAAACATTGCAAAGTTTCCTATGTCTTTTTAAGGCGGAAGACTGACCACCAAGAGATAAGAAAGGAAATGATGACTCTGACAACTCAATAGGTAAAGCTCATATTCCTATCATCACTAGTTACCTCCCTGATGGTGGTGTTACTTGAGTATTACTCTAAAATGTTTCACCCAATCAAAGGAAAAATGGTGATGGGTAATATTGAGCACATGCATTGAGTGCTTGTATGCCATTTGTGTGTGATTTATATTTGATTTTATGATTGATTTGCATGAATTTGGTTAATTTAATTTTACTTGAAAATGCACATTAAATAATATTCTATATTTTTCAAATTACTTCGAAAGAAAAAACTAAAATAATATATATCATGCAATTTATTATGATTTAGTGAAATCTTTAATTTAAGCAATTTTAATAAAGGATTTATTTTGTTGAGCATGTTTTTTGGATCTAGTTGATCCTATTTTAGAAGGAAATTAGGTAGTTTATTTTTATGAGCTTGTTCAATTTTAAATTGGATTAAATCATGAAGGTAAAAAAAAAAAACTACCTTGTAAATTTAAATAATCAAATTTTCCTACACATGCATGGTTACTTTGGAAAGGTTGAAATAGTGGATAAGATTATGCTCTTATCTCTATGGATTCCATTTCCATTAATATATATATATATATATATATATATATATATATATATATATATATATATATATTAAAGGAAGATTTAACTTGGGGTAAGAAAAAGAAGATAAAATAAATAAATAATATATATATATATATATTTAGAAACATATTTCTTGTCTAAGAAGAAAGAGAGCTATAAATTTCCATAGAAGTTGTGAAATAAAAAGTTAGCTTATGTTATGTTATGGGATGTTATGTTAGACTGGAGAAGCTAGAGGAGAAGTGCAAATTCAATACGAATCACCACCTAACTGGAGTACCAAGTGTGAGCTTTCCACTACCCTTTACCTTTTTAAAAAAGATAATCTATAAGTCTGTTTGGTATCTTTTCTATGGCTTGTTGGAAACATGCTTTAAAATATAAATATACATGTTGTAATCCACCTTGGTTAATTCAAATATTCTCCCCCTTATATTTATTTAAAACTTTGGTCTGCATGTTTGTGAGAATATGCCCTATTATGAATTTAAGCAATGATTTAGTTTGAATTTGATGTATATCAACCATTTAATTGTCTACAATTGGTGTTCTTATTGTTGATCGGATAATAGGTCCTTATGGTGTGTATTTCTTTATTACACCTGCACCATACATGTGGGAATTTAACAAATGATATTAGTATGATATCCCAACCCTATTTAAACATCACATGTGCACATGTTTAGTAGGCTATGGACACTCCTCTATTTTCATATTACTCAATAAATGCTGCAGTGATCCACAAGGTTGCTTGGGTTTATCATTATGCTTACAATAGATGACCATTATAGGGTATGAATACCGAAGTTGCACGGTCAAAGAATCTAGGATTGACTATGCTAGATATCCTAACTTAGATCAATACCATAGCCATCTCAAAATTGTACATCCGATTGTTCTTTTCAACATTTGATGATAGTAGAATTCATCTTAGTTCTGTGACTATTGATGGTCGTTTCTAGTTCAACTGTGTATAAGTTAGAATTTTGTTCCACTTTAACCTCTCTTCTTTTTGCTATATATGATTCAAAATCACCACTATTTGTATAGAATTTCAAGCCACTGTAACCTCTCTTCTTTAGGCTACGAGAGATAGCTCTTACTATTAGAAGACATCCAATGTCTGTATCTAAATGCCAAACATATTTTTTGGAATCTCAATCCAACTCCTATCGTTGTTGGTCAGATGTCATGTAGGCTATGGTGTACACCCTATCAAACGAATTAAGCCTTAAATATTTTTAGTGACATCGCAACTCCCACACGACCTATAAATCTCATTTATTGCATATATGTTCTCAGATCTGATGTGCAATTGAATCACCTACGATCGTCTTCGCTTCCTATTGAAGTGGCCAAACAATTAAACTGAAACCTTGACTATCTATCAATGTCTCTTCATTGATGTGTGGTGATTAGTGTGAAGAGTTTAAATCCTCATTGGGTTTAGAGTGCATATAGTATAGCAATGTTCAATTACTTTATGGTGTGATATAATATTTTAGATATTTAATACTAAAAGACCTATGAATAGGATTAATATAATCTTATTATAAGTTGAGAAACATTACCTGTAGGGATTTAAGTTCAATGTATTAAAAGATAGGTGTGTGTGTTATACACTATGTTCAAACAGATTGTATCAAAAGGAATTTATGATGATCATATATTTGTGTATGAAGACTTATAACATGTTTTATGTTAGAATATTTAGTATATCGTATATTACATTAAATAAGTTAATCATTTCAGTTGAGAAACTGCCCAGCATAGTTCAAACTGCCTCAACGGAGTTCTTTGTAAATCTTATATATTTACCATGAATATGAAGAGCAAGGTAATGATTCAGTTCGTAACATGGCATCAGAGCATTGAATGAATTTTGGGCAATGTGTATTTTTTATGGGCAATGTGCTACTCACGCACTCCATTTCTAGATTCACTCCAGGCAATGCATTCTTCGAGGAGCCATTGACGCCGAAGACTGCAATCCAAACTCCAGCGCATGAAGACTAATGTGATCCTGCTATTTTCCAAGTTTGTTTGGGGCGTTCGCGTTTGCGGCTGGATTTTCGTTCAGTAAGCGGAAGCGAAACTATTTTTTTCCGTTTCTGGATTTCGTTTCGTAGCGGAGGCGGATACCCGTAGCGAAAGCGGACCAGGGCCGAGCAGTGAACTCGGTGGCCGCACAACAGAGGCGGCATTTTGCAGCGGAGGCGAATACCCGTAGCGGACGCGGACCAGGGCCGAGCAGTGAACTCGGTGGCCGCACAGCGGAGGCGACGTTTGCATTGCCATCGAACTCACATCGCGACACAGTGGCGGCGGTCTGTTTCGAACGGATAGTTTAATTATAAAAAAAACAATTTTTTGTTGCATTACAGCGGTTGGCTGCAGGAGAAGTCTTCTGCGAAGTCACCGGTCCAAGAAAGTGCTGCGGTATTTTTTCATTCCCTGCAACACCAAATTGTGCTGCGGTATTTGGTTCCTTCCACTTAACCGGTTGAAGGCGAAGGTGCGGTTTTGTGGTCGGTACATCGCTGTGCATTTCGGCCATGCGAAAGCTCTTGACGACTGTGAGAACTCGCTCTGTAACCTCCTCTTTGTCGAGGAAGGTGGTGGTGGCGGCACCCTCGCTCATCCAACGACGGCCGTTTGTGGAGGATCTCCATCCGAGGACTCTGATTGCAGGACGAGAATGATAATGGTTAACTGCACCCCTCATGTGCTTGAGCAGGGCATTCCTGAGTCTCTCCTCTGGTCTCATTTCATTTAAAAAAAAATGGTTTGGTGCACGTTTTTTTATTTTGCCTTTGTCGTGCTTGGCGGTCAATAAACTTAAGTCGCTGTGCATTCACACGCGCCACAGTGGCCGCGATGGTTCTCTTCGTCATCGCTTACGTTTTTTTTATGGAGTGGTTGGGGTTTCAAACCCCTTCGAGTTGATAAAAATTGCTGCCAAGGTGACGCCGGGTCTTGTTGACGGCATGTAAATTTTTTTTTCTCCTTCAAAAACAATTGTTAAGAGGCATATTTGGAATTTTTCAAGATATACTCTATTTTGCAAGATAGAGGGGGAATTCAATTTTTTTTCAAATCCTCAGCAAAAGGCATAGATAGCAACTCCAAGGTGCATTTTCGATTTTACTCGACACCTTTTTTTCCTGTCAAATTTGGGTGCATTTTCGGTTGAAGCCGACACCTATGTGAGAAGCATTTTTTTTGTGAGCATGCTTGTTTTGATTATTGCATTTTTTTTCTGCAAATAAAAATCATCTACATCAAAGCATCCACTACTTCTCTCAGCTCATGTTGCATAGGTTCTCCACAAAGCCGTTATCTCTTTGCACAGGGATCTTCATTGATCATCTACTTGATGTTCTCTCCACAACACTAATTTTCTCCTAGTTTTGTTTTTTGACTTAATTCCCTCCAACTGATTCTCTTCTTTCGAAGATTCTCAGGCAGGTGTCATTAACATCTCTTTGAGTAAATTTTTTTATCCCTATTGCTATTGTGTTTAGGCGTAAATCCTGACGAAAGTCCTGGACTCCAAAGTGTTTAGGGGAAGTTACGCCCCACGCATGCGGTTTCCTGTCTTTCTAAGGTAGGTGCCATCAACAAAGCAATCCTTTTCAGTACTGCCTATGTTCCACGTACCGTTCTGATCTTCATAATACCTATAGTCTCCCTCACGTAAGGGCGGGTATTATTTTGCTTCAATTCAGGTATAACTGGCCTGGCAACGGTATATCGAAAAGGGGACCATTTGGCGCTATAAGGAACCCTAAACAATGGCTACAGTGCACAAGTATCTTTCAGATGCCCAATTGCTCAAAGGCACCAATTTTGTGCCATGGAAGCATAAAATGAAAGCCATTCTTCAGGTCAAAAAATTATGGGATGTTGTCAGTGGCACTACCTCTCGTCCCACCACAGCAGGGACAGATCAAGATGCATTTGATGATCAGGACAGGAAGGGCCTTATGTTTTTGTTAC
This sequence comes from Wollemia nobilis, assembly GCA_028583015.1. Taxonomy (NCBI): domain Eukaryota; kingdom Viridiplantae; phylum Streptophyta; class Pinopsida; order Araucariales; family Araucariaceae; genus Wollemia; species Wollemia nobilis. The sequence continues at coordinate 3,165,978 of JAQPPZ010015413.1, forward strand.
TTGCCATAACAGATGAGGTCCAACCTCATATTTGTGATGCCACGAGCAGTAAAGATGCTTGGGCGGCATTGATTACTGTGTATGAAGGAAAGAATAATTCCACAATTCTTCACCTACAAACCCAGCTTCACAATCTCACAATGCATTCAGGGGAGACTGTTGAATTGTTTCTCTGCAAAGTGGCAGAATTGAAAGCTAAACTCAATACTATGGGAAAACCCATCGATGATGATCTTTTGACATCTGTTATTTTGAGGGCACTCCCACCATCTTACAAAAGTTTTATCACTTCACTCAATGTTTCTGGCAGAAAATTAACTTTTGTTGAATTGGTTAACTTGCTTCAAACTGAAGAAGCCAATCAAGTACAGAAAGATGAGGAACCTGCCACTGCTCTTTCCACTCATCAAAAGGGGCACAAGCAAGGACAATTCCAGAAGGGAGGGTCTTCTTCCAAAGGCAAAGGCAAGCCCAATCTCCAGCGAGATAAATATTGCAAGGTCTGTGATATGAACAATCATGATACCAACAGGTGTTGGTTCAAAAACAAACAACAGAATGATCCCTCACAAAATAAGAAAGGCAAAGGGAAGCAGAAATATCCCCAGCATCGCAACCAACAAAAAGGTCATGTTGCTTATGCAGATTCCCATTCAGATCATTCAAATTCTTCTTCAGATAATGACTCCGAAAGAGCACACAAGGTGCTCATGACCCATACTGCCTCTTCCAAATCAGATGTTGTATGGTATATTGACTCTGGAGCAAGCAAACATATGACTGGGAACAAGTCCTGGTTTCAAACCTTTCACGCAAGAGAAGGCAAACTCGTCACTATTGCAGACAATCAGGTCTATCAAGTACAAGGTGAAGGAGATGTTACAGTCACTCTCCCTGATGGAGACTGTGCCATAGAGAAAGTTCTCTATGTTCCTGGCCTTGCCAACAATCTCTTATCAGTTCCACAGATGTTAGATCGAAATATGGATGTTATTTTCCAAGTTGAAAAAGGAAAAAAGAGATGTTTCATCAGTCACCAAGGTCAAAACATTGCCACTGGCTCCTACAAACATGGATTATTCATCTTGGATACAGTTTCTACATCCCATACTGCCCTCATTGCCACTACACAAGCAACAACTTCCTTATGGCATAAAAGATACGGGCACCTCAGTTTCGGGTATTTACTCGAATTAAGCAAATATGACATGGTAAAAGGGCTTCCTCAGCTTTCATCCGTTCTTCCAGTATGCTCCGATTGTCTAGCAGGGAAACAACATCGAGTTCCTTTTGAGACTAGTTCCTCTCGCTCTAAGAAACCCTTGGAGTTAATCCACGCAGATCTGTGCGGTCCTTTCCCAACCAGTCATGGTGGAAAGAGGTATTTTCAGCTATTTGTTGATGACTACTCTCGAAAAATATGGGTCTCCTTCCTTGCACTCAAGTCAGAAGCTCTTCTCTACTTTCGTCAGTTCAAAAGACAAGTTGAGAAGGAAACAAGTTGTTCCATCAAAACTCTCCGCTCAGATCGAGGGGGGAATACACTTCCAAGGAATTTTCAGCATTTCTGGAAAAACATGGGATTAAGAGACAACTCACTACAGCATATACACCGCAGAAAAATGGAGTTGCAGAAAGAAAAAATCACTCCATAGTAGAAATGAGTCGGTGTATGTTAAAAGGAGCAAACTTAGAAAAACAATACTGGTGAAGCAATAAACACAACATCTTACCTACTAAATAGAGCACCTACAAGGGCTCTACAAGGAAAAACTCCACAAGAAGCCTGGAGTGGTAAGAAACCCTCAATTTCTCACCTAAGAGTTTTTGGATGCCAAGCTTTTATGCATATTCCTAAACAGAAAAGAAAGAAACTAGATGAGAAAACTCAAAAATGTATATTTCTTGGTTATGATGAATATTCAAAAGGATATCGGTTGATTGATCCTATAACCAAGAAAACACACATCAGCAGAGATGTAGTATTTGATGAAACTTTCACATCAAATAATACACTTGTATATCTTAATGAAGATGAACCTAAGAAAGAAGCAGCACCTCCTCAGAAGAAGGTTCCTAAGTGGTATACTAGTACATTGCAAGATTCAAAATTGACCTCACTTCCAGATCTAACTCTAGATCGACCCGCTACTCGCAGTATGACTCAACACAAAAGAGCAGATGATGCAACAACAATAACAAATGTTGATGACCTTTGTCAACATTTTGATGATTTATCTGTGAATGTAGAAGATGATGAGGATATAGATATGGAAGATGAAAAAGTCTATCTGACAAAACTAGATGAAAAAGAACCCACATCAGTCTCAGATGCACTCGAGTAAAGATCAATGGAAAACTGCTATGGATGCAGAACATACATCTCTAATGAAAAATCAAACTTGGAAGTTAGTGAATTTGCCTTCGGGAAAGAAACCCATTGGTTGCAAATGGGTATTCAAGATCAAATATAAGGCAAATGGTGCAATAGATAAATATAAAGCCCGACTTGTTGCAAAGGGCTATGCACAAAAAGAAGGCATAGACTATGAAGAGACATTTGCTCCTACTGCTAAAATGACCACTATTCGAGTTCTGTGTGCAATGGCAGCTCAATTTGGTTGGCAGCTACATCAGATGGATGTAAAGAGTGCTTTCTTAAATGGTGACCTACAAGAAGAGGTCTATATGTCTCAACCTGAAGGTTTTATAGTTCAAGGGCAAGAACAGAAAGTCTGTAAGCTGGTCAAATCTCTATATGGACTTAAACAAGCTCCTCGAGCTTGGTATATCAAAATTGATAGTCACCTAGTGCAACATGGTTTTAGAAGAAGTCCTGCAGATCCTAATCTATATATCAAGAACAATGGTTCTAACATAGTAATTCTAGTACTATATGTGGATGATCTGATCATAACAGGCAGTTCAGAGAGTATGATCAAAACAGTTAAGAAAGATCTTAATACCTCTTTTGAAATGACAGATCTTGGACTTCTCCACTATTGTCTTGGTCTAGAGGTAACTCAATACAAGCATTGCATACAAGTTACTCAAAAGAAATATGCCATGACTCTAATTGAAAAGTATCGGATGACTGACTGCAAGCCCAAAGCCACACCAATGGAAGCAGGACTTAAGTTATCCCGATTTGATGAATCTCCTAAAATAGATAGTACTCTCTATCGTCAGCTGATTGGGAGTCTCATCTATCTCACAAATACCAGGCCAGATCTTAGTTTTGCTGTGGGTTATCTTTCACGATTCATGCAAGATCCTAAAGTTAGCCACTGGAAAGCAACAAAAAGAGTCCTTCACTATGTCCGTGGTACGACATATATCGGCTTGGAATACAAAAAGAACAACAAGTTCTATCTTCAAGGGTACACGGACTCTGATTATGCTGGATCCATAGATGACCGAAAATCAACTGCAGGTTATATTTTTCACCTTGGATCTGGTCCTGTCTCTTGGCATAGCAAGAAGCAACATGTTGTTGCTATCTCTTCTACTGAGGCAGAATATCGAGCAGCTAGTGGAGCAGTCTGCGAGATCATATGGTTACGTCGCATCCTCATAAATATGGGACTTCCAAAGAAACTTCCTTTACATTTATTCTGCGACAATCAAGGTGTTCTGAATCTCGTCAAGAATCCTATCTTTCATGATCGAACCAAACACATTGACACTAGGTGTCATTTCATTCGAGATGAGGTTCCAAAGCATCATATTCAGCTCCACTACATTCCCACAGATGAGCAAATAGCGGACATTTTCACCAAAGCACTTGCTCGAGTCAAATTTGAATTGTTCCGCAATGCTATGTGTAGTCAACATTAATGTAATAAGGGGGGATGTTAGAATATTTAGTATATAGTATATTACATTAAATAAGTTAATCATTTCAGTTGAGGAACTGCCCAGCATAGTTTAAACTGCCTCAACGGAGTTCTTTGTAAATCTTATATATTTACCATGAATATGAAGAGCAAGGTAATGATTCAGTTCGTAACATTTTATATTAGTTGGAATGGCTTTTGTTGATTCATTAAATTCCAATAAATATGATTCATGAAAATAAAGAAATTTATTTAATTATTTTTGTGTATACAATAGTTTATCTTCATAGCATTGATTGATTTTGTATATTAAAGAAAACCAATAATATTGGTTTTATTTAATTAAAATTTGAATGGCTTTAAAATTAAAGCAAATTCCTTTATTTTTGGAATGATTGGAAAATTAAATTGAAATCAATTAGATTTGTAAATATTGGTTTTTTATTAAAATTTGAATGGATTAACAAAAATAGCTATGATTTGAGATCTATTAGATAGATAAGTAGAATGAACTAGTGAAAACATAGTCATTGTATAATCCTAGAAAATAAACAATAAACTATTATGTGTTTGAGGAGTTTTATAAATAAATATATCTCAACTAGAAGGATGAAATATTTTCTAGTTTTAGGAGGATTGGACTGGTGTCCATTCCTTGGAATAGGTATGGAACTCTTCTTTTTGTTTGGTGGTAATCCAAAAAAATTATGAATGGATTAAGATTTAATCCTTATTTATGAAAATATTAAATATGGATGAATTATTTATTCATGATTGGTGATTTCTTTGTATGTGAAGAACACAAGCTTATACTGAGAGGGAGGTGAATAGTATAAGACCACTTTTTACTTTTTTCTTCCAAATCAATATTATGTTGTGTAAATATAGCAATATCAATAGCAGTAATCAAAGCAATGCACAAAAACCATACACAATAGAGACACCACAATTTATGTGGTTCACCCAATGTGGGCTACTCCACGGATAAAATATTTCACTAAAAATTTCTCAATAAATATCTTTGGAAATCACTCCCAATTACAATATTTATGGATCTTTATCCAAAGGACATGCTGATCACCTAATCTCAAGTTCATGGATCTCTTCCATAGGAGAAATTTTCTCCTTCTACTCTGGCTATGTGATCTTCTACAAGACTCTATCTCTCTGCTGCACTAATTGGTGGACCTCTCTCCACTGGAATACTCATTAATCAGATCTATCTTCAACTATGTTGGATACTGGATCTCTATCCACTGAGACTCTATCCTCTGTACTCTATCACCTCCAAAGCTTTGTAAATAGGCTCACTAAGAACCTGATCAATAGGCTCACACAAAACTTGCTTAACAAGCTCACATAGAACTTGTCAAATCTATGCTAGAAAGCTCACCAAGAACTTGCCCAAATCTGCTCTAGCAATCTCACCAAGAACTTGCCCAAATCTGCTCTAGCAAGCTCACCAAGAACTTGCCCAAATTTTTTCCAACAAGTTCACTAAGAACTTGTCCAAACACTATCCTCAAATCTATCCCAAAACTATCCTAAAATCTATCCCAAAGGCCTTCTCAAAGGTTCAATCAATCATGCTCAAGTAGTACTCAAAATGAACTCAACAATGAATGGCAATCTCAACTCAAATTAACTTCATAGAAGCATAAAGAGAATTTTTAGAGACTCAATATGTTCTAATCTCACTCTCAACCCAAATCAATCTCAAATCAACTCATAGAAGCATAAAGAGAATTGTTAGACTCAATATGTTCTAAACTCACTCTCAAACCAAATCAATCTCAACTCAACTCAAATCAACTCATAGAAGAATAAAGAGAATTGTTACAGACTTAATATGTTCTAATATCACTCTCAAACCAAATCAACCTCAACTCAATTCAAGTATTATATAACCATATAGAGAATTGTTAGAGACTCAATATGTTCTAACCTTAATCTCAACTCAACATACAATGATGGAATAGTTTGTTTCATAGAACTTGAACAATCACTTCACACATAACTTGACTAGGCTCAATCAACTCAACTTCTTTTCTAACTCAAGTTATTTCACAACCAATGGGATTCAACAACTATGCTTATCAAACAAGGTTTAGACACAACTCTCAATTTAGAAAACCTTGAAGCATTCAACCAACCACTTTCGAAAAGGAAACCACAAACAATCCTTTTCCCTCCAATGATATTTCATAAATCAACCACCATAAACAATCAATAGGAGAAAGTGCCCATACCTTTTATGAATATGAAAAAAATCTTTGTAAATCTGCCACAATCACAAAATTCTTTTGCCAATATTCACAAGGGTTAGTAGATCACAAAATAATCAACATTACTCCAATTTTCAATAATCATCATAAATTGCACAACTTCCTTATCTCTCCTAAAACCACTTGTACCATAAAATAAAATAATTCAAAACATTTCATAACCTTTCCACTCCTAAAACAACTTATACCATAAAATAAAATAAAACACAATATTGCATACCTTGTCACCTCATGAAAGAATTAATCCTCTTGAAAAAGAACAAGGTAAACTTCAATTTTGGAAAACCTTTGAAAAATAAGAAATATCTCTTTACACATATCTTATTTCTCCTTCTAAATAATTTAGTCAAATAGCCCTTGAAATAAGCTTTCCGAAGATACATAATATGCCACATTTCCAAAATAAATTGAAACCTTTACATATATATACATGCCACCCTCTATGAATTGCACATAGGTCGGCCCTCCATTCAATTAAACTAAAACTTTAAACTTTAATATCTTCATCATCGGAGGTCCTTTTTCAATGAAACAAAATTCCACTTTGGATTTTAAGAAAATCCCTTTCCACATAAGCCCACTATGGTTTTAAATAAAACCTTTTATTTTTCTTGCCTTGGTTTTCATAAAAACCCTGTAAATAGCCATGCTTTCCAAAATATCATAAATGCTTATTTATGAAATATTTTGGCCACCAAAACCAAATGTGATCCATGTGATATCAATGGTCCATGTGACATCAATGACAAGATAAAATGCCTCAAATTACCTCAGATTTCCAACAGTATGTGATATACATTTTACAAAAATGTGATTGCATGATTGCATTCAAAGTTGATAAGCATGTTTTCTTGCAATGCATTTGGAATACTTTGCATCCGAGTTATCCTGATCCCTTCATTATCACCTCTCACACCATGAATATTCAATACATTCCATAGAAGGTTTAGACAACAATTATTGAAGACTATTATACTATTCATTTTGTATAAGCACATTTTGAGATAGTCTCATTGTAATTATGGATAGCTGAAATTATTGATGTATAAACAACCAAGAGTTGTAATATTTGATGTATTTTAGATTACATGCTTATGTATATGTTGAAAATAAGACTTCTAATGTAGTATTCACCTCCAATATATGTTAGGTGATATATGATTTGGAAATTTATCAAGTAATGATAATTTTTTTGATTAAAATGTATTCTATCAAATGTATGATGTTTAATGGATGTTTATAATTTCTATCTCTTATTGATTACAATAGTGTAGAGGGAAACTTATGGATGACCTACACAATAATATGAGATAGAAAAATACCATTAATCTAAGATAATTAGAAGCAAACCAAGCACTCAATACATTTGGAAAGATGAAAATAAATCACCAACACCATCACATCTAGTAAATGAGTAAATTATATAATGGTGCTTAAGACAATATCCCAAGTCACATGTAAGTTTTCATGAGAAATAATAAGATTAATGACTCTCTCCTTAATACTAGTCTTCATGGAGAGGAGGGGATGATTCCCTTTGGGTAAAACTCCCAATTAATGGTAAAACCATTGAGATGTCCTCATGAAGGACTTAGCCATTGTATTATCCTCACATCAAATGGTGATGGTATGGAGGAATTAAAGGAGATGGTACTCCTATTTATGAATGGCTATGAATGAATTTAAATGTGACTTTGGATTAATATTTTATGGCTCAGATCACTTACTGAGCATTTGGGATATCCTTGTCTTAGATCATTATTATACTCTTGACTCATTGAAAGGTGAACACGATTATTATATGGGTTTAAAAAATAAATTATGTGGATAAGAGGGTGTAACAACTGGGGTTGTTATAGTTGGTATTAGAGCCCAGGCTAACTACTATAGTCTAGCTAGATCTAGGTTAGCAAAATATTTGGGCATGAAACAAAACAACTCAAATATAAGTTCCATGACTCTAAATTATGCACATTTGGTAAGGGCAAGGTCAGTACTTGAGATTACCGATGCCTGAGTTCCTATTCCCCATGAATAGATCCATAGTCATTCGAAAGTGGAAGAGCTAAGCGAACCCTCCTATAGATTTTAAGTGGTGTACCTTAGACTCTTTTTGGAAAATTACTTGATATCTATGTCTTTTGACTTACTCCTTAATTTCAAGTGTGTATGAAAAACAACAGAGTTAGTGGACTAAACTAGGAATGAACCTAGTAGTAATAGATTACTTGAGAAATTATGATGAAATATGTGAAGAACACAAGCTTATACTGAGAGGGGGGTGAACAGTATAGCACCCACTTTTTACTTTCTTTCCAAACCAATATCAATTAGTGTCCTCAATTGCAATTACCAAATATAGCAGTGTGCATTAATAACATAGATAGCAATAGTAAGCAAGTGCACAAATCACCACACACAATTGAGACACAAGATTTAACGTGGTTCCCCCAATGTGGGGTAGTCCACAAGATAATATCCTTATAATATTTCACAAAGAAATAGGGATCCTTATCCCAATACAAATGATTACTTTGATCTGCTCAAAGCTAGGCTATCCCTGATCTACTCAGGTGGGCTCCACTGATCTGCTCAACTAGGCTATCCATTAATCTACTCGCTAGGCTATCCATTGATCTGCTCAACTAGGCTATCCACTGATCTACTCAGCTAGGCTATCCACTTATCTACTCATCTAGGCTATCCATTAATCTACTTAGCTAGGCAATCCACCGATCTCTTAGTAGGCACTCCATTGATCTGCTCATCTAGGCAACTGGTGTTGATGAGTTTTTCTATTTCTATTCTATCTCTTTCACTACTCACAAATATACCTCAATGCCTTCTCACAAGGCTCAAACAATCATGCTCAAATGCTATCCCAAATATATCCTCAAAGCCTTCACAAAAGGCTCAAGCAATGATGCTCAAATGTTGTCCCAATATATCCCAAATCTATCCCAAAAGCCTTCTCAAAGGCTCAACCAATCATGCACAAAACTATCTCAAATCTGTCCCAAATCTATCCCAAAAGCCTTCTCAAAGGCTCAACCAATCATGCACAAAAGCTATCTCAAATCTATCCAAAAATTTTGTCCCAAAAGCCTTCTCAAAGGCTCAACCAATCATTCTCAAGTAGCACTCAAATCTCAACCACAAATCAATGAAGGCAAGGCTCAATGATGAACTCAACAATGAATGGCAATGTACTCTTCAATGGATGACAACAATGATCCACAATGATCTCAATAATGTATGACAAATACTCTCTCAAATGGATGACAACAATGCTCAACAATATACTCTCAAATGTATGGCAAATGAGCTCTCTAATGAAAAACTCTCCAAGAAATAACAATGAGGACTTCAACCAACCAAGGACAATCTCCCAAGTTATAGCAATAGGTTCTCAATAATATCTTCCTCATGCAATGTCAAAAATATCTCAAGAAACAAGCACAAATCCCTCAAGCAAAGAGCTCTCAAATAGCCAACAATGATCTCCTCAAATGAAAGACAAATCTATCCACAAGTGACTAGGCAAATGATCTCCTCAATGGTCTCAAATAGAGGCAATGTACTCAACAAGTATACCAATAATACTCAATAATATTTCCTCAAAACAATAGCAAAAACCTCCTCAATAGTGGCAATACTCTCAATGAACTCCACTAAAGCAATTATGAACTCAAGCATCAATTTTATCCATAAAATTGATTTTCTAATCCATCCACTTCCTCTCAATAGTCAAGGCACATAATCAAGCAATTTGTCTTCAACTTCAAACCCTAACTCATGTGCATGTCTTCTAACTCAAGGTAGCAATTAACTAGGTCTCAAGTTCCTAGTTTAATTTCATAATCAAACCATGCACTAGGACATATACATGTTCAACACTTTACTACCTTATAACTCCCTAATTTCATTGACATAAACAACAAGCACCTATGCTTTTATTTATTTGTTTTCACACCTTATAACTCCACAAGTACACATAATAATTTTCAATTATTTAATTCAACACCTTATAACTCCCTAAATACACATAGCAATAACAAATAATATCTCAACACCTTATATCTCCCTAAGCACACACAACAATCATTTATTTCCAACAAATACCTTATGACTCCCTAATTTTGGCAGAAATGATTTTAATGCACCACAACTTTGGCAATATCAACTATTACCATGCGCTAGAGATAAATACCTTTTTATGAAGTTCGTAGCCTCTGCAACCTTCAAAAATATTAATGTCTTTGCCAAAAATCAATGCGCCTTTACCACCTTCGAAATCATCAACGTTTTGCCCAAAAATCAATGCGCCTTCACACCTTCATGGGAGTCAAACTCTATTCCTCCTTGCTTGTGCTGTGAAGTGCTTACCACGTGAGCAGTTGGCCCACATTGGGATTCAATCCCAAACACTTCCTTTAATCTCTACGCTCGACTATCAAAATGAAATCAATCTCTCACAAAAAACTTTTGCTCCTGGCGGGATTCGAACACAGACCTCTCCTGTGCAAAGATGATGCCCTGCCAACTGCGCTACGCTATCCAGTGTGACGTCAGTTCTGGAAGCTTCCGATTTTGTCTTTGCCCTTGAGTTCAATATTTTATTTTACCTCTACGTTGCCTCCCTTCGATGACTCTCTCTCATGCGCTGATTATTCTCCTATCTCTGCAACAAAATAGCCAAAGTCTTCTTTGATTTATATGCCTTTCAATGCCTTTGAATGACGTTGGCAAACTTTGATTTGCCATCCTAACCTTTGCACGTCGGTGGATAATTTAATTAAACTTTAGACCTTAGAATTATTAAATAAATATTTAATAATTCATCTCTTATCTTTGAATTGGGATATCTCCTTCGTTCTTTTGAATTTTGCCATGAAACTTTTTGCACCTAGGTTTTATTGAAAAAACCTTTTCATCCATCATCATTTGGAGATGTCTTAGCACATTGGTTTTAATGAAAAACCCTTTCCAATGGTTTTAATAAAAACCCTTTCCATTGGTCTAATTAAAAAACCTTTCCGTCGATTTTAATAAAAACCTTGCCATTGGTTTTAATAAAACCTTTACCATTGGTTTTAATAAAAACCATTAATATAATATTTAAAAATTAAATATTATATGCCTCTTGTGCCACAAAACCCTGTATATATCCATGCTCTCCAAAATGTCATAAATGAATATTTATGAAGTGCTTTTGCCACCAAAACTCAATGTGATCCATATGACATCAATGATCAATGTGACATCAATGACAACACAAAATAACTCAAATTGCCAACAATCTCCCCCTTTGTCATTGATGGCAACACCTCTAATGCAAAACACCACAATCACTGCAAAAACCATCTCTGAGAATCAAAGCTGCTCCCCATGACTCAATACTCTCTATGGAGGTTGCTCCCCCTATCTCAATGCTCTCTTTGGAGGCTGCTCCCCCTAACTCAATGCTCTCCCCCTTACTCAAATCTCTCCCCCTTTGACATCAATGGCAAAAGGGACACCTATGGGGCTAAAAGATATGACTCTTAAGCTTAGCCCCCCCACCACCTTCTCTCTTGAGGTGATTAATTTTGGGGTGGGAGTACTTTTACTCCCAACTGTTCTCTCAAACACTCAAACATTTCTCTTGGTAATGGTTTTGTAAATATGTCTGCAATCTGATCTTTTGTAGGAACATATTCCAATCTTACTTGTTGCTCTGTAACCTGCTCTCTTAAAAAATGATACTTGATTGGAATGTGCTTTGTTCTGGCATGCATTACTGGATTCTTTGAGATACTTATAGCACTAGTATTATCACACAGAATAGGAATGGGATGATCATGTTCTATACTAAAATATTTGAGAGTCTGTTTCATCCATAACACCTGTGAACAACATGCTGCCGTTGCAATATATTCTGCCTCTATTGTGGAAAGTGACACTGATGGTTGTTTCTTGCTTAGCCAAGAAACTAGGCAATCACCAAGAAAGAATGCTCCTCCGCTTGTGCTTTTTCTATCATCAATACTTCCTGCCCAATCTGCATCTGTGTATGTTGTGAGAGTGAACTTACTGCTTCTAGGATACCATAGACCATACTCCATTGTTCCTTTGAGATATCTGAGTATTCTTTTCATTGCTGTCACATGTGATTCTTTTGGAGCTGCTTGAAACCTTCCCACTAAACCAACTACCTGCATTATATCTGGTCTTGTGGCTGTAACATATAATAGGCTACCAATCATAGATCTGTATAGAGTTTGATTTGCATCAGGAGATTCATCATCTTTGCTTAACTTGCACCCTGTAACCATTGGAGTACTAACTGGCTTACTATCTTCCATTTTGAATTTCTTCAACATCTCTTTTATATACTTTGTTTGTGAAAGAAATATCCCTTCTTCTAATTGTGAAATCTGTAGTCCGAGAAAAAAAGTTAATTCACCAAGCATAGACATCTCAAACTCATTAGTCATGTTTCTTGCAAATTCTTGACACATTTTGTCATTGCTACCCCCAAAGATAATATCATCCACATAAACTTCCACAATCATTAAATCATTTCCCTTATTTTTAATATACATATTGCTATCAACTGTTCCCTTTCTGAAACCTTGCCCTCGAAGATATTTATCCAATCTTGAATACCATGCTCTGGGAGCTTGCTTTAAGCCATAAAGAGCCTTTTTCAATCTGCATACATGATCTGGCTTATCTGCTTGATCAAACCCATCTGGTTGTTCAATGTAAACTTCTTCTTCTAAGTGACCATTCAGAAATGCTGATTTGACATCCATCTGATATACCTTGAAATTCCTGTAGCTTGAAAGTGCCAGAAACATCCGTATAGCTTCCAATATTGCAACTGGTGCAAAGGTCTCATCAAAATCAATCCCCTCTACTTGTGCATATCCTTTACACACCAATCTTGCCTTGTTTCTGATGACTTGACCATCTTCATTTAGTTTGTTCCTGTAGACCCATTTAGTACCAATTACATTTTTTCCTTTTGGTCGTGGAACTAGTTCCCAAGTCTTACTTTTTTCAATCTGATCTAGTTCTTCCTTCATTGCTTTAATCCAACATTCATCACTTTCTGCCTCTTTGAAATCCTTTGGTTCTATCTTGGATAGTAGTGAAACATTTGCTTGTTCTGTTGAGCCTATGATTCCTCTTCTTGTCCATCTTACATCAGGGCTGCCAATGATCAAGTCCTCTAGATGATTTTTCTGAATATATCTTGATGAAGTTTTGGAAGGTATATTCTGCAAATCTTCTTCATCTGAATCTTCACCCATTTCTTCCTGACAACTTTCTTCTTCTTCAAGAATATCTTCTTGAGATGGCTCATTTATTCCTATTCTTTCATCAACTCTGACATTTATACTTTCCACCATGGTGTGTGTTCTTTTATTGTAGCATCTGTAGGCCTTACTCTTTGTAGAGTATCCAAGAAAAATACCTTCATCGCATCTAGGATCAAACTTGCCCAAGTCCTTATTCTCTCTTTTGATATAGCATTTACTTCCAAAAATTCTAAAGTAGTTTACTGTGGGAGGTCTTCCTTTCCAAAACTCATATGGAGTCTTATGATGCTTCGTTCTAACTTGAGCTCTATTCATAACATAGACTGTTGTACTGATTGCTTCCTTCCAAAACCCATCTGAGATTTTTGATTCATTCAGCATTGCTCTGGCCATATTCTCAAGAGTTCTATTCTTTCTTTCTACTACTCCATTTTGTTGAGGAGTCCTTGCTACTGAGTATTATTTTCTGATTCCATGTTCTGCACAAAACTCAATGAACTATGTAGAGATGAATTCCCCTCCTCTATCTGATCGCAAACACTTGATCTTCTTTCCTATTTCATTTTCTACCATTTCTTTGAATACTTTGAAATGCTCAAATGCCTCTGATTTCTCTTTCAAAAAAATGACCCAAGTCATTCTAGAATAATCATCTATGAACAACATGAAGTAGCTTTCACCTTGCAAGATTTTGGTTCTCATAGGACCACATAAATCAGTATGAATCAATTCTAGAACCTTGGAAGAGGAATATTATTTTGCCTTGAAACTTGATCTCATCTGCTTTCCATACTGACACTGTGCACAAATTGTATTTGAAGGTCTTTTTATCTTTGGTAGATCTCTGACAATATGTTTGTTGCTTATCCTTACTATGTTGTCGAAGTTCAAATGACACAACCTTTTATGCCATAACCAACTTTCTTCTTCTCGAGATAGAAGATATTTTTCCCTTTTTATTTTGTTGAGCATGTAGAGATTGTTATTGGTTCTTCCCGCATTTGCAACAAGCTTCCCTATTTTTGTTTCCCTGATTTTGCATCCTGTAGAGGAAAAAGTAACTATGTACCCTCGGTCACAAAGCTGACTTACACTTAGTAGATTGTGTTTTAGACCCTCAACATAGAGTACACCCTGTGTAGTAGTCTTTCCATCATCCAAACTTAAGGTTCCTCTCCCTTTGATTTTAGCTGAAGCATTATCACCAAATCTCACTGATCCACTATTGTTCCCTTTTAGAGAAATGAATTTATCCTTATACCCAGTCATATGACTAGAGCACCCACTATCAATATACCATCTGTCCATCCTATAACCTAGTAGAATCTACCTTCAAGCTTGTTAGTCTTTCCGAAGGAACCCTCTCTGATACCAATTGAAGAACACAAGCTTATACTGAGAGGGGGGTGAACAGTATAGCACCCACTTTTTACTTTCTTTCCAAACCAATATCAATTAGTGTCCTCAATTGCAATTACCAAATATAATAGTGTGCATTAATAACATAGATAGCAATAGTAAGCAAGTGCACAAATCACCACACACAATTGAGACACAAGATTTAACATGGTTCCCCCAATGTGGGGTAGTCCACAAGATAATCTCCTTATAATATTTCATAAAGAAATAGGGATCCTTATCCCAATACAAATGATTACTTTGATCTGCTCAAAGCTAGGCTATCCTGATCTGCTCAGGTGGGCTCCACTGATCTGCTCAGCTAGGCTCTCCACTGATCTGCTTAGCTAGGCTATCCACTGATCTACTCAGCTAGGCTATCCATTAATCTCTCAGCTAGGCTATCCATTGATCTACTCAGCTAGGCTATCCACTGATCTACTCAACTAGGCAATCACATATCTCTCAGCTAGCACTCCACTAATCTCAGCTAGGCAACTAGTGTTGATATGTTTTTCTATTTATGTTCTATCTCTTTCACTACTCACAAATCTACCTCAATGCCTTCTCACAAGGCTCAAACAATCCTACTCATATGTTGTCCCAAATATATCCTCAAAGCCTTCACAAAAGGCTCAAGCAATGATGCTCAAATGTTGTCCCAAATCTATCCTCAAAAGCCTTCTCAAAGGCTCAACCAATCATGCACAAAAGCTATCTCAAATCTATCCAAAAATCTATCCCAAAAGCCTTCTCAAAGGCTCAACCAATCATGCACAAAAATATCTCAAATCTATCCAAAATTATATCCCAAAAGCCTTCTCAAAGGCTCAACCAATCATTCTCAAGTAGCACTCAAATCTCAACCACAAATCAATGAAGGCAAGGCTCAATGATGAACTCAACAATGAATGGCAATGTACTCTTCAATGGATGACAACAATGATCCACAATGATCTCAACAATGTATGACAAATACTCTCTCAAATGGATGACAACAATGCTCAACAATATACTCTCAAATGTATGGCAAATGAGCTCTCTAATGAAAACCTCTCCAAGAAATAACAATGAGGACTTCAACCAACCAAGGACAATCTCCACAAGTAATAGCAATAGGTTCTCAATAATATCTTCCTCATGCAATGTCAATAAGCTCTCAAGAACAAGCACAACTCCCTCAAGCAAAGAGCTCTCAAATAGCCAACAATGATCTCCTCAAATGAAAGACAAATGTATCCACAAGTGACTAGCAAATGATCTCCTCAATGGTCTCAAATAGAGGCAATCAAGTAACCAACAATACTCTCCTCAAAGCAATAGCAAAAACCTCCTCAATAGTGGCAATACTCTCAATGAACTCCACTAAAGCAATTATGAACTCAAGCATCAATTTTATCCATAAAATTGATTTTCTAATCCATCCACTTCCTCTCAATAGTCAAGGCACATAATCAAGCAATTTGTCTTCAACTTCAAACCCTAACTCATGTGCATGTCTTCTAACTCAAGGTAGCAATTAACTAGGTCTCAAGTTCCTAGTTTAATTTCATAATCAAACCATGCACTAGGACATATACATGTTCAACACTTTACTACCTTATAACTCCCTAAATTCATTAACATAAACAACAAGCACCTATGCTTTTATTTATTTGTTTTCACACCTTATAACTCCACAAGTACACACAATAATTTTCAATTATTTAATTCAACACCTTATAACTCCCTAAATACACATAGCAATAACAAATAATATCTCAACACCTTATATCTCCCTAAGCACACACAACAATCATTTATTTCCAACAAATACCTTATGACTCCCTAATTTTGGCAGAAATGATTTTAATGCACCACAACTTTGGCAATATCAACTATTACCATGCGCTAGAGATAAATACCTTTTTATGAAGTTCGTAGCCTCCGCAACCTTCGAAAATGTTAATGTCTTTGCCAAAAATCAATGTGCCTTTACCACCTTCAAATCAACTTTTTTCCCAAAAATCAATGCGCCTTCACACCTTCGTGGGAGTCAAACTTTGTTCCTCCTTGCTTGCGTTGTGAAGCGCTTACCACGTGAGCGTTGGCCCACGTTGGGATTTAATCCCAAACACTTCCTTTAATCTCTGCGCTTGGCTGTCAAAACGAAATCAATCTCTCACAAAAACTTTTGCTCCTGGCGGGATTCGAACACAGACCTCTCCTGTGCAAAGATGATGCCTTGCCAACTGCGCTATGTTGTCCAGTGTGACGTCAGTTCTAGTAGCTTCTAATTTTGTCTTTGCCCTTGAGTTCAATATTTTATTTTACCTCTACGTTGCCTCCCTTCGATGACTCTCTCTCATGCGCTAATTATTCTCCTATCTCCGCAACAAAATAGCCAAAGTCTTCTTTGATTTATATGCCTTTCAATGCCTTCGAATGACGTCGATAAAACTTTGATTTGCCATCCTAACCTTTGCACGTCGGTGGATAATTTAATTAAACTTTAGACCTTAGAATTATTAAATAAATATTTAATAATTCATCTCTTATCTTTGAATTGGGATATCTCCTTCGTTCTTTTGAATTTTGCCATGAAATTTTTTGCACCTAGGTTTTATTGAAAAAACCTTTTCATCCATCATCATTTGGAGATGTCTTAGCACATTGGTTTTAATGAAAAACCCTTTCCAATGGTTTTAATAAAAACCCTTTCCGTTGGTCTAATTAAAAAACCTTTTCGTCGATTTTAATAAAAACCCTTGCCATTGGTTTTAATAAAAACCTTTACCATTGGTTTTAATAAAAACCATTAATATAATATTTAAAAATTAAATATTATATGCCTCTTGTGCCACAAAACCCTGTATATATCCATGCTCTCCAAAATGTCATAAATGAATATTTATGAAGTGCTTTTGCCACCAAAACTCAATGTGATCCATGTGACATCAATGACAACACAAAATAACTCAAATTGCCAACAATCTAGTTGTTTAGAATTTCAATTATGAAAACTAGCAAGAATTCTATAACTTTTTACTCCAGGTAGACATGGCGACAAGCTTGAGAAGTAAGAATAAATGAACCTTACAACAAGCTAGTCCCGATAGTCCTGAAGCCAATAAGATAGAAAAAAGTTCTAGGAATTTAGACAAAGATATGGAGAACCTTACTACCACAATTTCCACAATGCAAGATCAAATTCAACAGATGTTGCAAGCTATAAATCTACAACAACAATCATGAGATGGAAAATCCAAAGGTTGATATTAGAGAGTATGAAGATCCTGAAGAGCATGAAAAAAAGGGTTGCGTGAAGAAAGAAATGGGCAATGACATAAAGCATATTAAAGTGACTTCATTTTTTTATAAGAAACCACTCCTTTGAAATTAAAATTATATTTACTCTTTCTCATCTAGGAGGAATAGGAATTGACTGGTGGGATTCTTATAAATAAGAACATAAGATCTCACCCAACAAGTTGAAGTAGGAAGTTTTTGTGGAATATTTGAAGGATAGATTCCCTAAAAAGTAATTTTATTTGAATAAATTTAAGAAATTATTCGTATTTCAACAAGGATCAATAACTGTGGAGGAATACTATGAACAGTTTGTAAGACTCCTTAAATATGTGTCGTCCTATAATCAAAATAACAAGATGAAAATACACAAATTTGTCCTAGGAATGAAACCTTGATAAATTTCCAGGAGATATGGATTGAGTTTACCAACAAAGAAAAAGAAAGGTAAAGTATGTATAGTATTTCAACCAATGGTAATTTTAGCAATTCAACTACAGAAAACCATTATAAAAGGAGGAATGGTTTATGAAGTTAAACTCAAGGAAAAAGAGGAAATTCCAAAGGAAGAAATTATGGGAAAATTTGCACTATTGTAGGAATTTCATGATGTTTTTGTTGATGAGATACCTAGATTGCCACTTAAATGTGAACTTGAATTCACTGTAGAATTGATTCCAGGAACTGAGCCTATCCATAGAAATCCTTATAGAATGAACCCCATTGATATGCATGAATTGAAAATGCAACATCAAGAACTGCTAGAAAAAGGGTTGATAAAACCAAGTGTATCACCTTGGGGAGCACCTATTTATTTATGAAGAAGAAATATGGTTCATTAAGGCTATGCATATATTATAGAATGCTAAACAAGGCAACTGTAAAGAATAGATATCCATTGCCAAGGATAGAAGATTTATTTGATCAACTAAAATATGCCACCATTTTCACCAAGATTGATCTAAAATCTGGATATCATCAACTAAGAATCCGAGAAGAAGACACACGTAAAATTGCATTCAATACTAGATATGGGCACTATGAATTTATAGTCCTACCATTTGGGTTGACTAAAGAACCAATAACTTTCATGAATTTTTTTTGGTAGCTCTCACGAATTTGATGAATAGTGTGTTTAGAAAATAGTTGGACCGATTTGTATTGATATTCTTGGATGACATTTTTTTTTATTCTTGTAATAGAGAGGAACATGATAAGCACTTGAGGATAGTGCTAGAAATTTTAAGGAAGAACCAACTCTACGGGAATTTATCTAAATGTGAATTCTATTTTCCACAAGTGCATTACTTGGGGCATATTATATCAGTATATGGGATCATTGTTGATTTGAAGAAAATAGAAGCCGTTTTGAGTTGGCCACCTCCAAAAAATGTGATAAAATTAAGAAGCTTCATGGGTTTGTCAGGATATTATAAGAGGCTTGTTAAGGACTACTCTAAGATTTCCTATTCAAAAATCAACATTCATAAGAAAGGGAAGGATTTTAAATGGATAGAAAAATATGAAGAAGCATTTAATTTTATTAAACATAAACTAACATCAACACCTATTCTAAAGATTCTGGATCCCATGGGAAATTTTTTAGTTTCCACCGATGCCTCTCTGGAAGAGTTAGGAGTTCTATCCCAAGATAGTTATGTAGTAGCATATGAGTCTAGGAAACTCAAAAAGCATGAATTTAACTATGTTACTCATGATTTAGAACTTGCTACAGTTGTGCATGCCTTGAAAATTTGGTGACATTATCTGATTGATAGACCCTTTGAGATAATAACCAATCACCAGAGTTTGAAGTATATTTTCACTCAACCATTACTAAATGCTAGACAAAGAATGTGGATAGAGTTATTAGCAAAATATGATTTTTGTATTGAGTATATCAAAGGAAAAGAAATAAAGTCATTGATGCCTTAAGTAGAAGGAAGCACATAGATTATTTAACTCTTAGTCATGTGGATTTAATGGGGCAAGTCAGAAAGATGTAGTGTTAGGGTCCTGCATGTAGTGAAATTCGGGTTAAGATAGAGCAAAAATTGAATGAAAACCAAGAATATATCATGAAATATGAACTTTTATGCTTTAGAGATCGAGTAGTCATACCTAAATTAGGTTATTTAAGGAGATTGATCATGCAAGAAGATCATAATTCTCCTTATTCCACTCATCCTAGAGGAGCCAAGATGAGGGAAAATATGAAAAATACCTTTTACTAGTTGGGCATGAAGAAAGATATCACTAATTTTGTGGCACGATGTTTATAATGTCATAAGGTGAAAGCTGAACATCAGCATCCGACATGAAAATTATTTGTAAATACTATGCCCAATCACAAATGGCAAGTAATATCAATGTATTTTATTATCGATTTGCCAAAGAAAAAATATCATCATGATGCAATATTTTTTATAGTAGATAAACCCACTAAGGTTGTAAATTTCATACCAGGATGTACTTGTAGCACCCTAAAATTGGTGCAGTAAAATTATAAAAATTATATTCACCTTAGTAAATAATTTCAAATTCAAATTTAACCTCCCAAACCACCCGTTAACCGTCGGGTATTCCGTTTCCCCTTTTTTCATGCCAATTTTAGAGGTTGTTTTGACCGTTTGACGATATCGTCGCCGATCAGACGATATCGCCCTAGATTTGACGATTTCGTCTGGACTAGGACGTCCAGACGATCTTGTCGCAAAACTAAATTTGCAAAGTTGGAATCTATTCCAACGGGTCTCCAATCTGGGCAGAAGCGTGTCTGCACCGTTGGGACCCTCCCCTCGTTGGAGATCTCCCAAATTGGGATGATCTCCAACCTCCCAACAACTCCCCCTAAGCCTATTTAATCTCTAGGATTTTCCCTCCCCAACCCCTCGGCTGAAATTATCTGTAAATTGACTCCCTCTCGCATTAAAACATCCTGATCTTGCATTTGCATTAGTCCCATACTAATTTTGTTGCAGGTACATCATTATTTTTCAACCGGAGCCAGCACCCATCGTCGTCGACGAACCTGTCCAGATCGGAGGCGATCCTGTCAAATTCGAGGCGATTTCGTACTGATGCGAGACGATCTCGACTACAGTCCACATCGAGGCAATCAGTGCCTGAAGTTTGCTTTTCTCATCTTTTTCCCTGTCATTTTATGCTACAAATTAGATCATTTATTCGGTTTTTATATTATTTTGCATTTGGAGTTCACCCATTTAGCCTAGATTGCATACTAAGATCATATTTTGCCATTAAAGTATAGTAATTTGCTTGAATTTTTGTTCTTAAATATTGTTCAGTATTCGTACTACTATTTGGTATAATTTGCCTCTGTTTGCACAGTAGGACTTCTTGTATTTTGCATCTGTTTTCTGTCTTGCAGGTCTCTAATGAATTCGTCTGACGAATTCGTCAGATTTCAGACGATTCTGTCAGTATCAGATGATTCTGTCAGATTGCAGGCGATTCCGTCGAATTCCAGATGATCCAGACTGCTTCAAACGTCAGAATCTTCTTCAGACATCCGGATCAGGTATTCTTCATTTGCATCCTGTAAATTCTCTATTTTCTGCTTTTAAATCTGTTTTCTGTATTCATTGAACTTGCATTTTCATATAGATTAATCTAGTTTCATTCGGCCAAACCTAGGATGAATGCTTAAGGTTAAAACGAACTCATCAAACACATTCCAAAACCTAGGCGTGGAAACTGCCGCTAAATGTTTCCTGGTGAACCCACCATCCATCGAAAAATCATCAAAATGCACCTCCCTTGAGAGGCGGGACCTT
Organism: Wollemia nobilis; assembly: GCA_028583015.1. Taxonomy (NCBI): domain Eukaryota; kingdom Viridiplantae; phylum Streptophyta; class Pinopsida; order Araucariales; family Araucariaceae; genus Wollemia; species Wollemia nobilis. The sequence goes on from JAQPPZ010015413.1 coordinate 3,187,889, forward strand.
CGCAAAGTCCTCTCAGTCCGAGGTACCGCGCCATCCTTTTCCCATCCTCCTTCCGGGCATGGATCCTATAGCCTGAAGGTAGGGATGCGAAAAATTTGGAGCGATACATTTTGGTGAACCCGACGTGAATGCATCATAACCTTTTGAAAACAAAAACAAAAAAATTAGAACAACTAAAACTTAGATGCATTTTAAAACATTTAAGGTTTAGAGTCATGTTTAGATGGTAGCTCCTAAAAAGAGGTTAGCAGTTACTATAAACGTAGAAAACCAATTGGCAGCTATAGAAGTTAATTCTGTCCTTAGTGTGCCTGAAACAAGTAGAAATCAATTCCTGTGGAACGAACTTGACAGGAGACTTAGTCTCATCTCATCTAGGTCCACACAACTTAAGCAAATCAAGAGGCTAGTCCTAGATAGAATCCTGGATCCTCACCAATTAGTTTTTTATCATGAACTTCAGAGAGCCTGCCGTAGATGGTTAGCTTATAGGAAAGCCCTTGTATCTTCAAAATTTTTAGCTTTCGAGGAATATCTCAATGACACAATCATGGTACTCCCATTTTTAGATCATATAGGTTCCTTAGAAACCGATCTTATGATTAGAAGAAGATGGAACAAAACTCCTAGAGCTATGTGGTATCGTGAATATTGTCGTGAGAATTATTATTATAAACCAGAATCTGAAATACATGGTATCACCATAGCCCTTTTTGTCAAATTCTTAAAAGAAAACTTTCAATTTGAAGAAGAACATTTCATGACCCCTGAAGAACTAGAGCCTATTAATGATGTTTATAAATTGTTCTTAGAAGACTAGCTCATTTACTTTCAGTCTTATTATTGCGTGCATTTATTGTTTCATTTGCTGTCTTTATTATATTATTTCAAAAACTAAAAAAAAAAAAAAAACATAGCAAAAACTTAAAAATTTCATTTCCAATATTGCATTAGGTATATAATAAATATATACCTTTTAATTTGTTGCAAAATAATAAAATATATATATATATATATATATATATATTTGCTGAAATCAAAACTTAGCACCATGCCTAAACTTAGGAATGGTAAAGAAACTTTAGGAGAAGGAGAAGATTGGTTACAAGATACAACTGAAAACCCAAATGTCCTTCTTGGAGATACAAATCCGGAAGGAGAAACTCTAGGTCAGTCAGACGAAGACTTAGGTGAAGATAAGGAACAAGAAGGAAGTGTTAAAGAGGATGAATCCTCATCCCCTAGAGTAGCTCCAAATGGAGCCATTGCTTTTGACAACGCAGAACATTTTTGAAAATTTCTCAATGAAAATATTGACATCCTTAATGTGGCAGTTCGTATTGATAGAGGGGAAATTAGTGACGCTCAAGCAGCTATAGAACGGGCGTTTGATATACACACTAATCCTTTATCTTTCGTCGATCAAGAAAGTGATAAGGCTGGGCCATCCAATACAGATTTGGTCACTATGGCCCAAAAGATGTCAAAACAACAGGTCACCCAACCTCCTAAGGGACCTGTTATTCAACCTAAAATCACTCCCACACAAAAGAAACCTTCCTTCACTACTTTATTTCGCCAAACCATTGAGCAATATGCTTCAAGTAAACAAAAACCTAAAACAAAGCCAAATATAAATTTTCAACAATCCGAAATACAACATAATCCAACTTCAAAATTCCTCCATAATATTTTTCCTACCAATACTTTACACAATAGTAACATGGCATCTAATCTGCATGTTCCTCCATCATATGCCCATAAAACCCATGTCAATGCCCTACCGAATCAATATGGGGGGCAAACTAGTAATCTGGAAGCTATGGTGAAACAATTGGCTTCACGTATGGACCAGATAGATCCCTACCGTCCCTCGTATAATTATCGAGAGATCTGTAGTCAACCTTTGGATCCCATAGTTGTAGCTCAACCATACCCTAAGCATTTTCCCATGCCCATCTTGCCTATATATAAAGGAACCGAAGATCCCATAGAGCATCTTCGCATGTTTAGGATAGCATGTCATGACATATCGCATGATGACTTGCTATTACTAAAAATGTTCCCAAAAAGTTTAGGTGGAATGGCGTTAGAGTGGTACTATCAATTGCCCACTCACTCCTTAAGAAACTTTGAAGAAACAGCTGAATCATTTGTTCATCAATTTAGTGCCTACATCGAGAGGCATGTAACTATTAAAGACCTATACAATTTAAAACAAGATAAAGACGAGTGTTTTGCTGATTTCTTAGCTAGATGGAGACAATTGATAGGAAAACTGCACTTTGTGCTACCTTATAGGGAAATGTTAGACATTTTCATCAACAATTTACAAGAACAACTTTCTTATGAGCTATCAACGGCTACTTTGACTACATTCGATCAAGCTATAGACTTAGCTCGAAGAGTAGAAGATGCCCTCATTAGGAGAGGCCAACTTAGGAAGAAGGATGATGAGAAAACATCTAGAAATCAATATAAAAACAAACAGGTTGTCGGTGACGGAGTCACTGACAGCAGAAATGTTGCTAATGTCAATGCAACAAAGACAATAGAAAAATTTATATTGAAACCTCCTGATAAACCTCCTCGAGAATTCACCAGATTAAACCAACCCTTATCAACTATTTTACCTCAATTACTTGAAAGAGGTTTAATCCAACTTCCAGCTATCCGGGAACCTGATCCAACTATACCCGGATATAGAGTTGACTTACATTGTGAGTTCCATAGAGGACCTGGACATTCTACCAACGCTTGTAAAAGATTGAAACATAAAATACAAGATTTGATTGACAATAATGAAATGGAAGTGCAAGCCTTCCAACCTAAACAAAACCCTCCTAATAATACTCAAAATACTGTTCCCCAAAATCAAAATCAAAATGCCAATCAAACTTTAGACATATTTCAACACCCTTTACCACGACATGGTAAAGAGGTAGCCAATCAAATCGAACATCATAATGTTCCCCCTCCTACCCGATATGTAGGAACCATTAGCGGACAATTACCTGTTCAGGATTCTCAAATATTTGACACAACCTTATCCCTGGTTACAACCAGGCCCTTACATAATTTTCAAACTTTTGATTCTAGTGATATAGAGTCAGATAGTGAAAGTGAAGTAGACATTACTTCCAACCAATCGAATAGTTCTGAAAACGAATCAGATCCTATTCAACCCATCACAGATGCTATGGTTCTAGAAGAACCATTTCCTAGAAGAGTCACTACTCGACCTTCTTCTAATATAGTCCTTCCTTATGAACAAGCCATAAATTCTCAACCGAGGCCGTTTCAACGTCGTCACTATAACATTGTCGGTACCATCGGAGTCGTCACCCGACAACAAGCTCAAAATTCCCAACAAGAACCAAACCAAAACGATGGATCAGCTCCATTTGTTCTAAAAAATCCCAATAAAGGGAATCTTGCTTCTAATGCTCAACCTAAACCCCCTTATAATATTAACGAGCAATTGTCCAATACCACGGCCATAATTTCCCTTTTAGATTTATTACGATCCTCTCCCACCCATAGGGATGAGTTGATGCTTACATTGAGCCAAATGATGGTACCTCAAAACATCCAACCTGAAGCTATGGCCAATACTATCATCACTCGAGAGATTGATTGTATTGACTTCCGGGATAGAGATATCCCACAACACAGTTTACACAAGGATAATCCCTTGTATATTACTACTTTAATTGGAGATGTAGCTGTCAAACGAGTCCTGATTGATAATGGCTCATCTCTAAACATTTGCACCTTTGACTTCTACCAACGATTTGGTTTTAGAAGTGATGAAATGAAGAAAACTGATATGATTATCAAAGCCTTTAATGATGAAACACAAGAAACATGTGGAGTTATCACCCTCCCATTGCAAGTTGGTCCTAGAACCCTTGAGACAACTGTGTTTATTGTACATTGTCCAGCATCGTACAACATACTTTTGGGTCGCCCTTGGATCAATGCCATGCGAGCGGTGCCATCAACTTTACACCAATGTGTTAAATTTGAGTTTAAAAATCAGTTGGTCACTATTCATGGTGACCCTAGACCTTTTGATATGTGTTCTTTGGCAGAACCAGTTGGAGTGCAATTTTGCCCTGGCTCTGTCATCCACACGTTCTAGTTCTTCTTTTTCATCTAAAACCATGAAACATAAACCCATAACTTCACCTATTTCCCCTCCATTAACTTCATCCTCCTATATAGATCAACAACCCTCTAAACAAATTACTTTAGAACCTCAAAAAGATTTTAAAACTACAACCAATCCTTCAAGTTCTATTCCTATAAATTCAAAACCTATAGACACATCCATCATACCTTCCACATCTCAAAATATAGGTAATAAGCCTTCTACATCTTATGCCCTTTCTGATGAACTCTTACCAGATCTATCTACAACCTTCATATAAAAAAAAATGAATGATTTCATGCGAGATTCAAACCTCTTAAATAAATTGCCGCCATCTCCTCGTACTTTGGGCCTCCCACAACCTATGGGAAGCACCTACCAAGTCGGGAGTTGCGCCTTCATTTACAAAGGATATGACTGGGGAAGAATCCCTCGAAATATCAAAACTCACCATGAAGGATACGCTCGGTGCTATTTTACCAATGATTATATTAAAGCTAAACCCATGATGCTTAAAATGGGATATGAAGGGAAAGGTTTAGGACCTTTCCAAAATGGCATGAAAGAACCTTTCGAGGTAGAACCGTGGCCTGCCCGCTGTGGTGTGGGCCTATTTCCTAGTAAGGGACAACCCTTTCCTTTTGAAGAGGATGATCACCTCATATGCTATCAAGATTATTTGGATAGGCATGTTGATTTGCCTCTCCAAAATCAGTCATTTTCATGCAACATGCTATCCATAGCCTACCCTGAAATGATTGCTGACCCCGATGAAGAGTTGGAAGGAGATATCTTCCATGATGTCTCTATTGAAGAGATGTTGCACAATGGGTTTTATTTTGATGGTTCTATACCAACTATAGCTCAGCTTGAGACCACTAACCCTCAAGATGAATTATCTAAATTAACCTTACAAGAATTACAAGAACTGGGTGTTTCACCCGCCCCACCTAACTTTGAAAGAGATCTACACATGGAGGTAGAAAATGTCATTAAAATTAATATTGGAACTGAGGACAATCCTCACATAATCAATATTGGATCAGAATTAAGCCCAGACAAACAGGAACAATACATTGCATTCCTTAAAGAGTATGAAGATGTCTTCGCTTGGACATATGAAGATATGCCAGGTCTAGACCCTTTCGTAGTCATGCATCATCTAGTGGTCCATCCGGATGCTAAACCGGTTAAACAAAAACTTAGAAAAATGCATCCCAAAGTGGCTCTGCTAGTCAAAGGGGAGTTAGAAAAACTCCTGAATGTTATCTTTATACAGGCTATTGATTATGCTTGAATGGATCTCAAATGTAGTTCTAGTCACCAAGAAAGAAGCTACCAAAGTTAGGGTTTGCACCGATTTTAGAGATATTAACGCTGCATGCCCTAAAGATGACTTTCCTCTTCCAAATATGGATCAAATCATTGACTTTACTGCCGAGAGTGGGATGATGTCCTTAATGGATGGATTCTCTGGCTATAATCAGATCAGGATAGCTCCTGAAGATCAGGCTAAAACAACCTTTATTACCCCTTGGGGTACCTTTTGCTGGAAAGTGATGCCATTTGGCTTAAAGAACGCCAATGCAACTTACCAACGCGCTATGACCTACATTTTTCATGATATGATGCATAATATCCTACATGATTATGTAGACGATATTATAGCTCGCTCTATTATTGAAAATAATCATTTAGATGATTTGAGAAAGGTTTTTAATCGATTACGAGAATATCTCATTCGATTAAATCCAGCAAAATGTATATTCGAAGTCAAATCCGGCAAACTATTAGGGGTTTTAGTTTCTTTACGTGGTATCAAAATCGACCCTCTCAAGATTGCGGCTATCACTGATATGCCCGCACCTACTAATATATTTGAATTACGAAGTTTACAAGGTAAACTTCAAGCTATCCGTCGCTTCATTGATAAGCTGGCGGACAAAACTGGCCCCTTTCTTAAACTTCTTAAGAAGGATGTCCCTTTCAATTGGGACACAGAATGTAGAGAAGCTTTTGAACTTCTCAAACAATACCTCCTTAACCCACCGGTGCTTTCACCGCCTAAATCTGATCGCCCATTTCTTCTATATATTTTTGCTTCAGATTCTGCCTTAGGAGCTATGTTAGCTCAACTCGATGATGAAAAATGAGAACGTGCTAATTATTACATTAGCCGAACCTTCGTCAGCTATGAAACCCGCTATACAGCGTTAGAGAAGCTATGTCTAGCAGTCGTGTTTGCTATGCAAAAATTATGACATTACATGCTTAGCCAAAAAACGTATGTCATTGCTAAATATGATCCCTTAAGATATCTCATGAGTCGACCTTATTTATCGGGTTGCACAGCCAAGTGGGTTCTTGCTCTAAGCGAGTTTGATCTCACATTCATAGGACAGAAGTCTGTTAAGGGTCAAATCATAGCAGATCAATTAGCTGTTGCACCCTTAGAGTCTACTCATCCCCTCATTATCGAGTTTCCTGATGAATGCCTTCAATTAGAGGCAGACCTTGTTGAACAATGGTCCTTATACTTTGATGGAGCCCGATGCATGAGTGGGGCTGGTGCGGGTATTATTTTAATATCTCCGCAAAAACATCTTATTCCTCTATCCTTCAAACTGACCTTTGCTTGCACCAACAATACTGTTGAGTATGAAGCTCTAATCCTTGGATTACGAGCTGCTTTAGCACTAAAAATTAAAAACCTCTTAGTTTTTGGGGATTCCCAATTGGTTATAAACCAAATTAATGAAGTTTATCAGACCAGAGATGATAAAATTCGCCCATATAAGGCATATGTTTTACAACTAATGTCCTTGTTTGATCAAGTCACCTTGGAAGCTATTCCTCGAACTAGCAACCGTGCAGCTGATGCTATGGCCGTCGCTGCATCTCTCCTGCCCTTGGAGTTAGATGATGAATATGCGACTATCATTATTCGTCGACTCTAGGAGCCCGCTTCAAATAAGTCATGCTTAGAGCCTTTGGATGTGTTTCTAATCAATGAAACTACTCCTGCACCTTGGTACATAGACATATTTGATTTTCTCCAAAATGGGACTTTCCCTGACAATTCTGATAGAAACCAGCGTCGGTTATTACGGCGACGAGCAAGTCGATTTGTAATAATTGGTAATACTTTGTATAGGAGATCTTTTGAAGGTATCCTATTAAGATGTCTAAACTTAGAAGAGTCTAAACTAGCCTTGAGTGAAGTCCACGATGGATCTTGTGGAGGACACTTTAGTGGTAGCATCATTGCTAAAAAGCTCCTTCGGATAGGATATTTTTGGCCTACCATGGAAACTGATGCACATGAGTATGTGCGCCATTGCGACAAGTGTCAAAAGCATGCTGACCTTGTCCATGCACCTGCACAAGAGTTGTAGGCTATTTCATCTCCTTGGCCCTTTTCTAAATGGGGCTTAGACATTATTGGAAAAATCAACCCTGTGTCATCTGATGGACACAAGTTCATCATAACCACCATGGAGTATTTTACGAAGTGGGTTGAAGCTATGCCTTTAGCTTCCTGCACTAGTTCACAGGTCTCTAAATTCATTTTTAATCAAATCATTTGCAGGTTCGAAATTCCTGCCAATCTCATCTCTGACAATGGAACATGTTTCAAAAATAAAGATGTTAAAAAATTATGCCAAAAATACAAGATTCAACATCGCTGGTCCACCCCCTATTATCCTCAGGGTAACGGTCAAGCAGAAGCTTCTAACAAAACTTTAATCAAAATCCTCAAAATATTAGTCAATAAAACTGGCCGTGACTGGCACATCCAGTTATATCCAGCCTTGTGGGCTTATCGAACTAGTGTTCGAACTCCCACTGGAACTTCACCATTTGTTTTGGTTTACGATGCTGAAGCAGTTTTTCCATTTGAATTAGAAGTTCCTTCTTTGGCTTTGCTACTTCAAGATACCGAAGTAGGAGATGAATATCGTGCTGGCAGACTCAGTCAACTGGAACTCCTAGATGAAAAATGCATCAATGCTTTGGAGCATCTCCGTGCCTACCAAAACAAGCTAAAAAGATCATATGCCAAGAAAGTTCGTCATCGATCCTTTGAGATCGGCGACCTTGTTTTAAAAGAAAATAAAAAAAATACAAATGCAACTAAGGACCTTAAAGGTAAGTTTGAGCCCAACTGGCTCGGACCATACATCATTACTGCTAAATTTGAATCAGGGGCATACAAATTGTCTACCTTAGATGGTAAAGAACTTAAAGAACCCATGAATATTTTACATCTTAAACGTTACTATGCATAAAATGTGATTATTTCATTCTTGTACATACATATTTATTTTGCATATTTCAAAACCATTATCTTGTTTTCTTTTAAATTTATAAAATATAAAAATCCAAAAACATCAAAAACATTCATAATCACCAAAATTTTCAAAACTATTTGTTGCATTTATTTATGGCACTTGTTAGCTTTTGTTTTTCACAAACAAAAATCAAAACAAAAATAATGATAAAAACAGCAATATGCTTGACTCTTTCGAAACCCAAAACAAAATAATGAAGAAAGAGAGAGTCAAACATTCTCAAAAACTTCTCAAAAATTTCTTATATATTTTCTTACAATTATTGCAGTTATATGTTTCAAATTATTCTGGATAAATTAGCATTTATTTGGAATCCCTCACTTGCACACTCACAAAAATAAATATCTTGATTTTATTTGGCATGATTACTAATCTCTCTTATATCAAAGTCCACAAAATTCAAATTAAATAAAGTTTGAGCATAGAGAATTGATCTTGTTATTTACTTAAACCAAGCACATCTTTCACAATAAAATGATTATATTTGTAATTTCCATGTTTTGCTACATAGTAGAAGTGATTTCTTGAGTGAAAAGTTTCCCCTGCTATCCTATCATGCACATGGTCTAGAATCTTTGAGAATTGGCAAAAGGACAAGCTCACCCCTACCCAGAATAAAAATCCCTTGCTCTACAACTAATCTGAGCAAGTATCCCTAGTATAGAACAAAAAAAAACAAAAGCAAAGTTCAAGAAAAAGAGAAAAATAAAAATGTTATTTTGAATCATCACAGCAATATTTCAAGCATTATCTCAAAAATCAAGAAAAAATACAAAAAGAAAAAGAAGCAAAGTTCAGAAGAAAAGCAAAAGAAAGCAGAAAGCAAAAGCAATAAAATCCCTTTCCCTACCCTTTGAAAAGAAAAGAAGGGTTGATGAGCTTGAATCCCTGGAATTCTCAATTATTCAAAACTGTGAGGTAAGCCCCATAACAGGTGGTTTGTGCCCAACCTGCTTGGCCTTGGGTAACTCCTAGCGTGGCGATATGTCTGTCACATTAGCGACCTTCTTTTGTACGGACCTATGTCTCGCTTATGGATTAGCTAGCTCTTGATAATCCGACCTACATAGTAGTCTAATATGGTTATATGCATCTACATCATGGTTAATGAACACTTATTTGGTTTCTTCAAATCACTTGTATCATAGTATCTTGCTCAAAACTGGTAAATGAACATAGCAATTGCACACACATTTGTATTTGAGATATTTTGTGTATCATTATGATAAATCAAGATCGGAACTGAATTCACATATGCACATGGGATTCCTTATAAATCTAACTTTTGTCTTTAAAATAATTTGAAATATTATTTTTGCAACTTGTTTGGAATAAATCAAGTACAGTTGTTTATCACAAAGACAACTATATAACAAAAAAATCAAAAATTTCTTTCAAACTATACAATCAAAACATATACATATATATCTGATTGACTTTCGTGACAATGGTATAGTTTCAAAACCAAAATTGGAATTGAATGCCTAGCGCAAGCCCTCCTTTTCATATTTTCTGTTCATCAAAAATCAACCTTGCAATAAAACTATATTTTTTTGGATTTTCGCGATGATGGTATAAGTCTATACCTACATATTCTATGCCTAGCGTAAACCATTGTAACAATTTTTATTCCCCATTTATCAAAAAATCATAAAAACCATATGACTTCATTTTATGTTACACAAATTATGCCTTTTCAAAAGCAAACCCATTTTTTTTCACTATTTTTTGTCATTATGTCAACCTTCAACTTTGCAATGATGGTATAATTCCTAAGGAATTATTCAAAAATCTTATCACACTTAGGAATTTATGCCTAGTAAAAATCATTTTAAACATTATTTCATGCACAAATATTTTTCATGAAAATCTGAAAACAAACCAACCATCATCATCACCAGTTGCACTATTGCACCAAAGTCTTAAGACAGTCTCTTAAGCACTCTTTTACTTTTAACAATATTTCTATAAATGGGATTAGCTTGACGACCGAGTGAGTAGCGACTCCATGAAATGGTCTATAATAGCGACAATGTCCTTTGAAATTTTGTTAGAAGTCTCTTTTTATCTTTTATTTCATCTCATCACAAACAATCAATTTGTTACATCGGATTATTTCATTTAAAATTTTATAGCATGACATTCCAATTATAATATTTTTAACGACATAATTACATGAATTATCAAATCAATCAATCAAACACAAAAGCATCATAAACATACTCAAAACATAAGTCATATGATCAAAAATATCTCCTATATATATCACAAATATATGTACATCACATCACCTAGACTGGTATGCCACAATCTATATCTTGGCATACTCAATCAAATACCCTCTGTGTAGTGTCTCGAGAGCCCCTCGAGCTCTCAGCCTCATCTCCTCCCCCCCTAAGGTGGAGGAGGTGGCCCCATCGTAGTTCATGTGGTGCCATGAGTTCGGGATGCAGATCGTGATGATGTCCTAGATGACCCCATCATGACAGGCTCTACAATGTGTGCTGGTAATGGCACCCTCTACTCCACTGGCACCGCCTGGTAGTATAGAGCCTAATAGAAAGTGATCTGGGTGATAGCACGTGCTAAATCTCGAGTGCTCGCTCCTCCGCCCCAAGCTCTGAGCCGTGTAGCCTCCTCCTGCAGTGTCTGCACCTGAGCCCGCAAGCGGGCAACCTCAGCTCGGAGAGTCGCTGTCTCGCTGCTCTCCCCAGTGTCCATGCCCTTGCCCTTATCGGGCGATGGTGGTCTCTCTCTCTGTGGAGATGGGGGTCTCTCCTCCCTCCTCTCCCGCTGCCGCGGCCTCTCCTATGCCTGTGGCCTCCTCTGCTCCCTCCCGCCGTGACCCTGGGCCACCTCTATCGTTTCCTAGCACCGCCTCCCTATCCGACGCACAATCGCATGGATCGGACCCTGTGCCCTCGTCATCCAAGGAGGGCGGATGCCTACGTACCAGGCATCGTAGCCATCGGCTACCCCTACGTCATCCCCATCCACTGGCTGGATGGGGGCATCGTCCACGTCCTGGCTCTAGAATCGCTGCATGTCGGGAGCCCCGCTAACCGTAGTGTTATCCCAGACAGTCTAAGAAAACTCGTAATCCCTCAGAGATGGGATCCCCTGCTGTAGACCAAACTATCTCAAAACTCGGTCATAGCGGTGGAGCTCCACCTCTCCTCTCTCCATTCATAGCCAGCAGACTCGCCTGATGCGAGCCAGCTCCTGTCCATCCTCGGCCCACCCTGGGTGCCCTCTCCATGGTCTCCAGGTGATCTGGTCCAGGACCAAGTCATCCAGTAGCCTCCGGGACATCGGTAGGTCGATCCACCGCTGTGACCCTCTCTGGAGCCACCAGTAGAAGACTCGGGGCCTCTCCCCGTCTATCCCTATCAGTGGAAGCCCTACCGGCCTTCGCACCGCAATGTGCTCCCAACACCAAACCTGTAGGAGCGATGTCATCACCAGACATCGGCCGCCCTTGTACACGACCCCATACAGGATCTTGTACAATCGACATAGCACAAAACTGCCCCAGCAAAACCTGTACCCATGATCCCGCATATCGCAGATCACATCTACGAGCATCCATGGCACCCTACACCCACTTTGGTGGCACAGTAGAAGTCCACCAACCACTCCAACTAGCACCCGTGTGAGTCTAGATGCCCCAGGCATCTGGCATAGTGCCTCGATATTAACTCTGCCCTTCTCCAGGGCGAAGCTCGGGTCACCGCACAGCCGTCGCATAGCGTGGCCCTGATTGGCCGTAGGAGTGATCATCCACCCTTGTATGGGGATTCTCAGAATCCTCCATACATCCTCTAGTGTGGGAGCCATCTCCCTTGTCGATAGCCAAAAATAGGAAGACCCCAGATACCATCTCTCTGCTAGGGCTGTTAGAAGCCCCATATCTGTGGACACTTGTGGCATCTCCGCCACATGCTGCAAGTTAGCCTGTGCTAGTAGATCTCGCTCTGCCTGTGTTAGAGCGGCCAAGTCATCTCTTAATCCTCCATACTTCCATTCTCTGCTCTTTAGCAAACCTCTCTGCAACATAAACAATAAACAACAAACAATCATTAAATAACAATTCCAGTAATTAATAATGTAACTTAAAGATCAATTTCATGTAATTGATGATATCGCCCACTATTGGACGATATCGTCCCAAATTTGAGCATAATCGTCTTCGATTTCGCTTGTCGAAATCGTCTCTAAATTGACGAAATCGTCCCCCTTTCACCGATTTCGCCCTTGGGCAAAATTGACGAAATTGAGACGATTTCATCGAAATCGGGACGATTTCGTCCCGCCGACGTCGACGGCCAAAAACGGCCGTGATGCTCAAAATTCACCTAAAAATCTACCTACAAAGCATGTAAATTCAAATTAAATCAGTCTAAGTTGAGTCTAGACCCTTACCCGTAGACCACGTCGGACCTCTTGCTGATCTGTGCGTCGTCTCCACCATTTTTTGCTTCAGAGCTCTAAAAATAGTAAAAATGAACAGTAACAATGAATTAGGGTTTTACCCTATTTTTCTTAATTTTATTCAAAATAATTCAAAAATAATTTTGCTTTTCCGCTTTTTTACCTCAAACGTTCGATTTGGGTAAAAACACGGAGGGGGCACCATAGTAAGTTGTCGTACGATTCGACCAAGAATCGTCGCCTAAAAATGGGTATAATTTTTTGCTTTCTCGTAGATCGAGAAGAACTCATCTTTAACGCATTTTCTTCAAAAAATTCGCTAAAGAGGGGGCAAAATGTAGCACCCTAAAATTGGCGCAGTAAAATTATAAAAATTATATTCACCTTAGTAAATAATTTCAAATTCAAATTTAACCTCCCAAACCGCCCGTTAACCGCCGGGTATTCCGTTTCCCCTTTTTTCGTGCCAATTTTAGAGGTTGTTTTGACCATTTGATGATATCGTCGCCGATCAGACGATATCGCCCTAGATTTGACGATTTTGTCTGGACTAGGACGTCCAAACGATCTTGTCGCAAAACTGAATTTGCAAAGTTGGAATCTATTCCAACGGGTCTCCAATCTAGACAGAAGTGTGTCTGCACCGTTGGGACCCTCCCCTTGTTGGAGATCTCCCAAATTGGGATGATCTCCAACCTCCCAACAACTCCCCTAAGCCTATTTAATCTCTAGGATTTTCCCTCCCCAACCCCTGGCTAAAATTATCTGTAAATTGACTCCCTCTGCGTTAAAACATCCTGATCTTGCATTTGCATTAGTCCCATACTAATTTTGTTGCAGTTACATCATTATTTTTCAACCGGAGCCAGCACCCATCGTCGCCGATGAACCTGTCCAGATCGGAGGTGATCCTATCAAATTCGAGGCGATTTCAGATCCGATGCGAGATGATCTCGATTGCAGTCCACATCGAGGCAATCAGTGCTCGAAGTTTGCTTTTCTCATATTTTTCCCTGTCATTTTATGCTACAAATTAGATCATTTATTCGGTTTTTATATTATTTTGCATTTGGAGTTCACCCATTTAGCCTAGATTGCATACTAAGATCATATTTTGCCATTAAAGTACAATAATTTGCTTGAATTTCTGTTCTTAAATATTGTTCAGTATTCGTACTACTATTTGGTATAATTTGCCTCTGTTTGCACAATAGGACTTCTTGTATTTTGCATCTGTTTTTTGTCTTACAGGTCTCTGATGAATTCGTCAGATTTCAGACGATTCTGTCAGTATCGGATGATTCTGTCAGATTGCAGGCGATTTCGTCGAATTCTAGATGATCCAGACTGCTTCAAATGTTAGAATCTTCTTTAGACATCCGGATCAGGTATTCTTCATTTGCATCCTGTAAATTCTCTATTTTCTACTTTTAAATCTATTTTCTGTATTCATTGAACTTGCATTTTCATATAGATTAATCTAGTTTCATTCGACCAAACCTAGGATGAATGCTTAAGGTTAAAACGAACTCATCAAACACATTCCAAAACCTAGGCGTGGAAACTGCCGCTAAATGTTTCCTGGTGAACCCACCATCCGTTGAAAAATCATCAAAATGCACCTCCCTTGAGAGGCGGGACCTTCGCAAAGTCCTCTCAGTCCAAGGTATCCGCGCCATCCTTTTCCCATCCTCCTTCCGGGCACGGATCCTATAGCCTGAAGGTAGGGATGCGAAAAATTTAGAGCGATACAGTACTACAGATGATGTAGATGTTGAAAATAAATTTGCAAAGGAAATTTTTAGGTCATATGTATTTCTGGAGATGATTATCTCTGACAGGGATTCTAGGTTTACTTCTAAGTATCAGTAGGCTCTCCATCATGCAATTGGCACAACTTTGAAAATAATTCCCTTTTGTAATGAACTTAATTAATTCATGTATATAACAAAAGGGATGCCTAAATAAAAGGGTGGAAAAATAAGCCTTAAGAGGTACAAGGTTATTGTAGCACCTTAAAATTGGCACGGTTAAACCTCAGTAAAAAGATAAAAGACTAAAATTTGAATTTCAACCCCAAACTGCCTGTTAAACAGCCTTTCACCCGCTCCCCTTGTTTTTCATGCCATTTTTAGGATTTTTTGTGACCGTTGGACGATATTATCACTGATCAAACGATATCGCCTCAGATCGAACGATTTCGTCTAGACTAGAACGTCCAGACGATTTTTTCCCAAAACTAATTTTTCAAAATTAGCTTCTGTTTCAATGACGTCTCTAACCGGGGCAAAAGTGTGTCTGCACCGTTAGAGACCTTCCCCATTGGAGATCTCCCAGATTGGGATTATCTCCAACCTCCCAAACTCCTTCCTATGCCTATTTAATCTTAGGCCCTTCCCTTGACTTTCCCCTGGCTGAATTCCCCTGTAATTTGATCTTGGTGTGCATTAGAATACCCTGAATTATCATTTGCATTTGTGCCTTTCTAAGTTTTCTTGTAGGAACCTCATTGTTTTCAGCCGAAGCAAGCTCAGATCGTCGCAGACGATCCTGTACGATCTCGAACGATCACGCTACAATTAGAGACAATTTCGTATTTTGCAAACTATTTCAACTGTAGTCAACATTGGGGGCAATCAGTGCCTTGACTTTGCATTCTTTCTCCACTATCTACTGTTTTGCTTTGCATTAGTTAGACTTATTACTAGTTCTACATCTTGGAGTTCACCCATATAGTTTTAATGCATAATAAAATCATAATTTGTCATTAAATCATTGTAATGCACTCATATTTTTGTTTATAATTATCAGTTTAATATTATTGTTGTCATTCTATATCATTGCCCTCTGTTGGAATAGTTGCATTTATGGTATTTTGTATCTATTTCTCTGATTGCAGGTCTCTGATGAATTCATCTGATCTCAGACGATCTTGTCTGATTGCAGACGATCCTGTCATATCAGAGGATATCGATACTGCTTCAAAAATTAGAACCTCCATCAGACATCCGGATCAGATATGGCTTTTTAATCTAGTATATTTCCTGTATTCTTTGTTTAATTTTGTTTTCTATATTCATTTAAATATGCATTTCATATAGAATAGTTTAGATTCATTTGGCCAAAACTAGGAGTTGAATGATCAAGCATAAAAATGAACACATCAGACATCCTCTCAACCTAGGTGTGGAAACTGCCATTCAAAAGTTTCTTGGTGAACCCACCATCCATCAAAAATTCACCTTTATACACCCCCCCGAGAGGTAGGACCTTCGCAAGGCCTCTTAGTCCGAGGTATTGTCCCATCCTTTTCACATCCCCCTTCCGGGTGCGGATCCTATAGCCTGAAGGTAAGGGTGCAAAAAATTTGGAGTGATACATTTTGGTGAACCCGACGTGAAACTAAAACCTTCTGAAAACAAGAACAAAAAAAAAAAAAATAGATGCATTTAAAATCATTAGAAAACTACTAAGTTGCATATCATGTTTAGATGGTAGCTCCTAAGAAAAGACTAGCAGTTACTATAAATGTTGAAAACCAATTAGCAGCCATAGAAATTAATTCTATGCTTAGTGTGCCTGAAATAGATAGAAACCAACTTTTGTGGGATGAACTTGATAGGAGACTAGGTATCATTTCATCTAGGTCAACAGAGCTTAAACAAATCAAGAGGCTTGTCCTAGATAGAATCATGGATCCTCATCAACTCATTTTTTATCATGAACTTCAGAGAGCTTGCCATAGGTGGTTAGCTTATAGGAGAGCTCTTGTGTCTTTAGAATTGTACACCTTCGAGGAATACCTCGAGAATGCAACTATTGTACACCAATTCCTAGGTCGTGTAGAAGATCAAGAGGTCATTATTACAGATAGGGAAATGTGGAGGAGAGTTCCTAGAGTTGTGTTATATCGAGAGTATTGCCATGAGCTTTACTTCTACCAATCAGAGTCTGAAACAGATAATATCACTATAGCACTTTTTGTCAAATTCTTGAAAGAAAATTTCCAATTTGAAGAAGAACATTTCATGACTCCTGAAGAACTTGAGCCCATTAATTATATTTATAAATTGTTTATAGAAAACTAGATCATTGCTTTCATTATTATTATTTCTTGCATTTAGTGTGTTGTTTGTTATCTTTATAATATTGTTACAAAAAAAAAAAACCAAAAACATAACAAAATCAAAATATTTTATTTTAAGTATTATAGTAGGTATATAATTAAAATATATACCTCTTAATATTGTTGCATATATATATAAATATATATATTTGCTGAAATCTAAGTTTAAGCACAATGACTAGACTTAGGAATGGTAAACAAACTGAAGAAGAAGAAGAAGAAGATTGGTTAGGAAAGAAAACAAAAAAATCAAATGCCCTTCCTGAGGATCCAATTCCAGAAGGAGAAACTCTAGAACAGCCAGAAGATGAGCTGGTTGAAGAAAACGAACAACAAGAAAATGTTAGAGAGGAAGGATCCTCATCCCCTAGAATGGCTCTAGACAAAACTGTTACTTTTGATAACATAGATCATTTCTGGAAATTATTCAATAATAATATTGGTGCTCTTAATATGGTAGTTCGTCTTGATAGGGGACAAATTAGTGAAACTCAAGCAATCCTAGAAGAAGGATTTAACATGCACACTAATCCCTTGTCCTTCGTTGATCAAGAAAGTGATAAAGCTGGACCATCCAATATGGATATGGCCACTATAATTCAGAACATGCAAAAACAACAGGTTACCCAACCTCCTAAGGAACCTGTTATTGAGCCTAAAATAATTCCCACACAAAAGAGACCTTCATTCACTACTTTATTTCGCCAAACTATTGATCAATATGCTTCAAATCGACAAAAACCTAAAAACAAGCCAAACATCAATTTCCAACAATTCAGGATACAACATAATACAACTTCAAAACTTCTTCATAATACCCTTCCTATCAACACTTTACACAATAGCAATATAGCATCTAATCCTTATGTCCCGCCATAATATGCTCACAAGACCCATACTCATGTACCACCAAACCAATATGGTGGGCAAACTAGTAATCTGGAAGCCATGGTGAAATAGTTAGTCTCTCACATGGACCAGATAGATCCCTACCGTCCCTCGTACAATTATCGAGAGATGTGTAGTCAACCTCTAGATCCTGTAGTTGTAGCACAACCATATCCCAAACACTTTCCTATGCTTGTCCTACCTATATATAAAGGAACTAAAGATCCCATAGAGCATCTTCGTATGTTTAGGATAGCATGTCATGACATATCACATGATGATTTTCTATTGCTAAAAATGTTCTCAAAAAGCTTAGGGGGGATGGCATTGGACTGGTATTATCAATTACCTACTCATTCTTTGAGAAATTTTGAAGAGACCGCTGAGTCTTTTGTACATCAATTTAGTGCCTACATCGAAAGGCATGTAACCATTAAAGATTTGTACAACCTAAAACAAGACAAAGATGAGTGTTTTGTTGACTTCTTAGATCGATGGAGACAGTTGATAGGAAAATTACACTTTGTGTTACCTTATTGGGAGATGTTGGATATTTTTATCAATAATTTACAAGAACAACTATCCTATGAATTATCAACTGCTACTTTGACTACCTTCAATCAAGCTATAGACTTAGCTCGAAGGGTGGAAGATGCTCTCATTAGAAGAGGTCAGCTCAAAAGGAAATATGATGAGAAAACATCCAGAAATCAATACAAAAATAAACAAGTTGTGGGTGACGGAGTCACTGATAGCAGAAACATTGCTAATGTTAACACTGTGAAAACAATAGAGAAGTTTATATTGAAACCTCCTGATAAACCACCCCGATAATTTACTAGGTTAAATCAACCTTTATCAACCATTCTCCCGCAATTACTAGCACGAGGCTTGATCCAATTACCAGCTATCCAGGAACCTGATCCAACTATACCCGGATACAGAGATGATTTACATTGTGATTTTCATAGAGGACCTGGACACGCTCCCAAATCTTGTAAAAGATTAAAACATAAAATACAAGATTTGATTGATAATAATGAGATGGAGGTTCAAGCCTTCCAACCTAAACAAAATCCTTCCAATAACACTCAAAAGACCATTCCCCAAAATTAGAATCAGAATGCCAATCAATCATTGGACATATTTCAACATCCTTTACCAAAACATGGTAAAGAGGTGGCCAATCAAATTGAGCATCATAATGTTCCTCCTCCTACCCGATATGTAGGGACTATTAGTGGACAAATACCTGTTCATTATCCTCAAATATTTGACACAACTTTATCCATAGTTACGACCAGACCTCTACATAATATTCAGACACTTGATCTTAGTGATACTGAATATGAGATTGAAAGTGACATGGAAATCACTTCAAATCAATTGAATAGTTTTGAAGATGAATCAGATCCTATTCAACCTATCACCAGTTCTATGGCTCTAGAAGAACCATTTCCTAGAAGAGTTACTACTCGACCCTCCTCTCATCAATTCTTTTCTAATGAACAAGCTATAAATGCTATACCAAGACCTATTCATCATCCACAAAATAATATTGTAGGAACCATTGGAGCCGTTACCAGACAACAGGCTCAAACTTCTCAATAGGAACAAACTCAAAATGATGGATCAACCCCATTTGTTTTGAAAAATACCAATAAAGGGGATTATGCATTTAATGTTCAACCTAAACCTCCTTACAATATTAATGAACGATTATCCAATACTATAGCCAGAATTTCCCTTTTGGACCTATTAAGATCTTCTCCTACACATAGAGATGAATTAATGCTTACATTGAGCCAAATGATGGTACCACAAAACATTCAACCTGAAGCCATGGCCAATACTATCATCACTAGAGAAGTCGATTGTATTGACTTTCGAGATAAAGATATCCCGCAATATAGTTTACATAAATATAACCCCTTATATATTACTGCCCTAATTGGAGATGTAGCTGTTAAACGAGTATTGATTGATAATGGTTCATCTTTAAACATATGCACTTTTGACTTCTACCAACGATTCGGGTTTAGAAGTGATGAAATGAAAAGAACTGATATGATTATAAAAGCCTTCAATGACGAGATACAAGAAACATGTGGAGTCATTACTATACCCTTGCAAGTTGGTCCTAGAACCCTAGATACGACCGTGTTTATTGTACACTACCCTGCATCGTACAATATACTTCTGGGTCATCCTTGGATCAATGCGATGCGAGCGGTTCCCTCCACCTTACATCAGTGTGTTAAATTCAAATTTAAAAACTAGTTGGTTACCATTCATGGTGATCCTAGACCCTTTGATATGTGTGCTTTGGCAGAACCTGTTGGAGTGCAATTTTGTCCTGCCTTGTCATCCACACATCCTAGTTCTTATCATCCATCCAAACATGTGAAACACACACCCATAACATCATCTACTCTTTCAACTACACCTATACATATAGCTCAACCATATTTTGAACCAACCACATTAGGACTTCGACAATATCCTAAATCGACAACCAATGCTTCTTGTCTTACTCCTATATCTTCCATACCTATAGATTCACCCATCAATATCACCATGACATCCACATCCACTACTGGCATCCTTTCTACACCCGACGATGTAGGAAATGTTCCTTCTACCTCTTATGCTCTTACTGATGAGCTCTTACCCGATTTATCTAAAATTCTCATATCAGAAGGAGCCAACACTGCCATGCAGACTTCCCTCCTTTTAAATAAACTCCCAACCTTTCCTCATACCTTGGGCCTCCCACAACCTATGGGAAGTATCTACCAAGTCGGGAGTTGTGCTTTTATTTATAAAGGATATGATTGGGGAAGAATACCTAGGAATATTAAGACACATTATGATGGATATGCTAGATGCTATTTTGCTAATGATTATCTTAAAGCTAAACCCATAATGCTTAAATTGGGATATAAAGGGAAAGGTTTGGGACCTTTCCAAAATGGTATGAAAGAACCTTTTGAGGTAGAACCGTGGCTTGCCCGATGTGGTGTGGGCCTATTTCCTAGTAAGGGTCAGCCCTTTCCATTTGAGGATGATGATCATCTCGTATGTTATCAAGATTATCTAGATAAACAAGATTCTTTATGTCCAAAGAATAATTCTTTTACCTATAATATGCTATCCATAGCCTACCCTGAAATGATTTCCGACTCCGATGAAGATTTGGAAGGGGATATTTTCCATGATGTCTCCGTTGAGGAAATGTTACACAACAAATTTTATTTTGATGGCTCTATACCAAGTATAGCCCAGCTTGAGGCCTCGACTCCTCAAGACGAATTATACAAGCTAACCTTGGAAGAATTACAAGAATTAGGTGTTTCATCCGCCACCTAATTTTGAGAGATATTTACATATGGAAGTTGAAAACGTTATAAAAATTAACATTGGAACCGAACATAATCCTCACATAATCAATATTGGATCAGAATTGAGTCAAGAAAAACAAGATAAATACATCTCATTTCTTAAAGACTACGAAGATGTATTTGCTTGGACATATTAAGACATGCCAGGTTTGGACCCTTCTGTAGTTATGCATCATCTAGTAGTCCATCCAGATGCTAAACCTGTTAAACAAAAACTCAGAAAAATGCATCCTAAAGTGGCCTTACTAGTCAAAGGAGAACTAGAAAAACTGTTGAAAGTCATTTTTATACAAGCTATTGATTATTTCGAATGGATCTCAAATGTAGTTCCAGTAACTAAGAAAGAAGCCACTAAAGTTAGGGTTTGCACCGATTTCAGAGACATTAATGCTACATGCCCTAAAGATGATTTTTCTCTTCCCAATATGGATCAAATCATTGACTTTACTGCTGGAAGTGGAATGATATCCTTGATGGATGGATTTTCCGGTTATAATCAGATCAGGATAGCTCCTGAAGATCAAGCCAAAACAACCTTTATTACCCCTTGGGGAACCTTTTGTTGGAAAGTGATGCCATTTGGCTTAAAGAATGTAGGTGCAACCTATCAACGAGCTATGACTTATATCTTTCATGATATGATGCATTATATCCTACATGATTATGTAGATAATATCATAGCTCATTCCATCAAAGAAGATGATCATTTAAATGACTTAAGAAAAGTATTTGATCGGTTAAGGGAATATCTTATCCGACTAAATCCCACTAAATGCATATTCGGAGTTAAGTTCGGTAAATTATTAGGGGTTATAGTTTCTTTACGTGGCATTGAAATTGACCCTCTCAAAATTGTGGCTATCACAGATATGCCCGCACCCACAAATATATCAAAATTACGAAGTTTACAAGGTAAGCTTCAAGCTATTCGCCACTTCATTGACAAGTTGGTAGACAAAACTGGACCCTTTCTTAAGCTTCTTAAGAAATATGTCTCTTTTCATTGGGACGATGAATGCCAAGAAGCATTTGAACTCCTTAAGCAATATCTCCTCAAACCACCAGTGCTTTCACCACCTAGATCTGATCGTCCTTTTATCTTGTACATTTCTGCTTCTAATTCCGCCTTAGGAGCTATGTTAGCTCAGCTTGATGATGAGAAGAAAGAATGCACTAATTATTATATTAGTAGAACCTTAATCAGTTATGAAACTCGATATACCATATTAGAGAAATTATGTCTAGCTGTCATATTTTCTACACAAAAACTATGACATTATATGCTCAGTCAGAAAACGTATGTTATGGCCAAATTCGACCCTTTGCGATATCTCATGAGTTGACCATATTTATCTGGTCGCACAGCTAAATGGGTTCTTGCACCAAGTGAATTTGAACTCACGTTTATAGGACAGAAGTCTGTTAAGGGTCAAATCATAGCAGATCAATTAGCTACTGCACCCTTAGAATCTACTCATCCCCTCATCATTGAATTTCCTGATGAATGCCTTAAACTAGAGGCAGACCATTCAGAGAAATGGTCCTTATACTTTGATGGAGCCCGATGCATGAGTGGGAATGGTGCGGGTATTATTTTAATATCTCCACAAAAACATCTTATACCTCTGTCCTTCAAATTAACATTTGCTTGCACCAATAACACTACTGAATATGAAGCTCTTATCCTTGGATTACGAGCTACCTTGGCATTGAAAATTAAAAGTTTATTGGTTTTCAGTGACTTCCAACTTGTCATAAACCAAATCAATGATGTTTATCAGACCAGAGATGATAAATTGCGCCCATATAAAGCATATGATTTGCAGCTATTATCCTTGTTTGATCAAGTTACTTTGGAAGCTATTCCTTGAACTAGCAATCGTGCGGCTGACGCTATGGCTGCAGCTACATATCTTTTACCATTGGAGTTAGATGATGAATATGCTACTATCATTATTCATCGACTCCAGGAACCCGCTTCAAGCAAATCATGCTTAGAACCTTTGGATCTGTTTGTCATCAACAAAACAACTCCTGCACCATGGTATACTGATATATTTAATTTTTTTACAGAAAGGAACCTTCCCTGATGGTTGTACTAGCAACCAACATAGGTTATTACGTAGACAAGCAAGTCACTTTGTGATTATTGGTAATACCTTGTATAGAAGATCTTTTGAAGGCATCTTATTGAGATGTTTGAATCTAGAAGAATCCATATCAGCTTTAAATGAAGCCCACAATGGATCTTGTGGGGGACATTTTAGTGGTAGCGCCATTGCTAAGAAACTCCTTTGGATAGGATATTTTTGGCCTACCATGGAAAATGATGCACATAATTATGTGCGACATTGCGACAAGTGCCAAAAACACGCTGACCTTGTCCATGCGCCTGCACAAGAGCTACAGGCTATTTCATATCCTTGGCCTTTTTCAAAATGGGGCCTCAAAATTATTGGAAAAATCAATCTTGTGTCATCCGATGGACACAAATTCATCATAATCGCCACTGAGTATTTCACAAAGTGGGTTGAAGCTATGCCATTAGCTTCTTGCACTGGAACACAAGTTTCCAAATTTATTTTTAATCAAATTATTTGTAGGTTTGGAATTCCTGCCAATCTCATTTCTGATAATGGAACTTGTTTCAAAAATAAAGATGTCAAGAAACTATGTCAAAAATATAAAATTCAACATCGCTGGTCCACTCCCTATTATCCGTAGGGTAATGGTCAAGTAGAAGCATCTAATAAAACCTTAATCAAAATTCTCAAAAAATTGGTCAATAAAATCGGTCGAGATTGGCACATTCAGTTATATCCTGCTTTGTGGGCCTATCGAACTAGTGTTCGAACCCCCACTGGAACTTCACCTTTTGTCTTGGTTTATGGTGCTGAAGCCATTTTTCCCTTTGAATTAGAAGTTCCTTCTTTAGCTCTACTACTTCAAGATACTGAAGTAGGGGATGAATATCATGCTGGCAGATTTAGTCAGCTAGAACTTCTAGATGAAAAGCACATCAATGCTTTGGAGCATCTTCATGCCTACCAAAACAAGCTTAAGAGAGCATATCTTAAGAAAGTTCATCCTCGATCCTTTGAGATCGGTGACCTTGTCTTAAAAGAAAATAAAAAAAATACTAATGCAACTCAAAACCTTAAAGGTAAATTTGAGCCCAACTGGCTTGGACCATATGTCATCACTACTAAATTTGGATCAAGAGCATACAAATTATCTACCTTGGATGGTAAATACCTTAAAGAACCTATGAAAATTATGCATCTTAAATGTTACTATGCATAAAAATTTAGTCATTTCATCATTGTATATATTTGTTTGCATATTATTTCCTTTTAGTCACTTGTTTAAAACGTTTCAAAAACAATTATCTTGTATTTCTTTTAATTCATCACTTAAAATTAAAAACATTCAAAATCATCAAAATATTCAAAAACATCTTTTGTTTTGCACTTCTTAAATTGTGAAGTATTGCAATTATATTTTCATTTATTTTGGATAAATTAGCATTTATTTGGAATCCCGCACTTTCACATTCACATGAATAAATATCTTGATTTTCTTTGGTATGATTATTAATCTCTCTTATATCAAAATCCACAGTTGAATTAAATAAATTTTTGAGTATAGAGAACTGATCTTGTTATTTACTTGAACTAAGTATATATTTTCACATTAAAATGATTTCATTGCAAATTCGATATGATGCTACATAGTAGAACTGGTTTCCTGAGCGAAAAGTTTCCCCTGCTATCCTATCATGCACATGGTCTAGAATCTTTGAGAATTGACAAAAGGACAAGCTCACCCCTACCCAAAATAAAAATCCCTTGCTCTATAGCTAATCCGAGCAAGTATCCCTAGCATAGGAAGAAAAGAAAAAGTTCAAAGAAAAGAGAAAAAGAAAAATGTTATTTTGTACCATCACAACAATATTTCAACATTATCTCAGTATCAAGCAAAAAAAAAAAAGAAGGAAAAGAGAAATGCAAAAGCAAAATGCAATAAAATCCTTTCCCTACCCCTTGAAAAGAAAAGAAGGGTGAATGAGCTTGAATCCCTGGAATTCTCAATTACTCGAAAACTGTGAGGTAAGCCCCATAACAGGTGGTTTGTGCCTAACCCACTTGGCCTTGGGTAATCCCTAGCATGGCGATATGTCTGTCACATTAGCGAACTTCTTTTGTACAGACCTCTATCAGCTTATGGATTAGCTAGCTCTTGATAACCTAACTTACATAGTAGTCTAGTACGGTTACATGCATATAAATCATGGTCAACGAACATTCATTTGGTCAAGGCAAATCACTTGTATCAAATTATCTTGCTCAAAATTGGTGAATGAACAATACAATCGCACACACATTTGTATTTGAGAGATTTTGTATCATTATGATAAATCAAGATCGCTAATGAATTCACATTTGCACATGCGGATTCCTTATAAGTCTATATTTCTCTTTGAGATAATTTAAAATATTCTTGTACCTCTTTTCGGAATGATTTTATCCTTTTATTTCAGAATTTGTTGTTTGTATCAACGTAATTACATACACCTTTTTACAAAAATCAAAATCACAAAAATGATTTCCAAACAAAATTTTCATATTATTTTTCTGTTTATCACAAAAGTCATAAATTAATCTTGCAATAAAACTAAAACAATCTATTTTTCTTTGGATTTCGCGATGATGGTATAAGTCTATACCTATAATTCTATGCCTAGCGCAAACCATTGTTCTAATTTTATGTTCCATTTATTTTAAAAACAAATTTATCAAAACATGTGACTTGCATCATTATGTTACACAATTATGCTTTACAAACAAATGAACACCCATTTTATTTCATGACATTATGTTCAAGATTCAATATTGCAACCATGGTATAAATTCTAAGGAATTGTTCAAAATTTTATCACACTTAGGAATTTATGCCTAGCAAAATCATATTTTAATATCTCATGCATACTATTTTTTTTATGAAAATCTGAAAACAAATCATCAAACCATCATCATTTCTATCATCACAAAGTCTTAAGACAGTCTCTTAAGCACTCTTTTACTTTTAACAATATTTCTATACTGGGATTAGCTTGACGATTGAGTGAGCGACGACTCCATGAAATGGTCTATAACAGGGACAATGTCCTTTGAAATTATTGTTAGAAGTCTCTTTTATTTTTATCAAATCACACCACCACAAACCAATTGTTTACATCAGATTATTTCATTTAAAAATCTTACAACATGACATCAAATTATCATATTTCAACACGACATAATTACATGAATCCTCAAATAAACAAACAATTCAACCATTAAAGCATCATAACAACATATGAACAAGTCATATCATCAAAAACAAGATCATATATATATATATATATCAAAAAATTATATACATCATATCAAAGCTGGATTGGTATGCCACAATCTATACCTTGGCATACTCAATCCTCTCAATAATCTCTCAGCATCTATAATCTCTAGCACCTAGCCTCGAAAAGCTCTCGAGCTCTCAGCCTCATCTCTTCCCCCACCCTACCATGGAAGAGGTGGTCCCATAGAGGTCCGGGCTATATCTTAGGTCCTCGTTGTCAATTATGAGGATGTCCTCGTCGATCCCATCATGACTGGCTCTGTAATAGGGGCTAACAATGGTACCCTCTAGTTCTCAAGAACCATGTGATAGTATAACCCATGGTAGAATGCAGTCTGAGCAATAGACCATGATAGATCATCCCTGCTCACCCCTCCACCTTGAGCTCTAAGCCATGTAGCCTCATCCTACAATGTCTACACCTGAGCTCGAAGGTGGGCAACCTCAGCTCGAAGAGCCACTGTCTCGCTGCTCTCCCCTATGTCAACACCCTTGCCCTTATTAGGCGATGGTGGTCTCTCACCCTGCTATGAAGGGAGTCCCTCCTCCCTCCATCCTGTCTCCCATGGCCTATGTGGAGCCCGTGCCATCCTCTGGCATCTCTCCTGTGGGATCTTCTACTGCTCTCTCCTCCCGCGACCCCGCGCTGCCTCAATAGTAGCCTATCATCGCCTCCCCATCTATCACACAATCGCATGCATAGGACCCTATACCCTTGTCATTCGAGGAGGGTGGATGCCTACGTACCAGGAATCGTAGCCATCCACAACCCCAGCATTGTCACCATCCACTGGCTGGATGGGGGCATTGTTCACGTCCTAACTCCAAAATCGTTGCATATCTGGAGCCCCGCTCAGTGTAGTACTATCTCGAACAGTCTAGGAGTACTCATAATCCTTGAGAGAAGGGATCCCCTATTGTAGACCAAACTATCATAGTACTCGGTCATAGCGGTGGAGCTCTATCTCTCCTCGCTCCATCCTAAGCCAACAGACTCACATGATGTGAGCCAGCTCCTACCCATCCTCTGCCCACCCGGGGTGCTCTCGCCATGGCCTCTAGGTGATCTGGTCTGGGATGAGGTCGTCTAGCAACCTTCATGACATCGGCAGATCTATCTACCGATGTGACCCCCTCTATAGCCACCAATAGAAAACCCGGGGCCTCTCCCGATCAACCCTTGTTAGTGGAAGCCCTACCGGCCTTTGCACCGCAATGTGCTCCCAACACCAAACCTGTAGCAGCGATGTCAAAACCAGACATCGACCTCCCTTGTATACGACCCCATACAAGATCCTATACAAGCGGCACAGAACAAAGTTGCCCCATGCAAATCTGTGCCTGTGGTCTCTCATGTCATAGACTATGTCTGAGAGAATCCACGATAGTCTGCATCCGCTCTGGTGGCACAACAGCAAGCCACCGATAACTCTTGCCAAAACTCGTGTCAGTCTAGATGCCCCAGGCATCTACCGTAGCGACTCGATATTCACTCTGCCCTTCTCTAGGGTGAAGCTCGGGTCTCCTATGAGCCTCATCATTGCCTAGACCTGATTGGTCATAGGCGTCATCAACCGTCATTCTATGGGGATCCTCATGATCCTCCATACATCCTCTAGAGTGGGAGCCATCTCCCCTATCGATAACCAGAAGTAGGACGACCCCAGATACCATCTCTCTGCTAGGGCTATCAGTAGCCCTATGTTAGTCGGTATTTGTGGCATCTCTGCCACATGCTGTAGAATGACCTGGCCAAGTCGGTCATGCTCTGCCTAGTCAAGTGCTGCTATGTCATCTCTTAGCCCATCGTATTTCCACTCCCAGCTCTTTAGTAGTCCCTTCTGCAAAACAAACAATAAAATAACAAAATCATTAATAAATCATTCAAATTAAACATTTTAAATCAAGTTTAAAATGATATCGTCCAGCATTGGATGATATCGTCCAGCATTGGGCAAAATCATCCTTTGTGAGTTGTGAAATCGTCTCCGATTTTGCAACTTGGGAATCGCCCCTTGTTGGACGAAATCGGGACGATTTTGTCCCGACAACGTCGACGGCCTAAAAACGGCCACGATGCCCCAAACAATCAAATTTAAATCACAAGAATTGTACAAAGATTAATTAAACCTAATATACTAGGATTAGATCCTTACCCGTAGTCCACGCTGGACCTCTGTCGCTTTGTGCGCTGTCTCCACCATTTTTCTCTCTACAGAGCTCTGGAACAGTAAAAATGAATAGTAAAAATGAATTAGGGTTTTCCCTATTTTTCTTAATTTTATTCAAAACCAACCAACATTTTAATTTTTGTTTTTTCGCGTTTTTACCTCAAACGTTCGATTTGGGTAAAAACACGGAGGGGGAACCATATTCAGCATTCGTACGATTCGACCAAGAATCATCATCTAAAAAATTGAGTATATTTTTGCTTTCTCGTAAAAATGGAAAAACTCGTCTTTAATTAGCTTCTATTTCAACGACATATCTAATCGGGGCAAAAGCATGTCTGCGCCATTAGAGACCTTCCCCGTTGGAGATCTCCTAGATTGGGATGATCTCCAACCTCCCAACCTCCTTCCTATGCCTATTTAATCTTAGGCCCTCCCCTTGAATTTCCCCTGGCTGAATTCCCCTGTAATTTGATCTTGGTGTGTGTTAGAATACCCTGAATTATCATTTGCATTTGTCTTTCTAAGTTTTCTTGCAAGAACCTCATTGTTTTTACTCAGAGCAAGCTCAAATCATCGCAGACGATCCTGTATGATCTCGGACGATCACACTGCAATTAGAGACGATTTCGTATTCTACAGACTATTTCGACTACAGTCAACATTGGGGGAAATCAGTGCCTTGACTTTGCATTCTTTCTCTACTATCTACTGTTTTGCTTTGCATTAGTTAGACTTATTACTATTTTTGCATCTTGGAGTTCACCCATATAGTTTTAATGCATAATAAAATCATAATTTGTCATTAAATCATTGTAATGCACTCATATTTTTGTTTATAATTATCAGTTTAATATTATTGTTGTCATTCTATATCATTGCCCTCTGTTGGAATAATTGCATTTCTGGTATTTTGTATCTATTTCTCTTATTGTAGGTCTTTGACGAATTCGTCAGATCTCAGACGATCTTGTCTGATCGCAGACGATCCTGTCATATTAGAGGCAATCGGGACTACTTCAAAAATCAAAACCTCCATTAGACATCCGGATCAGATATGGCTTTTTAATCTAGTATATTTCCTATATTCTCTGTTTAATTTTGTTTTCTGTATTTATTTAAATCTGCATTTCATATAGAATAGTTTAGATTCATTTGGCCAAACCTAAGATTTGAATGATCAAACATAAAAATGAACACATCAGACATCCTCTCAACCTAGGCATGGAAACTACCATTCAAAAGTTTCCTGGTGAACCCACCATCTGTCAAAAATTCACCTTTATGCACCCCCTTGAGAGGCGGGACCTTCGCAAGGCCTCTCAGTTCGAGGTATTGTCCCATCCTTTTCACATCCCCATTTCGGGCGCGGATCCTATAGCCTGAAGGTAAGGGTGTGAAAAATTTGGAGCGATACAGTTATATAATCATGCTTAAAGATGACATTCCAAGGATTATATGAGTTGATTACGTATAGTGATTTTATTATTTTAGTGACCCCATCGGGAAGATGTGGGTTGGATCTAATATCAATTAATAACCATTGTTGAAGTTATTTCATTATTATGGGTTTCCATATTCAATAAATTATCCTATATAGGGCGATTTACCTTTTATGTGGGATGAAACATAATGCTTGGCCAATGTTCTCATATCCGAGTGGTATGAGGGTTTCTTAGAAGCTGATCACTTCTACTCAAGAGTGACTCTGATCAAGTCTCAATATCTCTTGATAATATCTACCTTGATAACTTATAGTCCAAATGGAATGATTCTATATTAGTTCATGATTATGACCCTTGCTTCATGAAATATGAATATTGTCATTGGACTAGAAATGGTCAAAATAATGGAAGAGCAGTTAGAACTAATCCATCAAAAGTTCAAGGAAGCCACTAATAGATAGAAAATTTATGTAGATTTGAAAAGAACACCTAGAGAATTATCCATAGGTGTCAGAGTGTTTCTAATGGTAAAACCTAAGAAGAGTGCCATTAAATCAATAAAATTGGATCCTAGATTTGTTGGTCCATTTGAGATTGTTGAGACTTGTGACGATCTTGGAATTTTGTTCCAAGACTATGAGAACCAGTATTCTAAAAATAATTCCACTTGAGAAAAGTGGAAGATATGAAAAGATACTTTTCTTATTTATTTAATGATGCTATGAAATGATACATGTTGAACTATGGACCACTTATGCAAAGTGGAACTATGCAAAAAACTATGTTTTATTGATTGTTATGTAATAATACAGGAAAATACAAAGGATTGTATTTAATCTAAGTGGGGAAGTATGCCAAATCCCACCGAGGACTATTTTTAAGATGTTATTTATGTAGTGATAGCTGTTTTTAATGCTTAATATATTCGTATTGTATTTGTCAAAATAAAATGATGTTGTGTTGCTTAATTGCAGGAACATTTATTCTCGTAGGTGGAAGACTGACCACTAAGATATGAGAAGAGAAATGATGACTATGACAACTCAACTGGTAAATTTCATATTCTTATCATCACTAGTTACCTCCCTGATGGCGGTGTTACTTGAGTATTACTCTAAAAAATTCTACCCAATCAAAGGAAAAATGGTGATGGGGAATACTAAGCACATGCATCAAGTGCTTGTATGCCATTTGTGTGTGATTTATATTTGATTTCATGATTTATTTGCATGAGTTTGGTTAATTTAATTTTATTTGAAAATGCACATTAAATAATATTTTACATTTTTCAAATTACTTTGAAAGAAAAAATAAAATAATATATTATGCAATTTATTATGATTTAGTGAAATCTTTAAATTGAATAATTTTTAATAAAGGATTTATTTTATTGAACATGCTTGTTGGATCTACTTGATCCCATTCGAGAAGAAAATTAGGTAGTTTGTTTTTATGAGCTTGTTCAATTTTAAATTGGATTAAAACATGAAAAAAAACTACATTGTAGATTTAAATAATCAATTTTTCCTACACATGCATGGCTACTTTGGGAAGGTTGAAATAGTGGATAATATTATGCTCTTATCTCTCTCTCTCTCTTTCTCTCTCTCTATCTCTCTCTCTCTCTCTCTCTCTCTCTCTCTATATATATATATATATATATATATATATATATATAAACATCTTTCTTGTCTAAGAAGAAAGAGAGCTATAAATTTCCATAGAAGTTGTGAAATAAAAAGCTAACTTATGTTATGGGATATTATGCTGGACTGGAGAAGCTAGAGGAGAAGTGCAAATTCAATAGGAGTCACCACCCTGCTAGAGTACCAGGTGTGAGCTTTCCACTACTCTTTACCTTTTTAAATAGATAATCTATGTCTCTGTTTGGTATCTTTTTCAATGACTTGTTTGAAACATGCTTTAAAATGTAAATATACATGTTGTAATCCACCTTGGTTAATCTAGATATTCTCCCCATTATATTCATTTAAAAATTTGGTCTACGTGTTTGGGAGAATATGCCCTATTGTGAATTTAAGCCATGATTTAGTTTGATTCTTCTGTATATCAACCATTTAATTATATACAATTGATGTTCTTATTTCTAACCAAATAATATGTCCTTATGGTGTGTATTTCTTAATTACACTAGCACCATATGTGTGGGAATTTGATAGATGGAATTAGTATGATATCCCCACCCTATTCAAACATAGCATGTGCACATTTTTAGTAGGTTATGGACACTCCTCTATTTTCATATTACTCAATAAATGCTACAGTGATCCACGAGCTTGCTTGGGTTTATCATTATACTTGTAATAGATGGCCATGATATGGTACGAATATCAAAGTTGCACGATCAAAGTTTCTAAGCTTGACTTTGTTGGATATCCGAACTTAGATAAATACCATCGCCATCTCAAAATAATACATCTGGTTGTTCTTTTCAACCTTTGATGATAGTAGAATTTGTCTCAGTTATGTGACTATTGATGGTCGTTTCCGGTTCAACTGTGTCTAGGCTGGAATTTCATTCCACTTTAACCTTTCTTATTTTGGCTATATTTGATTCAGAATCATCGCTATTTGTATACATAATTTTCATCCCTATGATCTAATTAAAGCATTAAATGAAAGCCCTGGTACCTATAAATATATTTTTCTATAGTATGTGGTGTATGTATTTCATCATGAGGAGGAAATCTAGTTAGGCTACGAGAGATAGATCTTGTTGTTCAAAGACACCCAACATCGGTATCTAAATGCCAAACATCTTGTTTGGACTCTCAATCCAACTCCTATCATCATTGGTTAGCTATCATGTAGGCTATGGTGTACACCCTATAAAATGATTTAAGCTTTAAAAATTTTGAGTGACGTTGCAACTCTCACACGACCTATAAATCTCATTGATTGCATATCTATTCTTGGATCCAATGCACAGTTGAGTCACCTGTGATCGTCTTTACTACCTATTGAAGTGGCCAAACAATTAAACTGAAACCTTGACTGTCTATCAATATCTCTTCATTGATGCATGGTGATTAGTGTAATGAGTTTAAATCCTCATTAGGTTTAGAGTGCGTATAGTATAGCATTGTTCAATTACTTTATGGTGTGTTATAATATTTTAGAGATTTAATACTAAATACCTATGAATATGATTAATATAATCTCATTATAAGTTGAGAAACATTACATATAGGGATTTAAGTTCGATGTATCAAAAGATAGGTGTGTGTGTTACACACTATGTTCAAAAAGATTATATCAATAGGAATGTATAATGATAATATATTTGTTTATGAAGACTTATAACATGTTTTATATTAGTTGGAATGGCTTTTGTTGATTCATTAAATTCCAATAAATATGATCCATGAAAATAAAGCAAATTATATAATTCTTTTTGTGTATACAATAGTTTATCTTCATAGAATTGATTGATTTTGTATAGTAAAGAAAACCAATAATATTGGTTTTATTTAATTAAAATTTGAATGGCTTTAAAATTAAAGCAACTTCCTTTATTTTTGGAATAATTGGAAAATAAGATTGAAATAAATTAGATTTGTAAATATTGGTTTGTTTTATTAAAATTTGAATAAATTAAAAAAACAACTATGATTTGAGGTCTATTAGATAGACAAGTAGAATGAACTAGTGAAAACATAGTCTTTGTATAATTCTAGAAAACAAACAATAAACTATTATGTGTTTGAGGAATTTTATAAATAAATATATCTCAACTAGAAGGATGAAATATTTTCTAGTTTTGGAAGGATTGGACTGGTGTCCATTCCTTGGAAGAGGTATGGGACTCTTCCTTTTGTTTGGTGGTAATCCAAACAAATGATGAATGGATTAAGAATTAATCCTTATTTATAAAAATATTAAATATGGATGAATTATTTATTCATGATTGGTGATTTCTTTGTATGTGATATACATTTGACAAAGATGTGATTGCATGATTGCATTCAAATTTGATAAGCATGTTTGCTTGAAATGCATTTGGCATACTTTACATCTGAGTTGTCTTGATCCCTTCACTATCATATCTCACACCATGGATATTCAAGACATTCCAAAGAAGGACCGGACAACAATTATTGAAGACTATTATACTATTCATTTTGTATAAGCATGTTTTGAGATAGTTTCATTGTAATTATGAATAGCTGAAATTATTTATGTATAAACAACCAAGAGTTGTAATATTTGATGTATTTTAGATTACATGCTTATGTATATGTTGAAAATAAGACTTCTAATGTAGTATTCACCTCCAATATATGTTAGGTGATATATGATTTGGAAATTGATCAAGTAATGGGAATTCTTTGATTAAAATATATTATGTCAAATGTATGATGTTTAATGAATGTTTATAATTTCTATCTCTTATTGATTACAATAGTGTAGAGGGAAACTTATGGATGACCTACACAACAATATGAGACAGAAAAATACCATTAATCTAAGATAATTAGAAGCAAACCAAGCACTCAATACATTTGGGAATATGACAATCAATCACCAACACCATCACACCTAGTAAATGAGTAAATTCTATAATGGTGCTTAAGAAAATATCCCAAGTCACATGTAAGTTTTCATGAGAAATAATAAGATTAATGACTCTCTCCTTAATACTAGTCTTCATGGAGAGGAGATGATTCCCTTTGGGTAAAACTCCCCCATTGAGATGTCCTCATGAAGGACATAGCTATTGTGTTATCCTCACATCAAATGGTGATGGTATGGAGGAATTAAAGGAGATGTGCTCCAATTTATGAATGGCTATGAATGAATTTAAATGTGACTTTGGATTAATATTTTATGGCTCGGATCACTTACTGAGCATTTGGGATATCCTTGTATTAGATCATTATTATACTCTTGACTCATTGAAAGGTGAACATGATTATTATATGGGTTCAAACAAATTATGTGGATAAAAGGGTGTAACAACTGGGATTATTACAATATTCACCATTCAAATCAGTTATCCCATACATTAATATTAGTACACTATATTTTTGAAAAAATATGTTGTAAATTGATTATGAAAGAGAATTCTATATTTTAAATCATAAAACATATAATTTGAAAGATAGGTTTGTGTGATAAAGAATAAAGTTACAATTCAGATAGATGAAACAATATTGTGATGACAAATAAACACATTCATATTGAACAAGGTTGTAAAATCTTGTAAAATTACAATTCAGGTAACTGAAACAAACAAATACTATTATATAATGACAATTAAAACTATTTCAAAAACAACACTAGGATACATAAACAAACATTCTCGGCTTGTCCATAATCCCAAATCAGGTAGCTGAAAAAAACATTCTGAGCTTGTCAAAAATCACTATTGTGAAATATGATATCAAATAAATTCAAATTTATTAATGTTGTGAGGGTCTTCGGAGGGCAGATCCGTAGACGCGACAGGTGGGGGCTCTGGTGAGATAGTAGGCCCCAAGGGCGTTGGGCCGGTGCGATTGAAGATATCTCTGAGGGGGACCAGGACTCTATGCATCAGGATCAAAGGAAGACCCAGGAAGGAGACAAAGAGAAACCTGGAAACTGGAGACCTTCATATCTTAATGCTCTTCGCGGTAAGCAAAAATTATTTGACTCTTGTTTTAATCTAAAATCTATCAATGGTAGGTTGCACGTCCTGGATACCTTAGCTCAGCATGTGGCTATGGATGGAAAAACATCTCTGGTGGCTAAATTTATGGGGGTGAGGCTGAACTTGGAAGTCATAAGGAGATGGGCCATCCAAAAATGGCAGCCAAGGGCCGGTATGATGATTAAGGCTTTACCCAAGAGTTTTTTTTTTGTGACATTTCAATGTGAACAGGACATGGAAAGGACTCTCCAAGGAGGTCCTTGGTTTTTTGGGAAAAGGGGCTTGTATCTGAAGTGTTGGTCCCCCGATTTCAACCCCGCACTCAGGTACTAGATTTGGCTCCTATTTGGGTTAAGATGCCGGGATTACCTCTGCTTTTTTGGAATGAACAAATCTTGGCTGTGATAGCTACAGAGATTGGAGAACTAATAGCTATTGATCCTGCAACCTTGAGCAAGTCAAGACTCCTTTCTGCTTGGATGTGTGTGTTTGCGGACCTGAGTAAAGAGCTCCCTAAATCCATTATATTGTCGTCTATGTTTGGCCTTCATACTCAGGTCTTTGAATATGAAAATATGTCTTTTAAGTGTAGTGTTTACAGGAAGGTAGGGCACCAGGGTATCCACTGCATTTCCAAGAACTAGCCCCCACTCCAAAATACTGCTCCTCAAACCCAGAATAATATCCCTCCCCCACAGATCTCCATTCCTACCCAACATGGGCCTCAAGGATGTGGATCTCGAAATTTGAATATCAGAGACCCTGTTCGCCCTATGTAAGCAAGAGACAATGTTATAACCCTCCTACCAAAAATACCTATGCCTTGAAACCCTCTCACAGGGGAGCTGGTCCCTTTTATGGGAACCCTCAAGCTCATCCTACTCCTAAGATGATACATCAAGCCTCAGAGCCAAATCACAAAGGAAAGAACCCCATAGATCTTTGCCCTAGGGCAAGTAAGTTTGATTGGGTAATACAGGAGGCCTATTGAGGCTCGATGGAAGTGGTCCCATGTACTACAGAGGAATTTATGGGAAGAAATTCCAAGGAGATCAACATCCCAGTGGAGAACAGTTTTGATGCATTAAATCATCTGAAGGGAGATCAGATGGACAGCCAAGAAGTGGAATCTGAGGTAGAGGAGACTCAAGAGAAGGATATAGAGGAGAAAAATCAGAGGAAGGAGTAGGAAACTAATAATATAGGCAAGGATAGTCAGGAGGAAGAGGTGAACCACCAAGATCAGTGTAACCCTAAAGCAGGGAAAAAAGAATCTACTAATCAAGAAGCTAAGAGCACATAATCATCTCCACTGTCAGAAAGACCAATTAACTTGGAAAGCCAAATTGTTACCCCAAAGACCAATACTGACCTATCCAAGATGGTTACTAGAAGCCAAGTGAATCCCAAGGAACCCCAGCCTAGAGCGGATGTATGGGGATATGGTTCGGTAGGAAGAGGGAAACCTAGCAATGCTGCCTTAAGGCAGAAAGAAGCAGAGCGAGGAGTGGCTGATGGCACTCAAGCAGTATTGCTCTTTGGGGTGAAGGCTCGAGGATCCAAAGCCCATAAATGAAGATTATTTCATGGAATATTCATGGGAGTAATCCTGCAAAAATAAGAGCTTTGTATGCTCTTAGACAAGAACACAAACCGGATATGATTTTACTGCAAGAAACTAAAATAGAGGAGAGTAGAGTTATTCCTTTTAAGAATAGGACTTGGCAAGAAGTTGAAGTAGTAGACCAAGAGGCCACTGGAACAACAGGAGGGTTTCTGGTTATGTGGAACAAGAATGTGATTGATAGTAGAGTGTTTATGATGTCTAGTTGGTTTATTTGTCTCTTATGTGTGGATAAAACCACGCAGGAAGAGTGGATCTTAACGAATGTATATGCTCTAGTTAGAGAGGGACTGAGAAGGGTTCTTTGGAGTCAGCTAGCTGAATTGAGGGAGACGGTCCCCAACTACCCTTGGATTGTGGCAGGGGATTTCAATTGCTACCTTAATCCTACAGATAAATTGGGGGGCTCTCAAAGAATAACTGCTGATATCTACGAGTTTAGAGATTTTTTTGAGCAACATGAGCTGATGGATGTGGACCTACGTAGATTCTCATATACATGGTCTAACAACATATTGAAGGAAAACCAAATTTAGATCAGATTAGATAGGTTTCTTCTTTCTCAAGAATGCCTGGAGAGGTTTGGGGACTCTTCATTAACGACACTCCCAAGAATCGGGTCTGATCACAACCCAATTCTATGGGAAATAGGGGAGGACTCTAAGAAAAGATACATCAGACCCTTTCGATTTGAACTTATGTGGTTCCAACATCAGGATCTCAAGGATCTGGTTGCCCAATGGTGGGACAAAAAATATAATGGTTCGAAACTGGCCCAAGTGGCATGTAAACTAAAGAATGTGAAGGCTAACATTAGAGAGTGGAACAAAACTTCCTTTGGAAATATTTTTGTTAAAAATGTAGAACTAAAAGACAAGATCAATGAACTATAGGAGAAGCTAAAGTCAGAGCAGCTTACAGAGGATCTGAGAAACCAGGAGAGGGAGCTGTTAGCCGAATACCACACGATGCTAGGATTTGAAGAAACATTTTGGAGGCAGAAATCTAGACTGCGTTGGTTAAAGGAGGGTGACAAAAATACAAAGTTCTTCCATGTCTCTACTCTTCACCACAGGAGTACTAACAAAATTAAGGAGATCAAGATGGCCGATGGGTCTAACACCAAAGATATGGAAGACATAAGGAGGGAAGCGGTTGAGTACTTTAAATCATTGCTAGAAGATGTAAATCCGACTATTGAAGAAGAGGACTCTCTATTGGTAGCCATTCCACCCCTCGTAACTGAGAATCTTAATGGATTCTTACTTAGTCCTTTCACAAAGGAGGAAATAAAGAAGGTGGTTTTTGACATGGATGGTAACAGCTCCCCAGGACCGGATGGCTTCCCTGCAACTTTCTTCCAAAAGTTTTGGGATATCCTAGGCAATGATGTAGTGGAAGCTATAATTGAGGCTCAAAAGGACATGGAAATCCCAAAAGGATTTAATGCTACATTTTTAGTCCTCATCCCTAAACTAGTGGGAGCAATGGAATTTTCCAGCTTTTTGCCCTATCAGTTTATGTAACACTCGAATGAAGATTCTCACAAAAACAATCGTCAATAGGCTGAAGGTTATCCTTCCTTTCATCATTGATATGAACCAAGGAGGCTTTGTGAAAGGGCAAAAAATACTGGATGGTATCATCACAATTCATGAGGTTATTCATTCAATGGTGGCTAGTAAGGAAGCAGGTATGTTACTAAAGCTTGATATGAATAAAGCCTACGACTGGGTCTCATGGCGGTTCCTCACCAAGATTTTGGGTAAGTTTGGTTTCTGTCCCCAGTGGATTAAGTTGATTTTTAGTTGTATCTCTACTACAATATTTTCTGTCATGGTGAATGGGTCACCCTTCGGTTACTTTAAGAGTGAAAGGGGGTTGCGACAAGGAGATCCTTTGTCTCCATACTTGTTTATTATTTTAGCGGAAGCATTGGGTAGGAACATTTCAGCAGTGGTGGCAGATGGTCATTTGGAAGGTTTCAAACCAGCCTCAACAGTAGAGCCAGTGTCTCACCAACAATTTGTGGATGATACAATCATTGTATCCAAAGCCTCGGTGCCTCAGGCTAGGAAGCTGAAGAGAATTCTAACCAAGTATGAGACAAAAGAAGGATAGTACATAAACTATAAGAAGAGTAGCATCTATTTCTTTAACACACTTGGTGGGAGGGAGGAAATAATAGCTAACCTCTTTGGTTGTGGAAAGGATCTTCTACCAGCAACTTATCTAGGCATGCCTATGTTCGAAGGAAGAATGAAGGCTACATTGTGGAACTCAGTCATTGACAGGATCTCCAAAAAGTTAGCAGGGTGGAAGGGCAGCCTTCTCAGCTCCGTAGGAAAAGACTTATTAGTTCAAACTACTTTAAAAAGCATTCCAATTTACTGCATGTCTCTATTTAGAATGCCTACAAAGGTTCGAGCTACATTGGAGAAAATTCAACGCAACTTCTTGTGGTCAGGTTTAGAGGAGAGAAAGAGAATTTCATTGGTAGCATGGAATCAGTTGTGTGCAAGCAAGGATCAGGGGGGCCTGGGGTTAAAGAGAATGAAATA
Source organism: Wollemia nobilis (assembly GCA_028583015.1). Classification (NCBI taxonomy): domain Eukaryota; kingdom Viridiplantae; phylum Streptophyta; class Pinopsida; order Araucariales; family Araucariaceae; genus Wollemia; species Wollemia nobilis. Next base: position 3,228,094 of record JAQPPZ010015413.1, read on the forward strand.
AAAGAATCAAGCTCTGATTGGCAAATAGGTATGGAGATTTATCAATAATGATCAATTGGGATGGGTAAAACTTCTTAAGGCAAAATATATAAAAAATAATCAGGACTTCCTGAAAGCTGATAATCTCCCTAGAGGATCCTATTTCTAGAATTGTTTGCTCGAATGTCGAGATGTAGTCAGGAAAGGCATCATATGGAGAATTGGTAATGGAAGACAAGTGGACTTTTGGCAAGACCCGTGGTTGGAAGAGGCCCCTCTGAAAGATAACTTAGACCTTCAGGTCCTCCAACATAAACTTTCAGAGGAAATGGGAGGAAAAGTAGGGGATTTTATTACTGTAGCACAAGAAACTTCCTCTTGGAAGAAAATCACAGTTCATAATCTGTCAGAGCAAGAGAAGGTGGCCCTAACCAAACTCAATGATGCTTTAAGGGTGTTCCCGATCATTCTTGGGGAAGGAAGAGACAAGGCGATTTGGGGCAAAACTACAAGTGGGATCGATTCAGTAAAAACTGCGTATAAGTTAATCCACTCAGGATTCAATGGCTGGACTCCGACTTCTATTATTTGGTTAAATAATTTAACCCCAAAAATAGATTTCTTCTTTTGGTTGGTAGTTCAAAATAAGATTCTGACAATAGATAATATGCAAAGGAGAGGTTTCCAATTCATCAATCGATGTATCTTGTGTGAGAAAGCGATAGAATCTGTAAGTCATATATTTCTAACTTGTGAATTTTCTTGTACAATATTCCAAATGATCCTATCCAAATTTCATATAGATTGGGTCCGTCCAAATAGCATGTCTGACTTCTGCATACAATGGGCTTCCCCCTTTCGAGAGAAAATTTTTACTTGGATCTGGAAGCTCAGCTTACCCCATTTTTTATGGGGGATATGGAATGAGAGAAATAAGAGAGTATTTAAAGGACGTAATAAATATCCCAGGTTATGTGGTAGTAAAATAATCAGAGCTTTGAAAGAAAACTAGAAAAATTTCTTCTTCAAAAATGAGACCATGTCTCTAAGGGAAATGAGGATTTTATGGAACTGGGGAGAGGAACTTCCAGACCTAGACATTACAACCAACCCACGGGATGGTGTCAAGTGGATACCCCCCACACAAAAGTGGGTTAAGTTTAATTTTGACAGGGCAGCTAAAGGAAATTCGGGGGCTGCAGGAGCAGGAGGAGTTTTGAGAAATGAGGAAGGAAAAGTGGTCCTTGCATTTGCAAAGCCTTTGGGAACTCAAACAAATCATTTTGCAGAATCCTGAGCCTACATGAAGGCAATGAGAATTGCTAGACTTGAGGGTTATAAGGAAGTTATCTTTGAAGGGGATTCGCTTAATATTATCAAGGAAATTAAGGAGGATAAAGACCCCAGCTGGACCATCTTGGAGCTTATCCTAGAAGAAAAGATTCATAAATCTCATTTGGCAATGCCCGAATCCAACACACCTTCAGATAAGGGAACCAGGTGGCGGATCTAATGGCAAATATTGCAGTTTCTATTGGGGAGATGCAAATTTGGAAGGATAACTTCCCTCAAGAACTATTGGTGTTGGCTTCTAGAGAAGAGCTAATATCAAACCTATTAGAGTATCAAGAGATCAGAGGGGTTGATGATGAGTAATACGACAGATGGAATTAGGCAGAAAAGGCATCCCATTTGCTGGGGCCTGGAGGTGACAAGTGTACAGTACAACCTAGTGGTATTAGTAAGTGCTAGGTGTTGTTTGGTTTTTGTTTTATCCTGAATAGTCAAGTGACAAGTATAGGACTGTGGACTCTAAGTATGGATTAATGTGGGTCTTAGAAAGATCCATTTTGTATTTTGATTATATGGGCTTGATGCTAGAACCAGCCCATTTTGACTTTGTAAAAGGTTTGTGGACCTTATAACCACCTCTACCTTATACCAAAAAAAAGAAATACTGGAAAATCACAATACTAGAAAATTCACAAATCAGGTAGATGAAACAAACACTTCTTCGCTTGTCCAGAATCACTATTATGCATAGTAGTTATATGCATTTCATAATATGATCACTGAAATCATCATTATCCTTGTTATCATTTGTATTCCTGGTACCCCTTCTACCTACAAGGAAATTCCAATATGACAATGTCCTATCATAAGGAAATGTGTTCAACTGATACGATGACATATAAATTCTCAAACAATTTTCTAATTTTTTGTCTATCCTATTGTGGGGTTTAGATTTAACGAAATATAGTACATTGAAAACTCTTTTATCTTCCACAGATCCCAATATCATTGTTTGACATAATTCATATAAATAAAATTATTCACTAATAGTATCTTGCAAGATACTACTTGGATACATTTTTTATGATAAACATGAAATGGAACCAATATCATGGATGTTACTCAAAAGTGATGTTTGCTCAACCATTGTTCCACCAAAATATGATGACTTGTTTTAAAAGATCTTTGTTGAGCATACCTTTGATTTCAATACCATTGATTTCCATACTATTACTAAAATTCTTAGTAAGTATGAACATATATTTAACAAACAACTCATGTGCAGAATTGTATTTACTACAAGGACCCCAAAATATGTGGTTAACCACACCCATTTCCTCAAGTAAATCATCTCTTTGAAACCATTCTCTTATCTCTTTTGTCAATGATTCTGCTATTTTAAACAAATTTGTCTTTATTTTGTGTAAAACAACTTCAAATCTATTGTGTGTTACAGGAACTTGTTCAACATCATCAACAACTATACTTGCCTTCTTTTCAAAACAATACAAAGGTATCATATTTCCATGAACATTAATACAAATATGATCACTGGTCTCAAACTTAAAAAATATTTTTGGATTGTTTACGTTTGTCAATGTATTCCAACTATCAAAAAAGGGATCTTCAAAATCTTTTTTGGACATGTATAACTTGTCAATAATCACACATATTTGCTTTCTCATACTTATGAAATCAATGATATAGATGGATCTCTCTTGTGCAAGTTTAATCAACCTATTAATTTCATGTAATATTGGAAGAATACCACATAACATTAAAAGGGTTTTCAAGTCAATCAAACAGAACATAAGATTTTTTGCCTTATCAAAAACCCTATGATTTGCAAATATCAACCCCGTTAATGATTGATATTATTTAAAAAATTGTGTGCAGGTCGATACATTGAAATCCACCTTGTATCCACATATTTTAACAATTTTTTTCCTTCTGTAACTCCTAGTGCAAACTGTTGAAACTCTGCAAACCTTTTTGGACTTCAAGAAAAAGAAAAATGTATTTTATGAATAAGGTCTTCTACTCTTGCAACATTTTCAAAAGAGCTCATGATTTTATATGCTATATTTACTCTATAATCCATGCAATGAATGAGTATCATTTATGGGGCAAATGACATTTGGAGATGAACACAAAGACCATTCCTATGCCCTTGCATTATAGCAGCATCATCAGCTCTGATACATATTAACTTTGTAGCTATCTCTATATCATTCATTCCTACAAAATCCTTTAAACTACTCACAACAACATTATAGATATTTTCTACATTTAAACTTTCCACCATATTATGTAATCCTAGAAAACTAGGTTACCTTACATGCTTTTGAAATATTTACACATTCATGAAAATCCATGATGTGTTGTCCACAGTTGTCACCTCATCAATAGAAAGTGATATGAATTTGACATGTTTTACTTTCTCCCTCAGGTCCTCCTTATCAACTAATGATAGATTTTTTTCCATTTTCCAACCACTTCAATCTGACCAATGGGAACTAGGAAGGTTTTGCACATCAACTATTTCAAATAGGTGCTTATAATCACTAAAATCAGACATGGGTCTACCTTTTTTTAGAATATTATATACAACAGCCAAATGCAAACTTTTTGAAGCTAACGTGGTCTTATGAATTTTTTGAATTTGGGATTTAATCGTTCCACCTTTCCCAACAAGATATTATTGTTGCTTTAAGTGATTTTCATATTCTATTGCATATATTACATGCATACATTCTGATGCATACTTCCACTTAACTTATTTTTTAATTTTACCATCACTTCCTTGAACTTCTACATAAACTTTGCCAATATGTTTTTCTATTGTATCTTTCTTATTTTGCAGCCTATGATCCTTACCTAGTTTCCAACTAAAAATTTTACATCTACATTATTTTTGTTCGAATTGGTTGTCCATGGAAGGGATAGGATCTATCCACGAAATTTGTTTTACCCATTCATCTTTAAATTCCCTTCCAATAGCCCAGTTAGGTGTCTTTCTCTTTTTAGCATTTTTTCTTGAAGATTCGAAAGAATTTTTTAATGTATTTGATTTATCATTTTTATTTTCAGCTGGCATGTCTGTTTGAGGAATATCTTCAAGTTTTTATTGAATGTCATTGTTAAGAGAATTTTTATTAGAAGGCATCTCTTGACAAGGAATATATTCAAGTGGAGTATATCAGGGTCAATAGGGTATTCTGCATAGTAGCATACAATAATATTCTTTATCATTTTTGGATTTAACAAAAAGAGCTTACAGACAAGAATATGATTCATATCATCATGAAATATGGATAGAGGCACATACTGTGAGCTAACTATTTGAGAAAGAAATAATTATTTAAAATAATAATTGAATATACAATTAAATGTTCAGAATTTAAAAATCATTTGTACCTTTAATTTGCTTCGATGTCGATGGCTAATTGGATTTCGATATATTGCTAAAATAATTTAGTATACTCCTTTCAACAGGATATTTGGCCTCCTTCTTTGCATTGCCAATATGTGACATTTTACTTGTAAATAAAATATTTTTCAATTTAAAAAGTAATAAAATGAAGAGATTTTTATTCTATGAGGACTCAAGATAATGTAGTAATTAAAATAAATAGATGATCATTTGGTAGAAAATACATACCTATTTCTAGACATGATTTATTGTGTTCTTTTTTCCACTACACTGGAGATAGCACTTGTAACTAAGAAGAGCATAAAACTAATCAATATACAATTTCAAATCAATGTAAGAAATAAACTTGTGTATGCAAAATATATCATCACAATGTCCTTAGAGATCCAAAGAAATTACCTACTCATAATCTTGTAACATAAAAGAATATTTCAATAGAAACAGAGAATCAAAGAAAGTTAACAGAAAGAGATAAAATAGGGAAAAACATGGGGAACAGGATGAAATAGAGAATAACATGGGAAACAGAGCATTGACTTATTTTAATAAATTATTAAAAAACAATAAAAGAAAAACTACACCTAAAAAAAAATCCCAAAATTTTTGGGCAAAAGGACCAACTTCTAGGGTCCCCCAAACTCGCCAATTTAAATTTTTGAAAATACAAATATTCGCCCTATTGGTGAATATTCACCATTGTGCATAACCCTACTATTGTCGAAGTTGAAGTATAGAAGACTACATTCTAAAGCATATATTATAGTGCATTAAGAGTTCATTTAAATGAGTAATAAGGAGATATTGCTATTGCACTATATTGATCTTTCTTAAATATAATTAAAGGTGTGTTGAGAAGCAACACACCCCCACTGAAAAATAATTTTCCATCATTTGAAAACATTAAGCTTTCATTTTGCAGTAGGGACCCTCTTGATGATTTTCAGGTTTTAATTCCAATTTTTACTTGCCTCTTTCTTCTTCAAGTTTTGCCTGTTTCTTTATCCAAGTTTTCTTGCATTCTGGCTTTGTTATCTCAGACTTCACTTTTTACATGCTAGAATCATTCATGGATAAAGAAAATCTTACACCGATACGAAGAAAATGCAGAAAACAGATAGATAAATTCATTAAAAATCAAAACTTTCCTTTTTGGAAGTGTCGCGATATCGCGACGGGTTTTTGAAAAATCGGCTAAGTCAGAAATGCGTAGCGAAATCGCGACACTTTCCAAAAATGGAAATGTCGCGATATCGCTACCGGTTAGGAGAGAGAAAGCAAGTCGTACGGAACGTCGCGATTTCGTGACATGTCACGAAATCGTGACAAGTTTTGGAGAGAGAAGGAAAAGTCGTACGGAACGTCGCGATTTCACGACATGTCACGAAATCGTGACAAGTTTTGGAGAGAGAAGGCAAGTTGTACGAACTGTCACGATTTCGTGACATGTCACGAAATCGCGACAGGTCCAAGTCAAAGCGAAGGAAGCAGAAGCGAGTAAGAGGAAGAAAAAAGTCTAAGGCATTAAGAGTGTAGCGAAATCGCGACGTCACGAAATCGCGACGTTTTCAACGAAAGAAGCCCAGATCGTACGGACCGTCGCGAAATCGCGACATGTCACGAAATCGTGACAGGTCCAAGGTCAGCAAGGGGCAAGAAGAGAAAGCAGCCAAAAGGAACCAAAATTGAAAAGAAGAAGCTAAGGCAGAAAAGGGTCACGATTCGCAGCGAGAAGAAAGGTCGCAAGGAAGAAAGGTCACGATTTCGGACATGTCGACCTGAAGTGAAGAAGCTAAGGAGAAAAGGGTCACGATTTCGCGACATGTCGCGAAATCGTGACATGTCGCATTTTCGCGACAGGTTGAAGGAAGAAGAAGCTAAGGCAGAAAAGGGTCGCGATTTCGCGACATGTCGCGAAATCGTGACATGTCGCATTTTCGTGGCCATGTTGAGCAAAAGAGCGCGCATGGCTAGAATGGTCGCGATTTCGTGACATGTCGCGAAATCGTGACATGTCGCGTTTTCGCGGCATATGTGAGCAGAAGGACAGCGATAGGGAAACAGGTCGTGATTTCGCGACATGTCGCGAAATCGTGACATGTCGCATTTTCGCGCCAGGAGAGATAAAGAGCCCGAAAGTGGAGACAGCTGGAAATGGACACGTGTCATGATTTTTTTTGCGACACGTGTCAAAACAGAGCAGGCCTACGTATAATGAAATTTAGGGTTTTGACTGAACTTTAGGATTTTGATTTAGTTTTAAAGTTTTGATTTAATATTTTTAAAGTACTAATCCGTCTTTTGTCCTTTCATGCAGGAAGCCATCTGGCACTTACGGGATAATGGAGAAATGGCCATAAAGACGAAGTTAAGTGCAAATTAATCAAAGACAGCCATTTCGAAAGAGAAGTTGTTGTGTCATCCAATTTTTTCAGATCTGGCTGCAAAGAGACTTTACGGTGACTAAGCAGCTGCCCATAGTGGAATATGTCGAGAATTGGCCGAGAAATGAAAATATATGCACATAGTTGCCGGATTTTGCCGGTGAATGCATTTAATGAAGATTTATGGCAGAATTAATGGCGTGTAGATATTTTCAACTCACGGATGGCTCTGCGGAGATGAAATGTCGGAGAAGTGGTGACTCATCCAGCTTACCCGAGGGGATTAATGAGGGCATTTATTTACGATTGCGGGTGAATGCAAGTGGCATTCGAATTCTATCTTCTCCATTTATGGCAACTGATCGCACCGATTTGCAGAATGGTTAAGTTTTATCCGGACTTTGTTTTAAATGGCTTTATATTGTAAAACCCGGGTCCTAGGGTTTGAGATGATAAGATTTAGGGTTTGAGAGGAAGATATTTTTGAAAAGATCAGGGTCTATCCTGAGTCTATAAATACTTCTTCTCAATGTAATCGTAGGAGGCGAAAACTTAGAAATAAAAGGCTATTGAAGCAATTTCTTGCAAATTTTGTTAAATACTTTATTTCTGGACTTGGAGTTGATGTGCTTTTGTTTTCTGTGATAGCATGGCCAGGAGCCTAATATTTTGCAGATTGTGATAAGTTCATCTTCTTTTGTTATCCGTTTCATTAAAGTTTATTAGATATATGTTGTAAATCGGTGTTATCAAGATTAAATATGTTGTTAGGCTTCATTTGTTCTATTGTATACTAAGGAAAATTATAGATTTAAGGTTCAAGTTTGTTCTAATTGCTCTGTCCTCACTGTGCGAGCTAGGCTGTCGGTGAAAGATATCAATTTTAACCGACTTCCCTTCGGTTTATAATTTTCTGTTAGATCTGTTCCATCTCTGCCTTGTGCTCTTAGTAGAAAGTGATCTTAGAAAACTGGACACTTTCTTCTTTGATTTGTTCGTTGTGAAGTCGATAGTATAGATAAAATTGGTAGTTTTGTTTTACGATTAAGTTTGATAAACTTCTCTTTTTGCCTTACCCTACCCTCTTTGTTTTACCGTGAAATGATCCATTTTTATTTTCTTTATTTGTCTTTTATTTAAATCTGTTGACCCATGAGAGCTAGATCAAAGAATTAATTTTAAATCGGATTGTCAACAAGTGACAACTTCTGAACATTACTGAGCAAGTTCAGTGAGCCCATTGTAAGGTACAGACAATCCATATTGAAATCTATTCTAGAAGCGGCAAAGAGTGAATTAACATTTGACCCGACTACGTAACTCACACCTTGGATAACCGACTAGATCCTAAAGTGAGTGGGATTTATCCCGTATAAGTGTTATCGAGTTTTGTGCTCATCCTTCACAGGGTGTGTATGAAAGTCGGACCAACATTTAAAAATGGCGCTAAAACCCCGGTTCTCTTTATCCTTCCTCCTCTCTTTTAATTTTTTTTATTTACTTAACACCAACATTTAAAAATGGCGCTAGAAGGAGGGCCTACTGAAATTCGGTCAGTATTATAAGTTGTCAGTACAATTTTTTAAGATTGCCAGAAAAGAAGACCTCAAGTTCAGTACTCTGTTAAGGACTGTAAGTTTGTAAGTGCTTGTGAAAAGCTGGATTCTACATACAGGGTAACAAGGTCCCACCCAGAGTTGGAGAGCTCCTTGTCCCTGAATTAGAAACTCCGAGAAGAAGTAGCCTCAGAAGGGCTAAGTCTCTGTCAGAAACAATTTTATCACCGCTGATAGTTACCCCAACCACAACTCAGAATATCACTAACAACCAAGTAGTGATGGCAAATTGGTTGGGCTCCACTGCTTTGAATATTTCGGGTATTGCCCATGACCTGCCCAGAAATCTGGAAAGATATCTCCCCAGATATAAACATGATGGGACAAGAACTGCAGAAGAACATTTGGTTGCATTCAAGAATGCTTTGAAATTATTAAATGTACAGCATGAGGATGTTGCCTGCAGACTATTCCCGTTCACTCTCCAAGAGGGAGCTTATGATTGGTTTCTAAACCTCACTAATGATTCTGTCACCAGCTGGAATGACTTAGAAAAAGTTTTTGTGTCACAGTTCGGGGAAGTGATAGATCCTAGTATATTGTACCAGCAGTTTTCTGGCATCAAAAGAGAATTAAGTGAATCTATCAGATCATATAATGTTAGATTCCAGAAAGCTTATGGCAGACTTACTGGGTATTATGTACCGAATGCTGACCTGGCATTAGAGATTTTTAGAAACTCTCTGGATCCGATGACCTCTGTCTTTTTGAAGAGAGATCCCACTGTTACTAATTTGATAGAAGCTTATAAAGAAGCTTTGATTCTGGAAAGACAGTTGGGACCCCAACCATTAAATGCTCAGCAAGTTCCTCTGGTTGCACAAGCTGCCCCTGTGTTCAATCCTATTCCACATCAGGTAATGTTGCCAGTTTGTCAGACTCTACCATCAGCAAATCCACTGGTTGTAGCACCTGTTGAGAATGTACAGCACCCAGGCAAAGAGGCTGACAATGCAAGAGTGGAAGAAGTCTCAAAGATTGTTCAGAAGCTGGCCAATGATTTCTTGAGTTTTAAAAGGCAAGTTTCTACTGGGGACAACTCCAACAGATATTCATATCAACCAAACAGATTCAACAGGCCCCCATATGAACCTAATAAATATTACAAGGGCAAAGGCCATGATGTGAACATTTGTGATTTAGCTCTGCCCAACTGGTGCAGAATACATGCCACTTCACAGCATGGGGAGTTGGATTGTCTAGAATTTTGCAATGCATTTGAAGCTTTGTCTGGAGATTTGATCTCCCCTAAAAATCAAAGAACTGCTGATGGCCCAAGTTCATCCGGCAACAGTGCAGCTATGGTCCTGGATTCTTTCACTTTCCCGGATGAATCTGAGAATGTAGTTGAAATGCCTATGGATGAGGTGCAGGCTTTCCAGCAATACAGAAGAGATAATTACAACCTGAGAAACAGGAATCCGGAGCCTAATACTACATCAACTCCTCCGGACAACTCTCACAATGTTCCTCCCGACCCCTCTCCAAGCAATAATCCATCTCCACCAAAAGGAGGGAATTTGAGAGGACCAGATGCTTTTGTCCCTCCACTTAACAAAGGATATAACATAGTGGAGGATATGAAAAAGATTAAGGCCAACATTACTCTGCATGAGCTGGCACAGATTTCAGAGCAGAGAGACAATCTGATAAAAACATACTCTGGCCCTGCTACTAAACCTGTGGACAAAGGAAAGAAAATAGCACATGCCAATCTAGCCATGTACAAAGAAAAAACTGAAGTTCCCCCCTTTTTACTGACTGTCCGTATTTTTGGGAAGAACTTACATAATTGTTTGGTAGATTCAGGTGCATCTGCAAATGTTATGCCTTTGGCCATTTGTCAGCAGTTGGGTCTGACCCCAATGAAGTCTGAAAGGAGAGTTGTCCAATTGGACAAATCAGAGGTTAAAGTTGTTGGAGAGCTTCAAAATATTCATATCCAATTAGCATCTGAGCCAAGGGCTCAACATAAAATTGAAATTCAGGTTGTGGATATCCCTGTGGGGTACGGGATGCTGTTGAGTAGAGATTGGTCGAGATCTCCGAACGGATACTTGGCAACAGATTTTTCACACATGTGGTTGCCGTGGAAAGGAGTGGCAAATCAATTACGGGTTGAAAGAGAACCCAGGTACAAGCATACAATTACTGAGTACAATGCAGAGAATGAAACTGTAAATATTGCGGAGGTAGATATTGGAGTCTACAATTTAACAATGGGGCAAAATAACAAGTTTAATAAAGCCCATCCTGTACATACTAATGAAGTCTGGACACTTCATGTGGATGGAGCTAGATCTAAACAGGGTTCTGGAACAGGGGCAGTCCTCAAAGGGCCTGAAAGTCAGACATATTTTATGTCTTACCGCCTATAGTTCCCTTGTACAAATAATTTAGCAGAGTATGAAGCTCTGGTATTAGGTTTGAAGTTTGCTTTGGACAAAGGAGCAAGAAATATTAAAGTTTTTACTGATTCAGAATTAGTGGCAAATCAAGTCAAGGGTAAATTCCAGTGTAAAGCATCTTATTTAAAAGGATACAAACATCGGGCTTGGGATCTTGTAGAAGACTTTGATGCTTTTAATCTGACACATATACCCAGAGAGCAGAACTCCCATGCAGATGTCTTGGCTTCTTCAGCTGCAAGTTTAAAGCCATTGGAAGAATTTAAATGGAACAAGTTTTCAATTGAGTTAGTCCCTTGTCCTTCAGTTCCAAACAATATAGATAATTTTCAAGTTTTCTCTGATGATCAACAGATTGTAAACTTTTTGCAGAGTACTAACACATTTGAAAATGCTATAATTGATGAGGGCCAAAGAGATACCCTGCTGGAACAGTTAGATGATGACAGAGGAATAATGAGGTTGAAGGACAACAGAATTCCAAAAGGAATGGTGGAGCTAGAGCGGCTCTTTGATGTTGACAAAATCAAGCAAAAGGTGAATTCTGAGGATTATGTGGGTGCCACAGACAGTGAGACTGAAAATTTGAACATAGGGACTGAAGAAGATCCCAGGCACATCAAGTTGGCTAAGAACTGTGATCCAGAAATAAAAAGAAGTATGATTGATTTTCTTCACAGGTCCAAAGATGTTATGGCCTGGTCATACAAAGACTTAAAGGTATTTGATCCTAAAGTTTACACTCACATTATACCTTTAAAAGAATTCTGCAAACCTTTCGAGCAAAAGCAGAGGCATGTCAATGCTCTGTTAGAGCCCCTCATCCAGAAAGAAGTAGAAAAGCTATTGAGTGCTACCATTATTTTTCCCATCAGGCATTCTACTTGGGTGGCCAATCTGGTGCCAGTCAGAAAGAAAAATGGAGAGATCCGCCTGTGTGTGGATTTTAGAAATTTAAACAAGGCATCTGAAAAAGATAATTACCCTCTACCTTCCATGGATGAGGTGCTGCAGATTGTCAATGGTTCGGAGATGATGTCTTTCCTGGATGGTTTCTCAGGGTACAATCAGATATTGGTTGAGAAGGAAGACAGAATGAAGACTGCTTTCACAACTAAGTGGGGAACTTTTGCTTACAAGAGGATGCCATTTGGATTAATAAATGTCGGAGCTACATTTCAACGAGCAATGGATCATGCTTTCAAGGGCCTTATGGGTAAATGCATTGTTGTTTACATGGATGATTTAACGGTCTTCTCTAAATCTCGGTTTGACCATGTAAAACACTTGGAGTCTGTGTTTAATAAATGCAGGGAGTTTGGCATTTCTTTGAATCCGAAGAAGTGCATTTTTGGTGTAACAGAAGGAAAGCTCCTTGGGCACTTGGTCACAAAAGATGGCATTTCCATGGATCCGGGCAGAGTTGAAGCCATATCCGGCATACCATTTCCCAACTCCAAGAAAGAGTTGAGGTCCTTCTTTGGAAAAATTAACTTTGTCAGGAAGTTCATCTCCGATTTTGCAGAGATAGTCAAGCCAATGAATGACATGCTAAAGCAAACTGCTCAGATTGTCTGGACCACAGAAGCTAAGACGGCTTTCCAAGAAATCAAGACAGCCATAAAACAAGCACCAGTTCTGGTAAGCCCAGATTTCAGTGCAGATTTTTATCTGTACACTTTCTCTTCTGAACATACACTTGCTGCAGTTCTGACCCAACGGAGAGAAACTGGGGAACATCCAATTGCTTTCAAGAGTACCAATTTAAAGGGGGCTGAGCTGAAATATTCTCGTTTAGACAAACAAGCTTATGCCTTGGTGAGAGCGGTTAAGCAGTTCAGGCACTATATATTAAGAAGCAGAATTCATGCTATAGTTCCAGACCCAGCTGTTAAATACCTTCTAAGTCAGAATGAATTGGGTGAATTGAGGGGTAATTGGGTTACCAGGCTGCAAGAGTATGACTTAGAGATTCGGCCTGCTAAATTGATCAGAGGACTTGGTTTGTCCCGACACATTGCCGAAGTACCTGTACGGGAAGAAGTTAATCAGTTAAATTCTGAATCTGATGACTGGTATGGGGATATTACTCATCTACTGCAATTTGGAATTTGCCCGTCTCACTTGAACAGAACCCAAAGGAGAGCATTAAAACTGAAAGCTGCTCATTATCTCCTCAAAGCAGGTAATTTGTACAGAGAGAATTATGCTGGCATTTTCCTAAGATGCATTTCTCCGAGTGAAGTCAGTGAAGTCATGTCCAGTTTTCATGAAAAGTTAGGGGCAGGGCATTCATCAGGATCTGCTACTACGCATAAAATATTGAGAGCAGGCTATTATTGGCCTACACTATTTAAAGATGCACATCAACATGTAAGAACCTGCCATCAGTGCCAAACTTTTGCAGCCAAAGAGGCCAACCGGGCTCTCCCATTGCAACCTTGTTGTAATAAATAAACCTTTCATGCAGTGGGGACTTGATTTTGTGGGAGTGATTAATCCAAATTCTTCAGCAGGGCATAAGTATGTTCTGACAGCTACTGATTACTGCACAAGATGGGTTGAAGCAGCAGCCACCACAAGAAGTACAGCTCATGAAGTCATTGAATTTCTAGAATTAAATATCATAACTAGGTTTGGGGTTCCTCTGAATTTGGTGTGTGATAATGGACCAGCCTTCCAATCATTGGAGTTTGCAGAATGGGCATACCAGATGGGGATAGTTATCAGATTCTCATCCAACTATTATCCCCAAGGCAATGGACTGGTTGAGTCCACAAACAAGAATTTAATGAATGCCATCAAGAAATCTACAGCAGATAAACCCAGGCAATGGCATACATTATTGAAATATGCACTTTGGGCTGACCGGATAAAATATAAAGTGGCTCTTAAAACTTCTCCTTTTGCTTTGCTGTATGGTACCCAACCAATTGTTCCCATCTCTCTAAAGTTACCTACTTACCAATTTGTCTTAGACTATTTTGAGGATCAAGATGATGGAGAGGCTCATGTTTTAGATCTAACCAACTTGCAGGATGAAAGACTCCAAGCCCTGGAACACTTCAGTCGGCACCAAGAAACCGTCAAGCGCTGGTTTGACAAGAGGGCCAAAGTGAAAGCTTTCAGACTGGCAGACTTGGTGCTTCTATGGGACAAGGCCCATGAGAAGAAGGGTAAGCATACAAAGTTGCAGCCACTGTGGATAGGCCCCTACCAGATTGCTGAGATTCTGGGTAACAATGCATTTCGATTACAAGACCTTGATGGTAATTTTTTGGACCTCCCTGTTAATGGTCAGTACTTAAAACATTATTTCTCGGCTGTTCCATCCAATGTATCATTTGAATGAGTCATAAAGAAGTTGTAACATGTGTATACATTGTAAATAACTTTGCAGTTTATCTGCTTTAGTTTACTTTTAATGTCTGTACAGTTGTTTAGTTTAGTTTACTCTTCATGTCTGTACAGTTCTTTAGTTTAGTTTTTTTAGTTGTTTAGTTTACTTTTAATTTCTGTACAGTTGATTGCTTTAGTTTAATTTTAGGTGTCTGTGCAGTGCTGTTTAATTATTTTAATTCTATCTGCCTGTACAGTTTTTAGCTTTAGTTTTAATTGCCTGTACAGTTTTTAGTTGCTTTGTTTTAATTTGTTTTTAAATGTCTGTGCAGTGTTCTTTTTATTTATTTAATCCTAATTTGTCTGTGCAATTTCAGTCTGTCTTGAAGTTCTGTATTTTTTTTCCTTTGTAAATAACCCTGCAGTTTTAATTCCTTTCAGGTCTGTACATTTATGTATTCTATTTCCTGTGCTGTCTGTACAGCAGTTGTTTTATTTTAAAGTTCTGTATTTTATATTTTATTTAAGGTCTGTGCAGTTTATTTTCTTTGTAAATAGCTCTGCAGTCTTGTTTTATTTCATTTCCTTTAATTGCCTGTACAGTTTTATTTTGTTTCCTTTGTAAATAACCCTGCAGTTTTGTTTGCTGCCTGTACAGTTTTATTCTAAAGTCTGTGCAGTTTTATTTTATTTTGTTTTTAGAGGCCTGTGTTTATCCTTGGAGGTCTGTACAAAGTTCTTTGGCTTTTAAAATTCTGTTCTTTAGCCTTTGCCTGAGCATTCATAAAAAGGTCAGCCTTCCAAAATTGTTTTTATTCTGAGTTGATCAATCCAGTGTTCATTATCACAAGTGTGAGATAGTCTGTTTGAACTGAACAGTGGAACTATTTTTTTAGTCAGAACAACAGTGGAAGGATGATTGGATTTTGTGTCTTGCTTGCCACAGTTGTTTTAATCATAAAGAAACTGCTATGCTGTTTAGGTGGAGGAACTCCCGGGGAATCCAAGAAAAGTTGGTTATAAGAGGGGACTATGATTCATGTAATTATTTGAGTATCCATAGAGACTATCAGTGCCTAGGCTGAAGCAGTTCCAGATTGATGAAATATTAAAAGAAAATTGTTATTCTTTCTAAGGCTTTTCAGATGTTGATGTATTTCAAAAGAAAGAGATGTAAGTTGAATTGGCACTCTGTTATTTCCAATATATATATAAAAAAAGAAATAAAAAAAAGATAAAAAAGAGAGTTATATAATGAAAGAGGCAGCCAAGATTTCAAAAGATATTTTTCTTCTACCAAGTTGTAGATTCTACCTTACAGTTGTAAATTTGGGTCGTGTAAATCTAAAGGGTAACTCTGTCGGGGCTGTAAAAGGCTAAACTAGTAAACAGAGCTCTACTCGGTTTCCCCTTTTTTACAACCTAGAAAAGCTGATCAATCCAGAGTTCAACATTCGATCCAGTCATTCTTGAAGAAAGTTTTATACCCTTGTAATTGCACATCAGAAATCTTCCTTAAGTAATTCAGCCTAGTATGTCCTTGGGAAATTTTAACAACTATCAGTTAGTAGTCAATTTATTTTGAAGAATATCTGTGGCAAGGCTTGATGCATGGTCTATGTTGTTTTGAAACTAGAGTCCTGGGTTCTAAAATAATGCTACTATTTTACCCGCAGATATCGCCATTTGTTGAGAAGCAACACACCCCCACTGAAAAATAATTTTCCATCCTTTGAAAACATTAAGCTTTCATTTTGCAGTAGGGACCCTCTTGATGATTTTCAGGTTTTAATTCCAATTTTTACTTGCCTCTTTCTTCTTCAAGTTTTGCCTATTTCTTTATCCAAGTTTTCTTGCATTCTGGCTTTGTTATCTCAGACTTCACTTTTTACATGCTAGAATCATTCATGGATAAAGAAAATCTTACACCGGTACGAAAAAAATGCAGAAAAAAGATAGATAAATTCATTAAAAATCAAAACTTTCCTTTTTTGGAAGTGTCGCGATATCGCGACGGGTTTTTGAAAAATCGGCTAAGTCAGAAATGCGTAGCGAAATCGTGACACTTTCCAAAAATGGAAATGTCACGATATCGCGACATTTCCATTTTTGGAAATGTCGCGATATCGCTACCGGTTAGGAGAGAGAAAGCCCAGTCGTACGGAACGTCGCGATTTCGTGACATGTCACGAAATCGTGACAAGTTTTGGAGAGAGAAGGCAAGTCGTACGGAACGTCACGATTTCGCGACATGTCACGAAATCGCGACAAGTTTTGGAGAGAGAAGGCAAGTTGTACGACATCGCGATTTCGTGACATGTCACGAAATCGCGATAGGTCCAAGTCAAAGTGAAGGAAGCAGAAGCGAGTAAGAGGAAGAAAAAATTCTAAGGCATTAAGAGTGTAGCAAAATCATGACGAATTTAGGAAGAAGAGACATACGGACCGTCACGATTTCGTGACATGTCGTGAAATCGCGACAGGTCCAAGTCGAAGCAGGGCAAGAAGAGAAAGCAGTCAAAAGGAACCAAAATTGAAAAGAAGAAGCTAAGGCAGAAAGGTCTGCGACATCACGGGAAGAAAGGGCTAAGGAAGAAAGGCATTGCGATTTCGTGACATGTCACGAAATCGTGACATGTCACATTTTCGCAGTGAAGGAAGAAGAAGCTAAGGAAAAAGGGTCGCGATTTCGCGACATGTCGCGAAATCGCGACATGTCGCATTTTCGCTGAAGGAAGAAGAAGCTAAGGGAGAAAGGGTCGCGATTTGACATGTCGCGAAATCTGACATGTCGCATTTTGCCATGTGAGAAAGTAGCGGATGGTAGAATGGTCGCGATTTCGCGTGACATGTCGCGAAATCGTGACATGTCGCTTTTCATGTGAGAAAGTGCAGATAGGGATGCCACGATTCACGAGAATCGTGACATGTCGCATTTTGCGACACGGGAAAAAGAGCAAAAGTGGAGACAATTGGAAATGGACACGTGTCGTGATTTTTTGTGACACGTGTCAAAGCAGAGTAGGCCTACGTATAATGAAATTTAGGGTTTTGACTAAACTTTAGGATTTTGATTTAATAATTAAAGTTTTGATTTAATATTTTTAAAATACTAATCCATCTTTTGTCTTTCATGCAGGAAGCCATCTGGCACTTACGAAATAATGGAGAAATGGCCATAAAGACGAAGTTAAGTGCAAATTAATCAAAGACAGACCATATCGAAAGAGAAGTTGCTGTGTCATCCAATTTTTTAGATCTGGATGCAAAGAGACTTTACGGTGACTAAGCAGCTGCCCATAGTGGAATATGTCGAGAATTGGCCGAGAAATGAAAATATATGCACACAGTTGTCGGATTTTGTCGATGAATGCATTTAATGAAGATTTATGGCAGAATTAATGGCGTGTAGATATTTTCAACTCACGGATGGCTCTACGGAGATGAAATGTCGGAGAAGTGGTGACTCATCCAGCTTACCCGAGGGGATTAATGAGGGCATTTATTTATAGTTGCGGGTGAATGCAAGTGGCATTCGAATTCTATCTTCTCCATTTATGGCAACTGACTGCACTGATTTGCAGAATGGTTAAGTTTTATCCGGACTTTGTTTTAAATGGCTTTATATTGTAAAACCCGGGTCCTAGGGTTTGAGATGATAAGATTTAGGGTTTGAGAGGAAGATATTTCTGAAAAGATCAGGGTCTGTCCTGAGTCTATAAATACTTCTTCTCAATGTAATCGCAGGAGGCGAAAACTTAGAAATAAAAGGCTATTGAAGCAATTTCTTGCAAATTTTGTTAAATACTTTATTTCTGGACTTGGAGTTGATGTGCTTTTGTTTTCTGTGATAGCATGGCCAGGAGCCTAATATTTTGCAGATTGTGATAAGTTCATCTTCTTTTGTTATCCGTTTCATTAAAGTTTATTAGATATATGCTGTAAATCGGTGTTATCAAGATTAAATATGTTGTTAGGCTTCATTTGTTCTATTGTATACTAAGGAAAATTATAGATTTAAGGTTCAAGTTTGTTCTAATTGCTCTGTCCTCACTATGTGAGCTAGGCTGTCGGTGAAAGATATCAATTTTAACCGACTTCCCTTCGGTTTATAATTTTCTGTTAGATCTGTTCCATCTTTGCCTTGTGCTCTTAGTAGAAAGTGATCTTAGAAAACTGGACACTTTCTTCTTTGATTTGTTCTGTTGTGAAGCTGATAGTATAAATAAAATTGGTAGTTTTGTTTTACAGTTAAATTTGATAAACTTCTCTTTCTGCCTTACCCTACCCTCTTTGTTTTACCGTGAAATGATCCATTTTTATTTTCTTTATTTGTCTTTTATTTAAATCTGTTGACCCATGAGAGCTAGATCAAAGAATTAATTTTAAATCTGATTGTCAACAAGTGACAACTTCTGAACATTACTGAGCAAGTTCAGTGAGCCCGTTGTAAGGTACAGACAGTCCATATTGAAATCTATTCCAGAAGCAGAAAAGAGTGAATTGACATTCGACCCGACTCTGTAACTCACACCTTGGATAACCAGCTAGATCCTAAAGTGAGTGGGATTTATCCCGTATAAGTGTTATCAGAGTTTTGTGCTCATCCTTCACAGGGTGTGTATGAAAGTCGGACCAACAAGGTGCACTAAGTATTTCAATTGAAGTGAAAATTAGTGCAAAATTAAGTTGCATGATTAAGATATTGGATTAATTGTTGCTAAGTTATCCAAGTAAAGGAGTTAGAGGTTAGTGTTGTCTAGTAAGGAAGGCAACAATACATTATTATTTTCTCTCAAGGATTAGAGCAAGAAGACACCATATCTAAGAAGCAAGGAAAAGCTTCAACAAGAAGACTTAAGGAGATGTATAACTTTGGTGAAAATTAAGGGACTTAATCCTATCTATTACAAAAGTATTTGCATTACATTGGCACCAGTCTTGTCCTTTCAAATACAACAAAAAGGGACAGAAATAAGAGTGTCTTGAAGATATTATAACAGGTATCTAAGGTACAGCATTCAAGCACCCCATTATAAAATTTTGAGGAGTAAACTTTAAGCAAGAAAAAAGAGCCAACGAAGGGCTCATATAGATGGGTTTCATGGTGTCTAAGGACACCATATTCATAACTACATCCAATCCCTATGATAACATCAATCTATAGCATAAGTTATCCATGTAAGAGAGCTATAATCTATTGCATAGCACAAGGTATCTATGTAGGATAAGTTATCTATGTGAAGAGGGTATCATCTATCTATGTAAGCTATCATCCATTGTACACTACAAAGACGGTACTAAGAACAACATATTAAAATCATACAAGGATAAGGTAAAAGTGAAGGTGCAATAACCAAGGTACAACTTGGAAGAATAACTCATTGAGAAGAATCACCTGAATATACCATTGTTACACCATAGAACCTCCATTACAATACTCTAAATCATCATAGCTAGAGCCAAAATTGAGATAGAATAACTTGCACTTGTTGAAAAGAAGGAGAAAACATTGAAGCAACAATAGAACAACTTGCACCCATTGGAAAGAAGTAATAAGGGTTAAAGAGATGTTGAAGGCATCTCTACATGCAAGAAGGAGGAGTACCACTTGCCATCACTAGCCAAGGCATCTTGTACCACTTGGCACAACAATAGAAGACACCTCATATTCTTTCTAACACCTACGTAGGGAGAGAGAATGCTTAGAATAAAGTAACACTCATCTTGGAAGTGTTAAAAGGTATATTTCAAAGGTTAAGGGTATAGTAATCATTTTGGTCTAAGGAAGAGCATTGAAGGCTCATAAAATAATGCTTGTAGAAACCATAACACCCATTCACCACCTACATGCCTAAGTAATAGTTGCACCAAGTGGAAACAACATCAAGAAGGTATAGTAATGTGCCAAGCGTAGTGCATCCCAAGAAGGGATGTAAGACTATTAATAGGCAAAATACTTTGACAAGACATCCATTAAAATAGGAACATTGAATGCTCACCATCATTCAAAAAATACAGTGTCCAATGGATCCATTGGAGGAGCGAAGATAGAGGTATATCACATGCAACATTATAAAGGTAATATCAAATTAATTACTTGCTTTCATTAAGGTTAAAAGGAGTTATAATGTGAACCATATAAGGTTATAGTTACTACTACATTTGAGCAATAAGAATTAACCAAGTATTAGTGAATTAGAAAGCAAGTTTATATCTTCAAGTGACATTTCAAGGCACATTAGTTGAAGTACATATATATTATAATATTTGCAAATATTCATAGTAGGAGATATATGGTTCTCAATAATGGATAATTGAAATATTAGTTTGAAAATATTATTATCTTCTAAATTTCTACATTAGGGGGTTATAAGGAATACTACACCAAACTTTAACTAATTGGAATTAAGAAAATTGAATTATTGAGAACTAAAGGTTGAAACAAAGAAAAATTATTGTTTTCTTGAAAGAGTTGAAATTAATTGCTTATACTTGTCTCATAGTCACATTCTTAAATCCAACCATAGAAAAATCCATCAAATTGATAAGTGCATAAATCAATAGGAGAAATAAGATGAAATAGGAGTTGATTATTATCATTCCAAAAAACATTATGAAATTAACTCAAAAGGTGAACTATTAATTTCTAAAACACTTTACCAAGATTAGAGTATATTATAATCACTAGGGAGACATAAGGATCCTACAAAACCTAAGTCTTAGAAATGTTTTATCAAAGTAGTTCACATACTCTAAACTAGGGAGACATAAGGAAGCCAACTTCAAAGGTAATAAAAATACATAAACATCAAAAGGTTTATTATTTAAAGTAAGATGGAGGAAATAATTAAGAATGCATTCAATGAAAATAGTGAAATGCTATTTCATGAACTTAGGTTTTATTCACAAAATCTGATAGAAAAATTTGATGGATTCAAACTCTTGTCTACAAATTTGAAAGAAATATTCTCTTTGTTTTTGAAGGAAGAAAAGGAAGAGAAATTTACAACATTAATTGGATATATTCATTAAAATCTATTCAAGACTTTGTGGAATACTCAAAATGTGATTATTATTTCTTCAGAAGAGTGCTTAATGTTCTATTTGTCATTAATCACTTTTGAGTTCTTTTGAGGAATGAAACAAAAGAAAGTAAATGCTAGTAATGAATATTTGAATCCAATTCAATTTTATTGTGATGATAGACTAACTCATCATGAAGTAGATATTCCTCTAGTAACAATGCAAAAAAAAAGGAGGAAGAGAAAACATGATAGAAGAGAACAAGACAAAAATACTCAACAAGATACAAATAGAGAGTATAATGAAGAAAGCACAAAGAATGAATCTAATACTAAAGCTGAAAAATAAGGGAATCAGAAAGGACATCTAGCTTAAAATATTCAAGAAAATAAATAATTGGAAGAACCAACATATGAACATGAATTTAAAGCTCTCACAATAAAGATAGCATTTTAGGAAGACACTAACTATGTGCTTGAATAGGATACATAAAGTAGATAAGGAGAATACAAACTCTAGAACCGGATCAAAGATCCATATTGAATACTAAAGTCTTCAATACCTAAATAATGTAATATAGGGGGTGTTAGAGTATATTACATTATTGGGTACATATCAATGTACCACATTTGGTACATTACTAGAGTAGGAGTTTACTTTAGAGTAAAGTTAAGTAGTTACTTCAACATGTAATAAATGCACGTGTTAGAATGTGCAATGATGTAAATGAGCATGCAATCCACATGTACATGAGTCATAGGATACAGTAAAAGGAAAAGTAAGGGCCAAGGAACTTATATTCCTCTATATAGGCCTTATAGTGAGTTAAAATAGAGGAGATAATATAAAGAGTGCATAGTATATATTGGTAGAGGAGTACAATGTAGTTCCTTTAAAAAATAGTTTGTGGAGTGTTCGTATCTTCCATTCTATTGTATTGTACTATTTTTGTGAGATTTCATTAATGGCATATTCTAAGTTATTTTAAAAGTTTATCTCTTTATTTTCCTACATATTATAATGCCATTATAATATAGATATCTTAGATTGCTTATCTTATATCTTGTGGTTGCATTTATTATATCATATACTCATCAAAAGCTAACAAAACCTATTTTATTTTGTTGCTAGAAAGCCTAATTATTTTTTCTTAATTTTCAAGGCTCCATTCAAATCCTCCTATAGCCTTATATATAGTCGTCGAAAGTTTTTTTTTTGAGCCAAACACATTGGTGGTGTCCATTATATTTTTGAAACTATTTAATATGATTTTTTGTGGCTCAAGGTTTTTAATTAGGAAGTGCATTTTTGGTTGAACCCAACACTCCTCTTCACAATGTAAGTGATCTGAGTTTCAAGTGATCTTCTCTATAGCACCTGGTAGATGCAGCAATTATTTATCCATGCATTCCAATAGGATGAGTGATGAGCACCAGAAATGCTCATATTTTGTACATACTTCTTGGATCAATATGCGGCTGTATAATAAGGATTGCGTGCTTTTATAAATTATTATATAGATATTTGATATAATTATGTGTGTTATCTAATTTGTGTGCTTTTAGTATGTTTTGTGGAATTGTAGTTGATTTAGTTAGATTTGGAACAATCGAGGTCCTTTCGATGGACCTGGCACTTTATTTCATCGGGAGTCAATGGAGAGAACATAGGTGCCTCCCTGTAGTCAGAAGGCACCAATTGAACATAGGCACCTCCCTGCAGTCGAAAGGTGCCAATTGAACATAGCGCCTCCCTGTAGTCGAAAGGCACCGATTGAACATAGGTGCCTCCCTGTAGTCGGAAGGTGCCAAGTGAAAAGAAGCGCCTCCCTATAGTCGAAAGGCACCGATTGAACATGGGCACCTCCCTGTAGTTGAAAGGTGTCGTCTGAATGCAAGCGCATCCCTACATTCAGAAGGTGCCATCTGAATGCAAGTGCATCCCTACAGTCGAAAGGTGCCAAACAAAGACAGCGCCTCCCTGTAGTCGAAAGGCGCCAAACCAAACACAGCACCTCCTTGTAGTCGAAAGGTGCCAATTGAATATCAGTGCCTCCCTGTAGTCGAAAGGCACCAACTGAATGGGAGCGCCTCCCTGTAGTCGAAAGGTGCCACTGATTATTTCCTTGTTGACCAGACTTGAAGGACGTGGATGATAGTGGCTGGTACAGTTCCAGCTCTGCGTCATGCAGAGCTAAATTGGAGATAACACCAACGTATCAAAATGTCTTACGGATGCCAAGCAAAGCACGAGTAAAAAAAAACATGCCACCATTAAAATAGAATGCCAGACGTCGATTGCATTCGCCAGACTATTCTAATTTAGTCTGGGAAGAATCAACTATTGTAACCACTTCTGTAACAGAAGTTCTGCGTGTCTGTTATATAAACACACACAGATCGTTCTAAGAAAATATATAGCGATATAGAAAATATAGAGAGATATATAGAATGAATTAATAAAGTTCCATTTTAGAGTTACATTGTAATGCGTTGATAAATATATTACAGTTATAGAAGTTCTAAAGCGTGTGTTCGATCAGGAAGAAGCTGCTGGAGCCTGGGCCCACTCCAAGCCAGTATTTCTTCCCCATTTCCTTTCTGTTTATTTATCATTTTATTGCTTTCATAGAATGTTCATTAATTTACTAGTTTCAGTATTTGTAGTAGGTTTATTTCCAAGAATATGCATTAGATTTATTTCTGTTCTTCTTACGTAATTTATTGAGGAGTGCAGGAATGATTGAAAACCATCTCAAAAACACCCCCCAAATGTAGGATTAGCAGACTCACCCTCCAGTGGTATTGTAGTAACCTAGTTCCAACTCTTCGCAAGTTTACACAGCTCTCTGGGTTGATAATTAAATGCACGGGCATGTGACAAAAGTAGGAAACCATTCACCTTGTTTGGCCCGCAACATTTTGGTGTCGTTGCCAGGGAAGCATATTAATTAGATTACCTACAATACCCTGAAACCTTCACCTGACCTTGCATGAGTTCTTCTAGAAGAAGAGGACCTGACGGTCGCTTTATAAGAACTAATCCATTAGGACCTGAGTCAGCTGAGCATTTTGGATTTGAGTTAGACCCGTCCGACCTACCAGCAATCCATTGGAGTGAGGAACCGCACTTTGTGCAAAGTGTCGCCTCATCCCATCAACAAGGGGATGAACGAATTATCACAAATCCCTTGTTTAATAGGACTCCTCTAGAGGAAGCCCTATTGTGGAAGGCTATGGAGGATCAGATGATCTCACCAGACAACCTTAGAGCATTGACTCAAAAAGTTTTAAATGACCAGAAGGCCATAAATGCTGCATTAGAAACCACATTTCTTGAAAAAATGGCAGATAATGATGAAGTCTCATCTGGCTTTAGTTTCCCCATAGAGGAGGGAGTAGGAGATACCAAAATGAAAAACATATCCCATTATCACCTCCCATCCTTCAGAGGACACCCGACTGAGGACCCTAACCTGTTTTTATTTAAATTTGATGTTTTGTGCAGGTTTTTGGATTACAAATCAAATGTGCAAAAGTTGAAATTATTTCCTTCTACATTAGACGATGCAGCTCTGCAATGGTTCATCGGTCTGGGAGACAAACACATCACCACCTGGGACCAGATGAAGACGCTCTTTTTAGAGCAATATCAAGATTTCGGGAGAGCAAGAGACTCCAGGGAGGAGGTCCTGAGCATGACACAAAGAGAAGATAAGTCTCTCAAGGAGTATTGGGAGAGATTCACCTTTAATCTTCAACGGTCCCCTCACTCGAAGCTATTCGATAAGTCCCTTAAAAGTATCTTCTTGAGGGGACTTACCAATGAGTCACTGGAGGTTCTCAACATGATCTCTGGAGGTGATGTCTATCAGCATGCTATGGACGACATCCGGAAATTATGTTGGAACCACTCGAGAAGGCGAGGGAAAGTCACCCCCAAGACCATGAAGGCGACTGCTTCAGTCACCAAAAAAGAGATAGGCAACATGCTGGAGGATTTGAAGAGCAAAATGCTTTCATCTCTAGCATTGCAGATGGATACGCTACTATTAGAAAAGAAGAAACAAGAAAATGACGCAACATTAGCCTATTTCTGCCCAAAATGTAGAGGAAGGCACGCAAAGAATGCATGCCCAAAAAACAAGGTCAGAGTATGCGCAGTTTGCAAGCTAAATCATAAAACTTGATTGTGCCCACAACTACCCAGTAACCAAGAAGTGACTGAGAGCACGGAGGCCTATTTCATAGGCAATAGGAAGAGTTGGCCATAGCCCCCCATGGGGAATATACCAATCGAAATGCCAAAATATGGGGGAGGGTCATACATGCACCAAGGACCCCCTCAACCACCTAATATGGGGTGGTGGGGACTGTCACCCTAGATGAACGCACCCCTAGCAGCATTCCCGAATCAACAGCCATGGATGCCATATCCATATCTTGGGTAGTAATGGAGAGGCCACAATGCGTGGAATCAGAATCCATAGAATGCAGCTCCTGCTCACATCCAACAGAACTTACCAGCATTTCCAGCAGCGAGACCTACGCAGCTACCAGCACAACCGACAACAAACCCGAACAACAGAGTAAATCAGTCGACATACAATGTAGAAGGTGAGATGTACCATATGTACAATATTTAGCTTAGATCAGGTAGACAGCTAGGAGTAGAGACTCCACCTCTGGTAGAAGAGGAGGAAGAAATAGTAGAGATACCTTCACTGGTAGAAGAGGAGGCAGAAATAGAAGATACACCTCTAGTAGAAGAAGGAAAAGCACTTGAGAGAGCGGAGGCTCCATTTCCTAGCTGGCTGTAGGAACAAAGAAAAACAACACATCCAGAATTTGACATCTTGTCGAACTTGAAGAATCTCACGGTGACAATCCCATTATTTCAAGCAATTCAAGACATCCCCATTTACACCAAGGCAATTAGAGAAATGTGTCTAAGGATACCGGGGCAAAAGGTTACCCAGACTATCAATGTCATGGGTAAACTGGCAGACCTAATGATGGGTAGAACACATCATCCGAAGTATGCAGACCCAGGAATCCCAGTGTTGACCATAAAAATTGGAGGACATTCCCTGTCCAACACACTGGTTGACCTTGGGGCAGCCATCAACGTAATGCCTCAAGAGACCATGCAAAGGCTACGGCTCACGAACTTGAAGCCAACCATGACAGTGCTACAGTTAGCCGATCGATCAATCATGGCATTAGAAGGAATGCTAGAAGATGTGATCGTAACAGTAAGTGCATGGGAATATCCAGCTGACTTTCTAGTTTTGCAAACCAAGACCAGGCTGGGCGGTTATTCGCTCATTTTGGGGAGGCCATGGCTGGCAACATCTGACGCCTACATCAGCTATCAGGATGGGCTAATGACCATCTCCAATAGGCAAAACATCAAAAGGCTAACCATTTCACCGCTAGCTCAGTCTATGGACTCGGTAGAAGAACCCAGGATCACCGAGCATGGAACTACGGAGTTGTCCATAATCTAGCCGGTGATGACCTTGGAGGAGGTGGCAGAAGAGGACAAGGATGGTGCTATCATGGAGTTTCTCCATGGAGAATCATCCACCTCTACACCTGGATCATCATTAACTGGTGCCCAAGATCAGCACATCCAACAAATACACATTGGGCCAGGGAGGACATTAAATGTCAACAACAGGTTGATGCCCATATAGCTAGAAAAATTGGAAGAGCTTCTGGTAAAGCACCAGCAAGCATTTGCATGGGACTATGCAGATATGCACGACATCAGCCCAGAAATATGTACCCATTGGATTTACTTAGATGACCAAGCAACTCCTAGTCGGCAGCCACAGAGAAGGATGAACCCAGCAATGAAAGACATTATCAGAGAAGAACTACATAAATTTCTGTCTACCGAATTCATATATCCGATTTCTGACAGTGAATGGGTATCACCATTAGTGGTGGTCCCCAAAAAGAATGGGAAATGGCAGATCTGCGTGGACTACCGGGCGTTGAACAAGGTGACTAAGAAAGACCACTTCCCGCTCCCGTTCATCGATCAGGTCTTGGACACACTCTCAAGAAGAAAATACTTCTCCTTTTTGGATGGATTCAGTGGTTACAACCAAATCCAGATAGGGGAAGAAGATCAAGATAAAACAACGTTCACCTATCCATGGGGAACATTTGCCTATAAGGTATTGCCTTTTGGACTATGCAATGCATCGACCACCTTTCAAAGGGTGGTGCTTAGCATATTCTCTGATATGATAGGAGATGGGGTGGAAGTATACATGGACGACTTCATCACCTATGGAGAAACCTTCGAGGAGGCAATGAAAAATCTGGAAAGAGTGCTCGACAGGAGCAAGGAAAATCATTTGTCCCTAAGTAATGAAAAATATTTTATGATGATGCAGGAAGGCATCGTGTTGGGACACTATCTCTCTGTAGAAGGGATAAAAGTAGACAAGAGGAAGATCGAGGTCATCAAAGACCTACCTAGCCCCAGAACACAGAAAGAGGTAAGAAGTTTCCTTGGTTCAGATGGGTACTACCAGCGATTTATCGCCAAATTTAGTAAGATTGCCAAACCACTACACACCCTACTTTCTAAGGACATAGAGTTCAATTGGATAGGAGATTGTGAAGAAGAGTTCCAATTGCTGAAAGAAAAATTGATATCTGCACCGGTCTTGAGAGGACCGAATTGGGCCATACTATTCCATATTTACTACGATGCATCTAACGGTGTGATCGAAGCAGTCCTCGGGCAGAAATATGGCAAATAATTCTATGCCATCTATTATGTTAGTAAAAACTTGGCGAAAGTAGAGCTCAACTATACAGTGACAAAAAAATAATTCCTCGTAGTTGTCCATGCAATAAACAAATTATGTCACTATATAACGGGATACAAGGTCTTCGTCCATACGGACCACGTGGCTATCAAGTATCTGATGAGCAAGCCGGCCATTGGTGGAAGAATTATCAGATGACTGTTGCTATTGCAGGAATTCAACATTACTATAGTCGATAAACTGGGCAAGGACAACGTCATGGCAGATTTTCTGTCCAGATTGATACCAGCAGATCATCAAGCAATGGAAGACCAATTTTTAGATGAACATCTATTCGCTATTAGTGAACAAACTCCAAGGTATGCATACATAGCCAATTACTTGGCCACCGAAAGGACCTCACCTGCTCTCTCCTACCGAGAAAAGCAGGCGGTCATAGAGAAGAGCGCATCATTCCTTTGGATGGATGGTCTCCTATTTAAAATAGGATGGGACTAAATTATAAGAAGATGCGTAGCAGAACAGGAGTTTTTAGAAGTGCTTAAGGCATGTCACGATGAGCCATGTGGAGGACACTTTGCAGGGAAGCGAACTACCTACAAAATCCTATAGGCTGGGTATTTTTGGCCCACTCTGTTCAAGGATGCGACATCATATACCAACAAGTGTGACGAGTGCCAGAGGATGGGTAGACCAACCCACCAAGATGAAATGCCCCTGTAGCCCCAGGTACATCTTTTTGATAAATAGGGCATGGATTTTGTGGGACCATTTAATCCACCTTCGATGGGAAGGAGGTTTATTTTGGTCTACATGGATTATGTCACCAAATGGGTGGAAGTGTAGGCATTAAGGGACTCAAAGGAAAGAATGGTTGTCGACTTCTTATTTGCTCATATTTTCACATGATTTGGGGTTCCTCGGGAGATAACAACAGATCAAGGGCCCCAATTCACCTCCAAATTGATTGAGGAGCTGATGGAGTAGTATAGAGTTTGGCACAACAAAACCATGCCCTACCATCCACAGGTGAACGGGCAAGTAGAAGTGACAAACAGGGAGATAGAAAACATCCTGACCAAAACCGTGTAGCAACACAAGAAATATTGGGCCACACGGTTATCGAAGGCAGTTTGGGCATACAAAACCACGTGGAAATCCACCATAGGATGCACACCTTTCCAACTAGTCTATGGGAAAAATGCGATGATGCCCATCGAGTTCGAAATCAAAACTCTGAGGATGGCTTTAGAATTAAATTTGAGCTTGGACGAAGCTCAAAAATAGAGGATTCGCCAGCTAGATCAGCTGGATGAAATCCGATTGGATGATTTGTAGAGGACAGAGATTATATAGAAGCAGAGGAAGAAGTGGCATGATAACCACATCAAGCTGAAGAAGTTCCAGGTAGGGGAATGGGTACTATTATACGATTCCCGATTCCAGGAAAGGAAGGGCAAAACTATGTAGAGGTGGATGGGGCCGTATGAGGTGGCAGAGCTCATTAATAATGGGGCGGTGCACGTCAAGACAATTGACGGCAACAACACCATGTTTATAGTCAATGGCCACTGACTACGCCCCTATAATACGTCTAAAACATTTTAGGTGGAATCCAGAGTAGGCATGGGGGAGACCCCATCTTGCTAGAACTGGACCGAACTCTCATAGGTGAAATGGTGGGCATGAAAGTACTCACCCAATTTGTTTAGTTAGTTATAGTTTTTAATGTGTGTTTTTTTGCAGGGACGACGCCCGCATGCAAGCTGCAGGCATCCTAACCCAGGGCCTAACAGGCACAAAACGCGTCTAACTGCATTTATTTTATTTTCTTTTTTAGTTGATTTTTGCAGGTGGAGGACCTGACAGCACGAGGGATAGGTATCTGGGAAACCAGGCCTGATTTGGCTCAGCATTTCGACATCGACTCGTAGATAGAATCTGGGCAGCATGAAAAAAATTGGGAAGGTCTGATCACCCTTCTTCTAGTCAAATCGCCAAGTCTAGAAGCAAGCACCTTACTACAGTCAGAAGGCACCAAGCCCACAAGAAGGTGCCTTACTGCATCCAGAATAAGGTGCCAATACAAGAAGAAGGCGCCTTACTGCAGTCAGAAGGCACCTGTCCAGAAGAAGGTGCCTTACTGTAGTCAAAAGGCGCCTGTCCAGAAGAAGGTGCCTTACTGCTGTCAGAAGGCACCCATCCAAAAGAAGGCGCCTTACCGCAGTCAGAAGGCGCCAAGTCCAAAAGAAGGTGCCTTACTGTAGTCAGAAGGTGCCCGACCAAAAGAAGGTGCCTTATCACAATCAGAAGGCGCCCATCCAGAAGAGGCACCTTACTGCAGTCAGAAGGCACCCATCCAATAAAAAAAAAGGAGAAAAAAAAAAAAAATATATATATATATATATATATATATATATATATATATATATATATATATATATATAGGCGCCTTCCGTGGCAGGAAGGCACCATAAAAAAAAAAATAAATAAATAAAAATAAAAATAAAAATAAAAAATAAAAAATAAAAAATAAAAAATAAAAATAAAAATAAAAAAAATAAAAAATAAAAAATAAAAATAAAAATAAAAATAAAAAATAAAAAAAAACCAGCCAAATACACGCCTTCCAACATCAAGAAGGCGCATTCATCCAGCCGAATACGCCTTCCAACATCAGGAAGGCGCATTCATCAAAACGAACGCCTTCCAACATCGGGAATGCGTGAACCAGAAGGAGGCGCCCCCCCACATTGGGAAGACGCATGCAGGCAAGAGCGCCTCCCACCAATCAGAAGGCACCGAAAGGCGCATCCATTCTAAGACGAGCATCGACAACACCGGAAGGCGCTACATGGACACCATCCACATGGGGAAGGTACCAAAGAACGCCTCCCGCATGCAACATTTACATCGATCGGATGCCTCGAGTGGAACAAAGCATCACACGTATAAGCATCATAAAATACCCCTCCCTCGTGTCACAAGTCAACAAGTCATCATCTGCCACGACAACTGGAATGTCGAATCAGGTACATGCATATTAAATCAAATCTTTTATATAATTGTTTATAAATACACAATATCAAAAAATACAGCTGTCATAGAGATCATACCCCCCATAGCCGAAAACGCGTGCCAATGAGAGGGCGCCTTCCATAACTGCTAGGGTTAGACACATTTCCTATAAGAAGGTGCCTTCCTATAGAAGGAAGGACAAAAAAATATACAACATCAAAAGGTGCCATGGGAGGAAGGTCCAAGAACCACGCGATCAAGAAGAACAAACCCAGTGATACTGATGGAATCAGAGGGGTAGTAAGGACCCAATTCGAAGTCGAGGGGTGGATCGAATACTGCACCCTGGTTAGTCAGGACCAGGATGTGGAGGTAGTTAGAGAATTCACCACCTCTTTGAGGGGCGATGCGGCCCAAGTACGAGGAGTGGAAATTCTAGTCACCCTTGAGTTCATTTCATAGGCGACTGGATTGCCTCTCACGGGGGAATGTGCATATAAGGGCGGAGTTCTAAAGCTATATACCAAAATACTACTGCCAAGAGGGAACATGCAGATAAAAAGGGAGGGGTTACTCAAAAGCAGCCTCCCCATGGATATACGAAAGATGTTTGAGTAGATTGCTCGATTCTTCACATGCACAGGGAAGTATACGCATCTGAAAATTAATCATGTGCACTTCCTCAATCACCTAGTGCATGGGAGAAAAATAAATATACCCTTCTACCTAGCGACTGCTCTGAAGGATGAAGCGGCTTGATACTAGAAAGGGGCACTATCTGCCTTTTCCCACCATGGGATGATATCGGCATTGGTTCACCATGCAAAAGCATAGAGACAGAACCACGATGCAGGGGGAGAAGGTGACCAAATAGAACAACACAATGCGATTGATGAACTAGGGCAAGGCGAAGCATCCCCTGCAGAGGAGATAGCAAACATCGGGCAATTGGTGTTGCCCTATTTTATAGGAAGGGCAGAATAGTCACCGGTGCTCGTAGACATAGAGGATAGAGGGCATTCCCCAGTGCCCGAGTATGAGGAGGAAGGAGCGCCACCCGCTGGTGGTGAAGACGAACCAATTCCTAGGAGGAAACGTCTGTGGTGATTCCTCTCGATAGAGGAAGAACAGAGTGACATAGAGATAGACGTCGCTGCCCAAACCCTCTATGAATTAACAAACTAGAGACCACAAAATGAGGAAACTTTTGAGAGCAACGACCAGGTCAATGCGGCCTTGGAGGAGGCACTCAACTGGAAAACTGATTGCTGGATGGCACAATAGATTCTGGAGGATTGCCAGAACCAACATCAAAAGGAATTGGAGGAAAATGATAGAAGAATTGCTCAACTCGAGTAGCTGGTCTGGAAAATTCAGGAGGAAAATTAAATACTTTAGGGTAGAAGAACAACAAGACAGGAGGTGGCTACTCGGACTGATTGGGCAGAAGCAGTGCCGACGAACTCTCCCACATCCACCGAAAGAGTATTATCTTCGGGGGAGATTTGATCAGATGCCCAACAGAGTAGCCCAGAGGTAGGGGATGATTCCTCTATTTTTAGGGGTGAAGAAGACATAAGTCCTACGATGCCCCCTGTCATTGTCCTGAGTGACACAGAGCAGGACGAAGGCCTCTAGATAATACCAGAGGATACGAAGGACCTCCCCAGGCCTGAAGAAGGAGAAGAGCCTGAGGGGTCGACACTAAGAAGACAGGAGGATGAATCACCCCCAGAGATAGCAGCACAACCGATCCTTTGGAGTGAAGAGAAGTCCCCAAAAGAGAAAGAAGAGACCCTTGTTTGAGCCGCCATATTTTTTGTAGAGTCCAAGGCAAAGAGGCCCAGGACAGCTCGACAGAAGGTGAAAGTAACCTTCGTCGAGTCAGAAGAGGACGAATGGGATATGAGGGTGGGGGTGGGGAGTAAGTACAACATTGTGCTATACTTACTCCCCACCCCCACCCTCATTTGAGGGTGTGGGGAGTAAGTGCAACATTGTGCTATATTTACTCCCCACCCCCATTCGCCGAAAGGCAAAAATATTTCAAGTAGCTACGCAAAGAAATGAAAGCAGTCAAGGCGGCCAGGAAGGCATCCTCGAGGATAAAAGGAGATTCTGGCATCTGCGTGAATCCAACAAAAAATATCCAGTTTTGGGACATCTATGGTTCATCCTAAGGGCGTCCTTCCATGATGAGGAGGTATTTGGAATGATGGGGAGTCTATGGCCCACAATTGGAGGCCGCTGCAATTGCAAAGGAAAATGCAGGGCTTACCCCTAAAGTGGCCGGATTATACAAGGCCCATGTAGTGCCTTCCAGAGAGGATAACTCGGACCTCCATATGTCGGCCTCTGGCAAGCTGTCGAAGCTGCATTTCAATTGAAAGGAACAATGTTGGCTATACCACCACCAGTAGCGGCCAGAACAAGAAGGGGACAATTAACAGTCGTAGTTTCCCATAGGCAGAGGAGAACCACACCTTCACATGCTAGCATGAAAAGATAGACTCGGGTCGTAGGGGCAGTCGAATCTTCCAAGAGATGGCGACAATGAAAAAATTCTGAGGGCTATCTGCAGTTTGGATGCCATGAGGGCATGGCATATGTTAGGCGTGGGGGGATGATGAGCACCAGAAATGCTCATATTTTGTACATACTTCTTGGATCAATATGCGGCTGTATAATAAGGATTGCGTGCTTTTATAAATGATTATATAGATATTTGATATAATTATGCGTGTTATCTAATTTGTGTGCTTTTAGTATGTTTTGTGGAATTGCAGTTGATTTAGTTAGATTTGGAATAGTCGAGGTCCTTTTGATGGACCTGGCACTTTATTTCATCGGGAGTCAATGGAGAGAACATAGGCGCCTCCCTGTAGTCGGAAGGCACCAATTGAACATAGGCGCCTCCCTACAGTCGAAAGGTTCCAATTGAACACAGTGCCTCCCTGCAGTCGGAAGGCATCGATTGAACATAGGCGCCTCCCTGCAGTCGAAAGGCGCCAAGTGAAAACAAGCACCTCCCTACAGTCGAAAGGTGCCGATTGAACATGGGTGCCTCCCCGCAGTCGAAAGGCATCTTCTGAATGCAAGCACCTCCCTACAGTCGAAAGGCGCCAAACCAAAGATAGCACCTCCTTGCAGTCAGAAGGTGCCAAACCAAAGACAACACCTCCCTGCAGTCGAAAGGCACCGTCTGAATGCAAGTGCCTCCCTACAGTCGAAAGGTGCCAAACCAAAGACAGCGCCTCCCTGTAGTCAGAATGCGCCACTAATTCTTTTTTCATTGACCAGAATCAAAGGACGTGGATGACAGCGGCTGGTGCAGTTCCAGCTCTGTGTCATGCAGAGCTAAATTGGAGATAGCACCAATGTATCAAAACGTCTTATGGATGCCAGGCAAAGCACGAGTCGAAACGAACACGCCGCCATCAAAAAAAAATGCTAGACATCGATTGCATTCACCAGACTATTCTAATTTAGTCTGGGAAGAATCGACTGTTGTAACCACTTCTGTAACAGAAGTTCTACGGGTGTGTTATATAAACACACGTAGATCGTTCTGAGAAAATATATAGCAATATAGAAAATATAGAGCGACATATAGAAGGAATTAATAAAGATCCATTTTAGAGTTACATTGTAATGCGTTGATAAATATATTACAGTTACAGAAGTTCTAAAGCACGTGTTCGATTGAAAAGAAGCTATTGGAGCCTGGGCCCACTCCAAGCCAGTATTTCTTCCCCATTTCCTTTCTGTTTATTTATCAGTTTATTGCTTTCATAGAACGTTCATAATTTACTAGTTTCAGTATTTGCAGTAGGTTTATTTCCAGAAATGTTTATTAGATTTATTTTTGTATATTTATTTATGTTCTTCTTACGTAATTTATTGAGGAGTGCGGGAATGATTGACAACCATCTCAAAAACACCCCCCAAACGTAGGATTAGCAGACTCACCCTCCAGTGGTATTGTAGTAACCTAGTTCCGAATCTTCGCAAGTTTACGAAGCTCCCTGGGTTGATAATTAAATGCACGAGCATGTGACAAAAGTAGGAAACCATTCACCTTGTTTGGCCCACAACAATGAGAATACTACCATAAGACCACTTACCACTTCTAAGACTACATAATATTGACACTTCAAACAAAATTGACCTCTGAAGACTATAGACATAAACACTTCAAAAGATTATTCTTCTTTCTCCATATTCTAATTTGATATTCTAGTCTATGGCTCATCATTTACTATAATTTTTTGGAGTGCATTTTTGACAGATACCGACACTCTCAAATGAATCAATTTATTATATAAAGGTGCATTTTTGACAAGATGCCGACACCTTCTAGAAGAGTTTTACCATGAGGAAGGAAAATAATGATATCCATGGTGAACATAGTAGTGGTGACCTATAGAGGTAATAGACCTAGAGGTTGATCTACAGAGGTAACATACCCAAGGGAAGAGGCTAACCTTGAGGTAATATACCCGAAGGTTGACCTTGAGGCATCAAGCAAAGGTTGACCTACAAAGGAAATAAATACAAGACAAAGGCTAACCCTAAGGAAATAGACCCAAGATAGAGGGTGACCATGAGGCATGAAACCTAGAGATAAAGTTCCTTTTTATTGTAAAAAAATTGAGAGCCAAGATCCAAATAGCAAGAGCCTAGTTATTATGCCAAAAATTATGTTAGGAATGTTCTCCTTTTTGTATTTAGAAAAGTGCACCTTAAGGGGGAATGTTAGAATTAATGTGCACTTTGCCTATGTATTATGCATGTTATGACACTTGTCATAACCTCATATAGGCTCTTATGCCTATATATTTATACTCATATTTATATATTATAGATCATCTCATTCTAGTCCCTTCATACATGCCTAGCTAAGAACCAAAGAATGGGTTATGAGTTGAGTCTTGGGGAAGGATTCTCCATGTTATCATTGATTATTTGTTGAGAATTTTTTGTGGATCCTATATTAGCATGGGTGTGTTGTAGGCTTGCGGATGGCAATGTTAGTTACCACAATAGCACATCATAGTGTATGAGCTTAATATGATTTTTATTTGATTTTGTGTGGTAAGGTTCCATACTAGAGGAACAACTAGTATTGGTTATCAAAATTGGAGAGTTTGAGGAGGAGATCATATTCACAAGAGGAAGTGTGGTTAAGCTAGGAAATATATTGTAGGAGAGCTTGGTATATTTGAATAAGTTACAAAAATAGGTAGTTTTATGTTGAGCAGTGTTGCAAGCATTGGGTCAAAGCATTAAGGTCCAATTCTTCTACAATCAAACTTTCCAAAAGTGAAGGAACTAGAGTACTCAGTTGGAGCATGAGATAAATATTTTCTACTCTTTGATGCTAGGAATACCTAGAGAGAGTGATTGGCATTGGGATTGCTATTTGATGCAAGGATTTCCTAGAGAGTTTAATCTAAGTTGTGTCTACTCTTGTGTATAGGTGTGCATCATGATACTGGTACTAGTATCTAAGTTGTGTCTACTCTTGGAATTGTCTAAAATTCCTTCTACACCTTGAGGATCTTAATATACTAGTATCATGAGTGGGCATATGGTAAGATTGACAAGGTGGATAGAGACAAGTGGATTTTCAATCTTGTAAAGTGTGAGTGGAAAAGGGTAGCAAGCATATTGGGGTGATTTTATTTACTTCACTACCCCAAATCTCATCATAATCTAATGGTAACATAATTTGTTAGAGTAGTGCTAATATGGGTGACCTCCTAGTAAGTATTAATGATGCACCCCCTTTACTTGTTCTTAGGCTATGAGATGTTGTATGGGAAGGGTGGATGCTCCTTTTTCCTGTGCATATTCATTAACTAAGTTTGTGAGTATAGAGAAGTTTTCTTAGTACAAGGAGACAATGGATTTAGTTACCTCAAATAGCTAAATTTATGATTTGTATAGGCATCACTATAAAGTATTCAACAAGAGGATATTCTTGGGAGTTTTGTATCCTTTGCATGAAAGAAAAAAATACATTGTCTTATTTGTGGGCAATCTCCTTAAATTAGTAGGTATGAGTGGTTTTAGCCCATAGTCTTAATCTTGGGCAGTCTTATTTTAGTCCATGGTCTTAGTCTCCTAAATTTAGTAGGTATGAGTGGTTTTATCCCATGGTCTCATTCTTGGGTAGTCTTATTTTAGCCTATGGTCTTATTCTTTGGTAGTATCCTTAAATAAGCAGGTATGAGTGGCTTTATCCCATGGTCATATTTTTGGGGTGGTCTTATTTTAACCCATGTTCTTATTTGTGGGTGTTGCAAGATACTTATATATTGTAACTACTTTGTTAAAGGTGCACCAATATATGTATATGAGTTATAAGAAAAAAATAAGAGGTTTGACACTAAATTTCTATTGGTTTTTATTGGTCAAGGGTTTCTAGGATAAATATTTGTGTTTATTGTGTATGCATATTATTTTTCCTTCTATTTTATGATTTTGTTTGCATTAATATCTCTAGAATAGATTTATCAATTTCTTCACATGGTAGCACATATTTGAGTGTATACAACATGCCTTCTCTCCATAGTAGTTGGTCCCTCCTAGAGGAAATTATTTAGAGTATTGCCAATATTCTTCAAAACATCCTTATTGATGTGTTGATAAGTCCAAAAAACCTACTCCATGATATTTTATATAATACATGTTTACCTCAAAACTAAATGCCTCCATTCATTATTTTATCCTTTATTTTCAAATTAGAGAAGATAATGAGGAAAATTATTTTTAGAAGAAAATTAATGGAGTAATTTGAATACAATCCCCACTTCCACTTGATTCAATTTTGAATCTAGAAAAAATTGGCCAGTTTCCATGGAGGTTAAATATTAGCCCTCTGGATTTAAGAGCCATTAGTTCATGTTCAATCATCTCATATTTGATAATCACTTTTTGTGTAGTATCTACTACCTAGATAGGGTTTTTCATAGATTCACTCTTCCTCTTATCACTAACTAGGGCATCCTTACTTCCAACTAGGGCATCCTTACTTCTAGTAAGGACTTTCAAAAATGACTTTCCTTCCATGTTACCTAGATTTTCTTCACATGAATTCTTTAGTTTTTGAGTTTCTCCTAAAATATAGAACAATAAGAAGTGAAACTTTATTCTTTCTCACACTTTGCTTTCTATTTACGCTTCCTACTTCCTACTCATACCTTGCCTTTACTCGCTTCTAGCTTGCTATACTTCTCAAATTCTTATTATCAATATTTTAATTATTTCTCACTTTTAACTCGAGTAATTTTTTTTTAATAAACTAGTCTGAGTCTATATGTTGGGGCACCAAACCTAAATAAAGTTTTACAATCTCTTTATAAAGTGAAATCAGACAAATAGATCTAGATAAAGAATACAATATAATTTTTTAAGTGTTTTAGTTTTTTTTTGTAATTACCTAAAGATAGAATTGTATTTTGCTTTCAGACATATCTTTGATAATCAATCAATAAAAAACATGTAAACTAGAATAATATAAAATAATATTTATATATTTAGAATCTATATTCCATTACCTATTTATACACAAATCTCAATATAAATTATTTAATCTATATGATGCCTCTAAAATTGTGTTAGTGGCCTTGCCAACACAAAACTTAATTTATAAAAATATAAATATATAAATATGTAATTATAATAAAGCTAAATAAAATTTATATATTTAAAATTTATATTCCAATACCTACCACTCATAATTATTTAGTTACAAAATGATATGACTTGACCTCATTTGTAGGCCTTCAAATTCATACAAGTAAATTGTTAGCAATAAACATGGGTGGAAATAAATTGTTTTACAATACATGATTTTATCTCTACACCTATAGATGTCTTATATTTTGTATAAAAATTTATATATACGGTTCTTCAAAATTTGATTCCTCCCAACATAACATAATAATTTGGAAGAAACCAAATTTTTGGAGCCACATAGACTAAGAATAAAATGGTTTTGGATTATCATTATTGATTAGATCACATTCCAAAAAAAAAATTATTATTTATTCATGCAATAAAATATCTAAAAACAATATACTCTATTTATAAGTAAATGTTTCTATTAAATTAATAGCATCCAATAGACCATTTAGAATAGCAAATGAAGAAACTCCATTGATCTATATTATCGAGGAATACCATCATTTTTTTTTTGAGTAATACTTCTTATACACATCCACCACGGGGATTGAACCAGGGTCACATCACCGATAATGCAAGTGGCATCCTTGCTGGTAGACCACACTCACGAGGATACCATCATTATTTTAAAAATAAAATAGAATTATTTTTGAAATCATCTAAAGAATATAAAAATCACAACCATCTTGAATAGTAGTATTTTGAGCATATACACACAATACCTTGATACTACATTCGCCAGATTTTGTTTATTATAGATATAATAAATAGTGATAGGAGGCCAAACAATTGTAAAATATTCAAAAATCCTAAATTTTTGATCATTTTTGGTGAATTACCAATTCACTTGCAAAATTTACTGATTAGCTTAGTGAAGCAATTCAGTCAACAAAAGTGTTGGCTTGTCACGAAGTAATTCACTCAATAGTGGTTGTTAGTTTACTTGTTAAAGCAAGTGAATCCCTTAAAAAAACTAAGTGAATTGCTTGAGCAAGGGGAAAAATTAAAAAACGCTATGAATTTAAAGGACAATTTTCCATGAAGTAATTTTTTGGTGTTTTATGGCATATTAAGCATTTTTAAATCCTTCTAATATTGTTAGAGGTATAGTTCAAGGCATGTAACATTTGGAGGTGCAAAATTTTATTAAAGTTACCCCCAAATCCTTGCTTTTACTAGGAGTAAATAAATTTTTACTATAAAGAGGTGCCTATGGACCTCATTGTAACCATATTCTCGCCATGAGAATTCAAATCTACACTCTATAAAATCCATATTATGCTTTATACTCATGAGGTTATAATAATTTATAAGTCCTTATGCATTCCATAATTGGCATTGCCCTTTTGGTTTGCTAAGTATGTAAGAGTTGGGCATGACCCTTCTGAAGAACACAAGCTTATACTGAGAGGGGGGGTGAACAGTATAAGACCACTTTTTATTTTTCTTTCCCAATAATATTATGCAATTTATCAATGGCAATATCAACAAAAGTTATCAAAGCAATGCAAAAATCACCACACACAATTGAGACACTATTTTAACGTGGTTCACCCAATGTGGGCTACTCCATGAAGAAATTTTTTTACTAAATTTTTCTCAACAAATCTCTTCGGAAACCTTTCCCTTTTACAATGTTTAAGGACATCTGTCCAAAAGAGACACCAATTCCCTAATCAAGTTCATTGATCTCTATCCATTGGAGACACCAATCTCCTTAGCTAGTTCATGGATCTCTATCCATAGGAGAACTTCTTTCTCCTCTGCTCTCGCTGGTGATATTTTAGAAGAACTACTACCTCCACTATACTAGCTAATGGATATCTATCCACTGAAGACTCCTGCTCTCACTCAGAAGACCTATCTTCACTACCTTGGATAATGGATCTATATCCACTAGAGACTGTTGTCTTCTATACTCTGTCACCTCCAAAACTTACACTCAACTCTGTCTCAAATCTGCACTAAATACAGTCCTTCGATCTAGGACAAATTTGCTCAATATATATCTTTGATCTGCGCTAAATACAGTTCTTTGGTCTAGCATAAATTTGCCAAATCTCTATCTTTGATCTGGTACAAACCTATCCTCAAATCTACACCAAAATATATGCTCAAGGACTCAAGGTTTAAACAAATCAATCAATCAACTCTTCTCACAAGTCTTCTCAAATACTTACCTCAATTCTATCCACAAGTCCTCTCAAGGACTTATCCAATCTGCTCTCAATCTCTGTCTTCAAATCTATATTGTAAGCTTCCTCAAAAGCTCATATCAATATATCCACAAGTCTTCTCCAAGACTTACCTCAAATATAATCAACAAGTCCTCACTAGAACTTGTTCAATCTTCTCAATAAGTCTTCACTAAGACTTACCTCAAATCTAATCAACAAGTTCTCACTAGAACTTGTCCAATAGCTTTCATAAAAGCTTTATACAGCTCAAATATATCATAAAAAACCTCTTCAATCACATAAAATTTTTTCACACATGTTGTGGCTGCTCCACAACGTACCCCAAAATTGGGGACCCACCTTTTTGCATGTTTTCCAAGAAGACCGAAGTGGCCCATATGCTAAAGATCAAAGAAAAAGCAAAACACCGCAAGGAGGAAAAAGTGTCGCGATATCGCGACATGTTGCATTTTCGCGGTCCAAAGCAAAGAGAAAGAGCAAGGAGAAAAAGTGTCGCGATATCGCGACATGTTGCATTTTCGCGGCCAAAAGAGAAGAAAGAAAAGTGTCGCGATATCGCGACATGTTGCATTTTCGCGGCCAAAAGAGAAGAAAGAAAAGTGTCGCGATATCGCGACATGTTGCATTTTCATGGCCAAACAAGAAGAGAAAAAATAAGAAAGAAAAAGTGTCGCGATATCGCGACATGTTGCATTTTCACGGCCAAAAGAGAAGAGGAAGAACAAGAAAGAAAAAGTGTCGCGATATCGCGACATGTTGCATTTTCACGGCCAAAAGAGAAGAGAAAGAACAAGAAGGAAAAAGTGTCGCGATATCGTGACATGTTGCATTTTCGCGGCCAAAAAGAGAAAGAAAAAGTGTCGCGATATCGCGACATGTTGCATTTCGGACCAAAAAGAGAAAGAAAGAAAAAGTGTCGCGATATCGCGACATGTTGCATTTTCGCGGCCAAAAAAGAAAAAGTGTCGCGATATCGCGACATGTTGCATTTTCATGACTCAAAAAGGGTAGGCAGGCAGAGAAACAAAAGTGTCGCGATATCGCGACATGTTGCATTTTCGTGACTCAAAAAGGGCAGAAGGAGAAACAAAAGTGTCGCGATATCGCGACATGTTGCATTTTCGCGACTCAAAAAGGGAGAGGTAGAGAAACAAAAGTGTCGCGATATCGCGACATGTTGCATTTTCATGACTCAAAAGGGGCAGGCCGGCAGAGAGACAAGAGTGTCACGATTTCGCGACATGTCCGATTTTTGCCAAGGGAACAGAGTAGTTGACAGTGCGTCTGATATTAGTGATGAACACCAGGATAGTGAAACTGAAGACCGCATAGTGACGTGGACATAAGGACAAAATCCAATGAATAAGACAAAACGTTACATAAGGAATATTTAATGATTTGAAATCATTTAAGATGGTCGTTACACATGGAAGGAAACGGACGCATGCCCTTGTGGAGAAAAGGAAACATTTTTTCGAAATCAAACCATGGGAATGAAACGAAGGGCCACAAAATAGAAACGAAAAGTCTTTTTGGAAATCAAAACACATGCATGCACAAGGGAAGGAGAAAATGAACAGTCATGGAAGGAGAAACAAAATTTGTTCAGAGGTTTTAAATACGCGATTCAAAGAAGTGAGAAGGGGCTGGAAATTGTAGAAAAAAAAACAAAGACTATCTTTCGGAATAAAGGATTTTTTTTTGGCAAGAGCAACTCTTGTGTGTGAAATCAAAAGGAGATTGAAACTAAGACTAGTGCTATTTCTGTAAATCTTTCCTTTGCATTATTACTTCTTGTATCTATTCGTTTACGCCATAAAGTGGGTTACGATAGGTGAATGATAGAATGATGCAATTATTTGTTTCCTTAGAGTCTTGCATCTGATCTAATTTGATTGTGTTTATGTTGCAGGTCTGTTAGGTCAGGTTGTTTTAGAATTTCATCTCATAACTTGGGGTTTTGCAGGGAGGAGATTGTTAACCAAATTAATGTCCTATTTTGTTTTTCCAGCTAACTTTTGTAGATAATATTTATGTTTTATTTTTTGATATTTGGATTAACCTCGTCTTAAAATCTGCTTTTTTGATTCTGGTCCATTCCAGAATTTCTTGCATTTGTTTTCATTCTATTCTGGTCCATTCCAGAATTTATGTTAATAAATAGTTCATTTGTTGTCATGAATAATCTAAGTTATAAAGAAGGTAAATAAATCTGCCAAGAGTATGCTCTGCGTCTGCGCTTGAGAAAGCGATCTGCTCGCATCAAAAATTGGAGGGTTCATTTGCAGATCTATTGTTTCCCAAAGAAAACCAGGGATTAATAGCGAAAAAGAGAAAGCCGCTTCTAGGTCCACTTCTTTAATTTAGATTTTCATTCTTGCATCTCCAAACACCTTCATCTAATTTTTAGATAAAATATGGGTTTAGGAGGGCTACTAATTCCAAATGCACATTAAGTCAGATCAAGTGAATGAATCCTAACTTGCTAACTTACTAATTGTTGCTAACATTTAATACTAACATTGCTAACTTTACTAACTGGGTTTCGGGTAGATCACTTTAATCTCAAGAACATTAAAAGAAGCTATCATCGCATTGGGTTGATTTAATGGATTATGGTTGCAAAGTACTTGTTCGAATCATTAAAGGCCCCTTGTTAACTATTACTTGCATGGTTTAAGTTATTCTGGTATACATTCGTTTATTTGCTTTAGTCTTGATTGATTATATGCACATGAATGTTTGTTCACAAGAACCTTGGAGAAATGAATAATGCTACTTAATTTCTTTGCAAGAGAGAGTTTCTTGTTTGATACTCTAGTTGTGGTGATCATTTTGCTATAGGGAAAAATATTCACTCAACATTTTGGCGCTAGAAGGAGGGCCTTCTTTATTGCTTTGTGATTGCGATCTGTTCTAACGATTAACGTGGGTAGTTTTGTTTCCACCTATTGTGCTTACAGGTATAACATTTATTTGTTTCATTTTGCAAGTGAGTTGAGAGAAGTCTTTTAGAGTTCTAGAGTTTTCAAGCTGGCCCAACCTGAGTACATAGCTACTAGGTCCAAAACCACAGGGGAAACTATTTTCCAAAGCCTTTCTCCCATCGCTAGGAAGCCGAGAAACAAAACATTAGAGATCGAAATACCACCCAATGTACTTGAGTTAGGAGCTTCTTTAGACTCAAGTACGTCTAGTGGGCCTGAGCCCACAATTTCAAATGTGACAGCTACACCAAGTGCATCTGTCCCCATCATTACAAGTGTCGCCATTGTTCCTATAGGGTCGATACCTTTGAATAACATGGCCCAACAACAACAACAACAACCACCTGCCCTTTGGTATGGTGCGCAAAGTTCTCCCTTGGATATCCCTGGGGTAGTCCATGACTTGCCTAGAAATATTGAAAGGGGATTGCCTAAATTCGTGCATGATGGTCCCATAACAGCCGAAGAACATGTCCAAATTTACAAGGATTACATGTTTAGACAAGGAGTTACCCATGAAGATATCGCTTGTCAAATTTTCCCTGCTAGTCTAGACAGTACGACCAATGA
Organism: Wollemia nobilis; assembly: GCA_028583015.1. Taxonomy (NCBI): domain Eukaryota; kingdom Viridiplantae; phylum Streptophyta; class Pinopsida; order Araucariales; family Araucariaceae; genus Wollemia; species Wollemia nobilis. The sequence continues at coordinate 3,272,821 of JAQPPZ010015413.1, forward strand.
ATGGTACAGGAATCTTCCCGTAGGATCCATTACTTCATGGGCCCAATTAGAAGCTGCCTTTATTAGCCAATTTTGAATGTTGTTGGATCCTTCCATAATTTATAATTTATTCGTATCATGCAAAAGGTTACCCAATGAGCCCATAAGAACATTCAATCAGAGGTTCCAAAAACTATATACAAATTTAACTCGCCACTTTGCAGTAGATCCTGCGGTGGCCTTGCAACTGTACTTTGGAGCTTTAGATCCATTAACATCCTTGTTGACTAGAAGGAATCCTCTAGTTACGATGCTTTCGTTAGCTTATGCGGAGACAATGACCCTTGAACAACAAATGAATTTACCAGGAGTAGGGTTGTCTCAATTGATCGGGATGGGACAATATGGTCCATACAAGTCAATTCGCCATGATGAATCAATTAATGGCACCACAAGTTCCAACAATGAACAATTTCCAACAACCATCTCAAGTCGCATCATTTCCCACTTATCCTAATGCCTCTGTTTCAACATAGGCATTGATTCCAAATAACCCGATGACCTTGCCTGGGTTTAGTATGGGCAATAACTTGTTGACCATACCTGGGTTCACTCCGATTAGTATGCCAAGCCCAATGACTTATCCAACAATCACTCCTATTCAAAGTGTGAATCCAGGATGGAATCAAAGTGCCCAGACCCAAGCCATTGTACCCGTTCCAGAGGTGGCTAATGCAACAAATATAGTTGGGCCCGGAATTACAATGCCCCAACCACATGGGCCTGAATCCATGATAGAAGACATGAAGGAAACATTGGCCAAAGTTTTGGTTACTGTGGGAAATGTTAATAAAAAAGTTGACCAAGTCATGGGTCATAACCGACCTCATAACCATAGAGGAAAAGGAACATACAACACACATCCTAATAATGGACGAGTACCCAATCCCGTAGCCAATCAGGCAGATGTCTCGAAAGATTTTGGAGAGTCGGGATCTTGTGATAATGATTGCCCGCACTGTTGCCATGGAAAGCAGGAGTCTATATTGACTGAAGTTATATATTCCCAAGAAAGTGAAGAAGAGGAGGATGTGGAGTTTTTTGGAAAAGAAGATGAAGAAACATTGGAAGTTCATGCCAATAAACATTTTGGGAAAGGAAATCACAAGTATTACACAAGGAGTTCTAAGGATCCCAAAACTTCCTCTACCCCTCCAAACAACCCATTACTTCCTCCCGATTTCAAAGGAGATGTTAATCCACCTCCTCCATCAATGGCGGAGAAGTCTAAGTTGGTGCAAAACATGTCAAATTTGGAAAAACCCACTTATGACTTGATAGAAGACATGAAGAAAACTAAGGCCAATGTCTCAATGTATGATATGTCCCAACTTTTAGGCCAAGAAGTAAGTCCACCAAAAGGTTTGGATCCACCTACCCAAGTTCATGAAGCTAAGGGTGTTGAATCCCAATTGGTTTTGAAAAGGGAAAAGCGAGACGTGCCCCCATTTCTTATAACCATTAGAATTGCTGGTAGAAATCTACACAATTGTCTAATAGATTCAGGGGCCTCTGCTAGCATTATGCCCCTAGAAATCTATCAAAAATTGGGACTTACACCAAAACCTTCTAAAAGCAAGGTGGTGCAACTGGATAGATCGGCCATGGAGGCAGTGGGAGAATTAAGGGATATTCTTATTCAGGTCAACTCAGAACCTAGGGTTCAACATCACATAGATATATTGGTACTTAACATTCCTATCAAATATGGCATGGTGTTGGGAAGAGATTGGAGCAAGAACTTAAACGGATACATTGTAACAGACTCTTCACATATGTGGTTGCCTTGGAGAGGAGTGGCCAACCAAATTCGAATTGATAGTGAACCTAGGCTCAAGGAAATGATAACAGAATACAACAAACCTAATGAGATTCAATACATTGAAACTGAATTAGGAGCCTATTGCTTGGACGTAGAAATTCTTGAGAATTCTCAAAATGGAAGTATTGGATGCAATGATTCTGAAGAACACCATAAGGTTTGGACTTTAAGATTTGATGGATCCAAGTCCAAACAAGGGGCGGGAGCTGGTATTGAACTTTCATGTCTAGACAGAAAACCTATGTTGGCTGCATATAGATTACAGTTCCTGACCACCAACAATGTGGCAGAATATGAGGCCTTGATTTTCGGACTCCAATTGGCCCTTCGAAAGAAAATCAAATGTATCAAGGTCTTAGGTGATTCTGAATTGGTGGTAAAACAAGTTAAAGGACAATATACATGTAAGAACAAGTGGCTCAGCCTTTACCGAACCAGAGTTAGAGATTTAATAAATGAATTTGATGCTTTTAACATATCTCTAATCTCTAGAAAAGGCAATCGTTTGGCAGATTCTTTGGCCGTAGCTGCTAGCATGCTTAAACCAGTGGATCACAAGAAGTGCAAGAAATTTTCCATAGAATTAGTCCCTTGCCCCTCGATACTTGATAACGTCATGAATTTCCAAGTCTTTGATAGTGACAGACATATATTCAATTTTGTTACTAATTCTGGTATCTTTGAAAATCAGGTTATTGATGAAGACGAGAGGGGGCAAGAAGAGGCAGGTTTGAAAATGGAAGCTACTGGAAAATGGAATGAGATGCCAAATGGGATGGCCTCATTAGAGAAAATGTTTGATATTGGATACCAACCGAAAGGAGGGAGAAAAGTTCCACCTCCCAAAGAGGCTTGTGACTCAATCAATATTGGAAGTGCAGAAAACCCTCATGAAATACTCATTGCAAAGGCATGTACCGAACATGAAAAGAATTCCATTGCCAATGCATTGAAGGAATACATAGATTGCATAGCTTGGAGCTATAAGGAGTTGAGAACTTATGATCAGAATGTTATAATGCATACAATCCCTTTGAAGCTAGACTCCAAACCCTTTAGGCAAAGACAGAGGCCAGTCAATCCGTTACTAGAGCCCTTGATAGAAAAGGAGGTAAAGTGACTATTAGAAGCTAAAATCATCTTTCCTGTTAGGCATTCCACATGGGTTGCTAACTTGGTCCCTGTGAGGAAAAATAATGGAGAGATAAGGCTATGTATTGATTTTAGAAATCTGAATAAGGCCTCACAAAAGGACAATTACCCTTTACCTACCATTGACGAAATCCTTCAAAAGGTAAATGGGTCGAAAATGATGTCATTCCTAGATGGCTATTCAGGATACAATCAAGTCCTCATCCATCCTAATGATAGGATGAAAACCGCCTTCACCACAAAGTGGGGCACGTTTGCATATAGGAGAATGCCTTTTGGATTATTGAATGCAAGTGCCACATTCCAACGAGCCATGGACTTTGCCTTTAAGGGGCTCATCGGTAAGTGCATTATTGTCTATGTAGATGATATTCCCGTATTTTCTAAGAATAGGGAGAACCATGTCAAGGATCTAAGGAAAGTTCTCCAAAGGTGTAGGGAACATGGCATTTCACTCAACCCAAAGAAGTGCATTTTCGGGGTAACGGAAGGAAAATTATTGGGACATGTAATATCCAAAGATGGAATTTCCATTGATCCTGAAAGAATAGATGCCATACAATAGATTCCTTTTCCCAATAGCAAAAAATAATTGAGATCATTTTTTGGGAAGATTAATTTTGTTAGAAAATTTATTTCAGGTTTTTCAGAAATTGCAAAACCCTTGAACGATATGTTGAAGAAAGAGGCCCAAATCAAATGGACGAATGAAAATAGGGATGCTTTCAAAAGAATCAAGGATGCGATTTCTAGAGCCCCGATTTTAGTGAGTCCTGACTATGCGAAGCCTTTCTACATTTACACATTTGCTTCAGACCATTCCTTTGCGAGTGTTCTAACTCAGAAGAGTGAACGCAACATTGAAAATCCCATTGCCTTCCTTAGTACTCCTCTCAAAGATGCGAAATTGAGATATTCCATCTTGGACAAGCAAATGTATGCCCTATTTAAGACTCTAAAAAAATTCAGACATTATATAGTCCACGGTAGGGTGTTTGCTATAGTCCCAGATCCTGCAGTTAAAGCCATGTTTATACAGAATGAACTGGGTGAAAGGCGAGGTAAGTGGATCTCAACTCTTCAAGAATTTGATCTTGAAATTCAACCTATGAAGATAGTGCGGGGACAAGGGTTGGTTAAGGCCATAGCAAAAAATGATCCCTTAGTTTCATGTCAGCATTATGAAATAGCAGATATAACTGAAGATGAGTGGTACGTAGATGTTGTGTATTTTTTATTGAATGGTAAGTGTCCACCACATTTAAATTCTACTCAACGAAGAGCCTTGCATTTAAAATCTGCTAATTTTCTAATCAGATCCGGTGCATTATACAAGAAAAACCATGAAGGAATTTACCTTCATTGCGTTGATCGAAAAGAGGCAGCACAAGTACTCGAGGAATTCCATGGTAAGTATGGGACAGGACATGGGTCTGCTAATGCCACAGCCCATCAAATCCTTAGAGCTGGTTACTATTGGCCTCAAGTGTTTAAAGATGCTCATGCTCATGTGAGGTCATGTCATACTTGTCAAATCATGACAAATAGAGAAAGGGGTGCTTCTATGCCATTACAATCTGTAATCGAGTCTAGACCTTTTGCACAATGGGGTTTGGATTTTGTTGGGATCATCAGTCCCAATTCATCCGATTCCCATAAATACATTCTCACGGCTACAGATTATTGCACAAGGTGGATGGAAGCTATTCCCACTAAAAATGCCACTTCAGAAGTTGTTATTAAATTCTTAGAGGATAACATTGTCACTCGATTCGGAATGCCTAACTCCATTGTAAGTGACAACGGTTCCGCTTTCTCCTCTCTGGAATTTGCAAATTGGGCATTCGACAACATGGTGAGTTTGAAGTTTTCTTCAAATTATTATCCACAAGGTAATGGATTGGCTGAGTCTTCTAATAAGAATTTGTTATGTGTCATTAAAAAGTTGCTTGAAAGAAATCCTAGAGATTGGCATAACAAACTTAAGTTGGCTCTTTGGGCTGATAGAATCGAAATCAAGGAATCATTATGAACATCTCCTTACCACTTAGTTTATGGACAAGATCCTATTTTTCCCACAAATCTTAAGTTACAAACATTACATTTCATGAAATATTACCTTGGAACTGATAATAAACTTGAAACTAGACTAACACAATTGATGCATCTAGATGAAAAGAGGGATGAGGCTATGCTTCACTTTAGTAAACACCAAGATGTAGTAAAAAGGTGGTTTGATAAAAAGTCTAGAGTCAAAACATTTAAAGTTTCAGATTTAGTGTTGTTGTGGGATAAGAGACATGAGAGGAAAGGAGATCATGATAAATTTGATTACTTATGGTTGGGTCCTTACCAAATTTCAGAAGTCCTAGGTGAAAACAACTTTAGATTAAAAACCCTGGACGAAAAATATTTGGCTTTACCCATCAATGGGCTGCATTTAAAGCACTATTTCCAAGCCTGAAATGGCAAGGCCTTGTATTATATGTAAATATGTCATGCTTTGTTTCTGCGTGTGCAGATTTGATTTTCTCAGGTGTGTGTTAGTTTTTTTTTTTGCCTTCAACCTTTATTTTAGCATGATGAGATTGTTCTGAACGAGGTTTTGGAGGCATTTTGATTGCATTGTTCTTATCTTAGCTTAGTGTGTTGGTCATGGGACCAGTTTTGGGCTTGATATAAAAAAAAAAAGGGGGAGAAGGGGATAGCAAAGTGGTTAGTTTGTATCCTTATCAATGTTCTAAAACTAGAAGTATATGAAACAACAGAATTGTATTACAGAAAGCTCCACGAGCACTGCAAACACATTAAAGAATATCGTTTGAAATTTGGGATACATGAAAGTTGTCAATTTTGCAAGATAGGGTGAATCATTTTTGTATAATCCATCTTACCCATTTATGTTCAGGATGCATTGCATAATAGCCTCGAGTCTCATTCCATTCCATATTTCAAAGACAACCACCAAAAGCATGTCAGACCCTCTTAGGATCATTGCACAATAAACGTTAAGTAAGGTTTTGGGGTTGGAAACTGATGCCGCATTGTCTTGAATTAGACACGTTCTGCACATATAAGGAACATCTTGGGCAAAATGGTTGAAACCATACTTGGAAGAAAAGTGAGGCGAAAAGAATTTTTCTTGTCTGTCCCATCATGCAAAACATAGTCCATGAAATAGTGGTTTTCACCACTCCACCTCCATAACATCACTTGGATTGAAAGGATCGTACTACGTGTCCCTCATAAGGATGAGTAGTCATCCCTAAGATTCAAGGAAGCCATTACCACTCCACCTCCATAACATCACTTGGATTGAAAGGATCGTACTACATGTCCCTCATAAGGATGAGTAGTCATCCCTAAGATTCAAGGAAGCCATTACTACTCCACCTCCATAACATCACTTGGATTGAAAGGATCGTACTACATGTCCCTTATAAGGATGAGTAGTCATCCCTAAGATTCAAGGAATCCATCATTACTCCACCTCCATCACATCATTTGGATTAAAAGGATCATACTACATGTCCCTTAAAAGGATGATTAGTCATCCCTAAGATTCAAGGAATCCATCATTAATCCACCTCCATCACATCATTTGAGTTGGAAGGATCGTACTACGTGTCCCTCACAAGGATGAGTAGTCATCCCTAAAATTCAAGAAAGCCAAATCCTGGACTATGGGGCTGATCTCCATCGGGGCTATAGACGCCTGACTGGTAGTGGAGTAGGCTCATGCATGGCGACATGTCTCATTTAAAAGCAAGACCTCTGACCGCTCACACGGACAGGCTAGCCTGGCAGTTATCCATAATAGGTTTAATCATTTTGCTTAAGATGAGGTAATGAACTCAAATCAGAGTAGTAAGGATAGGGTTAAATTCTCATCACGCTTAGGTTGAGAATCTGATTCTCCAAAGCTCCGATTTCACTTACACATGCACATTGATTCAATATGGCAATGGCGCATAACCAACCTTGAGATTGGGTATATGAACTCAATTCATGCATGATTGGTCCTGAGAGGGTTTGATAGTTTTAATGTTTGTACTCGTGCTACTAAAAGTTAAGAGTCCTGGTAAAGTAGGTCAGCCATAGTTCATTATGCTGGCAATACATTCGATCTTGCATAGACCCTCCATGATTCATTATATGCATTCATGTGAAATTGGCAATAGAATGGGGAACTATTTCAAACGATAAAGAATGAATCACTATGCACACATTGAGCGGAGGCTGAATAATTCTAATGTTTCATGTATTTTTGGTTTATTTACATTCTTTGGATATTTGCTAACGCTTGCAGTTAAGTTGTAGGTTTTCAGGTTGGGGTTCTCACCGAAATGCTCAGGAGCATTTCCTAGCAGAGTCGCCATTTGTTGTGGCTGCTCCACAATGTACCCCAAAATTGGGGACCCACCTTTTTGCATGTTTTCCAAGAAGACCGAAGTGGCCCATATGCTAAAGATCAAAGAAAAAGCAAAACACCACAAGGAGAAAAAAGTGTCACGATATCGCGACATGTTGCATTTTCGCGGTCCAAAGCAAAGAGAAAGAGCAAGGAGAAAAAGTGTCACGATATCGCGACATGTTGCATTTTCATGGCCAAAAGAGAAGAAAGAAAAGTGTCACGATATCGCGACATGTTGCATTTTCACGACTCAAAAAGAGAAGGCAAACAGAGAAACAAAAGTGTCACGATATCACGACATGTTGCATTTTCACAACTCAAAAAGGGCAGGCAGGCAGAGAAACAAAAGTGTCGCGATATCGCGACATGTTGCATTTTTGTGACTCAAAAAGGGCAGGCAGACAGAGAAACAAAAGTGTCACGATATCGCGACATGTTGCATTTTCGTGACTCAAAAGGGGCAGGCCGGCAGAGAGACAAGAGTGTCACGATTTCATGACATGTCCGATTTTTGCCAAGGGAACAGAGTAGTTGACAATGCATCTGATATTAGTGATGAACACCAGGATAGTGAAACTGAAGACCGCATAGTGACGTGGACATAAGGACAAAATCCAATGAATAAGACAAAACGTTACATAAGGAATCTTTAATGATTTGAAATCATTTAAGATGGTCGTTACACATGGAAGGAAACGGACGCATGCCCTTGTGGAGAAAAGGAAATGTTTTTTCGAAATCAAACCATGGGAATGAAACGAAGGGCCACAAAATAGAAACGAAAAGTCTTTTTGGAAATCAAAACACATGCATGCACAAGGGAAGGAGAAAACGAACAGTCATGGAAGGAGAAACAAAATTTGTTCAGAGGTTTTAAATACGCGATTCAAAGAAGTGAGAAGGGGCTGGAAATTGTAGAAAAAAAAACAAAGACTATCTTTCGGAATAAAGGATTTTTTTTTGGCAAGAGCAACTCTTGTGTGTGAAATCAAAAGGAGATTGAAACTAAGACTGCTGCTATTTCTGTAAATCTTTCCTTTGCATTATTACTTCTTGTATCTATTCGTTTACGCCATAAAGTGGGTTACGATAGGTGAATGATAGAATGATGCAATTATTTGTTTCCTTAGAGTCTTGCATCTGATCTAATTTGATTGTGTTTATGTTGCAGGTCTGTTAGGTCAGGTTGTTTTAGAATTTCATCTCATAACTTGGGGTTTTGTAGGGAGGAGATTGTTAACCAAATTAATGTCCTATTTTGTTTTTCCAGCTAACTTTTGTAGATAATATTTATGTTTTATTTTTTGATATTTGGATTAACCTCGTCTTAAAATCTGCTTTTCTGATTCTGGTCCATTCCAGAATTTCTTGCATTTGTTTTCATTCTATTCTGGTCCATTCCAAAATTTATGTTAATAAATAGTTCATTTGTTGTCATGAATAATCTAAGTTATAAAGAAGGTAAATAAATCTGCCAAGAGTATGCTCTGCGTCTGCGCTTGAGAAAGCGATCTGCTCGCATCAAAAATTGGAGGGTTCATTTGTAGATCTATTGTTTCCCAAAGAAAACCAGGGATTAATAGCGAAAAAGAGAAAGCCGCTTCTAGGTCCACTTCTTTAATTTAGATTTTCATTCTTGCATCTCCAAACACCTTCATCTAATTTTTAGATAAAATATGGGTTTAGGAGGGCTACTAATTCCAAATGCACATTAAGTCAGATCAAGTGAATGAATCCTAACTTGCTAACTTACTAATTGTTGCTAACATTTAATACTAACATTGCTAACTTTACTAACTGGGTTTCGGGTAGATCACTTTAATCTCAAGAACATTAAAAGAAGCTATCATCGCATTGGGTTGATTTAATGGATTATGGTTGCAAAGTACTTGTTCGAATCATTAAAGGCCCCTTGTTAACTGTTACTTGCATGGTTTAAGTTATTCTGGTATACATTCATTTATTTGCTTTAGTCTTGATTGATTATATGCACATGAATGTTTGTTCACAAGAACCTTGGAGAAATGAATAATGCTACTTAATTTCTTTGCAAGAGAGAGTTTCCTGTTTGATACTCTAGTTGTGGTGATCATTTTGCTATAGGGCAAAATATTCACTCAACAACACATAATCTTGTTTAACTCACAAAAATATATAGAGAATTTTTAGAGACTCAATATGCTTCACACTCACAAATACTCAATCACTTCCAATCTCTTTCTCAAATCAATTTAGAATATAGAACAATTTGTTTCACATAACTAGAACTATCACTTCAACACTTCCACTTGACTAGGCTCAATCAAATCCACTCAATCAATCACTCAATGAAACACTCCTTGCTTACAAACCCTAGTCCAAGCATATAATAATCACTCAATTATTTCCAACAATGCTTATCAAAAAATCTCACATAACAATGATACTCATGATCTTGCACAAAACTTCGTTGAATATAGTTATCAACTTCACATAACAATGATACTCATGTTCTTGCACAAACCCTAATCATGTATATGAAGGTTCATTCAATGTTTACAACAATTCTTATCAAACAACCCTTTTATCTCCAACTCAACATTCACAACATCCAACAATCACTTACAAGGAATATGTGCCCATACCTTTTGCTTGATGAATATTTGACCTTATAAAACCTGTCTCAATCACAATTACTCTTTTGCCAATATTTAAGGGTTATGTAGCAAAAACTTTCTCAAAAATCCTTTCAATAACTTCCTCCCAAATTATTCTCACAATAAAAACATTAAATCTAAATTACACCTTATTAGTATTTTCAACTATTAAACCTAAAAAGACTATTTTTAAATAATATTTAAACTCTCCTAAAGCCTTATTACTCCTTTCAACTATTAAACCCAATAAGACTTTCTTTTAAAATAATATTTAAATTCCTCTAAATCCTTATTACTCCTTTCACCACTTTAATCAAAAAAATCACAATATAAAATTTATTTTCATAAACCTTATACCTCCCTAAAAATATTATGCCAAACAAACCTTAGGACAAACAATTAATTTTTAAAAATTAAATACCTTTTGCCCCTGGTGGGAATAGAACCCATGTTGTGCTTCCACTAGTACCCTAGCCACAACTTAAATCACTGCGTGAGCTAGGCGCCCACGTGAGACCTAAGTGTGTCCACGCACACTTATTCCCTACGCTATCGCCAAAGCCTTTAAAAATAAAAATATTCCTCCTTTCGCTATCGTAGAGTCTCAAACCAAAGACCTCCCCTATGCTACAACTTAGCACCCAAGCCAATCGTCATCTGGGCTAGTCGCTCAGATGGTGCTATGAATTTGGGCCACTACATTTTATGCCTTCCTATCCTCGGTGTTAGCACTATGCACATTTCTTCTCCCTTTCGTATTCTATCGACGAGCACAAAAAATAATGCACAATTTCGAATTACCACATTAAGCCTTTGATTTAGGCTTTATTAACATACCTTTCAAATGTATTTACTTTCACATTGATGGATAGGAAAATTGGACTTTTCATTTCGAAAATAATATTTTAATTATAATTATTTAAATTCAAAATGAATTTAAATATTATAATTAAATATTTAAATGTCCTTTGGGTACCCAAGTGTTGTAGGTGAGTTGGAGAGGAGAGGGCAATCCTCCAAGGGAGGTCCCAGGTTGAAATCTCCACCCTACCAAAAACCTGAATTGGGTATCCAAAATCCAATTGATAATGTTGGTGCGGGCAGGGTCGAGTGCGACCCCCAAGTGACTTTGATGGTGCAAAACTCCCTATTCGTGGTCTCTCATACCAAGGCGTCTCCGCAAGGGGTTTTTCGCTATATAAAAAAAAGTCCTTTGGGCCTTTTAAAATAAAATATAGACTTCCTTAGGCTTTTTTTAGGGGAACCTTTTGCCATTATCACCTTAGGAAAATAACCTTATTATTTTATTTCAACCACCATGGAACGGAGATATCTTTTCAACCCTTTTCTTTTGCCCAAATATTTTAATATTGTTATCCTTTTTGCTTCTCTTTTGTTGCTTCGGCCATATAATATTTAAATTAAATATTATATCCTTGCCTCTTAGAAAATCAATCATGAACCATTTGCTTAACATTATTTTACCATTTTCTTAGTATTCCTTTGACATCAATGACAACAAATTTTGCTCATATTTTCAACAATATCCCCCTTTATCATTGATGGCAACCCATTTTCATTTTATCATTTCCTTTACCTATTTCTATTATGTCTCCCCTGACAAACTGCTCTCCCTGACTAAATGCTTTCTTCCTAACTCAAATATCTCCCCTTACTCAAATATCTCTCCATTTGTCATCAATGGCAAAGGGTCACCTTTGGGGCTTGGGGCTAATAATTAAACTCTTAGCTTAGCCCCTCCCCCACCTCCTCTTGTGGTTAATTTTGGGGTGTGAATATTTCTACTCCCAACATGCACTGATCTTTACATTTTTCCACTTTCTTTCTCATCTGATCCTTCAGATTCCTCTGACTGTTCCTATTATTTCTTGTCTCTAGAATTTTTTCTCTACACCACTTTGTTGTATGCCCATCATTGTTGCACTTATAACATTTACTATTGTTATTCCTTGGAGGTGCAAAAGTCTTGGGATTTCTCCTAGTGAAGCCATATCCATTCCTATAATGAACCCTACAATTTATTACCTTGTGACCAAACTGATTACAAGAGTAGCAATACCCTTGAAAAAGTTGTCTATTTCTAAAATTTCCATATTCCTATCTTCCCTGTGTCCTACACTGTGAAGCCTTGTGCCCAAACATGTGACATGAGAAACATATTCCATTGAAACTTCCTTGCCTTGACCTCATTAGTATCTTAGTCTCTTCTATCTTGTGTTTCTTCCCATTCCATATATTCCTTATTTGTGCATTGTTCCTTTCCTTGTTGAACTTTATGTTGTCCAACTCATCCTCATAAGTTTCATTCTCTCTTACACTATCTTCTTCTTAAGTTTCTTCTTCTTTAGAACTTGAGGTTGACGCCTCTTCTTGTTTCTTTTGTACTTGTTCAAAACAAAGACATGTCTTATTTGTTGACCGTCTTTGTACCTCGATCATCTTATCTACGATTTTTGATATCTTTCCAAACTTGTGTAGCTTGTCCTTGGAATTTTTTACTTCCTTCATTAGTGAAGCTACTTCATGCTCTAGTTTTTCAAATTCTAAAACCTTAGCCTCTAACTTCTCTTTAAATCTCCTTGTCTTAGTTATTGACTTATTTAGATCCTCTACAATATTTACTTTCTCTTCATCATATTCTTGAAATTTAAGTTTGAGTTTTGAGTTTTTCTTTCTTACCTCCCTTAATGCATCAAGGACATGAATAAGCTCACCCTCAAGATCAACCTCTCCATTATCTTATTATTCCTCTATTTGTTTGCCTTTGAAAACATCTTCATTATTTTCTAACTCATTTTATTTAGGATCACCTCCTTCTTCATCTAATGCCGTAAGTAGATTCTCTTCTGGTCCTTCAAGTGTATCTTCATATTTATCATCACTAAAACTGAAACCACTTATTGTACAACTATCTTCAAGATGACCAAAATTACCACATCTAAAACACTTGAGGATTATTGGTGATCTTTTCTTAACCACTTCTTTTTCTTTTGCCAAAAATAATACTTCATCATTTCCTGAGGAACTTTCATCACTGTTACTTGAATACTTACTTGCTTTGTCTGCATAGAAACTCTTATTCTATCTTTAGAATAACTTATTTCCTTACTTGCCTTGACCATCCCTACTTTTCTTTTGGTACCTGTATTTTTCTAATTCCTTGTTCTTATGATCTTGTTTTTCTTCATCATTGCTATTTCTAACTTCTTGACAATAAAATGCATAGTGACCATAATTTCCACAATTGAAACATCTAACAGATTTTGCATATTTAAATTTTCTTGGATCCTTGTTCCTTTTGCCATAATTTGCTTCTTCATTATTGGATAACTCATTGCTTGAATTTAAATTCTTACTCTTTGTCTTCTTAGTAGCTTTGAAGTTTGCTTCTTTTCGAAGATTAGATTTCTCTTTTTTTCTTATCTCAAAAGTTGTAAGAATGCCAAGTAATTCATCCCTTATAAAAATATCACTATATTTTGATTCCTCTATAGCTGAAATATTTTCACTAAACCTTTTTGGGAGTGACCTTAAAATCTTGTCACAAACATCAGATTCTTGAACTTCAATTCCAAGTCCTTGCATGGAGTTAACAACCTCATCTACACGAAGTAGATAAGCACTAATATTTTCCTCATCCTTAATTTTTAGATCTTCAAATTGTCCCTTTATAGTTCACAACTTTACCTTTTTGACCTTTTTATCTCCTTCATATATGCCTTGCAACTTATCCCAAATTTCTTTTGCTGATTTGCAATGAATAACCTTTATGAACTCTGTTCTATACAAACATTTCAAAATTACATTCATTGCTTTTAAATTATAGTGATATAGAAGCTTACTATAGCAATGGAAAAATGGTGCACCTTAACTGAAGCAACAGAATGTAAATGTGTTATAAGTCCTATGAAAGCGTAAACCAAAGCATGCAAGCAAGAGGCAATGTATAACAAGAAATAAATCAAATGGGACGTTCTCCTTATTGAGTAACTCAAGATAAGATTACAATGCCTCCCCTTGAGGAATTAAATTGGATTGATACAATATGTTACAACAAAGGGGTGCCAAGAGATATCAATCTCTCAAAGAATGTGGTGCACATCCAGTGTCCTCCCGCATGCCCACACTCGAAGTGGGTAGGCCAAATGTCATCGCCGCTTATGTCAATTTTATCCTTGTACTATGATGTTTCCAATGACATTTAGGCACCTAATTCTACACATAGGAAAGTAAAAGAGAGTCAAGAGAATATGTGTATGGTATTAAAACATTTAATCCCCACAACCTGAATGGGCGCATGTGGGGTGTATATAGAAAATGGATTCCAAATGAAACAAAACTCAACGTAGATGTAAAAGAGATGATTTTGGGATGATATCACCTAATTGTACCCGATTTCTATTAGATCCCATCACCCGTAGTGAACCTACAAAAGGAAAACGAGTGTTTCTCCTACCTAAACATGTCAAAAACCTACAAAATTTGGTGATTATGCATAATATGATATTTTGAGGGGACCCATATGGTTATATTCCAAATATTATGTCCAAATCCTCCTGCATGCAAAAGTGGGACCCGCATGCATATGAAATCGTAAAACAACTATATCTTAGCCAATATATGTCAGAAAGCTATGAAATTTGAAATGCAACATCATATAGGCATATGCAAAATAGCTAATTGAAAATAGTTAGAAAATTGTGCATGAATTTCTATTTGTCTAGGGGTGGAATGAATTTGATTGTCATAGATTGGAGGGCGCCCGGGGGTGGGACGCCCGCAAATATCTCCTAAATTTTAACACCAATCCTATGAAGATCAATGAAAATCCATAGGGGAAGTATTTTAGGAAAGTTTTGTGTGGATATTTGAACTATGCAAATGATTTTTGGGTTATATTGCACCTTCTTATGCCACCCGATAACCTCTCTTGCTAATGAGAAATTATGGATGAAAAGGGGAGCAATAAGGGTGAGGTAACAACTCGATAGCACTTCATTGCAAATCGTAGCAAAACCTTTCTCTTTTTGGGTGAGAATGTCATCCATTTTATAGACCTAGGAGTTCAAATGTACAAAGGGCATGCAAGGGCATGCAAGGACCAAGGGTCACTTGTCCACCAGGGTGGCATGCACGGGAGGGGGAAGAGAATCTGCCCAAAATGGCCTCATTGATGAGGGTTGTCATAGGCATGCCCTGGGTTATGACATGCATGCTTTGAAGAGTAGGGAAAGTGTCATTTTTTGGTGGCCACTTTTCCATATTTGACTTTTTGCTAGTCAAACCTGCTATTTGCTCTAGGGTGGAACAAATAGAAACTGCTATTCATCCCAGGGTGGGATGAATAGAAACTAGACCTCAAAAATTCCCCAAATAACCTAAGAAACTTCCAAAACTACTTTGGGAGTGGTTAGAACCACTAATTGACCTCTAAGGGCTGCCTTAAGGGCTTTGTATGTCAATTTTGTCAATGCCTTGATAGCATAATCGGATTGGCACTATTTTGGTGTCTACACTTACCATATTTATCTATAGGTGGAGTAGCTGGTGGTGTGTATCCATTTTCAACTACTTCCCATATTTTATTTCCAAGTACCATCAGGTGAATCTTCATTCTCATACTCCAAAATACATAATCACTCCCATAAAACACTGGTGTTGAATTATTTGAGGATCCACTCTTAGAATCTATTTGTGTTCTTGTAAGATTTTTCTTCAAGCTGTCAAACTCTTTCAAAGTAACCCGCTCTGATACCAATTGAAGACCACAAGATTTTACTAGCAAATTTTGTGTGGATATTTGAACTATGGAATCGATTTTTGGATTAGATTGCACCTTCTTATGCAACCTGATAACCTCTCTTGCTAAGGAGAAATTATGGATGAAAAATGGAGCAATAAGGGTGAGGTAACAACTCGATAGCACTTCATTGCAAATCCTAAAAAAACTTGTCTCTTCTTGGATGAGAATGTCATCCATTTTATAGACCTAGGAGGTCAAATGTGCAAAGGGCATGCAAGGGCATGCAAGGCCCAAGGGGCCACTTGTCCACCAAGGTGGCATGCACGGGAGGGGGAAGAGAATCTCCCCAAAATGACCTCATTGATGAGGGTTGTCATAGGCATGCCCTAGGTTATGACATGCATGCTTTGAAGAGTAGGGAAAGTGGCATTTTATGGTGGCCACTTGTCCAAATTTGACTTTTTGCTAGTCAAACCTGCTATTCGCTCCACCTCGAGATGAATGTTGCTATTCGCTCTAGGGTGGGATGAATAGAAACTGCTATTCATCCTAGGGTGGGATGAATAGGAACTGGGCCTCAAAAAGTCCCCAACTAACCTAGGAACCTTCCAAAACTACTTTGGGAGTGGTTAGAACCACTGCTTGACCTCTGAGGGCTGCCCTAAGGGCTTTGTGCATCAATTTTGTCAATGCCTTGGTAGCATAATTGAATTGGCACTATTTTGGTGTCTACAGATGCCCCTTTTTGAGAAGCATTGTGTGCAGCACAGAACTGAGCAAAAATAGATGACCAAAGTACTCAATGATTAAGGTTATTTAGTAACCTAACCAACTTTAGATGCCCCAATCATGGAAAGAGCATGCATTCTTGAATCCTCACTTTTTGACGAGCTAAGGGATCTACTTTATCTTGGATGTCATTCAGTCATGAAGCGGGTGTTCCCTGGTGTTACACATGCTTACTAGATGCCAAGCATTTTAATTTGATACTTTGTGCTTGTTTGCTGCCCCAAGTAGGAGCATGATTGTCTTTGTCAAAGATTCGTTGGACGAATGCAATTTGCATGATTGAGTGTTTAATTGTTGATTATGATTATGAGTATGACTACCCCCTCAAGTGACGAGTCAATGAGGGAATGACCTAGTGAGAAAAGCGACGAGTCGCTTGACCTAGATGACTTTTTTGGGTTACCTTGAGGTGTACTCATGAAGATTATGGCAATTTTGGAAGGATATTGTCGATCCGATAGATGTCGCATGGAGGAGAGAGAGTCAAAAACTTCATTCCCATGGAGCGATCCATCCATTTAAGGCTTTCTTAGGGACTAAAGGAGTAACTCTCGATACCTCTATGGCACTTTTGAATTCTATCTTGAGCTCGAATGAATTCCATCAAATTTGACTTATTTTTGGTGGGTTGTAAACCATTTTTTTGGCGCCTTTTGGAGTGAGAGAGATAGAAAAACCTCATTCTCATGGATCATTCCGGCTATGCTAGCCTTATTAGGGAGTGAATTAGAGTCTCTCGATGCCCCTGGTTGTGGTTTATTATGTCATTATGCTTGGACGTGAAATCGACCAAGTTTAGGCAGTTTTATGCTATTTTTGTAGCCCGTTTGGAGCTGTTTTTGGTTGTTTTGAAAATTTTGAGCTGTATTCATCCTAGGGTGGGGTGAATGAAAATTATGTATTCATCCCAGGGTGGGATGATCACAAAATAATGCACTCGTCCCACCCTGGGATGAGTATAGCCCATAATAGCCTATAAAGCCCCTAAAATCGTGGTGTGGGGCCATTATTGCAAGTTTTATTTGGTGATTCGAGTGGTGAGGAGGAGGAGAGCGATTGTGTGCAGTGAAGCACTGTCAAACTCGATCCAGGACACCATGAGCCATCAAACCGAAGCATCGAGTGGAGGAGCTGGTGCAACGCGGGTATGTAGTGACTCCTCGATCGTACTTAGTGTTATTTTTTTAATTTTGTTTTTGCTTTTGAGGCCCCTAAAAAGGCCGTTTGTGAAGCATAGGAATGCTTACTGATATTTGTTTTGTGTTGCTTATTAGGTGGTGATAGTTCGTTATCATAATCCAAAGCTTTTTGAGACCACTAGGGATGCCTTGAGCAAGGCAGATTGGGAGTGGTTGGATGCCTTGGGCCTTAAGCAAGTGACACGATTGGAGCCTATGATAGGTGACCGTGCCTACTTGATTGCCTTGATAAATTTTTGGGACCCCCATACTAATACCTTTCACCTTCCAACATGGGATATGATGGTGACTTTAGAATATTTATATCAGATTTTGAGGATTTCGATAGAGGGGCGACCCATCAGGTTTACACATCGTGCCTTGAGAGGTGCAGTGTTGACTCAGTATTTTGGTGGTCGGGCTAAGGATGAGGAGGATTACTATATGAAGGGAGGGATAGTGGTTGGGTATTGGTATGGGGAGAAGGTATTTAAGGTGAGGCATGCATTACTCATGACCCTCATCTCCAATATGCTTCTACCTGACTCCTCAGGAGCGAGGTTCCCATGGAACCTGTTGGAGCTAGTGTTTGCCTTGGTGGTAAGCACTAAGAAGGACCCATTGGTGATGGTATGGGGGATGACATTATCGGAACAACTCTACGATGAGATATACGAGATTCACTATCAGAGGTGAAAAGGGATAGGATGTAGCTATCTATTATAGTGTTGGGCATGGGAGCACATAGCTGTGGAGCAGACCATAGGGACTACCATGGATGACCAAGGGTGAGCTGGCAGATCAAGAGATTGGGTATGCCATCCTATAGTAGAGGACACAAGAGGTTGGGTAGAGTAGGCACTTGGATAGGTGACATAGGTCACTACACCAAGGATTTTGCTGAGTTGGTAGTAGGTGATGTGAGATGGTGGCCTTATAGAGACTGCTCAACATGGCCTAAGTCTGGGGAGTGGTTGTAGAGGAGTAGGTGAGGTAGATGGCTAATAGGGAGGCATGGTATAGAGAAGGATTTCTTCCCCTATGAGTGGGTGACATGGTAGTTCAGGGTACACTAGGGGCTACCTAGGGTGCCCATGATCTATAGGCACCATGGGGATGAGAGGGCCCTAACTTGGCCGACCATGGTGGAGACAGATGAGGCGAAATATCTGACTATGGTGATCCCCAATGTGGATGACATCGGGATGATATCTGAGTATGATACATGGTGGGTGATGCGACGATGGTGGGGTGAGGAGGCCCTTGGGGGTGATGCAGTGGTAGTAGCTGAGGATATACCTCAGGATGTACCTAAGGAGGATTAGGTGGAGGCTCCCTACCAGATGGATGAGTAGGTGGACCTCCTGATCATGGATGATCAAGGTGATGGTGGAGATGAGGAGGTGGATGATCAGGGGTTGCCTGAGCAGCAAGATGCGCTAGTGGATCGGTATGTCGAGCTACAAATAGAGTTGGCCATGGTTAGGTAGGAGAGGAGATCTCCTATGGGTATAGGTGCAAGGGTGGGGTGACCTAGAAGAGGTTAGGACTCTATGGGTGTGAGTGCAGGAGTTGGAGGCTGAGGTAGGGTCACTGTGGGCCCAAGTGCTATGGGTGGTAGATACGTACCAGGATAGGGAGGCTCGGGAGTAGCTCTATAGGAGTGAGTTAGAGTGAGAGGTGATCTAGCTTGGAGGGTAGCTACTAGAGTTTTATGGGGGTAGTACCTCACATCATACCCGACAGAGCGAGACAGAGTAGTTTGCTTTGTCTAGGCGGAGGATTGAGGTGGCTAGGGGGAGCCGATAGGAGGCCAAGGTGGGTAGAAGCTAATCGAAGAGATCTCAACAGATGCACACCATAGGGGTTAGTACTAGTCACAACATCGATCCTGCGTGATCATGGTGGCCGACATGGATAGGGATTTCTTTTTGGTATTGGTGAGGTCAAAGGACCCACTTTATTGTAGCCTATGAGCATTTTGGAAATTATGATGTACGGTTTTATCCCATATATATATGAGATTTTGTTGTGGTCATCATGTGTTTTATTTATTGTTTTATTGTATGAATGCAATGCATGTATGGATGTGTGATGATGTGTTATATGCTTATCATGTATGCAAGTGTATTTTGGTTTGATGTGATTTGAAGCTATCTATATGCATGGATGCACAATGAGATGAACTATTTGGATGATTGATAAAAATGAATGTGGTTAATGATTTGATCTACCATGTTTTAGCACTATGGACTATACAACACATTAATGCTCTTTGTTGCTTCTTTTTCTTTGTTTTTGTAATAAAACTATTATTGTGATGTAGTGAACATGGAGTTCATGAAATGGTATATTTTAAAGAATGTAGATGAGGTTTTTATGAGACTCAAACATTCTAGCTGGTGTGATCAAAGGTTGTATACTGGCTATGCGAGACTTTTTGACAAGGTATGAATCTTCTAGGATGACCAAGATACTTCATATCCCTATGTGTGCAAGTGAGTTTAATTCCTGTAATATGCATAAGGATACCGCCAGTGCCAAGAAGGCTCTCAACCAAACCTGTACTAAGGATCACCAAATGAATGCCACCATCTTAGGTTTTGTACTAAGTATGACTAGAACAATAGGCAATCTAGGTTACCAAAGCTAGCTCATTCGCATGCAAACATTGGTATGCACACACGCAAAAGCTAATGTGGCAGACATATCATCATGCGAGAGGCTACCACCATTGACAAGTAGGCTATCCACCAAACCTGTAATGAGGATCACCTGATGGTTTTCCAAATGCTAAGAGTTCCAGGGATTCAAGTTTGACTCCCTACTTTCTTCAATTTATTGGGATACTTGCTCTCATATATAGTGATAAAAATCATTGTTTATTTTTCTTTTTAGTGACTATAATCACTATTTATTTTGAGTTTTTTTTTTTTTTTTGAGCAAGGGATTTGAATTTTGAGTGATGGGGATCACTGTTTCTTGTGCTTTTTGATGTGTGCACTTTTTGATTTTGTACTTTGGTATTTGTAATTTGAATTTTTGCTTTGTGGGGGTTTGCAAATTTAGATTGTTGCAAATATGTGAAAATATGGGATTTTGATGACAAAAAGGGGGGAAAACCACTTATTATTGTGGGGAAATTGGGTAGGGGAGAACTTGTCCTTTTGCCAACTCTCAGCATTCTTGAACCATTCGCACAAGGGGATGAGCAGGATGACCTTTTCGCATAAGGTAACCTAGACCACTTCATGGATTTCATCTGTCTTTGTGCAAAACTTGGATTATTAATGTTAAAATGTGTTGGGGATATGATGTATGCAAGGCATAATCTAAGCAAGACTCTACCTCCTAAAAATTAGGATAGCTTTCTATGAAACCTAAAGAGAAGCTAGAAATTGTTGAGTGACCAAAAACCCTAATGACATTCTAAAACCAATGATTAGGTGAAGGAGTGGACACAAATATGGAATGTGGAAAATGTGGATGAAAATGGTAAGTGAACTATTGAACTATGATTGCTTTCACAACATTAATTTTGAGCGATAAGTAGTGTACCATTATGGTGCTAGACATGTATGAGCAACTTTAAAACGTAAAGTGCAAATGATGAGGACGCCTGAATGCAAGTGATGATAGAGATGCAATGGGATGTAATGTGATGCAATGCAATTTTTATTTTGTTTTTTTTTTTTTTTTTGAATTTTTGATTGATATATATGTATGTACATGTGACCAACAGGCTTATTGGGGGCCATTGGGGCATTTGGGGGGACCAAAGGGCTTATGGATGCCTTTGGGGCTTTTTGGTTGACCTAGATGGTTCTAGACCGCCTAGGAGCATTTTAAGTTGACCAAGCGGGTTAAGGCACCCTTGGAGCATTTGGGATGACCTAGATGGTTCTAGACCACCTAGGAGCATTTTAGGTTGACCAAGCGGGTTAAGGCACCCTTGGAGCATTTTGGGGTGACCTAGATGGTTCTAGACCGCCTAGGAGAATTTTAGGTTGACCAAGTGGGTTAACGCACCCTTGGGACATTTGGGGTGACCTAGAAGGTTCTAGACCACCTAGGAGCATTTTAGGTTGACCAAGCGGGTTAAGGCACCCTTGGAGCATTTTGGGGTGACCTAGACGGTTCTAGACCACCTAGGAGCATTTTAGGTTGACCAAGTGGGTTAAGGCACCCTTGGAGCATTTTGGGGTGACCTAGATGGTTCTAGACCACCTAGGAGAATTTTAGGTTGACCAAGCGGGTTAAGGCACCCTTGGAGCATTTTGGGGTGACCTAGATGGTTCTAGACCACCTAGGAGCATTTTAGGTTGACCAAGCGAGTTAAGGCACCCTTGGAGAATTTTGGGAGTACTATGGTGCTCTTAAGCATGAAAAAGCCTCAAATGGATGATGTTCAAGGGCTCAAGATCTTCGAATCCTTCGAGAGAGGCCAGTCGATATGTTCTGGGTCCTATCTGACTGGTGATGACAAAAGGACCTAACCAGTTTGCCACAAACTTATCCCTTAGGTGGGATGGCAAATTAGAATTTTGTTGGTTCTCTTTCAGGATGAGGTCACCAATCTAAAAGTCCCTGAGATGGACTTTCGTATTGTAGGCTCTCTTGAGTCGCTCCTGATAGACGCGTAAATGCTCTAGGGCATGAACGCATCACTCATCAAGCAACATAAGTTGGTCCAGTTGAGTCTGTCATGTGGTATCATCATCAATTAATTCTTGCATGGATATGCATAGTGAGGGGATCTCTAGCTCTAGAGGTATGACTGACTCTGCACCATACACTAGTGAGAATGGGGTTACCCCAGTGGGCATCCGAATACTAGTGCGGTAAGCCCATAGGGCAAGAGGGATTTGTGTGTGCCAATCCTTATGATTATCATTGACTATCTTTTTAAGGATGGCAATTAATGTCTTGTTTGAAGCCTCTGCTTGCCCATTTGCT
The DNA here is from genome assembly GCA_028583015.1 of Wollemia nobilis. NCBI lineage: Eukaryota > Viridiplantae > Streptophyta > Pinopsida > Araucariales > Araucariaceae > Wollemia > Wollemia nobilis. Next base: position 3,295,571 of record JAQPPZ010015413.1, read on the forward strand.
TATGGATAATATGGTGTCAAAAAGCTATGTTTGATATTGTACTTATTCATTAAAGCACGCACAACTTTATTTTTGAATGACGTCCCATTATCCGAAATGATTTTGGATGGAATACCAAAATGACAAATGATATGATTTGTTATGAACTCCACTATGTGGGGTCTTATCATCGAGGTAAGGGGAACTACTTCCACCCACTTGGTAAAGTACTCGATTTCCATAATGATAAATGTGTGATGGCCCGAGGATGCAAGGGAGATCTTCCCGATCAAATCGAGTCCCCACTATGAAAATGGCCAAACCGATTGAATCGGTTGTAAGGCCTAGGAAGGTATGTGTGTCAAATTAGCATGATGTTGACACTTCATGCACTTTCTAACATATGCACAACAATATCACTCTAAGGATGGCCAATAATAGCCCATGCGAAGAATACACTTTGTGATGGCCATGCCACTAAAGTGGCCACCACATGTATCATCATGCGCTTGGGCCATGGCCCAAGTAGCTTCCTTTTGTTCTAAGCAATGAAGGAGAATTCCTTCATAGCTCCGACGATACAAAATGTCTCCTAACAAGACATGCTTTACCACTTTTTTCTTGAATGTCCTTTTGGCGGAATGCGACAATCTAGGTGGGAGGCTACCAAGCTTGAGGTAGTCTCGAATGGGAGTATACCAGTCCTGCTGTGTCGAAGCTTCGATGGCATGAATAACCTATCCCTTTAAAGGTTCATCCCTAGCAAATGTTGACTATGAGAGAACTTGTAAAAATAGCATGGTTCTACTATCAAAAGGGGTTTGGGGGAACAAGGACCCCCAATCAACATGATTCAGGTGATCATGAATTTGTGAGAACCTATCATGAGATGGTTCAATTTGAATCATGTGGATGTTTGGCATGGCTTCAGAGCTCTCATGCTTCATCATGGGTTATGATAGTATTTTAACATGAATGGTGGTTATATCATCTGAAGGGTTCTATAGGATAAGTGACCCTAGGGAGGCCATAGTATTCGCAAAATTATTTGATGATCGAGGGATTGCCTCGATATTGTACCACTCAAACTTTTCCAAGAATCTATCCATAAGGGCTTTATAAGCTTGTAGCACTAGATATTTACACTAAAAAATCCCTTTGACCTGGTTGATAATTAGCAGGGAGTCACCAAAAATGTTAAGCTTTTTTATTTTCATGGCGATGGTTACCTGAAGACCTATGAGCAAGGCTTCGTATTTTGCATTGTTGTTAGTGCATGAGAAATTGAGTTTAAATGACAGAGGCAATGGAGCCCCTTGCGGTGTAAAGAACACAACTCCCACGCCACCCCCTCACTCACACTTGGAGCCATCGAAGAACAGGGTCATATCATCCTGGATCTCAGGCTCATCAAAATTTGGTGATTCTGAGATATGGAAGACCTCGTCATCAGGAAACTCCATGCTAAGAGGCTGATCATCCTCAAGAGGAGCCTCTGCAAGCTGATTGATGATGACCTAACCTTTGATATATTTTTGTTCGATGAATTCTAGGTCAAACTCCATCAACAACATGATCTATTTCACCATGCGACTACTATGATAAGTGTGACTCATCATGTATTGCAATGGATTCTCTTTCGACACAACATACATGGTATGCCCTAGCATATAATGGTGTAGCTTCCTAGTGGTGAAAACCACTACTAAGCACAACTTCTCGACATATGCATATCAAACTTCATAACTGACCAGGGTGCGACTAAGATAGTAAGTAGCCTACTCTTTGAAAAACTTGTTCTTCTGGGCTAGCATGGCTCCTAGTGCGATCTCAGTGGCTGAGATGTATAAGTAGAATGGTACTCCTGGTCGAGGGGGTGCCAAGACTGGTGGCAAAACTAGGTATTGCTTTATTTCATCAAAGGCTTCTTGGCACTTGTCATTCTAGTGGAATGTGACTCCCTTATGCAATAGTCTATTCATTGGTCAACATTTATCCAACAACTACGCTATGAAGCGCTTGATAGATATGATTTTGCCTTGCAAGCTCTGCACTTGCTTGATGGTAGTTGGGGGAGGCATTTCAAGGATGGCCTTGAATTTGTTAGGGTCCACCTCAATGCCTTGCTTGGAGACTATAAAACCCAAGAATTTTCCAGATGTGATGCCGAAGACGCACTTCTTGGGGTTTAGCCTGACATTGTGCTCAATGAGGCGATCGAGGACTTTGCATAAGACATCGAGATGCTCATGATGTAATAGAGACTTAGCCAATAAGTCATCCATGTAGTATTCCAGGATCTTGTGCATGTAATCATGGAATATGTATGTCATGGCCCATTGATAGGTGGTGCCAACATTCTTGAGGCCAAAGGGCATGACCCTATAACAAAATGTCCCCCAAGGTTTTGTGAATGTCATCTTGATCTGGTCTTCTAGGTTGATACGGATCTGGTTGTATCCAAGAGAAACCATCCATGAGGGAAAGAATTTCATGACCTACTATGGTGTCTACCAGTGCATCAATGTTAGGCAAAGGAAAATCGTCCTTAGGACTTGCCTTATTTAGATCTCTAAAGTCTATGCATATACAAATCCTCCCATCAGGCTTCTTGACAGAAACCATGTTGGACAACCATGGCGGATAATCTATGGGGATAATGAATTGGGCATCCAAGAGCTTTTGTATCTCATATTTTACCATCAAGGCTACTGTTGGATGCATCTTTCACATTTTTTGCTTTATCGGCTTGACTTTCGGGTTGAGTGTTAAATTATGCATGATCAGATTTGGGTCTAGTCTCGACATATCCTTAGAGGACCATGCAAAAGTCTAAGCCTATGTCTCGATCAATCATTGGCTCTACTAACATATGTGATCCATCCTCCAACTGATGTGGGGTCGGGATTAGGTGGATGTCATCTGCTGAGTTAAGATCATCAATGGGAACATCAGGTTCCTCTTCAACATGAAAGACATCCTGAGATGGCCCTAGGGTGAAATGAAACATCTCACCACATGGCCAATACTCACAAGGTGACGGGGGTGAATCAGCGTGATCCCAGTCGATAGCACCTAGGTCTAGATGCAAGGGCTTGGAAGGATCGACTGGATTATGGAGCAGTGTGGTCAAATCAATGGAGATCATGTTGATGGAATGGATTTTCTCTCGAAGACCATGGGTGAAGGATTTCTTATCAGTATCACTTCCTACCCCCAAGTGTGGTGGTGGGGGAATAGGGATCATCGGATCTTGTCTAGGAATAGACTATAGGATGGGATCATTGGGCTCAAGGAGATCCATATATGTCGGTGGATCAAGAAAGACCACGTGATAAATCTAGTCCCAATTAATTGGCATTTCCCTTAAGCATGGGCTAACGTGTAGCTGATGATACACCTCATCTATGTCGATGGGTTCATGATGATGATGCAAATAAGGAGGACCAAGATAGGCCCTCTCTGTCTCATCTTCATCATCACTATCATATATGAGTCCCTCGCCCCTACCCAAAAGGATTTGGTGAGTAGACTGATGGGGTCCCATATATGCTCGCTCCTCATAATCATCATTATGGATGAGGACTTCTTCACTCTCATCTTGTGGTGCCATTGGTATGCGAGGATCGAGTAGTTCGAGCAAATGAATGGTGCCCTCACCAGGTGGTCTAACTTCTTGAGGGTAGACCAGCTCTTTAGGAGGCAATATTTGCTTCCAGATAGGGTTATCTATAGGGAACATGCACATGAAGTCCTCCTACTCATCATCAATGGGGATGACCTATGAATGATCATTTTTTGACTCAAAGGGATCATATGGTGCTACCTCATAATCGAACTCATCTCCTGAGGTCCACTCATAAGAGGGGCCATCATCACAAACATGAGGACACACTTGTGAGCTCTCACCTCTCTCAAAATATGGGAGAATATTGCTAAAGATCACAAGGCTCCCATTCGATATCAGGAAATAGTCCCCCAATGAGTAGATGGTATGCGGGTTGGCATACGGGTCTCGAGCCAACTCATCTCTCTGACCTATGCATAGGTGATCAAGGCCATCCAAGAGGACATCTAGGGGCAAGGGGTTGTTATGCCCTAATCCTAACTTGTCGTATGACATCTGATATTATGATTGAAATGGGGCATGCATGCCTTGCTCATATTGGCCTAACCCGTAACCATGCCAATTGCATAGGTCAAAATACTTTAGCATGAAGTTTGGGTTAGACAAATAATCGATCCATTCCTCTAAAGGCTCCTCATCCTCCTCTTCCTGTTGATAGGGTTCTATGCCATAATCAAGGCCCCCATATACGAAATTTGTCTAATTAGGAGGGAAGCCTAAAGGCACGATGGTGCCCCTCAGAAGGAGAGGTCTACCCATGTCCCGTACTGACTCAACTATGGGTGTAGCCATGATATTTTGGACTATGTACTCCCCTAGACCTGTGTTAGCCATCTCAACTATGATTGATGACCGTGGTGAAGGGGGAAACGGGAGTGCCTCTTGGGCCCATTCCATGATGGGCTCGTCGGTCGACTCTTCCTCCATCATGTTGGGTATCTCTTCAGAGGAGATGGTGGAAACTGTTGGGGGATCTCTTCAATGAGTCTCTTCCCTATGTCCTTTGGCGGTGGGGTCGTGGATGATGGTAGATCCGGTGAAGGAGTTGACGATGAAGATGGGATGGACTACGATGAAGATAGATCTATGAGGGGTTGTTGCTAGAATTAGACCCAAATGGGAATTGTTTAACTAAAAGTCCAAATGAGGCGATGGTAGGGTCGATTTTGGCAACTGCTACACCAGGTTGCAGTATTTGAAGGGTTCCAGGTCTGTTGAGATGACGTGAACCTATCCCTTATACGTGTATTTTAGGCACTAGTATGTGATTTAAGGGACACACTTCATGTTCCTAATCCAGGGTCTGCCCGATAGGATGTTGTACACCATCTCGCCCTCTAGTATGTGACACATTGTTGGAATCATCTTTTTCCCGACTTGAATGGGTAGGACAATTATGCCAACTATCAAGCATATAACATCGTTGAATGCTCGAAGGGTGTATATGGATGCAAAAATGTGTGATGTTATCAATTTAAGATGCTCTAGTGCCATTGTGGTAATGATATTACTAGACAAACCAGTGTCTATTAGAACTATCTTAAATGCCATCCCATTCACACATGCGATGATGTGCAAAATTGGGTTCACTATGTCAATGGGGACAGGCCTTAATTCATCTTCCCTGAACATAATGACTGGCTTAGTGCATTGGCATACATGCCCCATAAATTTTTTGAATGAATTTACTTCCTGGGGCTACAACTAAATGGCTTTTAGAATCTCCATCAGGGCCTCCCTGTGAGGCTGTGATTGCTGAATTAGTTCATTTATGGAGAGCCTAGCCGATATGGTCCTCAAAATTTGAGTGATTTTGGTCTAGATCATGGCCACAGGCCTAGGCAGGGGAGTCTATACTGATGGTGGTGTAGCTCATGAAGTCAATGGAACATCACTTGGAGTCGCAGGAGCTACGACTAGACTTAGGTATTTCTTGTTCCATGTCACGATGCTCACCATACCCATAAATATCTACTTGGGATAGGCCTTATGGACCTCATTTATTTGTGGTGTGGGCTTGGCTTACTACCCATGGGTAGGCAAGGGATCTTTTTAGACCTACATATGTTGGTTGTTTGGTACCACGGGGTTGTCTACCATGAGATTTTTATTGTCAAGTAGGTCCTACACCAAGTTCTTGAAATTGTAACATCTAAAGATGTCATGACCCTTTTATCGATGGTACTTGCAATACAAGTCTTCCCAGTATCCTTTAAGCTTTGGTGTGCTAGGATCTATAGGTCTACTCTTAGGTAGGTGGACCAAATCGAATGCATAGAGATGATCAAACAAGGAATCCATGGATTCCATTATAGGCATATACTGCCACTTAGGGCGACGCTATTGATTTTGCCCTTGTCTTTGATTTTCCTTTTCATAGTTCCCAGGGGGGTGGCATGATATTATGCATTTTGAGGATACTATGTTTGTAATGCCCCTAGGACATTAATGGTAACTTGATTGACTATGGTTGGTTTTAGTTGTGCTGCACTAGTATTAGTGGTCTTAGTCCACTCCTTCTTGTGAGGTCTTTCAATATCAACCTCTTGGATCTTGATTTCTTCGATGGTCCTGGCCTGTGCCAGGGCATCCTCAAAAGTTGCATACTATTGGAGTTACAGTAGCAAGGAGATGGGTTTTAGGTAGCTCTTTGTAAAAATTTGGGTCAACTCTGATGCGAGGAGTAGATAAGGCACCTTTGAAAGCATAGCCCTCCATCCATTTCCATAATTATTGATTGACTCATCGTCATACTTCTTGAGACTAGCTAAGTCAGCAAGTGTCACCTTCCTCTTGTTATTGAAGGCAAAACATTCTAGGAACATGCCCATGAGCTGATATAAGTTATGAATGATGTGCTTTGGGATTTGTGTAAACCAATCAGAGGTAGGGCCCGTGATGGTGGTCACAAAAGTCCTTAGAAGCAAGGCATCATTGTCTTGGATACGAAAACATTAGCTTAGGAAATGGGTGACATGCTCCTGCACATCCTATTACCCATTAAATGTGGCCAACTGGGGCATCTTGAATTTTTCAAGGTAGGGAAACGTAGGGACTGATGGGTGCACAGGGTGACAGCGAAGCTAATGTAGCATAGGCTTTTGGGGCCTAGAGGTTCTATTCTCAACTGACTCGATATGCTCTAGCAGTGCCTTGTAGGAATCAGAGGACTTGATATCCTCTTCTATGTCATGTTCATGTGGTGGGTTGTGAGGAATGTGAGGCTTGTTATGGGGTGGCTATGGGAAAATGCCCCTACCTTGATATGGTATTTCCACATGCTCTTCTTCCAGATCATACCCATCACATGCCTCATAAGGCATCTGGAGCCTCATAATCATCCTCATATCTGGGATCCCTAGGCCTAATTGGGTGACGTGAAGGTAAGATGTGATCATCATGCCCCGTCCAATGTTCATTGTAGGGATCTAGACCTTGAGTGGGTGCTTATGCTTTGAAAGGCATGTGAATGCATGGCACTACCCTATCTCCATGTGCCTTTTCATGCACTAGCCAGTCATCGTCAAAACAAATGTTTGACATATTTATATAATGGGAGCAGTCTCCCTGAGTTGGCTCTTGGTGCACAGGGGTATCCTGCCTAGAGGTCTCTTGGGGACCCTACTCTGTCCTAGCTGTCCTAGCAGTCCACATACTAGGATGAGTTTCAGCCCTCCAAGGTGGTATAACCAAATCTTGGAGGCTATACCAGAGGTGAGTTGTGCCTCCATGTACACTCTCTACAGGTTTCGCCCTTGATTGGGCTTGGCTGCAGGTAAAAATCATTGCAAGAAGGTTCTATAAAATGTTTAATGTTTATCTTCTTTACAAATTTTATGAAAAAATATACCAGAACGAGAAACACACAATCAAACATATGTTTATATTTGTTAATGTATTATATGTGTATCCTAAAACTGGTTTCAGTGTTGTTTCAAATTTATTGTAAAGAGACCTTGTGTCGCATGTTTGATAATTGTTGGATGGTATTCTTGAGTTTAATGGCTTTCACCTATATACTCACAACTTGACAACCTGGCTATGAACTCTAGGTTGTGTTATCCTGCCTATAATGTGTGGTAATGAAGCCCACACATAGCCAGGGAGCACAGGTCCTACTAGTTCCTCACCCAGTTCACCCATAGTCTGTGATACACTTTCCTGAAGGGTGATGCGTTCTATAACCCATGGGATATGATGGATCTTGGAACTGGCCTTGGCAAGATGGATCGGGTTCATGGTATTTGAGCCAAGTGGATGGAGATGAAACCCATCAACACTTGCGCTCTACCAACGGTTGGGGATGAAGTCCAACTCGTTAGCATTTTAAGTGGATTGTGGTGTGTGTGATTCCTTTTAATATAAAATAAAGAAATAAATAGAGCATTCAATGAATTTTCACTAAATGCAATCTTTAAAGCAACATTTTAATTTTAGAAGATTAAAAGATGAAATATGGAAGTCACTACACTAAGCTAGGAAAGCAACCCTAAATGAAAGCTCACCGATGGGTAAGCAACGTGCAAGCAAGCCAAGGAAGATGCAATCCTAGTTATAATTTTCTACTTTATGTATGTTTTTGTAATTTTGCATTTTCAGAAAAGGAAATGTGATAGTTTCAATTTTCCTACTTAAGACACAGAAAAAAATGATAGAAAATAGGGTTCTGTAAATGAAAAATAGAAAGGAAATAGTTCAGACCCTACCTCTTCTCTGCCATTGTCTATTGGTTATGAAATCTAGATCATAAAACATATTATTTTATATTCATTCTAGGGTGGGATGAATTTTAGGTCTGCATTCATCCTAGGGAGGGATAGATTTGCATCCATCCCAAGGTGGCACGAATAGTAGTCCTGAGTTCGCCTAGGTTTGGAGTGACTAGAACCTGCAATCAAAAAAGGTGAAAAACCAAGTTATAAAATTACCTAAAGCAAAAGGTACTAGGTCTGACCATGATCACCACTATAGAAATAGAAAAAATTTGCACCTTAACCGAAGCAACATAATGTAAATGTGTTATAAGTCCTATGAAAACGTAAACCAAAGCATGCAAGCAAGATGTAATGTATAAAAAGAAATAAAGCAAATGGGGTGTTATCCTTATTGAGTAACTTCAAATTAGATTACAATGCCTCCCCTTGAGGACTTAAATTGGCTTGATACAATATTTTACAACAAAGGGATGCCAAGAGATATTAATCTGTCAAAGAATGTGGTGCACATCCATTGTCCTACCGCATGGCCACACTTGAAGTGGGTGGGCCAAATATCATCGCTTATTATGTTAATGAAATAATCATCATATGATGTTTCCAACTATATGTAGACACCTAATTTTGCACATAGGAAAGCAAAAGAGAGTCAAGAGCATATGTGTATGGTATTAAATCATGTAATCCCCACAGCCTAAACGGGCGCATGTGGGGTGTATATATAAAATGGGTTCCAAATGAAAAAAATTAAGGAAGATGTAAAAGATATTATTTTGGTATGATATCACCTAGTTTTGTAAAATAACTGCGCTTGATTGCTACGTTAGATCCCGTCGCCCGTAGTGAACCTACAAAAGGCAAATGAGTGTTTCTCCTACCTAAACATGTCAAAAACCTACAAAATTTGGTGATTAAGTATAATATGATATTTTGAGAGGACCCATATGATCAGATTCCAAATATTATGTTCAAATCCTCCTACATGCAAAAGTGGGATCCTCATGCATATGAAATTGTAAAACAACTATATCTTAGACAATATATGTCAAAAATATATGAAATTTGAAATGCAACATCATATAGGAATATGCAAAGTATCTAATTAAAAATAGTCAAAAAATTTTACATTAATTTTTATTTTTCCGGGGGTGGGATGAATTCGACTATCACAGATTGGGGGGTGCCCAGGGGTGGAACGCTCGCCAATATCTCCTAATTTAACACCAATCCTATGAATACTGATGAAAAAAAATAGGGGAAGTGTTTTAGGCAAATTTTATGTGGATATTCGAACTATGGACTCGGTTTTTGGGTCATATTACGCCTTCTTATGCCACCCGATAACCTCTCTTGCTAAGGAGAAATTATGGATGAAAAAGGGAGCAATAAGGGTGACATAAAAACTCAATAGCACTTAATTGCAAATCACAGCAAAAAATTTCTCTTCTTGGGTGAGAATTTCATCCATTTTATAGACCTAGGTGTTCAAATGTACAAAGGACATGCAAGGGCATGCAAGGCCCAAGGGGTCACTTGTCCACCAGGGTGGCATGCACAGGAGGGGGAAGAGAATTTCACAAAAATGGCATCATTGATGAGGGTTGTCATAGGCATGACCTGGGTTATGACATGCATGCTTCGAAGAGTAGGGAAAGTGGCATTTTTTGGTGGCCACTTTTCCATATTTGACTTTTTTCTAGTCAAACCTGCTATTTGCTATAGGGTGGAACAAATAGAAATTGCTATTCATCCTAGGGTGGTATGAATAGGAACTAGGCCTCAAAAATTCCCCAAATAACCTAGGAACCTTCCAAAACTACTTTGGAAGTGGTTAGAACCACTACTTGACCTTTGAGGGCTGCCCTAAGGACTTTGTGCGTCAATTTTGTCAATGCCTTGGTAGAATAATCAGATTAGCACTATTGTTATGTCTACACTTACCATATTTATCTATAGGTGGAGTAGCTGGTGGTGTGTATCCATTTTCAACTGCTTCACATATTTCATTTCCAAGTACCATCAGATGAATCTTCATTCTCATACTCCAAAATACATAATCAATCCCATAAAAAACTGGTGCTGAATTATTTAAGGATCCACTCTTAGAATCTATTTGTGTTCTTGTAAGATTTTTCTTCAATCTATTAAAATTTTTCAAAGTAACCCGTTCTAATACCAATTGAAGAACACAAGCTTATACTGAGATGGGGGTGAACAGTATCAGACCAAATTTTATTTTTCTTTCCCAATAATATTATGCAATATATCAATGGAAATATCAACAAAAGTAATCAAAGTAATGCACAAATCACCACACATAATTAAGACACCAATTTAACGTGGTTCAACCAATGTGGCCTACTCCATGAAGAAAATATTTCACTAAAATTTTCTCAACAAATATCTTGGGAAACATTTTCCTATTATAATGATTATGGACCTCTGTCCAAAGGAGACACCAATACTATAATCAAGTTCATGGAACTCTATCCATAGGAGATACCAATCTCCTCAACTAATTCATGTATATTTATCCACATGAGAACTCCTTTCTCCTCGGCTCTGGCTGGTGATCTTCTAGAAGAATTGCTACCTCCACTGCACTGGCTAATGGATCTATATCCACTGAAGAATCTTAACCTCAATCAGAAGACCTATCTTCACTGCCCTAGCTAATGGAACTCTATCCACTAGATACTGTTGTCTTCTATACTCTGTCACCTCCAAATCTTGCACTCATCTCTGTCTCAAATCTACACTAAACATAGTCCTTTGGTCTAGCACAAATTTGCTCAATATCTATCTTTGATTTACACTAAACATAGTCCTTATATCTAGCATAAATTTTTTAAATTTCTATCTATGATCTGGTACAAACCTATCCTTAAATCTACACCAAAATTTGTGCTCAAATCTATCCTCAAGACTTAACACAAAGCTTGAATCAATCACAAATCAACTCTGCTAGATCTACTCCAAAAATTAACTCAAGGTTTAAACAAATCAATCAATCAAATATGCTCACAAGTCTTATCAAAGACTTACCTCAATTCTATCCACAAGTCCTATCAAGGAATTATCCAATCTACTCTCAATATCTATCTTCAAATCTATATTGTAAGCTTCCACAAAAACTCACACCAATCTATCCACAAGTCTTCTCCAATACTTACCTCAAATCTGCTCAATAAGTCCTCACTAGAACTTGTCCAATTTGCTCAATAAGTCCTCACTAGAACTTGTCCAATCTACTCAATAAGTCTTCACTAAGACTTACCTCAAACCTACTCAGTAATTTATCACTAGAACTTGTCCAATAGCTTTCACAAAAGCTTTATACAACTCAAATCTATCACAGAAAACCTCTTCAATCACATAAACAAGTTTCACACAAAATCTTGTTTAACTCACAAAAACATATAGAGAATTGTTAGAGACTCAATATGCTTCACACTCACAAACACTCAATCACTTCCAATCTCTTTCTCAAATCAATTTAGAATATAGAACAATTTTTTTCACAAAAATAGAACTATCACTTAAACACTTCCACTTGACTAGGATCAATCAAATCCACTCAATCAATTACTAAATGAAACACTTCTTACTTACAAACCCTAGTCCAAGCATATGAACACTCACTCAATTATTTCCAATAATGCTTATCAAAAAATCTCACATAACAATGATACTCATGATCTTGTACAAACCCTAGTTCAAGATAGTTCTCAACTTCACATAACAATGATACTCATGTTCTTGCACAAACCCTAATCATACATATGAAGGTTCATTCAATGTTTCCAATAATTCTTATCAAAAAACCATTTTCTCTCCAACTCAACATTCACAACATCCAATAATCACTTACAAGAAAGATGTGCCCATACCTTTGATGAAGAATTGACCTTATAAAACCTGTCTCAATCACAATTACTCTTTTGCCAATATTTATGGGTTAGGTAGCAATAAATTTCTCAAAAAGTCATTCAATAACTCCCTCACAAATTATTCTCACAATAAAAACATTAGATCTCAATTACACCTTATTACTCCTTTCAACTAATAAACCCAATAAGACTTTATTTTAAAATAATATTTAAACTCTCCTAAAGCCTTATTACTCCTTTCAACTATTAAACCCAATAAGACTTTCTTTTAAAATAATATTTAAATTCCTCTAAAGCCTTATTACTCCTTTCACCACTTTAATCACAAAAATCACAATATAAAATTTATTTTCATAAACCTTATACCTCCCTAAAAATCTTATGCCAAACAAACCTTAGGACAAACAATTAATTTTTAAAAATTAAATACATTTTACCCCCTGGTGGGAATTGAACCCACATTGTGCTTCCACTAGCACCCTAGCTATGGCTTCAACCACCGTGTGAGCTAGGTGCTCACGTGGGATCTAAGTGTGCCCATGCACACTTATTCCCTAAGCTATTGCCGAAGCTTTAAAAAAAAAAAAATCTTCCTCCTTTCACTACCATAGAGTCTCAAACCCGAGACCTCCCCTATGTTGCAACTTAATGCCCAAGCCAATCATAGTATAGGCTAGCCGCCTGGATGGTGCTATGAATTTGGTACAACTCCTTTTTATGCCTTCCTCTATTCAATGTTAGTACCGTGCACATTTATTCTCCCTTCTGCATTCGATCGATGAGCACAACAAATAATGCATGATTTTGAATTACCACATTAAGCCTTTGATTTAGGATTTATTAATATATCTTTCAAAGGTATTTACCTTCACATCGACAGATAGGAAAATTGGACTTTTCATTTCGAAAATAATATTTTAATTATAGTTATTTAAATTCAAAATGAATTTAAATATTATAATTAAATATTTAAATTTCCTTTAGGCCCTATTAAATAAAATATAGACTTCCTTAGGATTTTTTTAGGGGAACCTTTTGCCTTTATCACCTTAGAAAAATAACCTTATTATTTTATTTCAACCACCATGGAATGGAGATATCTTTTCAACCCTTTTCTTTTGCCCAAATATTTTAATATTGTTATCCTTCTTGCTTATCTTTTGCTGCTTCGGCCATATAATATTTAAATTAAGTATTATATCTTTGCCTCATAGAAAATCAATCATGAACCATTTGCTTAACATTCTTTTACCATTTTCTTAGTATTCCTTTGACATCAATGACAACAAATTCTGCTCATATTTCCAACACCTTCTTTCATATATTTTTATTTACTTATCAATTCATAATCAAAGAAATGGGTGAGTATTGATATGATTCAAGTTCTCATATGTTGAATAATCATATATTATCCTCACTATAGTGTAAAAATCATATTCATTTTCATCAGTCACACTATAAACTTCATAGATCTATGTTCTACACTTTACACATTTTGTTTATGCATTTTACTTTCAAGTGTTTCCTTTCATATACTTATTTTTTATCCAAAGTAGTTAAAGTAGACTATAGAGAAATACGAGGATAACATGACTAAAAATTTAACCAAGAGGTTAGGGGAAGCCTTTCACAAACTCATCCAACCTTGTTTAAACTCAAATTTGAGGACACAATACTTAAATCAAAAGTTAAATCAATTTCACAGATGAACATAATGCCTGACACACCCAATAGAACAAAACCCATTTTAATGAATTTTTATTTATTTTTATGCCCAAAATTGTATTTGTCATGGATAGAGTAATTGGCTCAAAATTAGAAAGCTTTTTAATATACTTAATATCTCAAGAAATTTTCTAGTGAAGTGATTTGCTTGATTTGTAAGCAATTTTTGAAGTTTTGTAGGTTGATTTTAGAGTGATTTGTCCAAATATTTTGGTTTAAATTTCAGCCAATTTTTTTTACTTTTATGCTTTAACATTTGTAGGTACTTTGTGGATGGTGGTTTTGAATTGAAATTTAAAACTTATTTGTTTGTAAAGGTAACTTTGCTAGAATTTGAGCAACACAAACAAACTTGAATATGACCTTATATATGCATCTACTATGGGAAAACTCACTTAAGATAGATTTTGAGTTAATTTTTCACAACTCCAAGCCAATAAGTGATTCACTCAATAAAGTGAGCAATTTAATCCAAAAAGGATAAAATATATCCAAGATAGATCCACCAAGCAATTTCCTCCAAGTGATATAATAAGGAAAAAAATATTTTTCTATTTTTTTTTTTTAAATTTTAAATAAGAAACCAAATTGCTCAATAATGAATCACTCAAACAAATAATTTACTAAAGAACTATGATTTGGAAGTAAATCATTCCAATTTGTAAGCGAATTGCTCAACTAGAGTATTTTTAACATATATTTTTTATTTTTAAATTTTAACCGTAGAAAATTGTTAATATATAAATTAGCATATGAATACTTGATATAAATCTAAAATAGCAAAAAATAGCATAAATTAATGGACACCATCGCTTATCAATGAATGACTACTAGACGAAAGAGAAAATAACAAACTGCCATGTGGGTGCATCAAGATGATGAGTTCAAATAGGTTTGAGTATCTAGTGCCATCTCATCAAAAGGAAAAAAACCCCATGGCCTATCAAGTTAAAAAAGGCTTCACACCATCACAAATAAGTCACCTAATCCAAAAAATGAGTTATTCAACAAACCTAGTCAATCCTATGTGCTCTAATCAAGATCTTATACTAGGCATCAATTGATGTAAATAACCTCATAAGTAATCCTCTATACAACCATTCTATGGCTTCAAGTTTACAAAATATACCTCCTATAAATACCTTAGTTGATGGTGACTCTAACTCAAACTTTAGAAAATGATTTTTTTTGCAAAGATAATATTGATAACATTAGAGAACCATAAAAAAATTCGAACATGATCTGGTATGTACATCTGCTATGGGCGAAAGCACTTAAGAGATATTCTATGTCAGTTTTACACAAGTCCAAGGCAACAAGCAATTCACTCAATAAAGCAAGCAATTTGCTTCAAAAGGGTAAAATCCATCCAAGATAGATCCTACAAGTGATTCCCTCTAAGCAAGTTGCTAAGGGTAATTTTTTTTTGCAATATTTTTCCATGTCTAGATAGGTGAGCAAACAGATCAAAAAAATAGAAAACTTTCTTGAATTTTTGAGCAAATGACTCAAATTTTTAATTTACTAAAAAAACTACACATAGCAAATGAATTTCCCAAAATTGCTAGTAGATTGCTCGAATTGATAGTTTACTAAAAAACTACAATTTGGAAGCAAATCATTTAAAATTATGAGGGAATCACTCCAATTTGTAAGCAAAACACAAAAATAAATAGTTTTTTTTTTAATTTTTAAAATTTGACCCTAGAATTTTATCCATGTAGGTATTAGCATATGAATACACGATCTAAATTTTAAAGAGCAAAAAAAATATCATTCAATAGACATTGTCACTTATCATCTAAGGAACACTAAAGGAAAGAGAAAATAATGTGGGTGTATCAAGAGGAAAATTTCAAAGAAGAAGTCCCAATATATAGCAACATCTTATCAAAAGAAAAAAATCCCTTGGTTGATCAAGTTAACTAGGGCTTGACACCATCAAAAATAGGTTACCTAATAGTAAATAAGCTATTTAGTAACCCTTGTAAATCCTACTTGGTCTAATAAAGATCCTATAATAACTCACATGAATCCCCTATACTAGGTATTAGTTGATGTAAATAACCTCATGAATAACCCTATCTTCATGCATCAACTTTACAACCAGCCTACAAATTTAGTTTTACAAAATGGACCTCCTATGAGTACCCATCCAACATAGATCCCACCTAGATCTAGTCTATCAAATACTTCCAATGATCCTCTTATTTAGTCTTAAGCCCCAATAGGATCTTTAGGCTTAAACCTAAATCTTACCTATAATACATAAGCTATGTCTAAACAAATAGGTTTATAGGTATCCTAGGGAAAAACCTAGGGATTAAAACACCTCTAGCCAACCAAGTGAAACAAAATGTGTATGGTCCACCCTCTAAAAATCAATAAATCCTATCGATAGAATTGAACTATACCTCTCCCCAATAAAATATTCAAACACCTCCCAATAAATTGAAGAACACAAGCTTATACTGAGAGGGGGGTGAACAGTATAAGACCACTTTTTACTTTTCTTTCCCAATCAATATTATGCAATGTATCAATAGCAATATCAACAACAATAATCAAAGCAATGCACAAATCACCACACACAATAGAGACACCAATTTAACGTGGTTCACCCAATGTGGGCTACTCCACGGAGAAAATATTTCACTAATATTTTCTCAATAAATCTCTTGGGAATCCTTTCCCTATTACAATGTTTATGGACCTCTATCCAAAGGAGACACCAATCCCTTGATCAAGTTCGTGGATCTCTATCCATAGGAGAACTCCTTTCTCCTCAGCTCTGGTTGGTGATCTTCTAGAAGAACTACTGCCTCCACTACACTGGCTAATGGATCTCTATCCACTGAAGACTCTTGTCCTCACTCAGAAGACCTATCCTCACTGCCCTGGCTAATGGATCTCTATCCACTAGAGACTATCATCCTCTATACTCTGTCACCTCCAAAGCTTTACTCTCAAATCTACACTAAACATAGTCCTTCGATCTAGCACAAATTTGCTCAATATCTATCTCTAGTCTGGCACAAACCTATCCTCAAATATACACCAAAATCTATCCTCAAATATCTACACTAAACATAGTCCTTCGGTCTAGCACAAATATATCCTCAATATCTATCCTCTCAATATCTATCCTCAAGCCTTAACACAAAGCTTGACTTAATCACAAATCAACTCTGCTAGATCTACCCCAAACCTTAACTCAAGGTTTGAACAAATCAATCAATCAACTCTGCTCACAAGTCTTCTCAAAGACTTATCTCAAATCTACCTTGTAAGCTTCCACAAAAGCTCACTCTAATCTATCCACAAGTCCTCTCTAGAACTTGTCCAATCTCTCAAATATCCTCAAATCTCAACAATCCACAAGTCTTCTCAAGACTTCCTACTCAACAAGTCCTCACTAGAACTTATCCAATTCTCAATCTCTATCTTCAAATCTATATTGTAAGCTTCCACAAAAGCTCACACAAATCTATCCACAAGTCTTCTCTAAGACTTACCTCAAATCTGCTCAACAAGTCCTCACTAGAACTTGTCCAATCTCATAGAAACATATAGAGAATTGTTAGAGACTCAATATGCTTCACATTCACAATAATGCTCAATCACTTTCAATCTCTCTTTTACCACAGAAACATATAGAGAATTGTTAGAGACTCAATATGTTTCACACTTACAAACACTCAACCTCTTTCTCAAATCAATTTAGAATATGGAACAATTTGTTTCATAGAACTTGAACTATCACTTCAACACATCCACTTGACTAGACTCAACCAACTCTACTCAACCAATCACTTCAACAACAATGCTTATCAAGTAATCCTCACATAACAATGATACTCATGATCTTTGCAAACCCTAGTTCAAGTTCTTCACTCAACCAATCACTTCAACAACAATGCTTATCAAGTAATCCTCACATAACAATGATACTCATGATCTTTGCAAACCCTAGTTCAAGATAGTTCACCACTTCACATAACAATGATACTCATGTTCTTTGCACAAACCCTAGCTCAAGCATATGAAAGCTTTACTCAATATTTCCAACAATGCTTATAAAACAAGGTTTTTATCATCAACTCTCACTTAGAAAAACCAAACTCAACAATGCTTATCAAACAACCCTTTTCACTCCAACTTAGCATTCACAACATTCAACAATCACTCACTAGGAAGATGTGCCCATACCTTTTTGTTTGATGAAGAAAATGACCTCAAAACCTATCTTAAACACAATTTTCTTCTTTGCCAATTTCAATGGTTAGATGACAAAAATATCACACTAACTCTCTTCAGAAATATTTCTCAATCACAAAAATAATCAAACTCAAATACACCTTATTACTCCTTTGAAATTAGCAATCATCAAAGCATACAAAAATTAATTACTCAATTACTCCTTATAATCTCCAATATTTAATTAACAACCTCCAAAATCAAACCCTCAAAAATAATGCTTCCTATCCTTATATCTCCCTCAAATTCTCAATAATCAAACTTTAAAAAATAAACTTTATAACCCTCAAAAATATTTATTTTATTCAACCTTTAGCAAATCCGAAATAGCAATTAACCTTGGCAAATCATGAGCGCATACCTCTCTCTATGCAAAAAGGGCCTCGATGGGTTTCGAACATGGAACCTCTCCTAGCCGAGCGCCTTAGCAAGGTGCTAGCCCACCACATGGGCTACGTGCCTTCCCACAAAGAGGAAAGCTAGCGCTTTCCCTTTGTGTCTTCCTCGATGGTGCAACGCTCAACAAAACAATCACCCCCACTTTGCAAAACTGAAGTCGATGGGTTTCGAACCTTGCACCACGAGCCTACCACACTTAGCGCCTCCCATGATTGCCAGCTATGCTACACAACATTGTGCAATGGAGAAGGAGCTCTGCTCCTCTTTGTCCTTTTGTCTACCACCGAAAACTTTTAAACATGAATTTATCTTTCTTCCCTTTGCGCACGATAGTTGAGAGCATAGCACATACAAATGATGGATGGGTTTAGACAAAGTCTTTGCCCCTTTTTATATGCATAGACCAAGCTTTGAAAACGTCGATGGATAATTCAAATTTTTGAATTCGAATTATAAAATAAAATTTATAATCCTAACTTTAGGATTATTTTAATTAACATAAATTAATTTTATAATTAAATTATAATTAATCAATAATTAACTTAATAACTTTAGAAGTTAATTAAATTAATTAATAATTTAATTTATATAAATTAATTTATAATTAATTTAAATCTCCCATTTTAATATTATAATAAAATATTATAATATTATTTTTCTTGGGCCTCTTTATTGCTCTTTGAACCTCATATGACCACCTGGAACCGGATCTGACCAACTGGATGTGGACTTTCCTTTACACTGATTTTGGAACCGCTTCTTCTTGCATTGCTCACTGAAACTGACTCTTGACATCAATGACAACTCAATTACTCAAAATGTCCAACAATCTCCCCCTTTGTCATTGATGGCAACCCAATTATATTTTACCATTTCCTTGACCTTTTTTGTTCTACTCCCCTGACTCAATGCTCTCCTTAAATCAAATCTCTCCCCCTTACTCAAATCTCTCCCCCTTTGACATCAATGGCAAAGGGTCACCTTTGGGGCTCGGGGCTAAGAATGAGTCTCTTAGCTTAGCCCCTCCCCCACCTCCTCTTGAGGTGGTTAATTCTGGGGTGGGAGTATTTCTACTCCCAGCATGCACTGATCTTTACCTTTGTCCACTTTCCTTCTCATCTGATCCTTCTGATTCCTCTGACTATTCATGTTCCTGCTTGTCTCTAGAATTTCTTCTCTACACCACTTTGTTGTATGTCCATCATTATTGCACTTGTAACACTTAATATTGTTATTCCTTGAAGGTGCAAATATCTTGGGATTTCTTCTGGTGAAGCCATATCTATTCCTATCATGGACCCTGCAATTCATTGCCTTGTGACCAAACTGATTACATGAGTAGCAATACCCATGAAAAAGTTATCTATTTATGAAGTTCCCATATTCCTGTCTTTCATGTGTCCTGCATTGTGAAGCCTTGTGCCCAAATCTGTGACATGAGAAACATCATCCATTGAAATTTCCTTGCCTTGACCTCATTGGTCTCTTAGTCTCTTTTACCCTATGCTGGTTCCTGTTCCATATGTTCCTCTTTTGTGCATTGTTCTTTTCCTTGTTGAACTTTCTATTGTCCAACTCATCCTCAGAAGTCTCACTTTCTCTCACACTGTCTTCTTCTGAAGTTTCTTCTTCTTCAGAACTTGAGGTTGACTCCTCTTCTTGTTTCTTTTGTACTTGTTCAAAACCAAGACCTATTTTATTTGTTGACCATCTTTGTACCTTGATCATCTTATCTACAATCTTTGAGCTCTTTCCAAACTTGTGTAGCTTATCCTTAGACTTTTCTACTTCTTCCCTTAGTAGAGCTACTTCTTGTTCTAATCTTTCACATTCTAAGACCTTTGCTTCTAACTTATCCTTGAACTTCTTAGTCTTAGCCATTGACTTATTTAGATCCTCTATAAGCTTTCCTCTCTCTTCATCACATTCTTGAAACTGAAGCTTAAGTTGGGAGTTTTGCTTTCTTACCTTCTTTAATGTGTTAAGAGCATAAATAAGCTCTCCCTCAAGATCAACTTCTCCTTTCTCTGATTCTTCCTCTATTTGTTTGCCTTTGAAAACATCTTCATTCTCTTCTGACTTGTCTTCTATAGGATCACCTCCTTCTTCTTCTAGTGCCATTAGAATATTCTCTTTTGGTCCTTCAAGTGTATCTTCATATTCATCATCACTGAAACTGAAACCATTCTTTGTACAACTATCTTCAAGATGTCCAAAATTACCACATCTAAAACACTTGAGAATTATTGGTGACCTTTTCTTAACTTCTTCCTTTTCCTCTATCAGAAATAGAACTTCATCTTTATCATTATCTGAGAAACTATTTTCACTATCACTTGAGTACTTACTTGCCTTGTCTGCATAGTAACTCCTCTTCTATCTTTGAAAGAACTTCTTTCCTTGTTTGCCTTGTCCATCCTTGCCTTTCTTTTGGTACCTGTATATTTTTGATTCCCTGTTCTTATGATCCTATTTTTCTTCATCATTGCTATTTCTAGCTTCTTGACAATCAGTTGCATAGTGACCATACTTTCCATAATTGAAACATCTAACAGATTTTGCATCTTTAAATCTTCTTGGATCCTTATTCCTTCTACCATAATTTGCTTCTTCATCACTGGATGACTCATTGCTTGAATCTGACTTCTTGCCCTTTGTCTTCTTAGTAGCTTTGAAGGTTGCTTCCTTTCGGATATTAGGTTCCTCTTTTGTTCTCATCTCAAAAGTTGTAAGAATACCAAGTAATACATCTCTTGTCAAAATATCACCATATTTTGATTCCTCTATAGCAGAGATATTTTCACTAAACCTTTTTGGGAGAGATCTTAAGATCTTATCACAAACATCAGATTCTTCAATCTCAAGTCCAAGTCCTTGCATGGCATTAACAACCTCGTCTACATGAAGTAGATAAGTACTAATGTTTTCCTCATCCTTCATTCTTAATTCTTCAAATTGTCCTTTGAGATTTTGTATCTTTACCTTTTTGACACTTTTATCTCCTTCATATATGCTTTGCAACTTATCCCAAATTCCTTTTGCTGATTTGCAATGCATAACCTTTATGAACTCTGTTCTATGCAAACCTCTCAAAATTGCATTCATTGCTTTTGAATTGTAATGATGTAGAAGCTTACCATATTTATCTGTAGGTGGAGTAGTTGGTGGTGTGTATCCATTTTCAACTGCTTCCCATATTTCATTGCCAAGTGCCATCAGGTGAATCTTCATTCTCATACTCCAAAATACATAATCGCTTCCATAAAATACTAGTGTTGAATTATCTGAGGATCCATTCTTAGAATCCATTGTGTTCTTGTAAGCTTTTCCTTCAAGTTATTAAACTCTTTCGAAGGAACCCGCTCTGATACCAATTGAAGAACACAAGCTTATACTGAGAGGGGGTGAACAGTATAAGACCACTTTTTACTTTTCTTTTCCAATCAATATTATGCAATGTATCAATAGCAATATCAACAACAGTAATCAAATCAATGCACAAATCACCACACACAATAGAGACACCAATTTAATGTGGTTCACCCAATGTGGGCTACTCCACGAAGAAAATATTTCACTAATATTTTCTCAATAAATATCTTGGGAATCCTTTCCCTATTACAATGTTTATGGACCTCTATCCAAAGGAGACACCAATCCCCTAATCAAGTTCATGGATCTCTATCCATAGGAGAACTCCTTTCTCCTCTACTCTAGCTAGTGATCTTCTAGAAGAACTGCTACCTCCACTACACTGGCTAATGGATCTCTATCCACTAAAGACTCTTATCCTCACTCAGAAGACCTATCCTCACTACCCTGGCTAATGGATCTCTATCCACTAGAGACTATCATCCTCTATACTCTATCACCTCCAAAGCTCTATCTCAAATATGTACTAAACACAGTCCTTCGGTCTAGCACAAATATCCTCAATCTCTATCTCTGGTCTAGCACAAACCTATCCTCAAATCTACACCAAACTCTATCCTCAAATCTACATACCCCCCCCCCCCCCCCACTAAAAATAGTCCTTCACTCTAGCACAAATCTATCCTCAATATCTCTCCTCTATCCTCAAGCCTTAACACAAAGCTTGACTTAATCATAAATCAACTCTACTAGATCTACCCCAAACCTTAACTCAAGGTTTGAACAAATCAATCAATCAACTCTGCTCACAAGTCTTCTCAAAGACTTATCTCAAATATGCCTTGTAAGCTTCCACAAAAGCTCACTCTAATCTATCCACAAGTCCTCTCTAGAACTTGTCCAATCTACTCACAATATCTATCCTATTTTTAAGCTTCACCACAAGTCTTCTCAACTTACCTCAAATCTCTCAACAAGTCCTACTAGAACTTTCCAAATTTCTCTCTTCAAACTTATATTGTAAGCTTCCACAAAAGCTCACACAAATCTATCCACAAGTCTTCTCTAAGACTTACCTCAAATCTGCTCAACAAGTCCTCACTAGAACTTGTCCAATCTCATAGAAACATATAGAGAATTGTTAGAGACTCAATATGCTTCACATTCACAACAATGCTCAATCACTTTCAATCTCTCTTTTACCATAGAAACATATAGAGAATTGTTAGAGACTCAATATGTTTCACACTCACAAACACTCAACCTCTTTCTCAAATCAATTTAGAATATGGAACAATTTGTTTCACAGAACTTGAACTATCACTTCAACACATCCACTTAACTAGACTCAACCAATCACTTCAACAACAATGCTTATCAAGTAATCCTCACATAACAATGATACTCATGATATTTGCAAACCCTAGTTCAAGTTCTTCACTCAACCAATCACTTCAACAACAATGCTTATCAAGTAATCCTCACATAACAATGATACTCATGATATTTACAAACCCTAGTTCAACTTCACTACTTCACATAACAATGATACTCATGTTATTTGCACAAACCCTAGTTCAAGCATATGAAAGCTTTACTCAATATTTCCAACAATGCTTATAAAACAAGGTTTTTATCATCAACTCTCACTCAGAAAAACCAAACTCAACAATGCTTATCAAACAATCCTTTTCACTCCAACTTAGCATTCACAACATTCAACAATCACTCACTAGGAAGATGTGCCCATACCTTTTTGTTTGATGAAGAAAATGACCTCAAAACCTATCTTAAACACAATTTTCTTCTTTGCCAATTTCAATGGTTAGATGACAAAAATATCACACTAACTCTCTTCAAAAATATTTCTCAATCACAAAAATAATCAAACTCAAATACACCTTATTACTCCTTCTTTGAAATTAGCAATCATCAAAGCATACAAAAATTAATTACTCAATTACTCCTTATAATCTCCAATATTTAATTAACAACCTCCAAAATCAAACCCTTAAAAATAATGCTTCCTATCCTTATATCTCCCTCAAATTCTCAATAATCAAACTTTAAAAAATAAACTTTATAACCCACAAAAATATTTATTTTATTCAACCTTTAGCAAATCCGAAACATAGCAATTAACCTTGGCAAATCATGAGCGCATACCTCTCTCTATGCAAAAAGGGCCTCGATGGGTTTCGAACATGGAACCTCTCCAGTCGAGCGCCTTAGCAAGGTGCTAGCCCACCACATGGGCTACGTGCCTTCCCACAAAGAGGAAAGCTAGCGCTTTCCCTTTGTGTCTTCCCCGATGGTGCAACGCTCAACAAAATAATCACCCTCGCTTTGCAAAACCAAAGTCGATGGGTTTCGAACCTTGCACCATGAGCCTACCACACTTAGCGCCTCCCACAATTTCTAGTTGCGCTACACAACATTGTGCGTTGGAGAAGGAGCTTCGCTCCTCTTTGTCCTTTAGTCTACCACCAAAAACTTTTAAACATGAATTTATCTTTTTCCCTTTGTGCATGATAGTTGAGAGCATAGCACATACGAATGATGGATGGGTTTAGATAAAGTCTTTGCCCCCTTTTTATATGCATAGACCAAGCTTTGAAAATGTCGATGGATAATTCAAATTTTTGAATTCGAATTATAAAATAAATTTTATAATCCTAACTTTAGGATTATTTTAATTAACATAAATTAATTTTATAATTAAATTATAATTAATCAATAATTAACTTAATAACTTTAGAAGTTAATTAAATTAATTAATAAATTAATTTATAATGAAATTATTTAAATTAATTTAAATCTCCCCTTTTAATATTATAATAAAATATTATAATATTATTTTTCTTGGGCCTCTTTATGAAGAACATGGACTTATACTGAGAGGGGGGTGAACAGTATAAGACTTAACCAATTAATAATTTTAACTTTAGATAGTAGTGGCATCAACACAACATTAATCAAGACAGAAAGCATCACACATTGAAGACCCATTTTTAACGTGGTTCACCCAAAATGGTTGGGCTACGTCCACAAAAACTTTTCTCTAAAAGTTATCTCAAAGTTCTTTGGGAATCCTTCCCAATTACAATGTTTATGAGCCTCGGCCCAAAGGAGATACCTTCCCCTCTACTCTGGAAATGATCCCTCAGAAGATCAACTGCCTCTACCTCTTGCCAGCACGTGGAACTCCTTTCCACCGAAGACCTCCTATCCTCAATGCTTAGCCTAAGAGACCTCTGCCTTCTATGATCACATCCATAGCAGCTCAGCAACTTGTACCAAACACAGTTAGTCGGTCTAGTACAAGTCTTCCTCTTGTCTGTCAGATCTGTCCAACTCTTGAACAAATCAATCCTCTGCATACAAGCCTTCTCAAAGACTTGCCAAATCTGTCCTCAGGTTCTTCTCATAGAACCAATGCACCTCTGTCCTCAAGTTCTCTGATAGAACTATCAAACTCAGCTCACAAGTCCTCTGCTAGGACCTGTCCAAATATGCTCACAAGTCCCCACTGGAACCTGTCCAAAAACTGCTCACAAGTCCCCACTGGAACCTGTCCAAAAACTGCTCACAAGTCCCCACTAGAACCTGTCCAAAAACTGCTCACAAGAAAAACTTTCTTAGTAGGAAATCACAAAGTGAATTGTTAGAGACCCAATGTGATTTGTCAAACTCATAGAAGCATAAAGAGAATTGTTAGAGACTCAATATGTTCTATACTCAAATCCCAATCTCAAAACTCAACTCAAATCTGAAATGGATAGGATAGAATGTTTTCTTTCAAGAACATGAAACCCCAACAATTGCCAACTATGCAAAGAATCACATAACAATGATACTCATGTTCTTTTCACCATCAATTAGGGTTTCAACAACAATGCTCATCAAACAAGGTTTAGTCAACCAACACCATTCAACTCAACATCAACCTTGAAGCATTCAACCAATCATCACAAGAAAAGGAAACAAGTAGAAATCCTTTTCCCTCCAAAGATATTTGAACAAAACAGCCACCAACACAATATCACCAAATGCAAAGAATAACTTGCTCAAATCAACTCAATGGAGTAAGCCCAATATCATGAATCAAGTAAAGCAATAACTTGATCAAACAACCTCTATGGAAGCAACTCAACCATCAAACTCAAAACAGCCAACCAAGGGTTCCACCAACTCAATGCAAGTAGCTAGACTCACAAATATAAACCCTAGTGCACAAAGCTTCCACTATCTCAAACCAAAAATTATGCATTCACCAAAAACTCTCCTTAAGGATAACAATGCATAAGTAGTCTTCAACAAACCAGAAAATAGGATTTACACCTAGCCAAAGGATACCTAGTAGAATACCTTTTCACTCCAACCTTATTTCAGAAAACATACACCAATCATACTCATAAGAAGAATGTGCCCATACCTTATTGGAGTAGAAGATAATTGAACCTTCAAGCTGTCACCACACACAACTCTCAAACTTCCAACCAAGTTAGGGTTAGAATAAAAAGAAATGAGCAATAATATAAACTTCCTTTATTACACCTTTTAGCTCCACTTCTTTAAACACAACCACCATAACATGCCAATAAATCAACAATCACGGACTCACACCTTATACCTCCATTTTTAATTTTAGCATAGCAAAGAATAATCTTAAAAATACATCCAAAGAAATATGCCCTTATTTCTCCTAAGATTTTATTCAATGCTAATCACAAAAGCCAAAACTCATAAAATTTAATCACACCTTATAAATCGTTGTCCAAGAAACTCCGAATTTCGTGGCATAAAGACGTTTTAATAAAAACGTGTGTTACTCTAGCAAAGCACCCCCGTGAGACTCGAAACGATGACCTCCGCCAATGCAGTGCCCAACAACAACCTTCGCTGCCACTAGCCCACGTGGGCTACGAAGTTCACAAGTGAACTTCCCTCCACTTCACCCTCGAAAAAAAACTCCCGAAGACTTTTCAACCGCACGTGCTTCTAAGTCTTCCTTCGATCGTAGCGAATACAGAGCACAAACACCGCAAATTGCATTCGGGGAATTTCGAATTAATTAGCCTTCCAACCTTAGGAGTTGGAGAATAAATAGTCTCTTCGAAGACACCTTGACGTCGGTGGAAATAAAGACCATTTCGAAATTAATCAAAAGTCTTTTCAAAAAGGGTTTAAAAACCCTTAAATAATTTTAATAAATTAAGAATAAAAAAAGGTTTAAAAACCTTTAAGTATTTTTAATAAATTAAAAATAATTTCTCCCTTAATTAATTAAATAATTAATTAATTAAAACCTTGAAGGGTTTTAAATAATAATTAAATAAATAATAAAGAGAACCTCCATTGGTTTTAATAAAAAACATTTAACTTGGTTTTAATAAAAACCCTATCCAACTTGGTTTTAATAAAAACCGGTTTGGTTTTAATGAAAAACCCTTGCCAATGGAATCTCTCCGGATTCTCTTAAAAATATTCTCTTGGAATCTTCCACCTTTGAAGCCAACACATCCTCTTAACATTAATGCCATTTCCTTTTGACATCAATGACAACTCATAGACAAGAAGCTAGGATCTCAAACCCAAAATTGCCAACAATCTCCCCCTTTGTCATTGATGGCAAACCATGCTTCTCAACAACACAGAAACTCAACATAAACAACTCCCCCTATCTTGAGGCTTTCCTCTTCACTTTGAAGCTCTCCCCCTTACTCATATCTCTCCCCCTTTGTCATCAATGGCAAAGGGTCACCTTTGGGGCTCGGGACTAAGAATGAGCCTCTTAGCTTAGTCCCTCCCCCACCTCCTGATGAGGTGATTAATTCTGGGGTGGGAGTACAACTCCCAATTTCTCCCTTAGATACTCAAACGTATCTCTTGGAAGAGGTTTGGTGAAGATATCTGCAATCTGCTCTTTAGTAGACACATACTCTACCTTGACCTACTTGTCTTGCACTTTCTCCCTTAGAAAGTGATACTTGATGGAAATATGCTTTGTCCTTGAGTGCATTACTGGATTTTTGGAAATACTTATGGCACTTGTATTATCACAAAGTATGGAGATGGGTTGTTCATGCTTGACTTTGAAATCCTCCAAGGTGGTTTTCATCCATAAAACCTGTGTACACCCAACCACTCTTGCTATGTATTCAGCCTCTCTTGTAGATAAGGAAAGCGAAGGTTGTTTCTTACTTAGCCAAGAAACCAAACTCTTTCCCAGAAAGAATGCTCCACCACTAGTGCTTTTCCTGTCATCAATACTGCTGCCCAATCTGCATCTGTATAAGCTGTGAGGGTGAAATCATCACCTTTGGGATACCAAAGCCCAAAGTCCATAGTGCCCTTTAGATATCTGAATATCCTCTTAACTGCTATAACATGAGAATATTTTGGAGCTGCCTAAAATCTTGCTACTAACCCAACTTCCTGCATGATATCTAGTCTAGTAGCTGTAATATATAATAAACTGCCAATCATAGATCTGTACAACCTCTGATCTGCCGCTGGAGATTCATCATCTTTACTCATCTTGCACCCTGTAATCATTGGAGTACACCTTTGGTTTGCTGTCCATCATCCCAAATTTCTTCAACATTTCTTTGATATACTTTCCTTGAGAGAGAAATATACCATCCTTTGATTGAGCAATCTGAAGACCTAAAAATAATGACAACTCTCCAATCATAGACATCTCAAATTCCTTTTGCATGGTGTTAGCAAAAACTTTGCACATCTGAGTATTATTTCCCCCAAAAATAATATCATCAACATAGACAACCATAATCAACATATCATCATTTTCATTCTTAATATACAAATTGCTATCTGCCATGCCTTTCCTGAAGCCTTGCTCATGAAGATACCTGTCAAGTCTTGAGTACCAAGCCCTAGGTGCTTGCTTTAACCCATACAAGGCCTTTTTTAGTTTACACACATAGTCTGATTGTTTCGAGAGAGACACTCCTTCTGGTTGTTCTATGTAGACTTCTTCTACCAACACCCCATTTAGAAAAGCTGACTTTACATCCATTTGATATACCTTGAATGATTTGAAGCTTGAAAGGGCCAAAAATATTCTGATAGCTTCAAGACGAGCAACAGGAGCAAACGTCTCTTCGAAATCAACACCTTCTACTTGAGCATAACCTTTGCGAGACTAACCTAGCTTTGTTTATGACAATATTTCCATCCTCATTGAGTTTATTTCTGAATATCCATTTTGTGCCAATGACATTCTTGTCCTTAGGTCTTGGAACCAATTCCCAAGTTTCACTTTTCTCTATTTGATTTAGCTCTTCATCCATTGCTTTTACCCAAAACTTATCTGCACATGCTTCACTGAAATATTTTGGCTCAATCTGAGATAATAATGAAACATTTGTAGAATCATGTGAAGGAATGACTCTTCTTCTTGTTTTCCTGCTATTTGGATCACCAATGATCAAATCTTTGGGATGATGTTTCTGAACATATCGTGAAGGAGTTTTGGGAAGCAGTTGTTGTCTTTCCTCTTCTTCATCTGAAACCTCTCTGAATTCTTCTTGACAAATTTCATCACTGAGTTCCTTGACTGGTTCTCTTATCCCTGTATTTTCATCAACTGTTACATTTATGCTCTCTACAACTGTATGAGTTCTTTTGTTGAAGCATCTGTAGGCCTTGCTTCTGCTGGAATATCCAAGAAATATTCCCTCATCACACCTAGGATCAAACTTACCCAAATTCTGATCTTCCCTTCGGATGAAGCACTTACTCCCAAACACTTTGAAGTATTTTACTGTAGTTGGTCTTCCTTTCCACAACTCATAAGGAGTTTTATGATGATTGACTCTAAGTTGGGCCCTGGTGATAATGTAGACTGCTCGTCTTGACTGCCTCTTTCCAAAAACCATCTAAAAGTTTTGACTCATTTAACATAGCTCTAGCCATATTTTCAATAGTTCTGTTTTTCCTTTCAACTACTCCATTTTGTTGAGGAGTTCTTGCTGTTGAATATTCTCTTTTGATTCCTTGTTGCTCACAGTATTCCACAAATTCATTTGAAGTGAACTCTCCTCCTCTATCTGATCTTAAGCATTTGATTCTCTTGTCAGTCTCATTTTCAATCATTTCTTTGAAAGCTTTAAATTTTTCAAAAGCTTCAGATTTTTCTTTGAGAAAAGTAACCCAAGTCATTCTAGAATAATCATCTATAAACAGCATGAAGTAGCTTTCTCCATGAATGCTCTGAGTTCTATTAGGGCCACATAAATCAGTATGAATAAGATCCAATGGTTTTGAAGAAGTATACCCTTTTGATTTGAAACTGGTTCTGGTCTCTTTTCCATGTTGACAAGGACCGCAAATGATGTTATGGGGCCTTTTTATTTTGGGCAAGTCTCTAACTGCTTCCTTGTTACTAATATTGACAAGATTATCAAAGCTCAAATGCCCCAATATTTTATGCCATAACCAACTCTCATCTTCTTGAGTTAGAAAACACTTTTCCTTTTTTATCTCACTTAGCATGTAAAGATTGTTTGGAGTCCTTGTAGCACTAGCAATGAGTTTTCCATTTTTTTCTTTACTTATCTCACATCTATCTAAAAAGAAAGATACTATGTGCCCTTGATCACAAAGTTGACTCACACTTAGAAGATTATGTCTTAGGCCTTCTACATAAAGCACATTTTCTATTTTGGATTTCCCATCCAAACTAAGAGTCCCTTTACCACAGATTTTAGTCGACCTGTTATCTCCAAAACTGACTGTTCCTCTGTTTGTTTCTTTTAAGACCAAAAACTTTTCCTTTTCACCTGTCATATGTTTTGAACAACCACTATCAAGATACCATTTTTCTACTTTGTCTTGAGCATGAAAAGCAGTTTGAACTATCATTGACTTAGATTTGATCTCATTTCTCTTTTTAGTGAACTCAAGGCTAGATCTATCCAAACTGCACATCCTTGCTATATGCCCAAAATTCTTGCACTTGTAACACATGACATTTTTATTCATAAGAGGTGCAAAAGAGTTAACATTTTCCTTACTATGGCTATTCAAAGACTTATTGCAATGCATAGCTTTGTGACCAAATTTCTTGCGAGGAAAAACAATAGCCATGGAAAGTATTATGTAACCTATTTTGATGCCTTGGATGATTGTTCTTCTTGTGACCAAGCTGGAATCCACCGCTCTTCAGGATGAAGATTGATCTTGCTCGAAGACCCTATTTCATGAATGGTGATACAATCCTTCTTTTGCTTTTCACATGGAGTATTTTGTCTGAGAGCCAACTGTTCCAACTTCACTCTAAGAGACATAACCTCTTCTTCTAGTTTCTTGCAATCAACTTCCTTTCCTTTGAGAGCCTCTGTCAGAACCTGTTCAACCTTCTTCCCTTCTTCAACTAGAATTTTGAAGTCTATAACACTTTGAGACAATTCTGATCTTGCTATCTCTTCTTCCTGACATTGATGCTTGAGAACAGAATTCTCTTCCCTAAATTTCTCAAGCTTTCTTAAAGCCAAGAAGAATTCACCTTTGAGATCGAACTCAACCTCTTCATCTCTTTCTGAATCTGTATGTTCCTCCGATAGATCCTTCTCCAAGTTGTTAGGCTCTTTCTAGAGAGACCGACTACGATACCAATTGAAGAACATGGACTTATACTGAGAGGGGGGTGAACAAGTATAAGACTTAACCAATTAATAATTTTAACTTTAGATAGCAGTGGCATCAACACAACATTAATCAAGACAGAAAGCATCACACATTGAAGACCCATTTTTAACGTGGTTCACCCAAAATGGTTGGGCTACATCCACAAAAACTTTTCTCTAAAAGTTATCTCAAAGTTCTTTGGGAATCCTTCCCAATTACAATGTTTATGAGCCTCGGCCCAAAGGAGATACCTTCCCCTCTACTCTGGAAATGATCCCTCAGAAGATCAACTACCTCTACCTCTTGCCAGCACGTGGAACTCCTTTCCACCGAAGACCTCCTGTCCTCAATGCTTAGCCTAAGAGACCTCTGCCTTCTATGATCACGTCCACAGTAGCTCAACAACCTGTACCAAACATAGTCGGTCGGTCTAGTACAAGTCTTCCTCTGTCTATCAGATCTGTCCAACTCTTGAACAAATCAATCCTCTGCATACAAGCCTTCTCAAAGACTTGCCAAATCTATCCTCAGGTTCTTCTCATAGAACCAATGCACCTCTGTCCTCAAGTTCTCTGATAGAACTATCAAACTCAGCTCACAAGTCCTCTGCTAGGACCTATCCAAATCTGCTCACAAGTCCCCACCGGAACCTATCCAAAAACTGCTCACAAGTCCCCACCGAAACCTGTCCAAAAACTGCTCACAAGTCCCCACTGGAACTTGTCCAAAAACTGCTCACAAGAAAAACTTTCTTAGTAGGAAATCACAAAGTGAATTGTTAGAGACCCAATGTGATTTGTCAAACTCATAGAAGCATAAAGAGAATTGTTAGAGACTCAATATGTTCTATACTCAAATCCCAATCTCAAAACTCAACTCAAATCTAAAATGGATAGGATAGAATGTTTTCTTTCAAGAACATGAAACCCCAACAATTGCCAACTATGCAAAGAATCACATAACAATGATACTCATGTTCTTTTCACCATCAATTAGGGTTTCAACAACAATGCTCATCAAACAAGGTTTAGTCAACCAACACCATTCAACTCAACATCAACCTTGAAGCATTCAACCAATCATCACAAGAAAAGGAAACAAGTAGAAATCCTTTTCCTTTTCCTCCAAAGATATTTGAACAAAATAGCCACCAACACAATATCACCAAATGCAAAGAATAACTTGCTCAAATCAACTCAATGGAGTAAGCCCAATATCATGAATCAAGTAAAGCAATAACTTGATCAAACAACCTCTATGGAAGCAACTCAACCATCAAACTCAAAACAACCAACCAAGGGTTCCACCAACTCAATGCAAGTAGCTAGACTCACAAATATAAACCCTAGTGCACAAAGCTTCCACTATCTCAAACCAAAAATTATGCATTCACCAAAAACTCTCCTTAAGGATAACAATGCATAAGTAGTCTTCAACAAACCAGAAAATAGGATTTACACCTAGCCAAAGGATACCTAGTAGAATACCTTTTCACTCCAACCTTATTTCAGAAAACATACACCAATCATACTCATAAGAAGAATGTGCCCATACCTTATTGGAGTAGAAGATAATTGAACCTTCAAGCTGTCACCACACACAACTCTCAAACTTCCAACCAAGTTAGGGTTAGAATAAAAAGAAATGAGCAATAATATAAACTTCCTTTATTACACCTTTTAGCTCCACTTCTTTAAACACAACCACCATAACATGCCAATAAATCAACAATCACGGACTCACACCTTATACCTCCATTTTTAATTTTAGCATAGCAAAGAATAATCTTAAAAATACATCCAAAGAAATATGCCCTTATTTCTCCTAAGATTTTATTCAATGCTAATCACAAAAGCCAAAACTCATAAAATTTAATCACACCTTATAAATCGTTGTCCAAGAAACTCCGAATTTCACGGCATAAAGATGTTTTAATAAAAACGTGTGTTACTCTAGCAAAGCACCCCCGTGAGACTCGAAACGGTGACCTCCACCAATGCAGCGCCCAACAGTAGCGTTCGCTGCCACTAGCCCATGCGGGCTACGAAGTTCACAAGTGAACTTCCCTCCACTTCACCCTCGAAAAAAACTCCCGAAGACTTTTCAACCGCACGTGCTTCTAAGTCTTCCTTCGATCACGTAGCGAATACAGAGCACAAACACCGCAAATTGCATTCGGGGAATTTTGAATTAATTAGCCTTCCAACCTTAGGAGTTGGAGAATAAATAGTCTCTTCGAAGACACCTTGACGTCGACGAAAATAAAGACCATTTCGAAATTAATCAAAAGTCTTTTCAAAAAGGGTTTAAAAACCCTTAAATAATTTTAATAAATTAAGAATAAAAAAAGGTTTAAAAACCTTTAAGTATTTTTAATAAATTAAAAATAATTTCTCCCTTAATTAATTAAATAATTAATTAATTAAAACCTTGAAGGGTTTTAAATAATAATTAAATAAATAATAAAGAGAACCTCCATTGGTTTTAATAAAAACCATTTAACTTGGTTTTAATAAAAACCGGTTTGGTTTTAATGAAAAACCCTTGCCAATGGAATCTCTCCGGATTCTCTTAAAAATATTCTCTTGGAATCTTCCACCTTTGAAGCCAACACATCCTCTTAACATTAATGCCATTTCCTTTTGACATCAATGACAACTCATAGACAAGAAGCTAGGATCTCAAACCCAAAATTGCCAACACTTTATTGCTCTTTGAACCTCATATGACCACCTAGAACTGGATCTGATCAATTGGACATGGACTTTCCTTTACACTGATTTCGAAATCGCTTCTTCTTACATTGCTCACTAAAACTGACTCTTGACATCAATGACAACTTAATTACTCAAAATGTCCAATAATAAATAGTGGATTTACCAAAATCTTCCACCTTAGTATCTACCATATTATCCTTCATACATATACCCTCTTTACCACCCATACTCACCTTCTGGATATGCGATGTACCCTCCTCATCAAAAGTATGGTTAGACTCCTCCTCAACATAATAATCTATGATTGTCTACTAGACCCCAAAATCAACATCCTGATTTGACCTATGAAGACCCATTGAACCTATTGATTTACTCTCTAATTCCCCTAGTTGCTATGAATGCTTTACCTACCTTTGATAGGAATGGAAATAAGATAGCCCTAGATCATCTAAATGAGATTTCAACACTCAAGTCAATACACCACATTCAATATGGGTACATGATAGTATGCTTATTGATGTACTCTATTTGATATAAGGTTGCTTTATAGTATATGAGATTATTTAATAATTTTGTAAATAGTTGGGCATCAATTGTAGAACCTTTCATATGTAGATTTGGTAGTGTAATGACCCAAAAACACACAAACAAAAAAATACAAAAATAGAAAAAAATTTTTTTTACTAAGGAGAGAGGTGCATGAACCCTTCATGAACCCCTAACCCACTAGAATATCCTAAAGTTTCAATCTCCTAAGTTTCCCTGGAAGTTACATCTCACGAAGTACCCTAACACAAATCCATCTGTGTAGGCGTATAATGTGTTACTACGGATAAGTCCATCTATTTCATCATCCTTGATGAGCTAGACCTATCACCCTCAGTCCATCGAAGGTGTACACGCATCTCCATACCATACACAAATCCTTATGTGTAGGTATGCTACGAGTACCCGCGAGTTAAGCTATCTATCTCGTCTCCACGATGAGCTATCTTAACTCAGATGTAATCTCTTCCCACTTAGTCCTCTATCTCCCTAAGGGGGTCTCAATTCCCTTAGGTCACCTACGTTCACCCTAAGGGGTTCTCAATTCCCTTAGGTTACCTCTGAGTTCACCCTAGAACTCTACACTAGATTCCCTATCATCAAGCAATCAAACAATAATACGTCTAGATGCTACCACATCAGAAAACAATCAAACAATAATAGAGAAAATGAAGCAAGCTTAACTCTAAAATAGAATCTACTACATGACATAATCAAATACAGAAATATAGTAAAATTACTTTCATTAACCCAATAACAATTGCCTCATCATCACTTGCATAATAAGCCTTTCCTACTCAAAGGTATCACATTAATTGCATTGGGGATATCTCCCCACAATTCTAATCTATGGAACATAAGTAAATCAATGTAAGATGCAAATACCTATTCTTTGTTTCCATTTGATTCCTTGCTTCTCCTTGCTTCCCTTTGGTTCTTTGAGGGTAGTAGGGGATCAAGATACTCATGGTTCAGGATAGGCATACCTTTAAATGCATCTATTCATCTACTTTGCCAAATTGCAACTATACAATATTCCATTAAGTCTCTAACCATCTAATGCATAATGGACATCATAAAAGAAACCTTACTTTTATTTTCACCTCCCCAAATCCCCTTGGAGAGTCATCCAAACATGCTATCACTTAGATTAAGGTTTAACTTAATTTAATTTCATTCATGTCCTAAAGCATTAAAGTCCCATACCCTTAACCTTTAGAACAATCATTCCTTCATTCCCTAAACCAAAGCCCCATAACTTCAATTTAAAGAATAAATCCACATTTCATTTTATTTAAAAACTCCTAAGATAATCAACATTAATCCAAGGGTTCTCTTTAAATTAAAACCTTCCATATCTTTCCCTAAGATCAAAGGTTCCTTTTAATCAAAACCTAACATTTACATATCCCATATAAATCAAAGGTTCTTCTATTAAAACTCTAATATATACCTCATATAAATCAAAGGTTCTTTTAATTAAAACCCAATATATGTCTCACATAATTCAAAGGTCCATTTAATTAAAACCCAATATGTGTCTCATATAAATCAAAGGTTCCTTTAATTAAAACCCAATATATGTCTCATATAAATCAAAGGTTCTTTTAATTAAAACCTAATATGTGTCTCATATAAATCAAAGTTTTTAATTAAAACCTAATATTTCTCATATAAATCAAAGGTCCATTTAATTAAAACCTAATATATGTCTCATATAAATCAAAGGTCTTTTAATTAAAACCTAATATATGTTTCATATAAATCAAAGGTCCATTTAATTAAAACCTAATATA
Source organism: Wollemia nobilis (assembly GCA_028583015.1). Taxonomy (NCBI): domain Eukaryota; kingdom Viridiplantae; phylum Streptophyta; class Pinopsida; order Araucariales; family Araucariaceae; genus Wollemia; species Wollemia nobilis. Next base: position 3,332,249 of record JAQPPZ010015413.1, read on the forward strand.
TGTTTCATATAAATCAAAGGTCCATTTAATTAAAACCTAATATATTCCACATAAATCAAAGGTTCCTTTAATTAAAACCTAATATATGTTTCACATATAAATCAAAGGTCCATTTAATTAAAATAAAAAACCAAAATATAAAAATCAAAAACCTAATATATTCTCACATAAATCAAAGGTCCATTTAATTAAAACCTAATATATGTTTCACATATAAATCAAAGGTCCATTTAATTAAAACCTAATATATGTTTCACATATAAATCAAAGGTCCTTTTAATTAAAACCTAATATATGTCACATATAAATCAAAGGCTCTTTTTAAATTAAAACCATAATTTAAAGGCTCCTTTACGTATTGCAAAATCTATAGTTAGTGCTAACACCATTCAAGGCATGCTAAGCATCCATGGTGAACCCAACATCCACTAGAGCCAGGGACGTTCTATCGATGCTGACCGGTTTCTCAACCTGCACTCCCTAAAACCTAGGGGGTTTCCTTTGTCGAACACTACGTTCCACTTTGTAGAACGTTGTTCCAAAAGCAAATAGAGCACTTGACGTCACTTTCAACAACACTAGACAAGCATGATGCTCTCTCATGGTGCCAAGGGGTTTCCAACTCAAACAGAGCGCTTCCAAGGTAGAGTGGTCTCTAATTAACAACACATCTCTCCCATGCAAGGTGGTTTCCAACTTAGGCACAACACAATGCTTCCAAGGTAGAGTGGTCTCTAATTAACAACACATCTCTCCCCAAGGTGGTTTCCAATATAGGCACAACACAAGCTTCAAGAAGGTCTCAACTTACACAAGCACAACACTTCCAAGGAGGTTTCAACCTACACAACACACAATGCTTCCAAGCAAGGAGGTTTCAAACTTACACACAATGCACAACACTTCCAAGCAAGGTTTCAAACTTACACATATGCACAACACTTCCAAGAAATGTTTCAAGCTTACACATAGCACAATGCTTCCAAGAAAGGTTTCAAGCTTACACACAGTGCACAATGCTTCCAAGAAAGGTTTCAAGCTTACACACATCGCACAACACTTCCAAGCAAGGTTTCAAGCTTACACATAGTGCACAATGCTTCCAAGCAAGGTTTCAAGCTTACACACAATGCACAACGCTTCCAAGCAAGGTTTCAAGCTTAAAATATATTTAAATAAAATCCATAGTTCAGCTTAGAATAACCCAACCTATTGGTTTCACTGAGATGGAGGTCCGATGAAGTCTGCTGCTTGGTGCATTTCCTATCCTCTCCTTTGTCCTCGCTTCCTCTGTTCCTCCCTTACGTTCTCTATTTTTCCTTCCTCTCCATTCTACATTTTTCTCCCTTACGTGCCCCCTCACCTAGGTGGTCCATCCACCGCCCTCTCGAAGCCTGCGCCACCGCCTTCCCTTCAATGCCCGTCCCCTATCCTTTGTGCATTCTTCCCAAATTTTCCATATTTGGAAATTTAATAGCCTCGTAGGCTCTTCCATAGGTTGCACCATGTAGGAATGGGATCATGACATATTATTTTATTTTTATATAGTAAAAGATATTTATAATATCTCTATATATATTCTTTTGTTTAAATGAAAGATCCTCTTTCATTTATTATTAGTTAATTAAAACCTTTTAATGAATTTTCTCTTATCATTAAAATAATCACTTTTAATTAATCTCCAATGAATCATAATCACTTTTAATTAAAATAAACCCAATTAATTAAAATAGCCATTTTTAATTAATTAAAATGAAAACTCCTTAATTAATTGCAAATGAAGTTTACAAATGAGCTCTAATGAGCCAATCATTATTTTCTTTAAACTTCATTAATTAATTTAAAAGCATCTAAATTCAGCATATGACTTAATTTATTTTCTTTCACAAGGAGGGTGCTTTATTTTCATTTTCAATATGACAATTAACCTTATGCATCTATAATCATCTTGCAGTGGTTCCTATATAGGAACTAAATCATCAAACTACTCAAGCTATGATGCAGTAGAAGCAAACACATTTATACAATTAACCAAAGAGGGAGTCTTTCCATCAATCCAATCACCCATCTTAGCCAGAGATTTTACGATAGCTTCTAGGCTATCAACTAAAGCTCAAGGTGATCAACTATCGATGATTATCCCTTCCATCAATGCATGCCTATATGAAGGTATCTATCCATGTTACCTCCGAGTACCTTAATCATCATTTCCCCTGATCTTTGGTACCCTCATTTCTGGTGGGTAACTCTACCTGTTCCACCTACGAGTGTACCTGATCCTGCACACTTGGCAATATGTTAGCGATAACATGCCCTTATAAATCAACTAAACATCACATAGCTGGTTCAATTGTTCAAACTAAGTATCACCACATCTTAGGTTAATACATTGTCTTCTTGTGTCATAAAGTCAGCTAGGGAGGGTCATGACATCCTCCCCCACTAGGATTAAACATCATCCTCGGTGTTTCCAGTTTTCCTTTTGTTGTTCAATAGAAAATAAAATTATTACATCATATAGTTTCAAACAAAAAGGGAAAATGTTTTTGCATAACCTCCACTTTCTCCCAAGTGGCATTCTTCTCAGAGAACTGGTCCCACTGGACCTTACATTGATCGAGAGTCCGATTCCATAGATATTTGGAATGAAACTCAAGAATCTTCATCGGTAGTACTTCAATGGCCTCTGGATTTGCCATCTACAATTTAGAAACATCCCACACATGTTCAGGGTCAACAACATATTTCCTAAGCAAGGATATGTGGAAGGTGTCATGGATTTTGGATAGATTAGGTGGTAATGCAAGTCGGTATGTGATCGGACTGATATTTTCTATGATCTCAAAGGGCCCCACAAAATGTGGATCCAACTTCATGGATTTGATAGCACTTTTCTTTGGCTTAACCCTTAAGAACACCTTATCTCCAACAGAATACTCTCTGGGAGTCCTTTTTAGATCTGCATAACTCTTCTACCTATCCGTAGCTTCCTTAAGCCTTTGCCTAATTTCTTTTAGCTGCTCTTCCATTACCCTGACCATTTTTGGCCCAATCACAACTCGATCCTCTAGGTTGTCCCATGACAATGGTGTTCTGCACTTTCACCCATACAAGGCATCGAAAGGTGCCATACCTAGCGAGGAGTGATATCCATTATTGTAGGCAAACTCTACCAAAGGTAGACAATCTTCCCATTGAGATTTATGATCCATGCAGTACATGCGAAGCATGTCTTCCAAAACTTGGTTTACCCACTCCATTTGACCATCGATTTCAGGGTGGTATGCTGAACTCATATTCAATTTCGTACCAACTGCACTATGAAGGGATTTCCAAAATTTAGAAGTGAATTTGGAGTCTCTATCTGAGATGATTACCTCAGGAAACCCATGCAATCGGAATACCTCTTTGACGAATCTGCTAGCTACTACCTGAGCATCATCCTTGGTATTTCCTGGTATGAAGTGGGTAACCTTAGTCAACTTATCGACCACTACAAAGATGGCATCATGTTGGTACCGAGTTTTGGGTAAACCCACAATAAAATCCATGGATATAACCTACCATTTTTGCATAGGTACCTCATGCAGATGAAGTTTTCCTATAGGATGCTAGCTTATCTTAACCTTCTGACATTCGAGGCATCGAGCAACAAAATCTATGATATCCTTCTTCATTCCTACCCAAAAGAAGGCTCTTTTCATGTTTTCTCGCATTTTGGTTCCCCTCAGATGAGAAGAATAAGGAGATCTATGAGCTTCTTGCATTATCAAGTTCCTCAAATCACCTATCTTTGGTATGATGACCCTTCCCTTATAGCATAGAAAGTCATATTTCACACTAAATTCCTTATTTCCTTTAGGATCTCTATCCATCTTGACTCGAATTCCCTAGAAATACTCATCCTGAGATTACCTCCATCTCACTTGATCCATCAGATCCATGTGAGCTCTAGTGATGGCTGCTATATATCTCCTTCTACTTAAAGCATCAACTACTTTATTCTCTTTTCCTTTTATGTACTCAATATCAAAATCATACTCAATGAGGAATTCTACCCATCTTCTCTACCTTGCATTAAGTATTGGTTGGGTGAATATATATCGTAGACTTTGATGGTCTATTTTTAATTCAAAGGGCCTTCCCACCAAGTAGTGGCACCAAACCTTTAGAGCATGCACCACTAGCTCCAAATTATGCATAGCATAATTAACTTCATGCTTTTTAAGCTTCCTTGAAGTATATGCCACTACTGAATCCTCTTGTGAGAGTACCCCACCCAACCCATCTATTGATGCATCAATGCATACTAAAAAGTCCCCTTGAGGATCGAGAACCTTTAGTACCGGTGCAGTAGTAAGCTTATGCTTTAGTAGTTCAAAGGCAGCTTCACACTTCTCTGACCACTTGAATTCTTTCCCTTTCTTCTGAAGGTTCGTTATGGGTCCAACAATATTGGAATAGTCCTTTATATAACATCTATAATAGCCCATTAACCCCATGAAACTTTGCACTTCAGTGACATTAGTCGAGGGTGGCCAATTCAGAATAGCCTCTATCTTTTCTAGATCCACAACAATCCCCTTTATCGATATAACATGTCCGAGGTATCTTACCTCTAGAACATAGAATTCACTCTTAGCTAGATTTCCATAAAGTTGATTCTTTCTCAACAATTCCAACATGATCCTAAGATGCTTATCATGCTCTTCTTTATCTCGAGAGTATATAAGGATATCATCTAGGAATACTAGAACAAACTGGTCCAAGTGTCTCCAGAACACGTTGTTCATTAGGTTCATGAAAGTGGTTGGGGCATTAGTCAGTCCAAAGGGTAGAACCGTAAACTCATAATGCCCATACCTAGTCTTAAATATCATTTTGTGAGTATCTTCCTCATGAATTCTCAATTGGTGATACCCTGACCTCAGATCGATCTTGGTAAACACCTTGGCATCCTTCAGTTGATCGAATAAATCTTCAATCCTAGGTAAAGGATATCGATTCTTGATTGTAGCCTTATTTAGCATTATGTAATCAATACACAGTCTTAGCGAACCATCCTTCTTTTTCATGAATAGAATCGATGCACCCCATGGTGACACACTTGGTTTTATCAAACCCTTTTCCAATAACCCTTGCAATTGAACCTTTAGTTCATGCATTTTAGTAGGATTCATTCTATATGAGGATCTATGAATAGGTTCAATTCCCATCATAAGTTCAATTGTAAAATCAAATTCCCATACAAGAGGTAATCCAGGTAGGTCCTCTAGAAATACATCCTAAAAATCCTATAGGATTGGATGTTGTCCTAGTATTTCTTCTTTCTCTTGGTCCTCCACCTCATTGAGTTTTACCACATACACTATCCCTCCTCTCTTTAGGGCCTTTTTCAATTGCATAGCGGACAACATTTGAGGTTCAAAAACCCCTTGATCGCTATGAACTCTTAGTCTTTCTCTGCCTTTCTCTGAATACTCAATCCAATGGTCTTGGAAATTGACTAAGGCTTTATGAGCCTGTAGCCAATCCATCCCTAGAATCACATCAAAGGCATGTAGGGGAGCTACATATAAACAACATTCTGTAGTCCCTTCAGATAGAGTAACTTATGCCATAGGATAACACTGGTTTACCGAGTAGGTTTACCCAGAACCGTACTCAACCTTCCACCCTTGAGCCAAATACCTAGGCCTTTTTGACATAGTCCTTGCTAGACTAGATGAAATAAAACTATCAGTGGCTCCACTATCTATTAAAATGTTTACTTGCTTATTGAAAACCTTACCTTTCACAAGTAATGGGGTGGCTTGTCCCTCTAGCTTCTGCTTCCTGATTGTGGCATAGATCCGATGTTCTAGTTCCTTCCCTTTTGCACTAGTTGAGCTAGTCCCTGCTCGATATGGACACTGATTATAGTAATGAGGTCCTCAAAAATTGTAGCACCCTTCCTTGGGTCCTTGTTATTTCTCAGGTTTCTCATTCCCATTCTTAACTACTGGAGTTGGAGCATGCGACTTCTATGGTTGAGGCTTCGTATTGTCGGGCTTGTTATCCTTCTTACAAAAGTTCTTCTTGAACTTATTCTGATTCCCATAGGGTTTCTTCTCAAGATTTTGGGGATTCTTGGCCTTTCGCTCTTGCTCAACCTCCCATTTTACAAACCCATTACTATTCCTCTTCTTTAGTTCTTGTCATGCTTGCTTGGGTAGAGCATCATACTTATAATAGAAGTGTGACTCTGCTTTCTTTGCTAGGTCATATGCCTTTTGCAGTGATTTGGGCTCCTGCATCTCCACATCATGCCTTAACCTAGATTCCAATCCAAGGATGAACTTATGAACTCGCATTTTCTCATTATAAATAGGTACATATTTGAATAGTCTTACCAACTTCTTATAGTACACTTCTACTATGTTGGTTCCTTGTCTAAGACTAGCAAATTCTTCAAATTTTAGGGCATAAAAATGCTCTATTAGAAATCTCTTTTTGAAGATGTTTATAAATTCTTCCCATGGAGTATCAATGGGTTCAATATTGGTTTCCTCATAGTGGGTTTCCCACCACTCCAGAGCAGCTCCTTCTAGGTTAATCATAGCCCAAAGTGTCTGGGTTCCAGATGAGTAGCCTTTTATCATAAAATGAACCTCTACCTCTCTCAGCCATGCTTTCGCTGCATCCCCATCACCTTCTCCATAAAAATTTGAGATACTGATGTTTTTCATGTCCCTAGATATTTCCTTTTCTGCTAAGGCTCTGGCTTGTACTTGTTCTATAGTTAGTCCATTATCTAGGCTAACCTCTAAGCCTCAAACTTGCAAATTCTGATTTGCAGCCATTTCGAGCAACTATCTTATCTGATCCTGCATAGCAGTGACCATAGCGGTGAGGTCTTCTACCTCCCTATTGGGGTTTGTTGGTTCCTCATCCTAGTTTTCTTCCCCAACATTACTTTGTCAAGTTTTTCTAGGTGTAGGCCTCCCTCTTCTAGTCTTAGGTGGCATCTTAACCTGATTCCATCCAAGCAAGGGGATTAGATTACAGTTTCATCTTAAGTTGTATCTCTAATCAAGCCATAATACAGAGTTCTCTTGCTATATGCATCAACAACCTAACTAGGGCAATACCCCAGGTTGGGATGCATCACCGATACCAAAGCCCATACTAAGGTATCCTGACACTCCACACTCCCTTGGGCTAATTCCTATTAGATTCTAGCAATTGGGGTATCCTAGATCATCCCAAATTTAGCCTATACCATAAGTGAGCCTTCATTGGATGCATCTAATTTCCCTTTAGCACACATAGAAGCTCTATACCCTCGTACCTAGAGCTCTGATACCAAATGTAATGACCCAAAAACACACAAACAAAAAAATACAAAAATAGAAAAAGTTTTTTTTACTAAGGAGAGAGGTGCATGAACCCTTCATGAACCCCTAACCCACTAGAATATCCTAAAGTTTCAATCTCCTAAGTTTCCCTGGAAGTTACATCTCATGAAGTACCCTAACACAAATCCATCTATGTAGGCGTATAATGTGTTACTACGGATAAGTCCATCTGTTTCATCATCCTTGATGAGCTAGACCTATCACCCTCAGTCCATCGAAGGTGTACACACATCTCCATACCATACACAAATCCTTATGTGTAGGTATGCTATGAGTACCATGAGTTAAGCTATCTATCTCATCTCCACGATGAGCTATCTTAACTCAGATGTAATCTCTTCCCACTTAGTCCTCTATCTCCCTAAGGGGGTCTCAATTCCCTTAGGTCACCTACGTTCACCCTAAGGGGTTCTCAATTCCCTTAGGTTACCTCTGAGTTCACCCTAGAACTCTACACTAGATTCCCTATCATCAAGCAATCAAACAATAATACGTCTAGATGCTACCACATCAGAAAACAATCAAACAATAATAGAGAAAATGAAGCAAGCTTAACTCTAAAATAGAATCTACTACATGACATAATCAAATACAGAAATATAGTAAAATTACTTTCATTAACCCAATAACAATTGCCTCATCATCACTTGCATAATAAGCCTTTCCTACTCAAAGGTATCACATTAATTGCATTGGGGATATCTCCCCACAATTCTAATCTATGGAACATAAGTAAATCAACGTAAGATGCAAATACCTATTCTTTGTTTCCATTTGATTCCTTGCTTCTCCTTGCTTCCCTTTGGTTCTTTGAGGGTAGTAGGGGATCAAGATACTCATGGTTCAGGATAGGCATACCTTTAAATGCATCTATTCATCTACTTTGCCAAATTGCAACTATACAATATTCCATTAAGTCTCTAACCATCTAATGCATAATGGACATCATAAAAGAAACCTTACTTTTATTTTCACCTCCCCAAATCCCCTTGGAGAGTCATCCAAACATGCTATCACTTAGATTAAGGTTTAACTTAATTTAATTTCATTCATGTCCTAAAGCATTAAAGTCCCATACCCTTAACCTTTAGAACAATCATTCCTTCATTCCCTAAACCAAAGCCCCATAACTTCAATTTAAAGAATAAATCCACATTTCATTTTATTTAAAAACTCCTAAGATAATCAACATTAATCCAAGGGTTCTCTTTAAATTAAAACCTTCCATATCTTTCCCTAAGATCAAAGGTTCCTTTTAATCAAAACCTAACATTTACATATCCCATATAAATCAAAGGTTCTTCTATTAAAACTCTAATATATGCCTCATATAAATCAAAGGTTCTTTTAATTAAAACCCAATATATGTCTCACATAAATCCAAAGGTCCATTTAATTAAAACCCAATATTTCTAATATATATATATTAAACCAATATATATCACATAAATCAAAGTCCATTTAATTAAAACCTAATATATGTTCTCATTATAAATCAAAGGTTCTTTTAATTAAAACCTAATATATGTTTCATATAAATCAAAGGTCCATTTAATTAAAACCTAATATATGTTTCACATATAAATCAAAGGTCCATTTAATTAAAACCTAATATATGTTTCACATATAAATCAAAGGTCCATTTAATTAAAACCTAATATATGTTTCACATATAAATCAAAGGTCCATTTAATTAAAACCTAATATATGTTTCACATATAAATCAAAGGTCCTTTTAATTAAAACCATAATTTAAACTCTTTTACGTATTGCAAAATCTACAGTCAGTGCTAACACCATTCAAGGTATGCTAAGCATCCATGGTGAACCCAACGTCCACTAGAGCCAGGGATGTTCTGTCGACGCTGACCGGTTTCTCAACCTGCACTCCCTAAAACCTAGGGGGTTTCCTTTGCTGAACACTATGTTCCACTTGTAGAACATTATTCCAAAATCAAACAGAGCACTTGACGTCACTTTCAACAACACTAGACAAGCACGATGCTCTCTCATGGTGCTAAGGGGTTTCCAACTCAAACGCAGTGCAGAGCACTTCCAAGGCAGAGTGGTCTCTAATTAACAACACATCTCTCCCATGCAAGGTGATTTCCAACTTAGGCACAATGCACAACACTTCCAAGGTAGAGTGGTCTCTAATTAACAACACATATCTCCCCCACAAGGTGGTTTCCAACGTAGGCACAATGCAGAGTGCTCCCTAGGGCAGAGTGGTCTCAAACTTACACACAACGCATAATGCTTCCAAGAATAGTTTCAAACTTACACAGTGCAAAGTGCTTCCAAGCAAAGAGGTTTCAAACTACACACAACACACAATGCTTCCAAGCAAGGAGGTTTCAAACTTACATAATGCACAACACTTCCAAGTAGTTTCAAGATTACACACAATGCACATGCTTCCAAGTAAGATTTCAAGCTTACACACAATGCACAATGCTTCCAAGCAAGGTTTCAAGCTTACACATAGCACACAACACTTCCAAGCAAGGTTTCAAGCTTACACACAGTGCACAATGCTTCCAAGCAAGGTTTCAAACTTACACATGCACAACACTTCCAAGCAAGGTTTCAAGCTTACACACAACACACAATGCTTCCAAGCAAGGTTTCAAGCTTACACACAATGCACAATGCTTCCAAGCAAGGTTTCAAGCTTACACACAACGCACAATACTTCCAAGCAAGGTTTCAATCTTACATTACACACACACAATACTTCCAAGCAAGGTTTCAAGCTTAAAATATATTTAAATAAAATTCATAGTTCAGCTTAGAATAACCCAACCTATTGGTTTCGCTGATATGGAGGTCCGATGAAGTCTGTTGCCTGGTGTGTTTCCTATCCTCTCCTTTGTCCCCACTTCCTCTATTCCTCCCTTACGTTCTCTATTTTTCCTTCCTCTTCATTCTACGTTTTTCTCCCTTACATGCCCCCTCACCTAGGTGGTCCGTCCGCTGCCCTCTCAAAGCTTGCGCCACCACCTTCCCTTCAATGCCCGTCCCCTATCCTTTGTGCATTCTTCCCAAATTTTCCATCTTTGGAAAGTTAATAGCCTCGTAGGCTCTTCCATAGGTTGCACCATGTAGGAATGGGATCATGACATATTATTTTATTTTATATAGTAAAAGATATTTATAATATCTCTATATATATTCTTTTGTTTAAATGAAAGATCCTCTTTCATTTATTATTAGTTAATTAAAACCTTTTAATGAATTTTCTCTTATCATTAAAATAATCACTTTTAATTAAATCAATGAATCATAATCACTTTTAATTAAAATCACCACTTTTAATTAAAATAAACCCAATTAATTAAAATAGCCATTTTTAATTAATTAAAATGAAAACTCCTTAATTAATTGCAAATGAAGTTTACAAATGAGCTCTAATGAGCCAATCATTATTTTCTTTAAACTTCATTAATTAATTTAAAAGCATCTAAATTCAGCATATGACTTAATTTGTTTTCTTTCACAAGGAGGGTGCTTTGTTTTCATTTTCAATATGACAATTAACCTTATGCATCTATAATCATCTTGCAGTGGTTCCTATATAGGAACTAAATCATCAAACTACTCAAGCTATGATGCAGTAGAAGCAAACACATTTATACAATTAACCAAAGAGGGAGTCTTTCCATCAATCCAATCACCCATCTTAGCCGAAGAATTTACGATAGCTTCTAGGCTATCAACTAAAGCTCAAGGTGATCAACTATCGATGATTATCCCTTCCGTCAATGCATGCCTATATGAAGGTATCTATCCATGTTACCTCCGAGTACCTTAATCATCATTTCCCCTGATCTTTGGTACCCTCATTTCTGGTGGGTAACTCTGCATGTTCCACCTACGAGTGTACCTGATCCTGCACACTTGGAAATATGTTAGCGATAACATGCCCTTATAAATCAACTAAACATCACATAGTTGGTTCAATTGTTCAAACTAAGTATCACCACATCTTAGGTTAATACATTGTCTTCTTGTGTCATAAAGTCAGCTAGGGAGGGTCATGACAAGTAGTATGTGAAATGGGTATTCAATTTTTTTTTAATTAAATACAATGCAAATAACTCAATAAAACATTCATAAATTTTACACTCGATTCTTAAGAACCTTAAATTTAATTCTATAAAATCATAGACTAAACAAAGGACAAGCATTGCCATAATATATCAAAGGTTTATAATATTATTTAGCACTAATGGTTTATAATGCTAACCACTATACATGAGTTATAGAATTTGAAGAAGAAATAAAAGGTAGAGATGTTCTCATCAAAGCTCGAAAAATGCCCCCTACCCCAACAATCGTCTATGCCACCCAAATTTTCTAGAACACACCAATGCCTAGTATTATGGCCAATTGTCTCCTATGTTGAATCCCCTAATAAATACCTTCGTTCATCCTTTCCTATGGACATATAACATTAACCATCCAAGATAAAATTCTATAGTAGCATGCTAGGCACCTCTTCTAGCTCTCCCTACTCTATCTAACTCGGTAATAAAACCAACAACTTTGTAATGAATGAAATATTGAAGGTAATCAAGATATTGATGAATTAGAACAATGTTGTAAAATAACAGTTATAGAAACCATAGAATTTTTACCCTTGAAATACCTCATACTTAAAAAAGGATCAAGTACCTCGACATGGTACTAACCAAAAGATAAACCATGTGCATAATCACATGGTTAATGCAAATATAGAAGTCAAACCTGCATGATGTCTTGTAATGATAGGCATGATATTTTTGAGTGCATGAGTACCATTAGATATTTTTAGACTATAAAATATATCCAAAAATATCAAGTTCATCAAGCTACCACCATTAGCCAAGTTGCTTCCATAGTAAATCCTACTATGTCTCAATAGATCCATGCCACACAATTAGTACCTACCTTGCCTAATACTAACAATGTGATATTAAAATTTTTTATCATAATAGAAATAGATGAAGAGTTAAATTTTGATGATGACACTATTTTTTAAACTAGCAAGATGTAGAAACTATGAAAAAAGGAAAATAACTATAGAGTAATCAATCTATAATAAATTCAATAGGGGGACAAGAACAAAAATACTTAGAAGGGAATATTACCTTTACACTTAAAAGACAAAAGGTCTATCATATCTTAGAAAAGTAATAGGATAAGGGTAAAATAGGGGGGATCTATGAACACACCTTAAAAGTAGGATCAAGAAGCACTAGGTGACAAAAACAAAAGAGAATGATGTAAACCATTGGAGACAAGAAATCAACAAGGAATCTGACTGAAAGAGAAAGTGACAAGGGAAGATACCCACTATAAAGAGATGTTGAAAGAAGGTTCAAATACCCCTCTCTTACATGCAAATTTTATTAAAAAAATTGTAAGTAGCCACCAGATTTTTCCATAAAAAATAAAACCTCATTTGTTAAATTTAATATCATAGAGGATATAAATAAGATAGTAGCTAAAGTTAGCATGCTAGAATATTTAGCCCTACTTGGACAATAAGACATACTTTGAGAAGCCCTAAAAGAGGAAAATGAGAGTTATGCCAAGGATAAAAAACCAAAGTCCTATTTAACCCACATAGTTGAGAAACAAAATTAATCATAGAATAGCCACTAGATATATAGTTCACTAATTTTGATGTGTGAAATATTCCAAAACCAAATAATCTAAATCCACCTCCATTTTATGTAACTCTCAAGATTGAGAAATTTATCCTTAAGAGTTTCATAGTGTATTTAGGCATAGCATTAATGGTTATGTCCAGGGCTATTTGCAAAGATATGGGTCTTCCTTACACTACGATGACAAGACACCTAATTTAAATAGATGAAATAAGAGTTAATGCAATAATCATTCTCAAGGATATTGTTATGATGATAGCCTGATATCCAATTTTATTTTCATTCAAGAGTTGATAGTCATAGGTCTATCCCCATACTTTGGGATGTTGTTATTCATGGAATGGACATGGAGCTTTTTAAGGTATGACTACTTATAAATGAACTATAATTACATGAAGATGCTCAAATATGGAAAGATAATTAGAATTGTGAATGAACTACCTTACAACTATCTCTTACACAATATGGAAGATTAAAACATGATGAATTGAAATAAGCTTCTAGTATATATCAAAGATGATAAATATTAGGAGGATAAATGAGACCCAACTATAGATATGATAATAGGAGTACTACAAGATGAAAGAGATCCAAAAGTGGAGTATGAAGAAATAAAGTTGAGAAATTAAATAATAATAAAAAAATTCAAAATTCTCACCATGACAAGTCATGGGATTGAAAGGACCTAGACTATGTACTTTGATGACACCACAACTAGAAATGGAGCAAGTGTTAGATTACAAGTCATTAACCCACAGGGAAAACAAGTTCACTATACTTATAAGCTACTATTTGTTAGGATCTCATCCTAATATTATAATATAATTTTAATATTATTATATAATGACCCCTTTCTAATGTGAGGATCTCATTCTAATGATATTTTATAATATTTTGTAATGATATGTGGCACTTAAGGCACCTACACAAGTGGGACCAATTTATGTAACCATTATAAATAATGTAATTATTTGTATGGTAGACAATTCTAAATTGAGTGGCATTTTGCATGTAAGCCAACCTTTGAGAATTAGGTTAGGGTTGCATGAAAAGCATATTTAAAAGAAAATGGGATATAAATAGATGTATCTTGTTGCATTTGAATCAAATTATTGAAGGAGGTTTCCCCCTCAAAGAGGCCAATGGTTTTGTATTGTGATTTTATGATATTAATATATATTTTACATTTTATTTTCTATTGTACTATTTCATTCTTCATGAATTATTGTTTTATTGTAATATTTGTGTGGATGTGTTTATTTTAATTAGAATATTCCTAAAAAATGGTATTAGAGCACTTTCTAGGGCCATGTTCCACTATTACTATGATAGTTCCTACCCTACTATTTCGACTGTTAGGTATAAATTTTCCATATTGTCATTTTTTCTTATTATCCTATTAAAAAAATTGAGCCCTTATTTTTTCTTTTCTTTAGTTTTATATGTTAAATACCTTATGCCAACGTTTTTAAATATCACGAGGGAGCTATAATTATTGGTAGGATAGAATTTTTGTAAAGCATCTAGTGAAGTGAGGGGCTATTAGGCTGTAATACCCAGGCCTCCAACAACACCTATATGTGGACTTGAGATCCCATATATCTTCAGTTATGCCAGGAGATCTCCTAGGATTAGGAGGAAAATTTATCCCTAGGAAGCTTCCTGATTGTGTATCTATCCATAGTGCACTGAGTACAACACTCAAGAAGATCACCATTTTGTATTTTCAAAGAGGTGGGTAGTGCATTGAAGGGTATTCATGGAATCCTCCTTGAGTAGTGGCATAAAATATTGACTCGAGCATTATAATTCATTATTGTGGTATAATAGAGGGCTATGGATAATACATATATATTAGCCTACAGTTTATATTTCTATTGATTGTTTAATCCAAATGCCACAAACCCTACCAAAACAATGACCATACTAAAGAGACTACACTATCACATAAAAATTGATCTAAAACAAATAAGAGAATTTACGTGGGAAATAACAACCAAGATAGGGACTATCAGTAACAGTTGAGTATTATTTTAGCTAAGGCCATAGTCATTCATAGTCAAGACAAAATATACATATGCATTTTTTAGCTATATTCAAGAATCATAATAGTTATAAAATTGTTAGTAATAAGTCTACTAAGATAACCAACATAAATAGTGATTTTTAGAGTTAGAATAGTTGTTAGTCATGATCATTGTAGGATCTGTTAAGGGGGTTGTCAAACAAAAATTAGTTTTCTCAGTGAGAAAATCCTCCAAGAGAAAAATAAACAACACTTGAAGACAAAACCTCCTTAGTAGAAAAAAGTCTAGGGTACCAAAAAATATCATTGTGAGACCTAGATCATTCTATTCATCTTTTCAAGTTGATGGTTTTGATATAAACACCCAAATACTTTTTTCATACATTACTAAAAATAATAACTCCTAAAACAACACCTATTTTTAGTAAGTCAATAGAGGTGGTCCAAATCATATATATATCTATATGGATGTAGGGACTAGAGGAGTAATGAAGGAGTTGGAACAAAGCCAATATTTGAAACAATTAAATCAATCATGTAGTAGCTTACCAAGCTAAATGTCCTACATTAGGGAAGAAGTTAAATATATGAAAGATCACATATGGATTATGAAAACTAATTATATTAAATTCAAATAAGTGATTGAGTATATATTCTTAGAAGTGGAAGAGTATTTAAAGGAATACCCAAAATATTCCATCATAATAACATTGAAGGATCAAGTGGAAATTCAAAAAATAAGGAGAAATAAACCTATCATCCTATTTTTGACACAAATACCCATTTTTAAGATGCCTAAATTACATTTTTCCAAGTTCAATGGAAAGGACACTAATGGTTGGTTGTGTCTAGAAGATCAATTTTTCAAATTCCATAATGTATCCTGATATTTGTGGGTCATCATGGTATCTTTTAACTTTGAACCAAAGACCCTACAATGGTATTAATATCTATAGAATATGACTTCTAAAACTTATTGGGAAGAATTTAGGTTCCAATTACTCATTTGTTTTGGCCTTAGTGAGTATGAGGAATTTATAAGAGATAAATAAATTGAAAAAACCTCTACTATCCAATAATATCAAACTCAGTTTGAAAAATTGGATAATAGGATAAAGGGGTTGAGTGAAGGATTATTTTAGAGTTGTTTTTCAATGGGTTGAAAGATGATATCAAAGCAGAGGTAAAAATGTTCAAACCATAATATATGATGCAAGCCAAAGGATTGGTGAGATTAGAAGATAAAATATTTTTTTCCAAAGGAGATCTTCTAAATTCTCACAGGGTAAACCCACAATTCCCTCCAAGTTCACATCAAATACTAGAAATAAATTTCTACCAATCAAATAATTGATTGGGGAGGAAATGGATGCTTGTAGAGTACAAGGATTATGTTATAATTATTATGATAAATATGCTATGGGACATAAATGCATACATTTTTTTTTAATGTGGATTACACAATAACCATTGAATCTTCTGAGAAGGAAGAGGATCATCCAAAAGAGGAACATATAGAATAACTAGAAATCCTTGAAGAATCCCAACCAAAAATTTTGGTGCATGAATTAGCATGTGTATAAACTTCCCAAACCATGAAGGTGATAGAATACTTTAAAGGATAATGAGTCATAATTCTCATTGACTCTAGTAACACACATAACTTCATTAACCAAAGGGTGACCAAATAGGAGAATTTTTTTATTAATAATTGTAACTCCTTTGAAGTTATGATTGTCAATGGAGGAATTTTTCCTTGTAGGGTAAAGTGTCAAAATGCTAAAATACAAATAGGAGAATATAATCTTAAATGAAACATGTTTTCCCTACTCCTAGGTGGGTGTGATATTGTTTTGGGGGCTTAGTGGTTGAGACTATTAGGTCTAGTATTATGGCATTTCTTTGAATTGTGGGTAAAATTTAGCCAATACAAAAAAACTACACCTTAAGGGGCTAGAAGGCTAGGGCTACTCAAATTGTTATACCTCATAGGATGGAAAAAATATTGCAAAAGTCAAACCATGGAGTTGTAGCTCAACTATTTGCTATGCAAGATCTAGATAGAGAATACAATGACCATCTAGAGGAATTACAACTATTATTGCAAAAACATACCATGGGGTATTATCATAAATTTGTATAGAACTATGGAAGATAACAACTCATTTAACAATAATGTTGAATGTTTTTTATTTGTTCAAAACCAATAGAGAAGTGTTTCACAAAATTAAAGCAAGACATGACAACCAACCTAGTATTAGCAATGCTTTATTTTTATAAACCTTTAGTAATTCAAAGTGATGCTTTGGGAAATGGAATTGAGGTCATTTTGATGCACGATAGAAGAACATTGACCTTCACTAGTAGAGCACCTTCATGCCAAATTTTGGGTAAATCTACTTATGCAAAGGAGATGCTAGTAATTGTACATGTTGTTAATCATTGGAGGACCTATCTCATTAGTATTATTTTTTAATCAAAACCAACCATCAAAGTATCAACTACTTCTTGGAATAACGGGTAGCCACACCTGAACAACAAAAGTGGGTCTCTAAATTGATGGATTATGATTATGAAATCATATATAAAAAGGAAAGGAGAATATTATAGCCAATGCATTATCTTGATAGTTTGAAGATAAGAGTATGTTAAATGCTACTCTTCACCAATCCCTCAATGTATTAATAATATTAGAAAAGAGATGGCCAGGGATTTTTGCTTGTAGAATTTTATCAACAAACTTAAAGTAGAACCTAAATAATGCCTTAGATACACTTGGGATGGTCAAGACCTGAGATATTATGATTACCGTGTTATCCCCCAAAAATTACAAATGCAAGAATTCATCTTGTAGGATATGCATGCCTCACCAACAATGGGACATTTTAGGTTTCTAAAAACTTATGAAAGGACCAAGTGTACTTTATTTTAGACGAAAATGAAGAAGCATTCAAAATTTTATGGATGAATGTAGCAAGCATCAAAGAATGAAAGGAGAAATTGTATTCCCCTAGAACCCTTCATACCTTACCAATTCCAGAACATGTATGGGTAGATATTTGTATGGATAATTTTGACGGGTTACTCAAATTAGGAATATAATTAGTTATCTTTTTAAGTGGTAGGAATATATTTTTGAAGGGTTTCTCAGGTATGCTCATTTTTATTCCTTATCCCATCCCTACACAACCTTTATAGTTACCCAAATATTTTTAGACTCCATATTTTACCTTCATGACATGTTCAAACCTATTGTGTCAAATAATGATCCTACCTTTACTAGTCATTTTTGGCAAGAACCATTGAAGTTGTAGGGCATTCAACTCAAAATAAGTTCTGCATATCATCCTTAAACTAATGGCCAAAAAAAAAGTTGTTAACAAATGCTTGGAAACATACCTCTGTTGCTTTGCATATAAACATCCTACATAGTAGGCAAAATGACTCCCTTTGACCAAATGGTGGTATATCACTTCATATCTCACTGTGAAAAATGTTATACCATTTTAATAAATAAACGTTCATCCTCCATCATCAACAACCTTAGACATTCTAGGAAGCTCCAAGGTTCACATTATAGACACCACTCTTAGCTAGTATGTCACCATCCTCTAACAACTTAAGTTGAGTCTTGAATTGGTCCACAATCATATGCATCGACAAGTTAATCAACACTATTATGAGCACAACTTTAAAGTGGGGAATATGGTTTTTATCCATATACAACCCTAAAAATAATCATCACCCCAATTATGCATATGCCAAAAATTTGTTGCTAAATACTATAGACTGAAGAACACAAGCTTATACTGAGAGGGGGGGGTGAACAATATAAGACCTCTTTTTAATTTTTCCTTTATACTTCAAAACAGTAAAGCAATATACCCAAAGCAATATCAAAGCAATACACAATATCATCCACAAAGTGACACCAATTTTAATGTGGTTCACCCAAAATGGTTGGGCTACGTCCACAAAACTTTTCTCTAAAAGTTATCTCAAAGTTCTTTGGGAATCCTTCCCAATTACAATGTTTATGAGCCTCGGCCCAAAGGAGATACCTTCCCCCAATCAAAATTTATGAGCCTCTGCTCAAAGGAGATACCTTCCCCTCTACTCTAGAAATGATCCCTTATAAGATCAACTACCTCTACCTCTTGCCAGCACATGGAACTCCTTTCCATCGAAGACCTCCTGTCCTCAATGCTTAGCCTAAGAGACCTCTACCTTCTATGATCACGTCCACAACAGCTCAGCAACCTATACCAAACACAGTCATTCGGTCTAGTACAAGTCTTCCTCTGTCTGTCAGATCTATCCAATGCTTAAGCTTGAACAAATAAATCCTCTACACACAAGCCTTCTCAAAGACTTGCCAAATCTGTCCTCAGGTTCTTCTCAAAGAACCAGTGCACCTCTGTCCTCAAGTTCTCTGATAGAACTATCAAACTCAACTCACAAGTCCTCTGCTATGACCTGTCCAAATCTGCTCACAAGTCCCCACAGAAACCTGTCCAAAAATTCTCACAAGTCCCCACTGGAACCTATCCAAGACTGCTCACAAGTCCCCACCGGAACCTGTCCAAAACTCAGCAAGCTCACCAAGAAAAAAAACTTTCTTAGTAGGAAATCACAAGGTTAATTGTTAGAGACCCAATGTGATTTTTCAAACTCATAAAAGCATAAAGAGAATTGTTAGAGACTCAATATGTTCTATACTCAAATCCCAATCTCAAAACTCAACTCAAATCAACTTAGCTCAAACTCAATATCAAATCTAAAAAATCAACTCAATATCTGAAATGGATAGGATAGAATGCTTTCTTTCAGGAACATGAAACCCAAAAAATTTCCAACTATGCAAAGAATCACATAACAATGATACTCATGTTCTTTTCACCATGAATTAGGGCTTCAACAACAATGCTCATCAAACAAGGTTCAATCAACACCATTCGGCTCAAAACACAACCTTGAAGCATTTCACAATCAACATTAGAAAAGGAAACAAGTAGAACTCATTTTCTCTCCAATATTTTTTGAACAAAAAGCATCCACCAACTCAAATCACAATAGCACAAAACAACTTTTCAAATCATCAACAAAGGAGTAAGCCCAACACTTTAACTAAGTAAAGAATAGCTTGATTATTACCAATTTAATGAAAGCAAATGTCAATCTCAAAGCTGCCCACTTAAGGTTTCACAAATTCACACAAGAAGCAATTTTAACCTTAAAACATCATGCTTTCATTTCCATAATCAACCAAAAGCACTCTCAACATTACAAGAAAAATTTATCCCTTATACACCTTATTTCTCCCTTATAGTCTTATCAAAAATAAAATTTATCTCTCATAAGAATGCAATAAGATATTTCAAACAACACCTTCAAAAGAATATTTTATAAAAAAAAAACAAGCTTTAAACTCATTATAACTCCTAAGTTGTTTTGCCCTGTAATAAACTTCCTCCATCTGCAAAATACACTTAGCAAAAAATAATTTCGAAAGTACCTTGTCCAACATCAAAAATCGCGCTATGGAGAAATTGCACATGAATTCTAACACCACCCGCTGCATCCAATTCATTATGAAAAACCCTTTCGCGTTATTCGAACACGAAACCTACCGTTCGGGTAGCACGCCAACAGCCTAGCCGCTACCGGTGCGCCAAAGGCGCCCGGTGAGGTTTAAACCTCACGCTGTTAGCCTTGTTCGTTCTGCACTAGGGATTAAATAAAACAACAGTGCCTCCATTTCTTTTGACACAAACATGAAGATGAAAACCTTACAGTAGATTTATGACAAATGGCGAGTACAAAAAAAATGAATAGCGGATTCACGAAGATGATGAAGACACAGTTGAACAGCAGATCACGAATTCACAGCGAGCAACTCTTTTCAAAATGCGGATGGGATAATTCTTGATTTTCATCAAGGGAAATTTATATGCATTTTTACCATAAGCTCTTGACGTCGGCGAGGAATTTAACATGTCGGCGGAGGTCTTGGCTAGCGCCCACAATCTTAAAACATAGTGCCATGGGTTAGGAGAACCCATTGCAAACAATAATTTAATATTTATTTAAAAATAATTAAAGGGAACCTTAAAAAGGTTTTTAATTATTTAAATAAATACTTCCTCCTGGACCCAAATGCATTAAACTAATGCATCCACCTGTAATATTTAAACCTGCCAACTTGGGATTTACAAAAAACCTTTGAAACTGTCATGCCAGAACCTCCAAGAAACCTTTTATTAAAGCAAAAATTTTGACATCAAACAAATTCCTTCAAGAGCTTCTTGAAATCAATGACAACTTATACACATGGTCAAGGGCAATGTACCCAATGTACCCAAAATTGCTAACAATCTCCCCCTTTGTCATTGATGGCAAACCTTTACTGAAAACACTTCTCAAGAGCCAAAACTGAAACCAACTATGCTAACAACTGAGAATCTTCCTTTGAAGTTTTGCTCCCCCTGACTTGAAGCTCTCCCCTTCACTTTGAAGCTCTCCCCCTTACTCATATCTCTCCCCCTTTGTCATAAATGGCAAAGGGTCACCTTTGGGGCTCGAGACTAAGAATGAGTCTCTTAGCTTAGTCCCTCCCCCACCTCCTGATGAGGTGATTAATTCTGGGGTGGGAGTAAAACTCCCATTAGGCACTCATCATCATAAATGTCTATAACTTCCTTGTCGGGCCTTCTCTTGAACTCTTTGTCCATATTCCTATTCTTGTCACTATTCTTGTTCTTGTTCTCATCCCTATTCTTGTCCATGCCTTGATCCTTGGACCTGATCATGCCACTGTTCCTATTCCTGTATTCTAGAATTTCAGCTCTACACTGTCTAATTATGTGACCTTCATTGTTGCACTTGAAACACTTGATGATGTTGTTTCTCTAAGGTAAACCTGATATTTGAATCCACCAGTTTTGACCAAACCTGTTCTGACCAAACCTATTCTGATCAAACCTTTTCCTGTTATTTGCCTTGCAATAAACTGCCTTGTGCCCAAACTGTTGACAAGAGTAGCAATACCCTTGAAAGAAACTAGCACTTCTAAAATTTTCATTTACCTTCTTCACTTGAGCCATGCAATGTGAAGCCATGTGACCAAACCTATGACAAGCAAAACATCTGCCTTGAAACTTTCCTTTATTTGACCTCTTGGGTCCTGAATACTTCTTCTTCTCATTCTAAATTATGTTTTCTATTTCTGTGCATCTATCATTCAAGGACTCTTTTTCTGAAATACTTTCCTCATCAGAACTCTCTTCCTTTTGGAGTCTCTTACTAGACTCTCCAACTTGTTCCTTGTGTGGCTTAACAAAACCAAGGCATGTTTTATCTGTTGTCTTTCTTTGACCTTTGATGAGTGACTTAACCTTTTTGGAACTATCTTGAAACCTGTAAAGCTTATCCTTGTACTCTTTAGTTTCCACTTTCAAAGAATCCAATTTTTGTTCCAACTCACTATACTCAAGAACCTTAGACTCTAACTCATCCTTGAGTTCTTGTGTCTTAGCTATAGAGAAGTCAAGACTTTCTATAAGCTCATCTCTTTCCATGCAACATTCATCTAACTTATACTTGAGTCTAGCATTCTTGTTTCTTTCCTTTTTCAAAGCACTAAGAGCACTAATAAGTTCACCTTCAAGATCTTCTTCACCTTCCTCTATATCTTCTTCTATTTGTTTGCCTTTTGAACCATCAAAGCCTTTTTCAGATTTCTTATCACTAGAGGTACTACCCTTTTCAAAAACCATACATGCATCTTCCTTATAGTTTTCTGAAGCATCCTCATACATACTAGAAACCAAATCATTATTTGTGTAATCATCCTCAAGGTGTCCAAAGTTTCCACATCTAAGACATTTCATGATAATGAATATATGTTTCGGTTCTTCTTCTTTTTCTGATATGAACAACATCTCATTTTCATCATCACTTGAAGAACTTTCACTATCACTGCTAGAACACTTACTTGCTTTGTCTAGGTAGAAAATCTTCTTATGCTTGTGAGAATACCTCTTTCCTTGATTGTTGTGCTCATCTTTGTTCTTCCTCTGATGCTTGTGCTTTTCAGAATCCTTGCTCTTAGAATCCTGTTTATCTTCATCACTTTCATTCTTGGGAACAGTATAGTCAGTAGCATAATGACCAAAATTTCCACAATTGAAACATCTTATATTTTTCATACTTTTGTGCTTTCTAGAGAACTTGCCTTTCTTGTTGTAATATGCCTCTTCATCACTAGAAGACTCATCACTATCTTGAAGTTGTTTACCCTTGGATTTCTTGGTAGCATTGAAAGATGCCTCTTTCTTGACATCAACCTTCACTTGAGTTCTCAACTCAAATGCTGCAAGTATACTATGGAGCTCATCCTTTTTCAATTTATCCAAATCTTTAGCTTCCTCAATAGCATAATTCTTTTCACTAAATCTATTAGGAAGAGATCTTAAAATCTTATCACAAACATCATTTTCAGCAAGCTCAAGACCTAAGTCTTTCATGGAGTTAACAACCTCATCCATATAAAGCATGTAGTCACTAATATTTTCATCATCATTCACATTGAGTTGTTCAAACATACCTTTGAAGTGTCTCAACTTGGCCTTTCTGACATTTGTATCACCTGTATGAACCACCTTCAACTGTTTCCACATTTCACTAGTTGTCTTGCAGTGAATCACCTTGGTGAGATCTACTTTCTGTAAGCCTTTCAGGATTGCATTCATTGCATTTGAATTACTATGATGTAGGAGCATTTCTTCCTTAGTAATAGGACCATGTACAGGAATAGTGTACTCATCTTCAATCACTTCTCAAACCTCATTACCAAGTGCCATTAGATGAACCTTCATCCTTGCACTCCAAAGACCAAAATCTGACCCATCAAGAATAGGTGTTGCATTGCCACTTGAATGATCCATTGTGTTCTTTACTAGCTTTTCCTTGAAGCTGTTAAACTTTTCGAAGGCACCCGCTATGATACCAATTGAAGAACACAAGCTTATACTGAGAGGGGGGTGAACAGTATAAGACCTCTTTTTACTTTTTCATTTATACTTCAAAATAGTAAAGTAATATACCCAAAGAAATATCAAAGCAATGCACAATATCATCCACAAAGTGACACCAATTTTAACGTGGTTCACCCAAAATGGTTGGGCTAAGTCCACAAAACTTTTCTCTAAAAGTTATCTCAAAGTTCTTTGGGAATCCTTCCCAATTACAATGTTTATGAGCCTCAGCCCAAAGGAGATACCTTCCCCCAATCTAAATTTATGAGCCTCTGCTCAAAGGAGATACCTTCCCCTCTACTCTGGAAATGATCCCTTAGAAGATCAACTGCCTCTACCTCTTGCCAGCACGTGGAAATCCTTTCCATCGAAGACCTCCTGTCCTCAATGCTTAGCCTAAGAGACCTCTGACTTCTATGATCACGTCCACAACAGCTCAGCAACCTATACTAAACACAGTCAGTCGGTCCAGTACAATTCTTCCTCTATTTTTCAGATCTGTCCAACACTTAAGCTTGAACAAATCAATCCTCTACACACAAGCCTTCTCAAAGACTTGCCAAATATGTCCTCAAGTTCTTCTCAAAGAACCAGTGCACCTCTGTCCTCAAGTTCTCTGATAGAACTATCAAAATCAGCTCACAAGTCCTCTGCTAGGACCTGTCCAAATCTACTCACAAGTCCCCATCGAAACCTATCCAAAACTGCTCATAAGTCCCCACAAGAACCTGTCCAAAACTGCTCACAAGTCCCCACTGAAACCTGTCCAAGACTACTCAAAATTCCCCATCGAAACCGATCTAAAACTCAGCAAGCTCACCAAGAAAAAAAAAACTTTCTTAGTAGGAAATCACAAGGTGAATTGTTAGATACCCAATGTGATTTTTCAAACTCATAGAAGCATAAAGAGAATTGTTAGAGACTCAATATGTTCTATACTCAACTCCCAATCTCAAAACTCAACTCAAATCAACTCAGCTCAAACTCAATCTCAAAGCTAAAAACTCAACTCAATATCTGAAATGGATAGGATAGAATGCTTTCTTTCAAGAACATGAAACCCCAACAATTGCCAACTATGCAAAGAATCACATAACAATGATACTTATGTTCTTTTCACCATGAATTAGGGCTTCAAAAACAATGCTCATCAAACAAGGTTCAATCAACACCATTCGGCTCAAAACACAACCTTGAAGCATTTCACAATCAACATTAGAAAAGGAAACAATTAGAACTCCTTTTCTCTCCAATATTGTTTGAACAAAAAACATCCACCAACTCAAATCACAATAGCACAATTTTTTTTTTCAAATCATCAATAAAGGAGTAAGCCCAACACTTTAACCAAGTAAAGAATAGCTTGATTATTACCAATTTAATGAAAGCAAATGTCAATCTCAAAGCTGCCCACTTAAGGTTTCACAACTTCACACAAGAAGCAATTTTAACCTTAAAACATCATGCTTTCATTTCCATAATCAACCAAAAGCACTCTCAACATTACAAGAAAAATTTATCCCTTATACACCTTATTTCTCCCTTATAGTATTATCAAAAATAAAATTTATCTCTCATAAGAATGCAATAAGATATTTCAAACAACACCTTCAAAAGAATATTTTATAAAAAAAAAACAAGCTTTAAACTCATAACTCCTAAGCTGTTTTGCCCTGTAATAAACTTCCTCCATCTGCAAAATACACTTAGCAAAAAATAATTTCGAAAGTACCTTGGCCAACATCAAAAATCATGCTATGGAGAAATTGCGCATGAATTCTAACACCACCCACTGTGTCCACTTCACGATGAAAAACCCTTTCGCGTTTTTCGAACGCGGAACCTCCCATTTGGGTAGTGTGCCAACAGCCTAGCCGCTACTGGTGTGCCAAAGGTGCCCGATGAGGTTTAAACCTCACGCAATTAGCCTTGTTCCTTCTGCGCCAGGGATTAAATAAAACAACAGTGCCTCCCTTTCTTCTGACGCGAACACGAAGATGAAAACCTTACGACAAATTTACGACAAACGACGAGTACAAAAAAAATGAACAGTGCATTCACGAAAACGATGAAGACATAGTCGAACAACAGATCATGAATTTACAGCGAGAAACTCTTTTCAAAATGCAGATGGGATAATTCTTGATTTTCATCGGGGGAGATTTATATGCATTTTTACCATAAGCTCTTGACGTTGGCAAGGAGTTTAACACATCGACGGAGGTCTTGGCTAGCGCCCACAATATTAAAACATAGCGCCATGGGTTAGGAGAACCCATTGCAAACAATAATTTAATATTTATTTAAAAATAATTAAAGGGAACCTTAACAAGGTTTTTAATTATTTAAATAAATACTTCCTCCTGGACCCAAATGCATTAAACTAATGCATCCACCTATAATCTTTAAACCTGCCAACTTGGGGTTTACAAAAGACCTTTGAAACTGTCATGCCGAAACCTCCAAGAAACCTTTTATTAAAGCAAAACTTTTGACATCAAACAAATTCCTTCAAGAGCTTCTTGACATCAATGACAACTTATACACATGATCAAGGGCAATGTACCCAATGTACCCAAAATTGCCAACATAGACCCTACAAGATATTACAATGAATTAGTTCAATAAGCTATAAGTTTTACCTTTTTTCTACATCCAAGCTCCATCTAGTTTTTCATGTATCTTCTCTCAAGAATATTGTTTGCAACAAGATACAGGTTCAATCCACTTTACTAGAGATAGATGAAAAATGTTCCATCATGCTAGATCCTGAACAAATATTGGACCAAAGATCATGAACACTTCACAACCAAGTCATCATAGAGGTTCTTTTTCAATCATGAGGACTACAACTAGAAGATACCACATGGGAGTCTCTCCAACAACTACAAAAATAGTTTCTTCATATCAAACTTTGAGGACAAAGATTTTTTAAGGGGAAGGGTAAGTTAGCATCCCATCCTAAAATTATTATGTAATTCTAATATTATTTTGTAATGACGTCTTTCCAATGTGGGGGACCCATTCTAATGATATTTTGTAATGGTATGTGGCACTTAAGGCACCTAGACAAGTGGGATCATTTCATGTAACCAATATAAATAATGTAACTATTTGTTTGGTAAATGATTCTAGCTTGGGTGGTATTTTGCTATAAACCAACCCTTGAGAATTAGGTTAGGGTGGCATGAAATGTATCTTTTAAATAAAAGAGGACATAAATAAATGTATATTTTTGCGTATTGAATCAAAGTATTGAATGAGGTTTCCCCCTCAAAGAGGCCAATAATTATGTATTGTGGTTTTGTGAGATTAATATAGATTTTTGCATTTCTATTTTGTATTGCAATATTTTTTCTTCATGAGTTTATGTTTTATTAAAATATTTGTGTGGATGTGCTTATTTTAATTAGAAGGTTTCTAAAACTATTCAATTGCATGAATAATGTGGCTGAGTATGAAACACTCTATACCAACTTACGAAAAGCAAAGAAGATGGGAATTAAGGATTTGAGAATTTGAGAATATATGGTGATTCCAAATTAATAGTGAATCAACTCAATTTTCAATGTTC
Source organism: Wollemia nobilis (assembly GCA_028583015.1). Classification (NCBI taxonomy): domain Eukaryota; kingdom Viridiplantae; phylum Streptophyta; class Pinopsida; order Araucariales; family Araucariaceae; genus Wollemia; species Wollemia nobilis. The sequence continues at coordinate 3,359,935 of JAQPPZ010015413.1, forward strand.
TATAAAAGATAAACATAAAAATACTACAAGCATTGATTATATGATATCAATATACTCTACAATATTATCCAAATATTAAAACCAAAAAATATGCCTAGTTCACAATTTATGCAAAATCCCAAACCACAAGTATATTCTAATCAATAGATGGTACAAAACCCAAAGCTAGACTATAGTGTATTTTATTGTTCTATGTTAATTTTTTGATAATTACTTGGTTATGTAAATAGTAGGCATTATATTTTAAGGGTTTGATTGGTATTGACATATATTTTATATTATTTATATTTTTGTTGATTTAAAGTTTTCTATTAGGATTTGAGTTGTTCATTTAGCTTATAAATCTATATTTGGTTATATATTAAGCACAAAGGCTATTAAAGATATTTCAAATTAAAAATTATGGTATTTTGGATGATGTATTAAATTGTTTTATAAAGAATTGTATCCTAATTTTCATAATTATCTATTTTTTTAGATAATATAATTTTAGTGATAAGTATATTGTTTTGTATAGTCTTAATTCAGAGTAAATTGCATTTTCTTTCAAGTTGTAGGATTGGAATATTTCAAATTTATGATACCACAAGTTTATATATGTTTGGATTGGAAAATTAGACTTTTTAGACTTCATAGTTAGGCTCACATATCTATCAATATGTATAAGTTCAAATGGTAAAGTTAGACTAACTTATAATTATTGTTATGATTCAATATAAATGGTAGACATTAGAATTTGAGAGGTTTGATTGTTGAGTTTTTTTAGCTTGTTTATAAATCTCCACTTGGTTATGTATTAAACACATATGTTATTAAAAAAATTAAAATGATGAATTATGATTTTTAATATGTTATATAAAGAAAACATATTAAACCATTTTATAAAATATTTGTTAGATTTTTAAACATATTTTCTTTTCAAGGGACCGTATTTTTAGTTATAGATATATTTATTTGTATTTTATTTGTTCAAAATACATTGTATTTCATTATAAATTGTAATATTAAATTGTTTTGACTTCACAATTTTACTAATTTATATATGTTCAAGTTGTAAAATCAATTTTTTTAAATTTCATACTTCTACTTGTGATTGTGCATCAACTATATATTTGGCTATTCACATGTGCTATTTCCATTGTTAAAATTTTTTAGTGCCATAACTTGCTTGTTCTTACATGAGCATCTATAAAACATTTCCTTGATTGACTTGACTAGTCTACCAAAATCTGTTATAGTAGGAAATGTTTCAAAAAAAATTCACAAGATAGAAACATTTCTTGCCTCTATTTGGGGTTGTATATTACTTTTGATGAAGTGTATTTATCTCATTACATCTTGTTGTTCCAAAAATCGGGACTCATTAATCTACATTCCATAGATATGTAATTTTTTTACTGTTTGCATTTATGTATTATGTTTTAGTTTTAAACTTACAAAAATTTGAACATGATGATTGTAATTTCAACATTGTACATAAATGGGGCATGTTCATTGGGTATGATATCAACTATATATGTTTTGAATAACACTATAGGGGCCCTTATGCAATCAAATGAGATGATAGTTTGTGATAAGAACACTATTTATAATCAAGTTGAATATCATGCTTTGTTTAGTGGGCTAGAGTATTATCAATATTCAAGTTGTTTCACATATGTTGCATTTTAATAAAAAAATGACTAGAGCATCATGATTTGATTAATAAATTATAGGAGTTTTATAAATAATCAAGTTGTTTCACATATGCTTCTTATTAATGAACAATTCATTTGGAAATTTCAAGTAAACTTTCAAAATTTGCTCTCACTATATTTTGGACTATAAAATTTAGACAATCATTTGTAAATTTTAATATTGTACACATAATTCTTCAAAAAATGAGGTTGATAAGTTACCCTATTGTATATTGCTTCTTACACAAATTAACAATATTATTTATGGCTTAAAAATAATGATTATATAAAATTATACATAGACATATATTAAATAGCATATATAGTGTAATATATCTGTAAATGCAAATCAAACAACACCAAAATATGAACTATAGAATTAAATATGTAGTGTAACACACATAATTGTACAATGAAATAAAATTTTATTATGATGCCATGGATCTTAAATGTTACAATAAAATGTGCCCTAAATATGGGGTTACAAAGCTTATTATGCTTGATACAATGATTACAATACACTAGGATTCTCTGAAACCCTAGTAAACAAATGGTGGTGGTGTCTTCACATTTGATATGATCCTAATAGAGATAAGTGGGCTTTCTAATATCCTATACAGAACCACTCCATCTTTAGCAGCCACCAACGATATGATCCATGCACTTGCAAACAATAGACAACATACAAATAGTCGACTAAAAATATGATTACTAACCCTAGATGTTGTAGAATATTATTGAAAGTAATAATATAGGAATTAAATAAATACAAACAACTATTTACCTTGTTTCAAATTGACTTGTTATATTATGATATTAATTTTTGATGCAAAAAATGGTGCGTAGATGCTCTAGTGATACCCGAGGGGTAGTAAGACTACAAAACTAGGGTTGTGAATGCTCATGGGTTCTCGATGATGGCAGGAGGTACCTAGAGGCACTCGATGATGGTATAAAGCATCCAGATGTGCTTGGTGATGGTAAAAAGCACCCAAAGGTGCTTAAAGGAATTTGGAGGGGTGTTCGAGGATTGAACCAAAAGATGCAAAAGCAGATATGATTCAAGAGATATAGGTGACGGTGGATGCAAAGACGATGGTGAGCAATGGAAGAGAGGAGTGGTGAGAATGCTTAGATGTTTGAGGAATTTAAAGTATTAGGGAAACTTAGGGATTTGAGTCATCAAAATGACTCCTCTTTATAATATTCCCTAGGGCATGTTAAGGTTTCAATGACACAATTTGTGTGGTCAAGATTAAAACATGACGGAGGGTGGAGATTAAATCTGGGTATGTGGCATGGATTAAGGTGAATGAGTGGATATGATTAGATCATGATGTATGGTGGATTAATTCATACATATATACATATATTTATTAAATATATATAAATATAATATATAAAATATTATTATTTAAATATATATTAAACAAATATATAAAAATATATAAAAATAATGGGTAAATGTGGTGGGAAACTATGGATGGATGACAAGTGGTTAGATTTTTGTGTCTATAGATGCTCATTTTTGTACCGTATTACATGAAAACACTTAGTTTGGCCTGATGTAGAAGCAAATTTCTTATTGGAATGCAAAGATGAACTTGGAGATAAAATAATTTTGATTGTGTAGCTTACCCCCTCAATTGGTGAATGAGTGATGGATGCATCTCACAAGCCAATTGATATATTTGTGCAGGTGATTGTGTGAAATACATGGTGCAATTGTGGACGATATGAATGATGTAAATGTGATTCTATTTTTTCCCCAACGGTTGAAGGGGGTGTTTGTAAAATGCAAGTGAATGATTCTATTTTTGCCCTAATAGATAAAATGGGTTTTTTCCAAGTGTAGATGCCATGTTCATGTAATATGTATCCCATTGTGGGAAAATCCAAGTCAAATGTGATTGGCCCAAGTTTGGGGTGATTCCATGCTATTGAATAATGTGCCTTCCAGCATCATTGAAATGCAAGTATGCAAAAACAAAAAGAAAAGAAAATAGTCTTGCCCTTGGAGATGATTGCAGTAATTCCCACATGGAATCCCTAAATGGTTGCTCAATCACTTTACCCGGCCTATATCCTTGGAGACTGGTGTAATTGTAAATGAAATGATGAAATTTATCCATGTTGGGAACCCCATGGAAAAGGGCATCAATGATAGTTGTAGAGCAAATTGGTCTTGGCATAGTTTCACTCGAAAGGTGAAGTACCAAAATTGATTTTGTTTTCAAATAATAAAATATGTGATTATGAAGATAGTCAAGTTTCCTTATGGTTATTTAATCATCTTACCGAATTACATGGATGTAAATCACTACAATCACCAAGGAGATATAATAGACCACTAGATACAAGGTTCACTTGAAATTGTATATGAACTTGGAAAATGTGCAAATGCAATGATTGATGGATGAAAATGATGTTGGAATGAAGATGTGATGATGAGAAATGCATTGGTGATTTTTTTGTATGGTTTTGTGAATGTTTGCATTGATTTGGAGCATTTTGAAGCAATTTTGGACAATTTTGTGCCTTGTGGGTGCAAATAATAATTAGTCCTCCAAATCAATTCATATCTTTACAAAAATGAGTGCAATGATGGAATTGATGATGCAAATGATGAAAATGATTGTTTTGTTAAAATTTGGAGCAAAAATTAAGAATCCAAAACAATTTTTGTTCCCTTTATAAAACATGAAATTATGATAAAATTGATGTATTCATGCAATTTGGAATGAAATGGTGGAGGTCAGCTACATTTTTGGATCATTTTGTTCTTTTTTTAAATAGTGACACCAAACACCGGTGGTTGCTTATTTCTTGTGCAAATTCCCACCAAAATTTAGCACTTTTCAAATGTAGGGAGGCGCTTCAGTGCACCTGGGAATGCCCATGGGCATTTCAATGTGCCTAAAACAACTATAAAAGGTATGTAGAGACGAAATTAGGCTCATTTGTACATCCACAAATTTCAAAAGCTACATTTGAGGGAGTGGAGTGGAATATTGTGTAAGCTATGGTGGAGGATGGAGTGGATGTAGCCATGGGAGCAGGTGTGCGCTTTACCAAGGTAAGTGCTTTTGAACCTCTTTTTTTTTTGTGCAATTTTTTTTTAAAATAATGCAATATATTTGATATTTTGTGTTGCATTGTAGCTGAATATTTTAGAAGCTCGGCATCAGTTGGAAGATTGGTTGGAGGATGAGTGGGATTGGTTGGAGGATGTTGGGTTGGCTAGGGCAGCCAAGATAGATGTGGTGAGGGTGGATGAGGGGTATCTCTCTTCCTTAGCCGAGATATGGGATCCATATAGGGGGACATTTTAGCTCCCTAATGGAGAGGTGACTGGGAAACTTGAGGATGTATATCACATCCTCAAGTTATGAGTGGAGGGCTTGCATTTTGAGGTTGGACACGATAAGAAACATGAATTAAGCCACATGTTCAAATATGGGTGGGAGGATGTGGAGGTGATGGGTGGAGGGATAACATACTTGTCCATGTATATGGACAAGAAGTTGGATGTCCTTCCCATATTAATGATGTTCATGTTGGCCAAAATAGTGGCCCCAAACAGTACTGGCTATCAGTTCCCATGGAACCTTATTAGGTTGGTGTGTGATATGATCACTACACCTCAGGTGTATGCATAGAAACCTGCATTATTAGTGTAGTTATATTGGGAGCCATGTGAGCCTTGGTAAAACCAAATTATAGCCTTTATTAAGTTTAGAACACTCCCATAAGATATGTCATGTACTGCTAAATACAATTTCAAGCAAAAGATAACTCGCTTTACTCTCTTGGAGGATGTGTTGTATAGACATGGTTATGATGGAATCCTCCTTCGTTGTCTCAAGTCTAATTAGGCACAAAGAGCCATAGCTGAAGCTCATGATGGTACTTGTGATGGTAATTTTAGTGGAATTGCCATTAAAAAGTGTATTCCATGGATGGGTTATTATTGGCCCACAATGGAACAAGATTTTTGCACATACATCAAACATTGTAAACAGTATCAAGAACATGCTAATTTAACTCATGTACCATCATAAACTATACAACATATTCAAATCCTTTGGCATTTTTCACAATGGGATCTAGATTTAATTGGTAAAATATCACCTTATTTCTCGGGACAACATACATTCATCATCATAGTCACTAAATACTTAAAAAAGTGGATTGAGGCAATTTCTCTAACCCAGTACAATAAGAGCTAGAATTATGGAGTTTATACTTCATCATATTATTTATCGTTTTGGTATCCCTTTGAAAACCATTTGATAATGGTAATTATTTCAAGAAAAAATATGTTCGAGAACTTTACGAGAAATATAATATCCAACATAGTTTCTCAACTCCTTATTACCCATAAGTAAATGGACAAGATGAGGCTACCAATAAGACCTTAAATGTCATTCTCAAGAAACTTGGTAAATAAAATCATAGAGATTGGCATACACAAATTCCCTTGGCATTATGGGCTTATCGAACAAGCATCCACACACCTACTGGGGCAATGCCATTTTCATTGGTCTATGGAGCCGAAGCAATCATGCCTCTTGAGCTTGATATCCCATCATTACAAATTTCATTGCAAGAATTCATAGATGACGATACTACTAGACAAGCACGTCTTGACCAACTCACACTTCTTGATGAAAGGTGAGTCAATTCTTTAGAGCATTTATGAGTATATAAATATGGCCTAAAATGTGTTTATAATGCCAAAGTTCATCTATGCGAATTCCAAGTAGGATATCTTGTCCTTAAAGAGAATCAATAAAACACCAATGCATATATATTAAATATATATATTAAAAATATATATAAATATATAAATAATGGGTAAATATTGTGGGAAACTATGGATAGATGACAAGTGGCTAGATTTTGGTGTCTACAATATCAAATGAAATTATCTCACTGGGTTAGATTTCTAATTATTCAAGGAGACCCAAGTTTGAATCTTGCCAAGCCATACGTGGATAATATCCAAGCTACTTAATACCACTACATTGTGATGATATAATATCGATGGGACCCATTTCAATTCCATATAACCCATTGAAAGGAAAAAAACATATTATAGTGCAATATCAAATGACATTAGTTCAATCATAAAATGATATTAGCTCAATCATCAAATAACATTAGCTCAACCAGTTAGATCCATTATTTTTCAAGGAGGAGACCAAGGTTCAAGTCTTACTTACTGCTACATGCATAATTTACAATCTTTTTGTAATACTACCATGTGGTCAACTGACCCTCACAACCTTAGTTATCAAATTCATCGATTTTTTATATGAAATTTAAAAATCATCGAATTTGAAACCCTATCGAATAGCGATCAAAAATATTTAAATCAAAATTTAGCTATTGAAAAAAATATAGAAAAATTTCTATAAACACAACGGTGAACAAACCCTCCTGCAATCTCCCTCTTGCAACATGCAATTTGGAAGCTGGAATTTTTTTGCATATACTATCAAAAGCAACCATTTTCAATCTATTATCAACCTCATGGGGATGTTGTTTTCTTTATTTCTTTATCATCGTTTGAAAATGAATAGCTCTCAAAGTTACAGCTGACAAACAAATTATTCTGCTCCTGCTATTTGAAATGCTCCTTGTGTCAAATAAAAGGAAAAAGGAAAAAAAAAATTGCTCTTTAATTCTAAAATAAAAGTAAAAAAACATTGCTCTTTAACCCTAATATAAAAGAAAAATCTGGAGCCAAAGAAGATTTGCATTGGAGCCAAATCTCTTAAACACAAATATTTTAATTTTATATATTTGATTTTTAAATTTTATATATAAAAAAATTATATTAATATATATACATTTATTATATATATCGAATTTTATTACAAATTTTTAAACATGTCGAATTTATTTCAAACTTTAAAAGTATCGAAATCAAATACGAACTCGAACTTTATAACTAAGCTCACAACAATAGAGTGCTTTTAATTTTTTTTTTAAGTTTTAAAACTAGGAATTTCCAACACATTGGTAAAATTTTTAGTAGAGGTTCGACATTAGAGAAGTTGGATCGAGGGTGTAAAAACCAAAAAAAAAGCATTCAAGTAATACAACTACAAGAGATCTGAAATAATTTGTGTAAGACATCAAAGAAAAAAAAAAATTAACCAGATTAATATCCGTGGGGCTAGGTGGATTGGTAAACTTGGACACTTACCAAGAGGAGACCTAGGTTCAAAACTCGCGGGTGTGCCCATCTTGGCAAAGGAAGTAGTTTGATTCGACTCCTCTGAGTGATGCACCAAACTGACAATGATGGTACGAAACCTGAGCGATCGGGTGTCTCCATCTCATGTCGGGTTAACATTAATGAGACGGTGGGTTTGTTGGAAGTAGTCATTGATGGTTTGAACCCTGCACTGGCAGTTACTAAAAATTGTGGTTGTAACCAATTCACCTATGTAACCAAAAAAAATACTACCATGTGGTCATTATGTAACATGGATGAGATTCATTTTAATCCCATATAACTAATTAATAAAATGACATTAGTTCAATAAGATAATTTCCTCAACTTTCAAGGATAAAATTGACATTCAAATATTGTCAAGTGATACATTCATAATTGTCAAGTTGTTGTAATACCACTATGTTCTTATGATGTAATCTAATTGGGACTTGTTTCAATCCAATATAACCCATTAAAAAATATATTATAGTGCAATGATAATGGAATATTTATAGTGAACATAAATAATTTATAAGATGTAAATAAGTTAAATAAACATTTTAAATTTTTCAATGTGACCTTATATAATCTATAAATATTTATAGAAGTCATCCAATCCTAAATAAAATGTGTACCCCTTTTTAGGGTTTTTAAGTTTGAATAAAAAATAAATATTTAATTTTAGTTTATGAGTTTGTTTTCTTTTCAAAATAAATTCTACGCCATTAAAAAATGTTATATTTGACTCAAGTTTGTTCTAGGAAAGCAAGTTACCAGTATAGACAATTGAAATCCAAATCTCAAAATATTTTTTAGTTTTTTATGCATTAGTGCATAGTCTTTTTATGTATAAAGTTGTATTTAGCATATATTTATATAGGTGATGACAATAACATACTTGTAATAATTATAATAATAGAAATGTATGTTATTGTATTATTGAAAGGTGTAAAAATAACCCTTTTCTAAAATAAGGAATTACAATTAGCATAGGCAAAAAATATGTAAATTTCTTAATGTTATAGTGAAAGGAGGTTGGTAACACTCAAGCAACTAAAGGAAGCCTGATTTAGAGTATAAAATAATGGATCAAATGAGAAAAATTCATGACATTCATACATTTAAGAATAATTTTGACAAAGTTTTAAGCTTACTAAAGTGGTAAGGGATTTGGCCTCTCTTTGAGAGGTCTAAGATTCAAACCCCACTCAGTATGAGGGGACCAGGACCCCTCATAAAAACATATGTAAACTTTTTGAGAAAAAAATAATGAAGTTGACAGAAAATATGTGATAGATATTGTAACATTTATGAAGAGATGAAGGTATTATTTCTATATAAATATATTAAATTCCTAAAATTGTCAAACTATTTGATATATACACTTTCACCTTGGGTAATTTACATTGGGGATTTATCTTCCTATGAGTTGCAAGAATTAACCAAAAATATTTGATGTAGGCTAGGAGAAGAGTGAGATAACTCACCCCTATGGGATCTATCTTGATCCTTGTGCTTTAGCCTCCTCTAAATCATAAAACCATTACCCTATATAAAATTCAATGACCATCTATTTGCTCACAGAGAACTTCTCAATATATTTGTAGCCATGTTTAGACATGTATTTCCTAGCATAACCTACCTAAATCTAGGTTGAAAATTGCCTCATCACCTTGGAAAATTCCACACACATGGGATGAAACTCCTTGAGATATGATGGGGAAAATACTTGCATAAAAACAACCCTCCTAGATTATCCATATCACTTTTTAAGTTGGACCTACTCTCTTGATTGAATTGCTCCAATGCTACTCAAAAATATCCTTGTTCCACCATGTATTGTAAAACCCTTTCCATCAAAAGCTAAGTGTAAACTTGACCACTTGATGCCCCACATAACCTAAAGATATTGACTTTGAATTCCCCATATCCTAAATATTATTTCTAATTATCCAAGGGAAATATTTTCTTAATTTAACCTTTACCAAATCCCCCACTAAAATTGGATACACCTTTTACACAACCTCAATTATTGACTTACCTTGATTAATGGGTGTTTTGATATCCTTATAAAATTAAAACTAGAGGTTAATGTTTATCTTTAAGAAATTTTGCATCTTATATTAATACTATCATAGTATCTCTAAGAAAGGGTTGATCCACCTAGTTGATAAGGAATTAATGCCTGATGTAACTCCTAAATCCTATGATTCCCTTCACCAATACCCTCTCCATCTTCTTTTTCAAAATTTCACTAATTTTTGTTGAATATCTATTTGAAAGGATCCTATTTAGATCCTCCTTGTACTACATAAATAATTTCAACTAACTCACATAAATACTAGATAGACTTTCATGTGATATGCTAACTTCAAGTGATATGCAACCTCACCAACCTAATGAGAAACTTTAGATGTCCCTTCGAATCAATGATTGAGCAAAGTACACACGCCTTGGTTCTACTTCAAGTAATCTAAGTTCAATCTCAAAATTACCTTATCCCTGGATTTGAAATCCAACATCCATATCTTCTCATTGGTGTGCCAATTTAATCTTAAAAAAAGGCCTTTTCATTATCTACTACCTTAACCAAATTATGCCTTAAAATATCGACTTTATCCTACAACTCCATAAAAAATTCAATAATTATGAAGCAACCAACAAGGTATCTTGTTATAAATGTGTGAATAGCCAATGGGTTTTAGTCCATCATAATTTCAAAGGATGAGTACTTTTTTACACTTAATTTGTGTGTAATGTAGCTTAAACCAATCCATGTACAATAACTATGATTAGTTATTTTGATCACACTATACAAGTGGCATAAGTGATCAATAATCTATTGATACTCTCTACTTATTCATCTATTTATGGATGACAGCTCGAAGAAAAATAAAATTTTTAATGCTTTCATTGTAAGCAACTATATTTTAAAGTTACTTACAAAATGAGCATGTTTATCTAAAATGATGTTAGTCAGTATGCTCCCATACTTAATTATATGCTTGAAGAAAAATATCATTTCATCCTTTTCTCTATAGTGATTTTTACAGATAATGAATGTGGCATACTTATTGAATCAATTGACCATAACCATGATGGATGAAAACCCATTAACTAACAACTACTACATGATGAAATCCATTTTTATGCTCAACCATGGCTTCATAAGAACTAGAAGGTGTTGAAACAAATTGGTTTGTTTCCAAAAGTGTGTCTTATCATATTTACAATTCAAATAATTCTATATAATCCTATCCACTAACTTCCTCATGCTAGGCCAATAACACCCCCACTCCAGTCTAAAGTTGCATATTAACCTAGGTGACCTATAAATAAATATTCATGTCCTTTAAGAGATCTTTATATAATTTTCTAATCATGGAATATAATTCTAATACCTTATGAAAATTATAAACCCATTGAAATGCTAAACTTATGAGTTTTTCCATTCCATGCTTACCTCATAAGTTCTATGGCTTATGGATCCTAGGATAACCCCTCTTTGATCTAGTTTATCAACTATCTCTCAAGTTTCATTTGACTAATCTTATGTCTTAAACTAGGGATCTACTTCATCACCATGAGTTATGACATCCTATTCAAAGCATAGACCATAACATTTATCTTCCTTGATTTGTACAAGATATTAAATTTAAACTTTAAGAAATCTTGCCACCTTGCCTACTTTGAAGTCGTCTTTCTTTGAGTACTAATGTACAAGTTAGATATGTCATTGGATATAATAATGAATGAAACTCCCAACAAGTAATATTATGACACCTTGAGGTAACACATCAATGTTATCATCCATTTAACATAAATAGTGTAGTTTTTATCTCTATTAGTCAATGTTTATGACTCATTTACCATTGGATATCCCTCCTACATGAGTATAGCACCAATAGTAGTGTTAGATGGAACCATGTACACCTTGTTAGTGAATCTTATATAGCACCAATGGTAGAGATATATACATCTATGTACACCTCATAAGTCTTAGTGAAGCTTGGTTTTGCAAGAACATGTTTTAGCATTATACTACTCATAATTGTATTAAATGGTTGCTAGAACTTCTCTATCTAGTGCTAAAGTTGGTTCTTATTAAATAAATGTTTGAATGAGACTATCAGCTTTGAGTACCCCTCCATAAATATTTAATAACAGTTTGTTATTACTAGATATTGGCTCACCTCATGAATATTTTAGGATACATCCATTTGGTGATGAATTAAATCTTCATAATATCTTATCTTGATCAAACCATTATCTTTAATGTACATAAGGTATTAATGTTTTTTAAAAAAACTTACATTTCTCATGCTTAACATACAAATTATTCTCCCAAAATAAATGAAATACCTTTATAATGTGCACCCTATGCTCCTCCAAAGTCTTAATGTATATTAGGATACCATTAATGTGAACCACCCCACTCTTATATAAAAGTGGCATAAAAACATTGTTCATAAACATATACAATATTGTTTAGGCATTGTAGAACCTACAAACACTACCTTAACTCATAAAAACTCATACCTAATGACATAGATTGTATTTTCATCACTTATTGCTCTCCCAAATTCAGTATCCTTTCCTTAGATCTAGTTTTGTGAAACACCTTACACCCTGTAAGATGTCAAGGTAGTCTACAATTAATAGAAGTTGATATCTGGTATTGGATTTCAATTTATTGAGCATTTAGTAGTCAATACACAATCAAATTGTCATGTCTTTATTTTGTAGTAATAATACTGGTTCTCAATATAGATACCATGGTAGTTGAATAAATCCCACAATGCATAACTCCTTGAGTTGCCACTCAAATTCTATCATTTTTAGTCTAGACAACTTGTAAGGTGCTTGAGAGGATATTTGTGATCCAAACACAAGATCAATATTATGATATATATGTCAATATTATGAAATATATGATGGAAGTTATGCTTTTTTTAATAGGTTATATATGGCTTCTATTGGAGGCCACTCCCATCATAGTACCAAAATATTACATTTGTTGTAGCATACATTTTTATCACAAATTTTTTATTTTATTTTTCTCTTAAATATATTCTTCAACTTCCTCAAAGTGTTTTTTCCACAATCAACTCCTTGACAACATTTTTATTAAGACATAAAATCTCACTTGGCCAGTTTCTTTCTAAAATTTGAATTTCATCGGGATGAAGATCAACACCATAATTCGCTAATTTATTTGCTACTTGATTTCCTTCTCTATAAATATGCTCACACTTCTAGGATATTACCTCTAGTAATAGACAATGAAAAACATCAATAATACTATTTTTTATCCAATCTCCACATCCATTTTTGTTAATAGCATTGATGATAATTTGTGAGTCCACATCAATTGAAATATATTTCCATCCTTTTTATATTTCAATTTTAATCCTTGTAAGAAGTACCCTAGCCTCTACATAGTTTTTAGTTGAAGTTCCATATGATTCTAAATAAGTGAGGGGTCTTTTGCCTTCACTATTTCTAAAAACACCACCTCCATCAACTTTTCTTGGATTTCCTTTAGAAGCACCATCAAAATTAATTTTGATAAACCTAATTTCTAGACATTTTCATTTTACCATAGATAAAAGTAGATCCTTTGTTCTAATTCCATGATGGAAGTTATGTTAGATTACACTTAAACTCTTTAAGGACCTTCTCCACTTCTATTAAAAAAGGAGTCTCTAATTCATTCTCATTGTCCAAGAACATAGGCTCGTTGCCTTTTTGGGTGGTATTTTATGTGTTTATGTGCTAATTATCTCAATATATATTATTTGATATCTCTTAATTATCTTCACCATGCAATATTTGTCCAAATACATATTGATCAAGCTCTCCATATGAGGATTAACAACCTTCTCCAATAAAATAAAATCTTGACCAATGATAAGATCAAAGTATGATATCTCAATGAAAATTAGATCCATATGGCCTCGTTAAGTCTCCACCTACAACATCACACTCAAATAACTAGGGTGCCTACTGCTTTCAATATATATGTTCCTCTTGAACTTGGAGAGCCAACTTCTTCTCTTATTTTATTGAGACATAGTTGGCATGGAACTAGTATGCGTCATCCCAAGCGTTGACTTACTATAGACATGCATGTCTATGAAACACAAGTTCTAAAACTTTCCCTTTGCTCCACTAACTCAATAAAATTAGATTCATTGTCCTTGATGGAACTGAGGGTTTACATAACATTGTCACTTTGGTATTGATTGTGCATGGCTCATCAAAGCATATTTTACCAATATTCTATTTCTTTGGGTAGATATGCAAGAAGTGAGCATGACTATAATTGAAATAATGTCATGGATGCAATATACTTTTATACTTCTTGGAAGTGTTGGTCTTATTTGTTAGATTCCTCACTAAAGGTACGCTCATAGATTTTCAACTAGAAGATGACTACTTTCCTTGCTTTTCTCCTTTGTACTTCTTTTATGGTGATTTCTCCCATTGGGATTCCTCTTTGATGATCTTGTCTACCCAAAAGCATCCTATATATTTATCAAGTTTACTTGGTAATCCAAAAAATTATCGTTTGCCATTGTTTGACCATCCCATAATCTTAATTCTATTTGAGCCTAAGGTTACAATATCTTCATAAATATAAACAATATATCTTGCTTTGACATGTCCTTGATTTTGAGAACCAGGGATGGGAAGGGTCAAATATAGTCTCACACACAACTTGGCTACATAAAATTTATAACTTACTCCAAAGCAACCTATGTTGAGTTCTTGGGCCTAAACTAATCCCTGAGAGCCATTTTCATTTGCTTCAAATTTTCTATCTTGTCCACTACTTAATATTACTCTAGCTTCACCTCTACTTCTCCACCAAAGTTTAAAACTATCTACAAATTATAAAGCTATAATTTTTACTTGCCTCTTCTTAGTTAGATTGTCCATCCCAAATAGTTATTGCTCAAGGTCTAAAAATAATTTCTCTAGCACCTTGTTGTTGTAAGTCCCACCAAAGGTCTTACATTAATTTGGCTTCAAAAACTTATTCTTGAATCAAGTCCCACCAGTTCCAACCAAAACCTTCTTGACTAAGTCTATTTTGTTTTTACTCATCACCAACGTAATTTTTTAATTTAAAATATTAAACATTACTACAACACATTTGTATTCTATTAAAATTCAAATATCTTTAATTATATTCAAACCTATAATAAAATTAAATAACAATATTACCAAGATAATATTATATTCTAAGATAAGATATTTTAAGGTCCTAGGTGTAGACCAATTGGTTCGACCAAACCCCATAAGGGGGGCTATGGTCCAAGGTTCAAATCTCAGGCCTCATCGGACTGAACACTTATCCCTTTCATGGTGTTTTTCAGTAGCGTAAAAGGTTTAAAATGGTTTTGGCATTGTGGTTATAGAGGTGGACTATGCGAATAACTATGTGGCAACTTCCAGGGTAAACAACACATAATACTATGGTAGCCATAAAAGATGGACAACCAGCTCGGATTGGTGGTGGCTACCGATTCCACAATGTAAATTCAAAAAAAAAATATTTTAATAATATATAAATTGCACATATGATTAAATTTAAAAAAAATCTTACTAGCGATAAATAAAATTTATATCCTAGAGGAAAAGAGAATTCCATAAAAATGACATTACAATGTTATGAGATTTTTTTATTGATGGAAGGGGGTTTTGAAAGGGACTCCAAACCATTTACAAAGTTGACAGAAGCCAAAAAGGAGGACAATGCATGGGGTCCCACATAGAGAAAAAAAAATGTCCTAAGAGAAGAGGGGTACGAACATAACACCCTTAGAGAAACACACAAACCAACAACAAAAAAGGAAATTGAATGTTGATAAGGCATGAGGAAATAGAAAAAAGTGCCACAAAGGAAAAATTTGAGACACAAAGGTTCATAATGGGTGGCCTTGTTCTTCCACCAAGGATGATTAATATGGTTGGAACATAGTTTAAAATATTTAAAGGTATGCCAACGAAGAAACCTCCACCAATGAACATTGCTTATCAAGAGCTAGCACACGAAGTCCCTGATGGGTTGGGGGTAATTGCTATATCGAATGATGTGCCACATGTGGTGAGTAGTAGTATTACAATCAAGGACTCAATCTGATGATACCAAAATTGTTGCTTCAATCCACTTGTACCCAATTAGGATGGGGAACCCCATGATCCACATACAACGATGCCATCTCAGAGGATACCACCTAGGGAATTCATTGGTATTATTATCATGATCAGTGGGCTAGAAGTTTCTCATATCAAACATCATATTAAGGTTCAATGTTGGGAGGCTCGCCCACCATATGTGATTAGGTTTGCACTTGCCAATGTTTAAATTGAAAAACCCTTGTAGCAAAGTCCTTCACCATGAAAATTTATACTGCTCTCGAGCTCATGCCACGTAGCCTAGAATGACAAATAATCAAGGGGAGACATGGTATATATGGTTAAGGATAATATAAGTTGTATCTAATCATGGATGAAGAGAGGCCCACGAATGTGATGTAGAAGTTAGCAACATTCTAAACAACACCACTATCCTCTCAGTGTTCCTTTGAGTAGACCAATACAAGTAGTGATTCTAAGGCATAAAAACAAATAATCACCTATTATTGGTTCAAGTGTTGATAATGCCAATCTAATTTTGAGGTGGGGAATCCATTCTTTCATAAAAATAAATGATTTCATGGGAAAATTTATCAATCCACACTCTGAGACCATTCTGAATCAACCCAAGATTAGCCATAACATCGGTCACACAATTTACCTTTTTGAACACATGATGGATGATGGACCTCTCAAACCTCCCAACCAAGATTTTGGATTCATAAATAAAATTGGCTATAGCCCAAGTAGGATGTTGGTACTCCTTGACATAATTGATCATGTTAAAGGAGTCCCCTTCAATAATGAGACTTTGTATGTAGAGATCGTCTGCAAGAGATAAACCTTTGAATAAGGCTATGGTATCGACAACATTGTTGGAGTAGGTTCCAATAGATTTTGCAAACACAAGGATTATTTTCCATTGATCATATCTTATGATTTGTCCAGAGCTCGCATTGCCAGGATTGCCTTTGGTGACTCTATCAAAAATAATATTTATCCAACCAATGGGAGGAGGGGACCAAGGAACCTTGGATCTATCAACTTTAGGGAACACAAGAAGGGTCAGGCCAGCCAAAAACTTGAAGGAACAAATGATATTGGCTTCGAGGCCATGACTATGATTTTTAGGAGAAGGGATAAGGTTGGCATTCTTGAAGACCAAAGAAAGGATTCTGGATAAAACTGAGATAGGATCTCTGGAAGAATCATTGAAGGCTCTACCATTCCTTTCAAGCCAAATCTACCACAAAAATGAGGGATGTAGAAAGATCAAAGAAATTTAATGCATACATGATGAAAGGGATTCGATCATTGGGTGTAGAGGTCAGAAACAAAGGCAGGTAAGGCCTAGGAAATATGAAACTTTGAAAGGAGTAAGAAAATTATAGTGAAGGAGAAATAACATTCGATGAATAGGTGGAAGACCAATTATAAGGTAGACTGACAAAGGTAGCAATGATTGGGGATGATAATGTTGCGAGTATATAGGTTATCCAGGGTAAGAACTCTATTTTGGACCACGATCCAAAAAAAAAGGGTAACCTTAAGGATAAAGTTATGGATCTAGATGAGGTTAGCGAGAAACCAATTGGGCTGGGAATATTCATAAAGGAAATAAGTAGACTTAACAATGAAGAGGCCTTGGTCATTGGCTTTCCATAGGATAGTATCTTGTATGGCAACAATAGCAGTGGCTCTAAGTAAAGAGGTGATAGCTTGCATAATAGCATACTGGGACGGATTAAGGTCCATAGTGGGGATGGGTTTCTAGGAAGGGTGGCATGGATTGGCAAGCAAGATGAAATATTAGACCAAACTACCAAAAAGGATATCATATATGGGCTTGAGGATACATATGAAGGGATTAGAAATGAGAGGTTGGTCTAAGATCTAGGAGTCCTCTCAAAAATGAATACATGATCTATTGCCCAAACATCATCTGAGCCCTTTCGAAATAATATTTTTAGTCGTGCTGATAGCTTTCCAAAATGCAAAACTATCCATGAAGAGATCGTCTTCCATGAAGGAATTAATTTGGAGGTAATTGCTTTTGATGATTTTGACCTAAGTGACATTGGCATTGGTCATAATTTTCCATCCCTATTTTCTAAGTAAATCCATATTCATGGAAGAAACTTTTCTAAAACCAAGTCCTCCCTGGGATGTCTTAGAGAGGAATTTCAAGCCACCAAAGGATATCTAAATATATTCTCTGGACCAAACCAAAGAAATTTTATTTGAATTTTATCAATCTGAGAGCACACCTTGGATGGAAAATGAAATATAGACAGGAAAAAATAGGTATGCTTTGAAGGTAGGCTTAGACCAGCATAGCTTTGGTGGCTTGGCTTAGGAGAGCCCCTTTTCATCTTGCTAAATTTTTCATAATGTGCTGAATGACATTGTTCCACATTCCTTTAGTGGGTTTTCCATGGAAGAGAGGAAGGCCAAGGTAAGTGGAAGGTAGGCTAGCAATGTTGCAGCCCAATATTTGAGCAATTTTGACCTGTCTATCCTAGGGAGTGTTGATGAAGAATATGTTACTTTTGAGAAAATTTATCTTTTGACTAGTGGCTTCTTCATACAAATTGAGGATGCATTTGATATTCTTGGCTTTGGGAATGCAGGAATGAGAGGCCAATATGGTGTCATTAATGAATTGGTGGTGGGAGATGGGGTGATACTAGAGGAAGCCTTGATTCCAGAGATGAGACCAGAGGTGCAAGCAACTTTTAAAGATCTTCCTAAAGACTCAGTAAGGATGATGAAAAGATATAGAGACAACATATCATATTGCTTAAGACATTTTAATTTTTTGAAGTAACTTGAAGTAGATCCATTAATGAGAACCAAAAACAGGCTGAGGATAGGCATTATTTGACAAGGATGATCCAATCCTCATGAAAGACAAACTTGGATAGAATATCCAGGAGGAATTCCTAGGAAACTTTGTCGAAGACTTTTTTCATATCCAGTTTGAGGAAGAAGTTGGGATTTTTACTTTTAGTAGCAGAATGGATCAACTCATGAATGGTGATGATTCCATTAGTAATCAATATACCTTGAATAGAGCTACCTTGGCACAGGTCAATGATGGTCGAAAGAATTTTTTAAGCCTATTTGTCATGGTTTTCATTAGGATTTTGTACAAGACATCGCATAGGCTGATGGGGTAGTAATCTGAGAGTGACTGGTAATATTGAGACTTGGGAAAAAGGGTGAGGATAGTGGAGTTAACATATTTGGGAAGGTATTTGAATCTCTAAAATTCTTGGATGGCGATAGATAAATCAGGCCCAATGATGTCCCAAAAATTTTAAAATAATCTTGGGCAAAATCCATCTGGTCCTGGCACTTTATCAGGAGACATAGAGAAAAGGGCATCCCTAATATCATCCAAAGAAAAGGGTTTGGTGAGCTCCAAATTGAAACTTTTTGAAACTATATTGGAAATATGCTGAAGGAGGGCACTGGAGGTAGAGGGGGAGTAGGAGTTTGGAGGTTTGAGTAAGTCCTGAAAATGACAGATAACCTCAGATCGAATCTCAAATATATCAATGGTGGTGGAACCATCCATTCTGTATAGATGTTTGATCTTATTAGAGCTCATGTGACGAAGAGTCGAAGCATGAAAAAAACTAGTATTTGTATCTGCTTCCTTGATCCAGAGGGATCTAGATTTATGCCTCTAGTAGGTCTCTTCCTTGGCCAAAATGTTGTGGAAGTCAGAGAGGAGTGTTTTTCCATAGTTTTGAGATCAAAAGAGGTAATTCCAAAAGTAAATTTATCTTCAATCTCCTTCAGGCTGACCATTATTGTTTTTTTCCCTCAAAAATGTTACCAAAGGTTTCTCTGTTTCAAACCTTTAGGGTTTCCTTTATAAGACGCAATTTCTTGGTAACTTCGGTAATACAAGAATCATGAAAAATATGCTGCCACCATTCAATGATTTTATTTCTCATGTTAGGGTGTTGTAACCACATTGACTTGAACCAATATATCTTTTTGAAAGAGGAGGCCAGATGCAAACCTTTAGAAATTAGCATATTATGGTCAAAAGAGATCTTGGGAAGATAAAGAAGAGACACATCATCGAGTAACAAAATAGCTTCTTTGGAGATGAAAATCCTATCAAGTCTCAACTAGATGAGATTCACACTAGTCCTTCTATTGCTCCATGTGAAATTTGGATCTTGGATCTTGACGTCCATGAGTTCATTGGTGTTGATGAAATCTGCAAAATATTCATAGCACCTAGAAGTTATAGGATTTCCATTGAGCTTATCTATAGGATATAGAGGATTGTTGAAGTCCCTGAACAACAACAAAATATCATTGGAAAAGTAATTTTGCATCTGATATATGGTAGAACACAGAGCAAGGCAATTTGTAAGAACGTTGGGAGCATAGATTTTGGAAATAATCCATCTAAAATTGGTGAGTTTATAGATAAATAGGATATTAACTACCATATCAAAGAAGGAAATCAACTTTCATTTAAACTTTGTCAGGTTCCAAAGGCACAACAGAACATCGAAAGTGCAAGATATAGGGTTAGCAATAAAATCACAACCAGTTAGAGCGATTGAACTACTTTGTGGGTGTTATTTGAGTCAATTTTGGATTTCTAAAGGATAATGATACTAGGAGTAATGTCTTTTCTTAGATACCTTACTGCTCTTTGCTTGGTGAGCCCATTGAGGCCCTTAACGTTCCATGAGAGGACCTTAATTTTTGATATTTGTATGAGGATTTATTCCCCCTTTCCCTTGATTCGAGGGGGTTTTTATAATTTTCCTTCTACCTTAGAAATAAATGAGCCTGACAACTCAAGATTTAGGGATAGAAGGGTAGATTGGTTTTCATTGGCAATGACTTCTTCAATCTCTTTCTTCCTTCTATCTTGGAGAGATGATCTTACTTTTTTCCTTTCCACACCCACATCAACCAGAATCTTGGATTGGCTCAAAGGGTTGTGGGAATAGGGGCAAGGGGTTTTACCATGAGTAGAAGAGTGGATAAGCTTATAGAGCAAGGGGCTAGAAGGCTCACCACGAGAGGGGGTTTTGAAAAAAATTAAAGGATAATGAGTAGATCCGAGGTGAAGGGGAACCAGAGGTTGGGAAGGACCTAAATCAAAGGGGGATAAAGGTGGATCAAAATTGGGAAAGGTAACAAAATGGTAGGCGACAAATTCCTTAGTAGGAAGTATTTTGGGGGAAGGTTCAATATTCTCCAGAAAAGGAGAGGAAACAATATTGACCTAGTTACAGTTGAAAATAGTGGGGTTCAAGGGGTTGTTTGAGATGTCCCTCGATTCAAATAAAACAAAGAATAAATTTGGGCACGTGAAGGGAGAGATTACCTGGTTAGGATTAGGCATCAGATCTGATGGATCGAGAAGAGAATTGCTAGGAAGGGCGTCTACTCTAAAGGAGTCTCTTGAGAAGGGGACCTTATTCACCACAGTTGAAAAAGGTTGGGGCTCCTTATCAAAAATATCTTGAGAAGAATTTATTGTGGCTACTTCTTCCATAGGATAATCATTTGGGAGTAGGTGGATTTGTGGTTTTTTGTTTGATCAGACAATTACTAAGAAAAGACTTATGTTAAAAATTTTGGGGCATGCTTGTTGTAAAGGTAGTAGTATGATCTGAATCCTCTGAGTACACATCATATCGATAATGATAGTATGAATCCTAAGCGACCAATGGTCCCCCTCATGTTGGGGTGGTATATGCTTTATGGGAGTAGCCCCTATGGTTTGAACCTTACACGTGGCAATTACTAAAAATAGTATGGATGTAACAAGTCCTCTATATATATATAAAATTGTTGTAATTGTATAAAAATTTAGTGATAATATATATCATTAAATATGTTTAAAAACCATTGTTGTAAGATGTAATGAGGAGGGTTATGTGTAAGGGATCGACCCCAAAATGTATTTATAAAAATTTGGTGAATCAGTTTTGAAATATAGGCGAATAGTGTCTAAACGCTTGTAGAAGGTTCACTATTATTAGGGGTAATTTTGGAAATTTAAACTTAAAATGGTAAAATTATTATAAAATTTAGGTGAACCGACCTAAAAAAAATTACAACAAATTTTTTTGGATCATCTGATTATTGTGAATCTGACCATCAAGTCCAAATTCCACCTTTTCTATGCTAGGATATGTGTTAATGTGGAGCTAGGAAGAAATTTACCAAATTTGATTCAATTGGTTTTGAGATTGGGTGTTTGGAATTAGCCTTTAGAATATGAGAATCCCCTTGTTAAATATGGATTTTGTAAAAAATTAGGGCATTTGACGTAGGCATGCCCAAACTAGAAGCCTCCTTCCAAAGGTCATAAATTATAGCAACAAAAGAAAATTGAAAAAGACAATTCCAGGAAGAAAGGTATCTTAGAACCTGAAAACCTTGAAAGTGAAAAGAAAAATACCTCATGCTTAGAGGGTTCTAGAAATGAAGATGTCTTTGAAGCTGAGATCCCTAAAAATGAAGTAAATAAATCTGATATGCAGAAGGGTTCTTCCTTTGAGAATCAAGTTATGGCAGATAAGATGAAGGTATGTAATACTTTACCCTCCTCACAAAAGAATATTGTTCTTTCTACAAATTCCTTTGATATGATTTGAGATTACTTTTAGAGACAAAGGTAATGGTCTCTTGGAAAAGGTAAATGATGGAAATATTTAGTTATAAAATGAGGAAAATGAAGATGAGCAGAACCAAATAGTTTTTAAAAAGTGGGTAGATCAAATAAAAAAAAACCTAGAAAATTTAGTTGATTTTGGGAGACCTTCCAATAGGGAAATTAGAGAAAAAGAGACAAATATATATTGCCAATGAAATACAAACAATAATAGCCTTGGATAGGGTAAGTAAAAAGGCACACAAGGTAGGAGGAAAAATATGATAATGTAGGTGATGTTGAATCTCAAAACAAAGATATTCCTATCCTCTATGGTGTTATGGGATTTTAATCCAATTGTTTATGGAGACATGGAGAAAAGGGCATGCCTAATATCATCCAAATAAAAGGGTTTGGTGAGCTCCAAATTGAAACTGGTTGAAACTATATTGGAAATATGTTGAAGAATGGCACTGGAGGTAGAGGGGGAGTAGGAGTTTGGAGGTTCGAGTAAGTCCTAAAAATGAGAGACAACCTCAGATCCAATCTCAAAGATATTAGTGGTGGTGGAACCATCATTTTTTTATAGATGTTTTATCTTATTAGAGCTCATGTGACGAAGAGTCAAAGCATGAAAAAAAATCGTATTAGTATCTGCTTCCTTGATCGATAGGGCTCTAGATTTATGCCTCCAGTAGGTCTCTTCCTTGGCCAAAATATTATGGAGGTTGGAGAGGAGTGTTTTTTCATAGTTTTGAGATCATAAGAGGTAATTCCTAAAATAAATTTATCTTCAACATTCTTCAGGCTGACCATTATTGCTTTTTTCCCTCAAAAATGTTACCAAAGGTTTCTCAGTTTCAAACCTTTAGGTTTTCCTTTATGAGATGCAATTTCTTGGTAACTTGGGTAATATGAGAATCGTAAAAAATATGCTGCCACCATTCAATGATTTTATTTCTCAGGTTAGGGTGTTGTAACCACATTGAATCGAACCAATATATCTTTTTGAAAGAGGAGGCCAGATGCAAACCTTCAGAAATTAGCATATTATGGTCAGAAGCGATCTTGGGAAGAGAAAGAAGAGATGCATCATCGAGGAAAAAATAGCTTCTTTGGAGATGAAAACCCTATCAAGTCTCAACTAGATGAGATTCAAACTAGTCCTTCTATTGCTCCATGTGAAATTTGGATCTTGGAGCTTGACGTCCATGAGTTCGTTGGTGTTGATGAAATCTGCAAAATCTTCATAGCACCTAGAAGTTATAGGATTGCCATTGAGATTATCTGTAGGATATAGAGGATTTTTGAAGTCCTTGAACAACACCCACAGATCATTGGAAAAGTAATTTTGCATATGAGATATGGTAGAAAACAAAGCAAGGCAATTTGTAAGAATGTTGGGAGCATAGATGTTGGAAAGAATCCATCTAAAATTGGTGAGTTTGCACATAAATAGGATATTCACTACCATATCAAAGGAGGAAATAAAATTTCCTTTGAGATTTATCGGGTTCCAAAGGCACAATAAAATATCGAAAGTGCAAGAGATAGGGTTAGCAATCGAATCACAACCACTTAGAGCGATTGAACTACTTTGTGGATGTTATTTGAATCAATTTTGGATTTCTAAAGTAGAATGATACTAAGAGTAATGTCTTTTCTCAGATACGTTATTGCTATTTTCTTGGTGAGCCCATTGAGGCCCCTAACATTCCATGAGAGGACCTTCATTTTTGATATTTGTATGAGGATTTATTCCCCCTTGCCCTTGATTCTTAGGGGATTTTATCGTTTTCCTTCCACCTTGGAAATAAAAGAGCCTGACAACTCAATATTTAGGGATAGAAGGGTAGATTGGTTTTCATTAACAATGACTTATTCGATCTCTTTTTTCCTTCTGTCTTGGAGAGATGGTATCCTTTTTTCCTTTCCACACCCACATCAACCAGAATCTTGGATTGGCTCAAAGGGTTGTGGGCGAGGGGCTAGAAGGCTCACCATGAGAGGGGGTTTTGAAAAAAAATAAAGGATAATGAGTAGAGCCGAGGTGAAGGGGAACCATAGGTTGGGAATGACCTAACTCAAAGGGGGATAAAGGTGGATCAAAACTGGGAAAGGTAACAAAATGGTAGGCAACAAAGTCCTTAGCAGGAAGGATTTTGGGGGAAGGTTCAATCTTCTCCAAAAAAGGAGAGGAAACAATATTGACCTAGTTACAATTGAAAATAGTGGGGTTCAAGGGGTTGTCTGAGATGTCCCTCGATTCAAATAAAATAAAGAATAAATTTGGTCAGGTGAAGTGAGAGCTTACTTGGTTAGGATTAGGCATCAGATCTGATGGATCGAGAAGAGACTTTCTAGGAAGGGTGTCTACTCCAAAGGAGGCTCCTGGGAAGAGGACCTTGTTCACCATAGTTGAAGAAGGTTGGGTCTCCTTATCAAAAATATCTTGAGAAGAATTTATCATGGCTACTTCTCCCATAGGATCATAATTTGGGGGTAGGTGTATTGGTGGTTGTTTGTTTGATCAGACAGTTACTAAGAAAAGAATTAGGTTAAAACTTTGGGGGTATGCTTGTTGTAAAGGTAGTAGTATGATCTGAATCCTCTGAGTACACATCAGATCGATAATGATAGTACGAATCCTGAGCGACCAATGGTCCCCCTCATGTTGGGGTGGTATATGTTTGTTGGGAGGAGCCCCTATGTTTTGAACCTTGCACTTGGCAATTACTAAAAATAGTATGGATGTAACAAGTCCTCTATATATATATAATTGTTGTAATTGTATGAAAAATTAGTGATAATATATATCATTAAATATGTTTAAAAACCATTTTTGTAAGATGTAACGAGGAGGGTTATGTGTAAGGGGTTGGACCCAAAATGTATTTATAAAAAATTGGTGAATCAGTTTTGAAATCTAGGCGAATAGTGTCCAAACACATGTAGAAGGTTCACTATTATTAGGGGCAATGTTGGAAATTTAAACTTAAAATAGTCAAATTATTATAAAACTCGGGTGAATCGACCTAAAAACAATTACACCAATTTTTTTTGGACCATATGATTATTGTGAATCTGACCATAAAGTCCAAATCCCACCTTTTCTATGCTAGGATATGTGTTAATGTGGGCCTAGGAAGAAATTTACCAAATTTGATTCAATTGGTTTTGAGATCGGGTGTTTGGAATTAGCCTTTAGAATATGAGAATCCCCTTGTTAAATATGGAGTTTGTAAGAAATTAGGGTATTTGACTTAGGCATGCCCAAACTAGAAGCCTCCTTCCCAAGGTCATAAATTTTAGCAACAAAAGCAAATTGAAGAAGACAGTTCCAGGAATAAAGGTATCTTAGAAGATGAAAACCTTGAAAGTGAAAAGCAAAATACCTCATCCTTAGAGGGTTCTAGAAAGGAAGATATCTTTGAAGCTGAGATCCCTAGAAATGAAGTAAATAAAGATGATATGTAGAAGGATTCTTCCTTTGAGAATCAAGTTATGGCAGATAAGATGAAGGTATGTAATGCTTTACCCTCCTCACAAATGAATATTGTTCTTTCTACAAATTCCTTTGATATGCTTTGAGATTACTTTTAGAGACAAAGGTAATGGTATCTTGGAAAAGGTAAATGATGGAAATATTTAGTTATAAAATGAGGAAGATGAAGATGAGCAGAACCAAATAGTTTTGAAAAAGTGGGTAGATCAAATAAAAAAGAACCTAGGAAATTTAGATGATTTGGGGAGACCTTCCAATAGGGAAATTAGAGAAAAAGAGACAAACATATTTCCAATGGAATACAAACAATAATAGCCTTGGATAGGGTAAGTAAAAAGGCACACAAGGTAGGAGGAAAAATATGATAATGTAGGCCATGTTGAATCTCAAAACAGAGATATTCCTATCCTCTATGGTGTTATGGGATTTTAATCCAATTGTTTATGGGTGTTTTCCCATTTTGGATTTATGTTTGGTTTATTCTTGGGAGACCATTTTACTTTGTGGTTTTTTGCACTTTGAAATGTTTTAGTTTTAAGGGTTGTCTTATCTGTGATGTCTCAATTTTAAGATTGTTCGTAGATCTATAGGTGTTTTCTTGTAAAATATTTGAGACCCCTTTCAAAACCCCTTCTTCCACCCTTTTTTTTTTTTTTTTACAATTGGTAAAGAAACATATTATATGGTCATTCAATGAGGAAAATTATGTAATTTTTTTATCCAATGCTTGGTTGAAGCCTTATCCTCTTATCTTTGACTCAAAATGACAACCATTGGCTCAAGCATGCCTAGATTGTAAAGGTCCAAAGGTCAAATAATATATTAATATGAGAAACAAATTTAGATCATAGATTTCTATTAGTAATTTGGTTGAAAGAGAGGAACTCAAACAAATTATAGATGAACTTCAAAAGATATTTCAAGAGTTTTAATTTCCAATTTTTAAATAAAATGATGAGTTCATTTGGAATCTATCAAAGGATGGTGGATACTCGCTCAAGTTGGGATATAATGATTTAGAGCAATCAAAATTTCCTACTCCCAAAGATTTTTCTTGGAAGAATTTGATTAGAGCTCTCCCTAAGACCTCAACATTCCTTTGGTTAGTAATTCAGAGTAAGATTATTATATGAAAGATTCTATAATGAAGAGGATATCATGGACCTTTTAGATGTGTCTTGTGTGTGAAGGATATAAAAATATACCATTTACTTCTTCAATATTCTTTTGTTCACCATTTAGAGTTACATTTCTAAAAATATAAAAATATATTGTGTAGCTCCATCAAAATTGAAAGAGTTCATAAAATGTTGGATTGATTATTTCAAAGCTAAGGCATTATGTATTTTGTGGAGGATTGACCCTACCATTATTTTTTGGAATTTATGGTTTGAAAGGAATAATAGAATTTTTAAAAATAAATCTCAAAATTATACCCACATTTGGAACTATATTATTGCCTCTTTTGCAAAATATCTACAAATATGGTGCTCATCATAGGAAGTTTCAAGTGCAAAAAAAGAGGTGGTAACAACTTGATTATAATGCTTATATTAGGAAGTTTCAAGTGCATAAACAACATGATTAAAGTATTTGAACATACATGAAAGATTCATCTCCAATAATGAAATTAAAAGAAAAGGTAAAATAGAAATGTCTAGAAATTAGGTTTATTAATATTTATTTGATGGTGCTTCTAAAGGAAATTCATGAAAAGCTAGTATTTGTTTAAATAAAGAAAGAAAAATTCTCTTCACTTACCCACAATCATATGAAACTTCAACTAAAAACTATATAGAGGCTATGACACTTCTTATATGGATTAAAATTGCAATATAAAAATGATGAAATTATATTTTAATTAAAGGATATCCACAAATTATTGTTAATTCTATCAACAAAATTAGAGGTGGGGAGTGGATAAAAAATAATATATTTTTATTATGATAAATTATAGGGGTTTTTAAAAGGGCCCCAACCCTTATATACAAGACTAACATAAGATAAGCAATTAAGCTCATAAAACTAGAACAAAAAAACACACTCCTCAAGAGTTACAAAAACCTTACAACATATCTAAATCAAAATTGCAACAACAAAATATAACCAAAGAACAACAACAATAAACACAAGCTTGTTGTCTTTGTTTTTTGAAAAACTATAGTCAACCATTTGCTTTGTTAGGGCATTTATACCCCTAATGTTCGAAGAAAGCAAATTCCTTTTTTTTTGGTGGGTTGTTACCTCCACTTAATAAAGTCTTCTGAGAACCATTAGTCACTTGTTTAAATATCTCCCTAGATCTTTTATCTCTTGTGTTTGGCCTCCCCCTTGGAGTTAACATACCAAAAATAGCTTTCTTCTTTGAATGTCTAATCAAATTCCTTAGAATCACATCTACCTCTGAATCAACTAAAGAATCTCATTCCTCAATGTAGTCCTCTTCATCTAGCTTCAATTTATCCCTTGATTGTTGATTCTCACTTTACACCTTTGCACCTATAATTTGTTGTTGATTCTCATCCTCATAATGTGTGTTTTTCTTTCTATTTTTTGCACATCTCTTACACTCTATTGTAGTTTTTGGAGCATCTCCTTCTATGGTTGTTGCACTATTTATTCTTGAAGTTGTATCTCCTCCTAAGATAGTTGCAATTTTTGTAATGATATTTGAGTATTTGTATCCATATGTTCCAAAGTTTTTGTAGGTCCCTAAATTTGTATTATTGCTTCTAATAAAAGTTTCATGTTGTTACCAAAAAATATCTATAATTTTGTCAAATAAAAAATATTTCAATTGTAATTTGAATAAGTATTAAGGAAGAGGAAGAGGTCCTGAGTGAAGCAATAAATTATCTAAAAGGATAGGACATGGAGGGTTAAGGTAAGTTTTTGCATAACATAGTATCAATTATCATACAAAGAAAAATGAAATCTTGATGAGGAATATCTTGATGCAAGATTTGTAGAATAATAAAAAAGTTTCTGATGTGAATGAATTTCCTTCTATTTTCTTTCGCAAATGTTTAGCTATATTGAAGAGTACTATGTCGGTCATTGTTAAAGAGACTAGAAAAATATATTATAATAAGTGATATCGATACCACATGTTTATCCCAAGGAATATGAGAGAAAATATTTTGATAACTTTAATACAATAAGTTTTTATGATTTCAAAAATTATAAAAGTAAATGGAGACTTTTTTTTCTAGATTGTGTTATCTTGGAGGAACAATGTGTTTTTTTATGGTAAGTAAAGCCTTGATGGCATTATCACTGTATAAGAGACACATTTTCCTTAGTCCATAAAAAATAAGTTAAATTTAAAAAAAATGATATAAACAAATCATACGATAGGGTTTGCTAAAGTTATATATATATATATATGAATGATAATCTCAAAAAAATGTTTTGATCAAGTTGATGTGAATGTATTAGATGTTGTAATAATATTATAACATATTATGGTTTAATTAATAGATCCATTATTTGATTATTTGAGTCATCCCATCAACTCCACTAGGCTGACCCACTATCTCCTTAGTTATTCATTTTTTTGGTCAGGTATTTGGAAGAGCTCTTTCAAAGAAAAGTTCAAAAGAAAAATCAAAGCTATTTAGGTTTTGATAAACAATTCCTTTGAATGTCTTCTCTAATTTGTTGACTAGAATTCAATGTAAAAGATTTAAAATGATTATGGCATGATGGTTATAAGGACGAAGTGCGCAAAAAACTGTGTGGTGGTTTTTGGGGTGAACAACGTAGAATAGTGTAACGACCATCCTACCCGAATTTGTTGCGACTCCACCATGTAAATTCAAAAAAAATAAAAATTTATTGACTAGAATTTCCTTTGAGATCACCTTAAATCGATGAAGCCATAAAATTTAAATCAATATTATCATATTGTGAGAATTCTAAATAATTCAATAAAATTCTAGATTTTTTATAGCATTGCACTTAATTTATAATGGATCAATAGATTGTTATAAATATTCTAAGTCTTAAGTTATCTTTAAATAGGAACAAGGAAGTTATATGGCTAGTGGCTCCCACTTAAAAGAAGTGACTTTTTTTTTAATGTAGAACTTAATGAAATTCTATCACTTGTTAGAGTATAAAAACATAAAAGTAGACAACTCTAGTAAATATAAAAAGCATATTTTATTTCAAATGGTATTAGATCGATGGGTAGATTCCTCAACATTCAAGGAGGAGACCAAGGTTTAAATATTTCCAATGATACATAGATAATATCCAAGATTGGATAGATTCCTCAACATTCAAAGAGGAGACCAAGGTTTAAATATTTCCAATGATACATAGATAGTATCCAAGTTTTTGTAATACACTTTGTTAAAGGAATATCCTAAAGCATAGTTTCAAGACCCATATTACTTCAAAGTTCTCAAGAGGTTTGTGCATGCTTTAGTGTTTATCTTAGTGAACTTAAATTTGCTTCCTTGCAACAATAGTAAAACACATACAATTAAAAAATAAATTATATATTAATTAAATGTTATTAATTAAATTGTTAAATTTTTTAAACTTAAATTCAGTTTAACTATATAATTTTTTAAGCTACCTACTACAATATTACTATAATACTATTAAAACTATTTTAATCTACAATAAATTAAGAAAAATAAATTAAATAATAAAAATTATATAAAAATCATGATGTTTCTTAATTATTTTTAAAAAATAATAAATTATTTTTGTTAGTATCTTATATTAGTATTAAATAAATCCATAACCTTACATTTTTTTAAATATGTATCTAATCGAAAACTTAATTAATACAGACCGTTATCTTAATTTAATTTAAATTTGAATTTGTATTAATGTCCATAGGTGACCAGAAGAGGTCAATGGGACTATAAAGTAAGACATATACAAGCAATGGGAGTGCCTAATGCAGCTCCAGAGAAAATAAAGTAAGAAAAATAGTAAACAGAATGACATATGATATACAAGATCTATGGATCAAGGTTTACTCCCAACATTCAAGGTTGAAGAGAAGTGAGTGATAAGAGTTGGATGTCATCGTAGATGTTCTTTGTTGGAGTTAACGACGAGTTGATCTTGTTGTATCTCTGTGATCACCCTAGCGCTTCCTAGTCATGGCCTTTGGAGGCTGGAAGAATGAAGCGACAAGTCAGAATCATGTTATCTTTTGCAAAATGTTACTAAGTAGTTCTTTCTTGAGATTGAATAATTCTCGGATGAAAAGGTTAATGCATCTCTGATCTTCATAATTAATCCAAGATTTTAGTGTATGGGTGTCTCTGAATAAGCAATAATATCTACCTCGTATCTCGTAGTAGACAAGATAGGTGAAAATGAAATGCTCCTCGGATTTCACATCAAGACTGCACAATCTACAAATATGTTGATCTCTAGGGAGGTGATGATCTGTCTCAATACGCATCTAGTGGGAACAAACTCGTAGTTGAGCTAGAGGAAACTTGAGGTTGTGTGACATCCATATCAAGTTATATTTTGGAGTAGTGATCAATCCATTATCAAGTTGGAGATAAAAGTGAGAGTAATGGAGCAGTTTTGGTGAAAGAGGTTCCTTTGGATCAGTCCAAGTAGTTGTTATATATGCCGAGTAAATCTCACCTCGAATATCCTTATTGGAGTATGGTGCATTGATTGATGCTTTAGTAGGAGGAGGTCTCATGATGTCTAGGCCAAGAGATTGAAGTAGAGTAGTAGTCTGAGCATACCAACAATTCCTGACCCCTTGATTTACCAACTGTATCGAGGATTGTAGTGCTAAATATAGATATCTTCTCATGTTCGACATACAATGAAATCTACGCAGTAAAGAGACAATAAGAAATATTGTTGTTGTAAGCAATGGACGAGCACCAAACATAGCTAGAATGATGGGATGTGGAACAAATGAACTTGGACAACATTAAGATGAGGACCCTTTCAATATGAGACCCCTTTCAATATGAGACCAACCCAACTGTCTAAGGCTAGGGTCCCAAATTTCACATCCATAGAGCAGTGTAGGGGTAACAAGAGTGCAGAAGAGTCTGATCTTCGTACTGATGTCCTAAAACTGAAGTTGAAAGCATTGCATAATGTAAACAGTTTTTTCATAATAAAAATAATAATTAAAATCTGCTCATGTAGAGGAGTTGAGAGCAAGTGGGTAGTTAAAACTCTCCAGTTGAAATCGAGAGACCTAGGTTCAAATCTCTCCCCTCACATATTGCGAATATGCTATGTAAAGGTTATATCATAACCACATAATAATATTTACCCCTTTAAAAAAATAATAATAATTAAAAAAATGACGTTTTATGAATGCATTTAGCTTTCATTTTCATTGGATATTCTTTATTTGTATAAAAATTGAAAGATAATCTTTATCATCAAACATGTTTAGAAATTATTGTTGTAATACATAATAAACCTTTATGTGGCAATTGGATTTTTGTTTATTAAACTTATGAAATATTTTTCATTTGTGTAAAAATTTAGTAATAATATTTATTATTAAATATGTTTAGCAATTAAAGTGTGCCCTAGACGATCATGACACTATGAATCCAAGTTGTCAATGGTTTTCTTGAAGCAGGTCAACAAGTGGAATAGGTTTGGTGGCAAGGAGTTTAAATCCTACCCTTATCAATTATTAAAAATAATGTGATGATTTATTATATGTAAAATATATATGTTTTTAGTATAATTAATTATTATAAAAGTTTATATTTTAAAAATTTAAATAATTAAAATTTTGAAAACTATTTTTTAATATTTTTTATAGATTATATAAAATTGGAACAAGAACAGGACCTAAAATTGCAAATTATCCTTGGATCACAGGCCTTTGCCTGATCTGTCTTAACATTGTTTAAATCACATTCTTGTCCATGTCTCACTAGTTTGGCACATTGTGGCAAATTGTGTACTATTCTGGCCCCTAGTACCACGTCATCAAATTCTTATCCTTGGAGCCAGGGTACATGTCTCACTGGTTTGGCACATTGTGGCAAATCGTGTACTATTCTGGTCTAGTACCACGTTTGTATTTCCCAAGGGCCAATATTTTTGCTATAAAGACAATGGGAGATTATGTTTTTTTTCCCAACAAAAAGAAAGAAAGAAAATAAATGTTTTTCTCAGACAATGTGGGAACTGTTCGAGAAGTTGTACATAGGTACAACTTCTTCCAAGCCTCTGGAGTTTCATAAATTAAAGGAGCATAAACCTGAACTTCAGGAAAATGGAATCATCAGCAATAGCAGCAATGGTTTTGATGTTCCAGCAGGATCTTGCCTATCTATGTTGAGGAAGGAGGGACCATAGAGAGGTTTGTTATAGAGGCCCATTACTTGAACCACCCTCTTTTTGTTGAATTGTTGCAGATCATGGGGCAGGAATATGGTTATCATCATCAAGGAGGCCTCAGGATTCCCTGTTATGTTATGGTGTTTAGGAGAATTTTGGAAGTGATTGATGATGAGGGGAGATAGAGAGCCCCAGAGAAAGAAGAGAACCACCAAGCACTGTGAATGTTCTTCTAAACACTATGGTCATATTCTTTGTTTCTTACTCTTGGGTAGCCATCAAAAGGTAGTATTAAGAATATAAAGTAGTTTTCAAGGTGAACGAAGTAAGAAGTTGTAGATGGATTTATAACAATGATTGCAAACAGTGTTGGTGCGAAAACCTATTAATGTGAAAATAAATTTTATGGTAAATATATGTTATTGTAATTCAGGTGTTGTAGGTGAGTTGAAGAGGAGAGGGCAATCTTCCAAGGGAGATCCCAGGTTTGAATCTCCAGCCTTATCCGAATGACTTTGACAGTGTAAAACCCCTGCTGATTGTAGTCTCTCAAAACAAGACAACCCGACAAGGGTTTTT
Source organism: Wollemia nobilis (assembly GCA_028583015.1). NCBI lineage: Eukaryota > Viridiplantae > Streptophyta > Pinopsida > Araucariales > Araucariaceae > Wollemia > Wollemia nobilis. Next base: position 3,394,020 of record JAQPPZ010015413.1, read on the forward strand.
TTTTGCTATAAAAAAAAAATCACTGTAAAAAAGTTAAAACAACAATTTCTTCTAATAGTTTGGAGCTTGTCTGTACATATTTATTCCATGGAGTGGTCACTGAGGGCGTTTAGTGTCAAATATATTTACTGTTCCTTGTCGGAAGCTCTACGTGCATGTGAGTTAAACTTGTGTGCGGTGTTCGACCTCGGATGAAATAGACATCGTTGCATATCTGATGGAGGGTATGTCGAATAAATCTGATGTTAGAAGGGGTACTGTACTTTCCTCTTTATTAGGAAATAATTCTAACGATGAAAAACTGTTGAGTTTGTTGTGTAGTATGTAATCTATATTTTTGTTTGATCAGACAATTGACAGGAAAGAGATCGGATGGTTTTATGATGGCTTCTCAATGAAAAGATGGGAGCTCTGTTTTCTTTTGAAAGTAGGGGAAAATTGCCTAGACATAATGGTAACAAGACTTTGCAGATATTTGGATAATTTCTGACAGTTTTATTTGGATACGCCCAATGCAGTTCAACTGCTTTGGCATTTTGTTTTTAAGATAATTTGTCTTATAATGATGAGATATTCTATCCATCAATGTATACCACCTTTTTAAATGATAATAGTTATTTTTTTTCAAGTGATAAAAAAAATAAAAAAGAGTTTGGTTTTTTGTTTGGATAGAATGAAGTTTGTTTGATAAATTGGATTGGTATGTTTTTAATTATAGGAAAGCTACAACTCATAAAGATTATATTGCAACCTATTAGCAAATATAGTTTTATAGATTGATAAAATTTCAAGAGAATTTTTGTGGATAGGCTGCAAGGAAAAATTTAGGTTTCCTCTTTCTAAATGGGACAGGATAGGGGAAAGAATATTGGAGGAGCATTTATGAGTTTGACATTAGGGGCAAAGTTTAGGTGGAGATTATTCAGAGATCAAGGAAGGAAAGAATTGGGCAAAAATATTATTTCAAAAATATATAGGTTCTCTTGATGCAATGAAATTATTTAGAAAAAAAACTTATTGAAAGGATGGTCAACAAGGAAATTCATATAAGATGCTAAAGAAACATATTAAATGGTCACTCAATGAGGGAAATTACACATGTTTTTTGTTTAATGTTTGGTTAAACACTCAAAAAGACAACTATTGGCTCAAGCATGACTAGCTTGTAAAGGTCCAAAAAACTATATTAATATTAGCAATAACTCCCAATCATGGATTTCTATTAGTAACCTATTGAAGGATTGGAACTACAATAAATTGTAGATGAACTTCAAAAGATGCTTCAAGAGTTTTATTTGTCAATTTTTAAGTGAAAAGATGAGTTGGTTTAGAATCTATTAAAAAATGGTGGATACTCGGTCAAGTTGGAATATGACCATTTTCCTACTCCCAAAATTTTTCCTTGAAAAAATGTTTGATCACTAAAGGCTCTCCCTAGGGACTTAACATTCCTTTAGTTAACAGTTCGAAGTAAGATTCTTACAAGAGAGGAGATTTCTCAACATTCAAGGAGGAGACCAAGGTTTAAATATTTCCGATGATACATAGATAATGTGATACCACTATGCGATATTGATGTAATATGAATAAACCCATTTCAATCCTTCATAATCAATTTAAAAAAAAATACACTGTTTTAATCCTACATATATTAATTAAAAAAAACACACTTTGCATCAATGTTTTTTTTGAAAAAATTGAAAAAACTTGTATTAAAACAAAGATCAGTTACATAAGGGAGAAGACCCTTCCCACCGAGAACAAAGAAAACACAAGATTACAAGGCGCGAAAACGCGACACAAACCATCTTTGACCGCAAAAAGTCAACAAGTCACGAAATCGCGACAAGTCGCGATATCGCGGCAACAAACCAACCTTGACCGCGACGGAGCGACATGTCGCGAAATCGCGACATGTCACGAAATCGCGACATGTCACGAAATCGCGACATGTCACGAAATCGCGACATGTCGCGATTTCGCGACGGCTAACCAACCTTTGCCGCGACAAGGCAACAAGTCGCAATATCGCAATATGTCGCGATATCGCGACAACAATCCTTCCTTTGCTGCGAAAGAGCAACATGTCGCGATATCGCGACAATAAACTTGCCACGGCCGCAACAGAGCAACATGTCGCGAAATCGTGACAACATTCCTCCCATGGCCGCGACGGTGCAACATGTCGCAAAATCGTGACAACTTTCCTTTGGAAACCGCGACAACGCAACATGTCACGAAATCGTGATAGCTTTCCTCCAGTAGCCGCGACGGTGCAACATGTCGCGATATCGTGACAACTTTCCTCCAATGGCCGCGATGGCGAAACATGTCACGATATCGTGACAACTTTCCTCCAAAGGCCGCGACGGCACAACATGTCACGATATCATGACATCTTCCAACCAAAGTCCGCGACGGCACAACAGGTCACGATATCGCGACAAATTCCCTCCAAAGTCCGCAATGGTGCAACATGTCGCGATATCGCGACAACTTCCCTTCAAAGGCCGCGACAGCGCAACATGTCACGATATCGCGACAGTTTCCATCCAAAGTCTGCGATGGTGCAACATGTCATGATATCGTGACAGTTTCCCTCCACAGTCCGCGATGGCGCAACAGGTCGCGATATCGCGATAGTTTCCCTGTAAAGTCTGCGATGGCGCAACATGTTGCGATATCGCGACAGCTTCCCTCCAAAGGCCGATACGGCACAACATGTCGCGATATCACGACAGCTTCCCTCCAAAGGCCGCGACGATGCAATAGGTCGAGATATCACGACAGCTTCCCTCCAAAGGCCGCGATGACGCAACAGGTCGTGATATCGCGATAAAAACCACCCTTAGTATTTTCTTTTCTCATTGTCTCAAGGATCGTTCAAGACCCTACCTAATCACTTCATCCTCCAAAGGCATGTCACTGTGCAGCTGCACCCCTACCTATTTCTCAGCACCCATCTTCGCAAGGAAATCGATCGCTTTATTTAAATCTCTACTCACATAAATGGGGATCGCATCATCTAATTCCCTCCAGAGTTCCTTGATTTGAGAGACCAAAATCTGCAACCTCCATGCTTTCGAAGCAAAGTTCCTCATGCAGTCTAGAGCGCCAACCAGAATTTGAGAATTAGATTCGAGAATTATCCTCTTGTGGCCCTGATTAATAGCCCAGATGGAAGCAAATTTGATAGCAATGGCTTCTGCTTCATTGTTTGTGGCTCTTCCCAAGCCTTGCAGTTCCCAATAGAGCACTGAACCAGCATGATCTCGACAAACAACACCAATTTCGGCACTACCCAAATTGCCTTTTGTAGCTCCATCAGTATTGATTTTAATCCAACCTTCTGGGGGTGGTTTCCAGCTAGCTCTGTCCTGTCTCTCTTGCTCTTCAGCTCCCTCTTCCAGTGGCCCAGGACCAACCTGATTTTCCTCTTCAGCATAGATGGCAACAGTTTCTGTGACTTTGCTCCAGATGACCTACCAAACTCCATCTACCGAGGAGAAAGTTTCTCTAAAAATACGAGCATTTCTCTCCAGCCACACTTGCCACCAGATGAAAAGTAGGCCAAGCTCCCAACCAATTCGAAGAGCTTTAGATTTAAATCTACCCCTCTTCCATATTTCCAAAATATTGGTCCGATTCAGATCACCATTAACCTAGAGTTTATAGTGAGAGAACTAAGTGAGAGAACCAACGCTTCCAAATCTAACGCGTGAAAGGGCACTCAAACATCAGATGATCAGTTGTTTCCTCGTTCTTGTGGCATAATACACACTGAGATGGACCGATGATTCCTCTACTTCTGAGATTATCAAAAGTGAGAATTCCATTATGCATAAACTGCCAGGCAAAGAAATTCACTTTCGGCCAGCCCTTGGAATGCCAAATATTCCTCCAATCCTGAACCGAAAATGAATGTGGGGGAGGCTCTGGGAGGATCTTATCGTATCCGTCCTTCACTGTATATACCCCAAGGTCCCATATCCCCAAGCTAATTCATCCTCCTCGTCTCTCCCTGTGAGAAACCTTTCTGTCAAGATTTTGGTCAAGATAGGTGCCAACTCCGGAGGGATTGTAATTGGCCACTCCTCCAACCTCTTAAACTTCTTAAACTTATACTCCCCCATTTGGCTAGTGTTGAAATAACTTTCAATTTGGACCCAGCCCTTGGCTTCTATGGCAGATTTAATTGGTTGTAATTCGGGAAACTCAACAATGATGGGTGGGTACTGGTCCCATGAATCAGTCAGAAACATGCCTTCTCCCCTCTCCCCACTTTCCAAAACAATTGGTCTTTAATAACCTGAGATCTAAGCTTGAGATCCTGCCACACTAAGGATCCAGTACCATCTAGAGGGAAACGGCCCACCTCATTGGGGTGAACATGACCCAAATATTTACTGGTTAGGATTCTACTGAATAAGGATGTTGGTTGGGAAATCCACCTCCAGTACAGTTTTCCAACCAAAGCTTTGTTATTATTCTTGGAGCTTCTTAGTCCCATCCCTCCTTTTTCCTTGGGCTGGGTAAATTTATCCCAACCAACCAAGGCCCATTTCCTCTCCCATTTTGCTCCTTCCCATAAAAATATTCTAGCCATTTTGTCCAGCTCTTTCCATATAGTATGTGGGGCAGCCAGGATAGAGAATTTATAAATTGGCATGGCCTGAATAACTGACTATAAGAAAGTTAATCTACCCCCATAGCTTAACCATTTATGAGACCAATGATTCATTCTATCTTTGATACCATCCAAAATATCCTTCCAGATATCTATTTTTAATTTTTTGAAATGCAAAGGAACCCCCAAGTAAACTATTGGAAGAGAGGTCCTAGTGAATCCCAAGATCTCTATAACTCTGTCCTGTAGCCTTTGGTCAAGATTGAAAAAGACCACTTTGGATTTTTTATCATTGATGACTTGGTTTGAAGCCCTAAGGTAGACATTAAGAGTATCTCTGATTCCTCTAGCTTCCCTGAAGCTGGCCACTCCAACCAATCCTGTATCATCCACAAACTATAAGTGAGTCAAAATTTCCTCACCCACCTTGATACCTGTTAGCAGGCCTTGATGTCTTCTCCTCAAGAAAAGTCTACCTAATCCTTCAGCCAAAATGAGGAAAATATAGGGAGAGCAAGGGTCCCCTTGATGAAGACCACGTGTGGCTCCAAAAGGTTGCGAGGGAAGACCCTTGATTAGAATAGAATAAGAAGGCGTAGAAACACAACTCATGACCCAATCTATCTAGTCCTGAGAGAAACCAAAGGCTGCCATCATCTTTGACAAGAAACTCCACTCCACCCTATCATAAGCCTTGGACATATCTAGTTTAATGAACATTCCTTTATTACCATATTTTTGCATTGTATGGATTGCCTCCTGAGTGAGAACCACCCCATCCAAGATCTGTCTACCCTCTACAAAACCCCCTTGCTCTGAGGAGATGATGTTATGAAGGAGAGGTTTTAGCCGTTTAGCCATTATATTTGTGATTATTTTATAAATCACGTTGCATAAGGCAATAGGTCTGAAATAAAAGATATGAGCCCCCTCCTCCCCTTTTGGAATTAAAGTGATGAAGGTATGATTTATTGCCTTAAGCATTCTTTTATTAGTTTTGGACTCCTCTGTGATAGCCAAAACATCCTCCTCCAAAGTATCCCAAAAGGCCTGAAAAACTCAATAGGAAAGCCATCTGGACCTGGAGATTTGCCAGTGTTCATTCCAAATACCACATTCTTCAGTTCATCTCTATCAATGGGTCTAAGAAGGGCTTGATTTTCTTCTTTAGAGATAACAGAGGGTATGACATCAATAACTTCATTTTGAGCCTCTACATCTTGCTCCATACTTTCCTTAAAAAGTTTAGAAAAATAATCCATTGAATGGGAATGCATACCAGGAAGAGTATCAAAGGAGTGTCCATTCTCATCTTAAAGGGCTTCCATGTTATTCATCTGTCTCCTAGAACAAGCCGATCGATGGAAAAATTTGGTATTTCTATCACCTTCTGATAACCAAGTGTTTCTTGCTCTCTATTTCTAGTAAGTCTCCTCTTGGTTATCAATGTCCTCAACCGCTTTGCGCAAGGCATCATCCTCGGTTTTGAGCTGCTCAGTAATTGTTCCTTCCCTGAAGTGTTTTTGAACCTCTTCCCATCTGGCCACCAAGGGAGCTCTTTGGAGCTGGAAATCTGACTTATTAGCTTGCCTCCATTGTTTCAGTTGAACTTTGACAAAATGAAGCTATTTGTGGAATCTAAACATTGCTATCCCAAAAGGTAGACGACCTTCTTCCCACCACTGTGGAATTTTCTTTCGAAGATCCTCCTTTTGTAACCAAAAATTCTCAAATTTAAAAGGTTTGTGATGCTGCCCTGTCATAGTCCCTCCCTCCAACAAAATGGGAAAGTGATCTAAAACTGGGCCCTCCAAAATATAGAATTTAATATTCCACTTTACAAATGCCTCCTCTGAGACCAAAAAACGGTCTAAATTTACCTTCCTGCTGTGTGGCTCCCTCCTCTTGTTAGTCCAAGTAAAGTAGGTTCTAGGGCCTTTAATATCCACTAGGTGAAAGTCCTGGACTTGGGCAATCAGAAGTCGATCTCCTCGATCCAAAATTGGGGTTCCACCTTCTTGATCTCGAGCAGATAATTTAGCATTAAAATCCCCAGCAATAATCCAGTCTAAATCTTCCCTTGAGGACATCATGTTATGTACAGCTTTCCATTGGAGCCTCTGGCCATCAAGGTTTTGAGACCCATAAAAATTTGTGATTAAAACATGTTCAGCTATGACATTATTCCTAAAATGAGATGTGAGAACACCCCTCCAAGCTATATGTTCTATTGCAGTCCATTCTAGAGGGTTCCAAAGAGTAACAATCCCCCTTGAGGCACCTTGGGCAGCCACATCCATATGACCAGCGCCCCTCCAGATTCTATTAACTGTTTTACACATAAGATCTAAAGACATTTTTGTCTCCTGGATAAGCAAAAAGTCTGTTTTACATTTTCCTAAGAGTCTTTGAACAGCAGATTGATGGGTTCTAGTGTTTACACCCCTAACATTCCAAGATTGAATAATCATTGAAAACCTTGAGAGCAGTAAGAATCAATTGTCCTCACCGATCCTCCAGTGATCAGCTTGTCTCCTTGAACTGCGAGTAGGTCCTTATTTGATTTTTTGCCCGCTCCTTGAGAGTTGCTATTTTTGGATCTCTTTTCCACCTGAGTTATCCCTAGGGCTGGCCTTTATCTGTTCTTTTCTATAATTCCCATGCTGACATCCTTAATTATTGGCTGCACTTGGGAGTGCACTATCAATGCCCCTGCATTCTCTGGTTGCGGTAACTCAGTGGACTCAATCACCTATTCTAAGATAGGGGGAGATGAAGAAGAGGCATGAGTGTGGATGTTATTATCATCAATATTCCCATCCACTCCTTCCATGACTTGATCCTCTTGATCCACTAGTGTCTTAAAAATTTCATATCTATTGGCTGGCTTGAGTTGTGATTGCTCCTTACCATTTTTCTTTTGCTTTCTCCTTCTCTTGGGCTGTTCAAAGCCATATTTCTGAACATCATTACCCTGAGGAGTATTGGATGGTTCTTTGGCAAGAGTAGACTTACGCTCTCTGGGGCGATTTGGCTTTCCAAGCGGGGCCTCCATTTTTGTGTTCAAAACATTTGGACAAAACCGGGCCAAATGCGCATGTTTGTGGCAGACTCTGCATCTGAAGGGCAGAGCCTCATAATCTAACTGTTGGATCCAAGATAGTCCTGCCAGTTCAAGTTCCACCTCTTTCGGTAGAGGCTGGCTAATATCCATTTCCACGCAAATTCTTGCAAAGACAGTTGTGTTACCTTCTATGGTGTTGTATCGCTCCAAATTTTTTGCATCCCTACCTTCAGGCTATTGGATCCGCGCCCGGAAGGAGGATGGGAAAAGGATGGTGCGGTACCTCGGACGAGAGGACTTCACGAAGGTCCCGCCTCTCAAGGGAGGTGTATTTTGGTGATTTTTCGACGGATGGTGGGTTCACCAGGAAACATTTGGTGGCAGTTTCCACGCCTAGGTTTTGGAATGTGTTTAGATGAGTTCGTTTTATCCTTTAAGCATTCATCCTAGGTTTGGCCGAATGAATCTAACTTAATCTATATGAAAATGCAACTTTCAATGAATACAGAAAACAGATTTTGAAAGCAAAAAACAGAGAATTTACAGGAGGAAAATGGGGAATACCTGATCCGGATGTCTGAAGAAGATTCTGGCGGTTGATGCAGTCTGGATCGTCTGGAATTCTACAGAATCGCCTGCAATCAGACGAGATCGTCTGAGATCTGACGAATTCGTCAGAAACCTGCAAAACAGAGAATAGATGCAAAATGCAAGAACTCCTACTGTGCAAACAGAGGCAAAATATGCCAAATAATAAACTGAATACTGAACAAAGTTTAAAAATAGAAATAAAAGTAAATTGCTGTACTTTAATGGCAGATTGTGAGCTTAACATGCAATCTAGACTAGATGGGTGAACTCCAGATGCAAAATAGGATAAAAACTAAATAGATTATCTAATTTGTAAAACAAAATAACTGAGGCAAAGTTAAGAAAAGCAAACTCCAGGCACTGATTGCCTCGATGTGGACTGCAGTCGAGATCGTCTCGCATCAGTACGAAATCGTCTCGAATTTGACGAGATCGCCTCCGATCTTGACAGGTTCGTCGGCGGCGATGGGTGCTGGCTCCGGTTGAAAATCAGTGGTGTACCTGCATAAAAACTGCTATAGGACTAGTGCAAAGATAATATTAAGGTGTTTTAGTGCAGAGGGATTCAACTTGCAGATAAAATTCAGCCAGGGGTTGGGGAGGGAATGTCCTAGAGTTTAAATAGGCATAGGGGAGAGTTGTTGGGAGGTTGGAGATCTTCCCAATTTGGGAGATCTCCAACGGGGGAGGGTCCCAACGGCGCAGACACGCTTCTGCCCGGATTGGAGACCCGTTGGAACGGATTCCAACTATGCAAATTCAGTTTTGCGACAAAATCGTCTGGACGTTCTAGTCCAGACGAAATCGTCAAATCCGGGCGATATCGTCTGATCGGCGACGATATCGTCCAACGGTCAAAACAACCTCTAAAAATGGCGCGAAAAAGGGGAAACGGGTTTCTCGACGGTTAACGGGCGGTTTGGGAGGTTAAATTTGAATTTAAATTTATTTACTAAGGTGAATGTAATTATTCCAATTTGACTGCGCCAATTTTAGGGTGCTACATTTTGCCCCCTCTTTAGCGAATTTTCCGAAGAAAATGCGTTAAAGAAGAGTTTTTCTCGATCTACGAGAAAGCAAAAATTATTCCCATTTTTAGGCGACGATTCTTGGTCGAATCGTACGACAACTTACTATGGTGCCCCCTCCGTGTTTTTACCCAAATCGAACGTTTGAGGTAAAAACGCGAAAAAGCAAAAAAAAAATTATTGTTGAATAAAATTAAGAAAAATAGGGTAAAACCCTAATTCATTGTTACTGTTCATTTTATTGTTTTAGAGCTCTGGAGCAAAAAATGGTTGAGACAGCGCACAGATCTGCAGAGGTCCGACGCGGTCTACGGGTAAGGGTCTAAACTCAATTTAGATTGATTTAAGTTGCTTTTACATGCTTTCTAGATGAATTTTTAAGTGAATTTGGAGCATCGCGGCCGTTTTTGGCCGTCGACGTCGTCGGGACGAAATCGTCCCGATTTCGACGAAATCGTCTCAATTTCGGCAATTTCGCCGGAGGGCGAAATCGTCGAAAGGGGGACGATTTCGTCAAATTAGAGACGATTTCGAACTGCGAAATCGGAGACGATCGTGCTCAAATTTGGGACGATATCGTCCAATAGTGGGCGATATCATCAATTGCAAAAAATTGATCTTTAAGTTGCATTATTAATTACTGGAATTTATTGATTAATTATTGTTTGTTGTTTTGTTGTTTTATGTTTGCAGAGAGGATTACTAAAAAGCAGAGAGTGGAAGTACGGCGGATTGAGAGACGACTTGGCCGCTCTCACCCAGGCAGAGCGGGATCTCGCCGGCACGAGCCGGATTGCAAGGCATGTGGCAGAGATGCCGCAGGTTTCCACAAACATGGGGCTACTGAAAACCCTAGCAGAGAGATGGTATCTGGGGTCTTCCTATTTCCGGTTACCGACAGGGGAGATGACTCCCACACTGGAGGATGTATGGAGGATTTTGAGAATCCCCATACAAGGACGGATGATCACACCGACGGCCAATCAGGGCCACGCGATGGGACGGCTGTGTGGTGACCCGAGCTTCACCCTGGAGAAGGGCGGAGTTAATATCGAGGCACTACGCCAGATGCCTGGGGCATCGAGACTCACACGGGTTCTGGTCGGGGTAGTTGGTGGACTTCTTGCTGTGCCACCAGAGCGGGTGCAGGGTGCCGTGGATGCTGGCAGATGTGATCTGCGACATGCGGGACCACGGCTACAGGTTCTCATGGGGCAGCTTTGTACTATGCCGGTTGTACAAGATCCTTTACGGGGTCGTGTACAAGGGCGGGCGATGTCTGGTTATGACATCGCTACTACAGGTTTGGTGCTGGGAGCACATTGCGGTGCGGAGGCCGGTAGGGCTTCCACTGACAGGGATAGACGGGGAGAGGCCCCGAGTCTTCTACTGGTGGCTCCGAAGAGGATCACAGCGACGGATAGACCTTTCGATGTCCCGGAGACTACTGGATGATTTGGTCCCAGACCAGATCACCTGGAGGCCGTGGAGGTAGCATCCAGGGTGGGCAGAGGACGGACAGAGCTGGCTCGCATCAGGCGAGTCTTCTGGCTGAGGATGGAGAGGGGAGAGGTGGAGCTCCACCGCTACGACCAAGTTTTGCGATAGTTCGGTCTACAGCAGGGGATCCCATCTCTCAGGGATTATGAGTTTTCCCGGACCGTCCGGGATAACACCACTGTTAGCGGGGCTCCAGACATGCAACGATTCTGGAGCCAGGACTCAGATGATGCCCCCATTCAGCCAGTGGATGGGGACGATGCAAGAGTAGCCGATGGCTACGATGCCTGGTATGCAAGCATCCGCCCTCCTCGGATGACGAGGGCATAGGGCCCGATCCACGCAGTCGTGCGTCGGATAGGGAGGCGGCGCCAGGCGGCGATAGAGGCAGCCCAGGGTCACGGTGGGAGAGATCAGAGGAGGCCACAGGCACAGGAGCGGCCGTGACAGAGAGAGAGGGAGAGGAGGGAGGCGAGACCCCCATCTCCACAGAGGCCACCATCGCCCGATAAGGGCAAGGGCATGGATATAGGAGAGAGTAGCGAGATGGCTACTCTCCGGGCGAGAGAGATCGTCTGCGGACTCAGGTGCAGACACTACAGGATGCGGCCGCACAACACCAGGCTGAGGTGTCACAGCTGCGAGACGAGAATGCACGTCTCAGGGCACGGGGTGGAGGGGTGAGCACTCAGGAGCTGCTGCGGTCGGTTTCTCAGACCGCATTCTATCAGGCTCTATACTACCAGGCGGTGCCGGAGGGCCAGAGGGTACAGCTATCGGCTGCCATAGCAGATCCGATCAGGACAGGGTCATCGAGGAGCTCATCCCGATCGACGACGAGGACTCGCAGTACCACACATACTGCGATGGGACCACCTCGTCCTCCGCAGGGCGGGGGAGGAGATGAGGCTGAGAGCTCTAGGGGCTCTCGAGACACTGCTCGGAGGACACTTGATTGAGTATGCCAAGATATCGATTGTGGCATACCAATCTATCTGATATGATGTACATATATATTTTTGAGATATATATATAGATGAGATATTTTTGGTCATATGACTTATGTTATGAGTATATTGATGATGCTTTGATTAATTGATTTTGATAATGCTTGTAATTATGTCGTTGGAAAAGAATTTATACCTTTTGATGTCATGCTGTAATATTGATGAAATAATCTGATGTAACAAATTGTTTGTTTGTGATGCAATGATTTGATAAAACAAAAGGGGACTTTTAACAATAATTTCAAAGGACATTGTCGCTATTATAGACCATTTCATGGAGTCGCTCGCTCACTCGGTCGTCAAGCTAATCCCATTTATAGAAATATTGTGAAAAGTGAAAGAGTGCTTAAGAGACTGTCTTAAGACTTTGTTGTGATGATGCAAATGATGATGATGATGATGGTTTGTTTTCAGATTTCCATAAAAATATTATGCATGAAATATTTGTAAAAAATGATTTTTGCTAGGCATAAATTCCTAAGTGTGATAAAATTGTTGAATAATTCCTTAGGAATTATACCGTCATTGCAAAAGGTTGACATAATGACATGAAATAATGAAAATGTGCATTCTTTTGAAAAGTAAAATTTGTTGTAAGAAAATGAAGTCATATGGTTTTTATGAGTTTTGATAAATGGGGGAATAAAAATTGTTACAATGGTTTGCGCTAGGCATAGAATATGTAGGTATAGACTTATACCATCATCGCGAAAATCAAAGAAAATAGATAGTTTTATTGCATGATTGATTTTTGATGAACATAAAATATGAAAATGAGGACTTGCGCTAGGCATAAAATTCCAATTTTGGTTTTGAAACTATACCATCGTCGCGAAAGTCGATATGATATATATGATATGTTTTGAAAGAAATTTGTGATTTTTCTATTATATAGTTGTCTTTTAAAAAATAATTGTACTTGATTATTCCAAACAAGTTGCAAAAATAATATTTCAAAGTATTTTGAAGACAAAAATTAGATTTATAGGGAATCCCATGTGCATATGTGAATTCATTTCCAATCTTGATTTATCATAATGATAGACAAAATCTCTCAAATACAAATGTGTGTGCAATTGTATTGTTCATTTACCAGGTTTGAGCAAGATACTATGATACAAGTGATTTGAAGAAACCAAATAAGTGTTCATTAACCATGATGTAGATGCATATAACCATATTAGACTACTATGTAGGTTGGATTATCAAGAGCTAGCTAATCCATAAGCAGACATAGGTCTGTACAAAAGAAGGTCGCTAATGTGACTGACATATCGCCACGCTAGGAGTTACCCAAGGCCAAGCAGGTTGGGCACAAACCACCTGTTATGGGGCTTACCTCACAGTTTTCGAATAATTGAGAATTCCAGGGATTCAAGCTCATCAACCCTTCTTTTCTTTTCAAAGGGTAGGGAAAGGGATTTTATTGCTTTCTTGCTTTCTTTTGAACTTTGTTTCTTTTTCTTTTGTATTTCTTTTGCTTGATAATGCTTGGAATATTGCTGAAATAACATTTTTCTTTTCTCTTTTTTCTTTCTTGAACTTTTTTTTTTTTTTTTTCTGTGCTAGGGATACTTGCTCAGATTAGCTGTAGAGCAAGGGATTTTTATTCTGGGTAGGGGTGAGCTTGTCCTTTTGCCAATTCTCAAAGATTCTAGACCATGTGCATGATAGGATAGCAGGGGAAACTTTTCACCCAAGAAATCAGTTCTACTATGTAGCAAAACATGGAAATTACAAATATAATCATTTTATTGTGAAAAGATGTGCTTGGTTTAAGTAAATAACAAGATCAATTCTCTATGCTCAAACTTTATTTAATTTGAATTTTGTGAACTTTGATATAAGAGAGATTAGTAATCATGCCAGATAAAAGCAAGATATTTATTTTTTTGTGAGTGTGCAAGTGAGGGATGCCAAATAAATGCTAATTGTATCCAAAATAAGTTGAAACATATAACTGCAATAATTGTAAGAAAATATATATAAATGATTTTTGAGAAGTTGGAGAATGTTGACTCTCTCTTTCTTCTGTATATTGTTTTGGTTTCGAAAGAGTCAAGCATATAGTTGTTTTTAGATTTTTATTTAGATTTTTGTTTTTGAGCAAAAGGAACTTAACTGGTGCTTTAAATAAATGCAATAGATAGTTTTTTGAAGAGTTTTGGATGATTATAAATGTTTTTGATGTTTTTGATTTTTTTTTTTTTTATAAATTGAAAGAAATATAAGAGAGTAACTTTGAACAAATATATACATGGATGAAATGACCAAATTTATGCATAGTAACGTTTGAGATGTAAAATATTCATGGGTTCTTTAAGTTCTTTACCATCTAAGGTAGATAATTTATATGCTCCCGATTCAAATTTTGCAGTAATGATGTATGGTCCGAGCCAGTTGGGCTCAAATTTACCTTTAAGTTCCTTGGTTGCATTTGTATTTTTTTGTAGATTTTGAGGATTTTGATTTTTTTGTATTTTGATTTTAATTTATGAATTGAAATTGGTGGTATATACAAGATGATCTATATACACTATACAAGGTTTATTTGAGTATAGCATGTCTAAGGTTGCTTCAAAATCAAAGGAGGTTTTGAAGGATAATCTGGTTGAGGTGAAGGTAAGAATAGAAGGTGATGAATAAAAGGTAGTGATAACAAAAGCTTTGTTATAATGTAGAATAATGTAGAAAAAGATTTGACTTTTATATGTGGAAAATTGATCATGTTACAAAATAAAATGTCAGAAGGATAAGAAGGTTCTTCATTCTTATTATTATCTTCCAAGTCTTGATAAGATGGAGAAAGTATATGTGAAAGATATGCATGAGTGTTATTTGGTAAACAAGGATGATCATATATGGATGAAGAAAAGTGATGGATAAAAAATAATTGTGACAATAGAGAGTGTATAGAACTTGATGTTTCAATCGTTAAATATTCTTCAAATGGTTTTGGGTCACCATGTATGGTAACAATTTTATTTGCAATTTCAAACTTCAAACATTGGTGAAGAGTGGAAGGGAAAACCCTCATCGTATGAATCCAAGGACTTCGGAGAAGTAGGTTGTAAGGTGAAGGACAATATCCTACATAGAATAAAGTATCCAGGATCTTGGATCCAATATTAAGGGGAATAATTATAGTACCTTGAGGTTCTTGAATTTCATTGTTAAAAGATTTTATAATAACATTTGATTCATTACTATCTTCTTCCTTTAATTTGAGTTTTTGGAATAATTGATAAGTGCATAAATTAAGAGAGGAGTCATTATCTACCATGATAGTTTTAACAGGTGTTTCTTTACTAGATCCTGTAATGTAAAGATAGGAGTCTTCTTGTGGAGTAGAGGAAGGAATATCCTCATCATAGAATGAAATATGGTTAACCTCAAGAGGGTTTACACCATTAATTATGTTCTTAGAGAAAATATGATGAGGAACAAATTGTTGGCTAGGTATTTTGAACAAAATTTCCTTATGAGAAATTTGTAATACTTCTAAAAGGGATATCTTTGCTTGAGGATTAATCACTTGTTGTTGGTTATCAAAGTGGATTTCAGATTGAGATTTTGATTCTAAAGATGAGCTTTCTATGCTTACATTCCATTTTGGATCATTCTCTAGAGCCAAAGATAGTTTTGAAGGTTGGTCAAATGAGGAATCCATATCTTGAATATCGGATTGAGTTGATTGAACTTGAGGTTGCTCATTTGTAGTTTTTGTTACAATATTAATAATATCATCATGATGGGACACATTAACATGCAATATTTGATTGGTTTCTTGTTGTTGATAATTGAATAGGGGTTCTTGGGAGATCCCCATGTCTTGATTGATTATTGGTATTTGTTGTGTAGGAGTTTGATTGTTTACTGGAGATTTATAATCAGTTGTAGATTGTAATTCCTTTATATTAAAAAGACCCTTATCAATCAAATCTTGAATTGCACATCTTAAATCTTTACAATTTTGTGTCATATGTCCATCTACTCTATGATATTCACAATGTAGCTCAGGTTTAAACCAATCTGATGTGGTATCAGGTTGTCTTATGGAAGGGAGTTCAATCCTATTTGTGTCAAGTAAATACTTGAGAATTATATCCATTGGTTGATTGAGCTTAGTAAATTTACGTGATGAAGGTTTTTGAGAGGTTTTTGATAAATGCCTTAGGAATTTCGTCATAAAAGGGCCTAATGGTTTCTCACCTCTACTTTCTTTATTATGGGTAGAATGATGACAGGAAGATTGCGATGTAGGAGGTGAGTGCATGGTAGAATTGGAAGAATAAGTATTTTCTTGTTGAAATGGATGTGTTGTATTGAAAGAAGAGTATTGAAAAGGTGGAGGAGGATTATATGTGGATTGATAGACATAATATGGATATATGGGAGAATAGATAATATCATTATGAAGAGGATTGGCAAAGGGATTGTCTTGTTGGGTTATGGATGAAAAATGAGAGAAGTGTGATGGAGGTGGTGTTGAATAGGGATGAGGTTGGTCATAATCAACAAATGTATTTGGCTGAATTCTTCCAACATTACTGATGGGCTCATATTGATTTGAGTAAAAACTCATGGTTTCTTTAGTACTTCTAAAAGTAATATTTAGCATCTACTATTTAGAATTGAATCTAAAACATACAAACTTGAAATGATGATTTTGTTTTTGTTTTTCTTGTATACATATATATATTTTTTGTTTTTGTTTTCAAAAGGTTTACAATGCATTCACGTCGGGTTCACCAAAATGTATCGCTCCAAATTTTTCGCATCCCTACCTTCAGGCTATTGGATCCGCGCCCGGAAGGAGGATGGGAAAAGGATGGTGCGGTACCTCGGACGAGAGGACTTCACGAAGGTCCCGCCTCTCAAGGGAGGTGTATTTTGGTGATTTTTCGACGGATGGTGGGTTCACCAGGAAACATTTGGTGGCAGTTTCCACGCCTAGGTTTTGGAATGTGTTTAGATGAGTTCGTTTTATCCTTTAAGCATTCATCCTAGGTTTGGCCGAATGAATCTAACTTAATCTATATGAAAATGCAACTTTCAATGAATACAGAAAACAGATTTTGAAAGAAAAAAATAGAGAATTTATAGGAGGAAAATGGGGAATACCTGATCCGGATGTCTGAAGAAGATTCTGGCGGTTGATGCAGTCTGGATCATCTGGAATTCTATAGAATCGCCTGCAATCAGACGAGATCGTCTGAGATCTGACGAATTCGTCAGACGAATTCGTCAGAAACCTGCAAAACAGAGAATAGATGCAAAATGCAAGAACTCCTACTGTGCAAACAGAGGCAAAATATGCCAAATAATAAACTGAATACTGAACAAAGTTTAAAAATAGAAATAAAAGTAAATTGTTGTACTTTAATGGCAGATTGTGAGCTTAACATGCAATCTAGACTAGATGGGTGAACTCCAGATGCAAAATAGGATAAAAACTAAATAGATTATCTAATTTGTAAAACAAAATAACTGAGGCAAAGTTAAGAAAAGCAAACTCCAGGCACTGATTGCCTCGATGTGGACTGCAGTCGAGATCGTCTCGCATCAGTACGAAATCATCTCGAATTTGACGAGATCGCCTCCGATCTTGACAGGTTCGTCGACGACGATGGGTGCTGGCTCCGGTTGAAAATCAGTGGTGTACCTGCATAAAAACTGCTATAGGACTAGTGCAAAAATAAGATTAAGGTGTTTTAGTGCAGAGGGATTCAACTTGCAGATAAAATTCAGCCAGGGGTTGGGGAGGGAATGTCCTAGAGTTTAAATAGGCATAGGGGAGAGTTGTTGGGAGGTTGGAGATCTTCCCAATTTGGGAGATCTCCAACGGGGAGGGTCCCAACGGCGCGGACACGCTTCCGCCCGGATTGGAGACCCGTTGGAACGGATTCCAACTATGCAAATTCAGTTTTGCGACAAAATCGTCTGGACGTTCTAGTCCAGACGAAATCGTCAAATCTGGGGCGATATCGTCTGATCGGCGACGATATCGTCCAACGGTCAAAACAACCTCTAAAAATGGCACGAAAAAAGGGGAAACGGGTTTCTCGACGGTTAACGGGCGGTTTGGGAGGTTAAATTTGAATTTAAATTTATTTACTAAGGTGAATGTAATTATTCCAATTTGATTGCGCCAATTTTAGGGTGCTACAGTGTCCTTGGAAACGCCCAGATGTCTACCGAGGGAGTTATCGATCATTTCTAGAACCTGCTCACCCCAAAACTCCATTGGAAGAGCGTACAACCAAATCCAAACTGGGACAACCGTGGGCTCAATATGAGGATCGAATCCCACTCTCTAGGGTTGAACAAATAACCCTACCAGACCATGGTTCCTCTTTTCTGATTCAAACGCCCTATTTCTATCGGCTAGAGAAGAAAAACTAACAATGAAATACCCATTGCTAATAAACCATAAGGAGTACTCACCATGAGGCTCCCGTTCTGTCTGACCCAGGTATGCAATAAATTTAGGGTAGGTCGGATACCCATGAATTTACAGATCAGATCATGGTTAGCTCTGTATATGATTGTGTCTTCGACCATCTTTGGTTCGATGAAAATATTGGGTCTTGAGGCGGATTGTGGGAGGCATCCATTAACTCGATGTGTTGTTGAACTCTTGCCAACGTTCTTGAAGAGCGTATGAAGAGTATTTCTCTGAGATTCGTCATTGGAAGACGAAGAATTTTCTTTTAGCAATTCAGCGTAAGAGCTCTTTCTCTCGAAGAGAGGATCTAGAGGAGACCCCATTGGGCCCTCCTGGGGCAGCAGACGTTCCTTAAGATCCACAGTAACCAGAATAACACTACGGCAACCCACCTGATGCCCTAGATTTTCCTTCGCTCCACAAACCCTAGAACATCACCTGTCACCTGCTCAAAAATTTTCCCGCCAGTTCGCCAGCCACACCATTCAAAAGATCGACTTCAACTTTGCATCAATGTTAAAAGAATATCCCAAAAAATATTTTTTTTGAAAAAATTGAAAAAAAACTTGTATTAAAACATTGATCAGTTACAATTGGGATAAGATACATCCCAGTCAAAAACAATGAAAGCACATGATTACAAGAGAAGAGGAATATTTGCACTGGATCCAAATCTCTTGAACCAATATCAAGCTAGCTGAGAGAGCTGATAGGTCAGATACAACAACTTATCACAAAAACACACAGCAAACACCAACTGCACCTTTATCCGCAAAAAAGCTACAAGTCACGAAATCGCGACACAAGACTCCTCTGACCGCAAAAAAGTCAACCTGTCATGAAATTGCGACATGTCACGAAATCATGACAAAAATCCAACCTTGGCCGCGACGGAGCAACATGTCGCGATATCGTGACAAAAATCCAGCAGCAGCCACAATGATGCAACACATCGTGAAATCGTGACAACATACCTCCACAGGCCGCGACAGCGTAACATGTCACGAAATCGTGACAACTTTCCTCCCTTGGTCATGCCGACGCAACATGTCGCGATATCATGACAATTTTCCTCCCTTGGCCGTGCCGACGCAACATGTCGTGATATCGTGACAACTTTCCCTCGACGACAACGACGACACAACATGTCGCGATATCGTGACAACTTTCCTCCCTCGACCGCGATGGCACAACATGTTGCGATATCGTGATAGTTTACCTCCAATGGCCGCGATGGTGCAACAGGTCGTAAAATCATGACAAAAACCATACTTAGCTTTTTCAATGATCATTTGTCTTAAGGATCTTTCAACGACAACTTCCCCTCAACGACAGCGACGGCGCAACATGTCATGAAATCGCGACAACTTTCCTCCCTCGGCCGCGATGGCACAACATGTCACGAAATCGTGACAACTTTCCTCCCTTGGCCACAACGGTGCAACATGTCATGAAATCGTGACAACTTTTCTCTAGCAGCCGCGATGACACAACATGTCGTGATATCGCGACAGTTTACCTCCAATGGCCGTGATGGCGCAACAGGTCATGAAATCGTGACAAAAACCATACTTAGATTTTTCAATGATCATTTGTCTTAAGGATCTTTCAACGACAACTTCCCCTCGGCGAGCAGCGACGACGCAACATGTCGCAAAATCGTGACAACTTTCCTCCCTCGGTCGCGATGGCACAACATGTCACAAAATCATGAAAACTTTCTTCCCTTGGCCGCAATGGTGCAACATGTCACGAAATCATGACAACTTTTCTCCAGCAGCGATGACACAACATGTCACGATATCACGACAGTTTACCTCCAATGGCCGCGATGGCGCAACAGGTCATGAAATCATGACAAAAACCATACTTAGCTTTTTCAATGATCATTTGTCTTAAGGATCTTTCAACGACAACTTCCCCTCGACGACAGCGATGGTGCAACATGTCACAATATCATGACAACTTTCCCACATCGGCTGCGATAGTGCAACATGTCACGATATCGCGACAACTTTCCCTCGGTGACAGTGACAGAGCAACATGTCGCGATATCGCGACAACTTTTCGCCCTTGGCCGTGACGGCGCAACATGTTGCGATATCGTGACAACTTTTCCTCGACGGTCACAACGACGCAACATGTCGCGATATCGTGAAATTTTTTTTGCATCGACCGCGATAACTTTTCTCCAGCAGCCGTGATGACACAACATGTCGCGATATCGTGACAACTTTCCGCCAATGGCCGCAATGGCGCAACAGGTCACGAAATCATGACAAAAACCATACTTAGCTTTTTCAATGATCATTGTCTCAAGGATCTTTCAAGGCCCTGCCTAATCACCTCATCTGTAATAGGCATGTCATTGTGCAGCTGCACCCCTACCTCTTTCACAACACCCATCTTAGCCAAGAAATCAGCCGCTTTGTTGAAATCTCTACTCACATATATAGGAATCACATCATCTAATTCCCTCCATAATTTCTTGATTTGAGAGACCAGAATCCTCAACCTCCAAGCGTTCAATGAAAATTTCCTCATGCAGTCTAGAGCTCCAACCAGAATTTGAGAATCAGATTCAAGAATTATCCTCCTGTGACCCTGAGTAACTGCCCAAATAGAGGCAGATTTGATAGCAATGGCTTCTACTTCATTATTTGTGGCTCTACCCAAGCCCTGCAGTTCCCAATAAAGCATTGATCCCTCATGATTCTGGCAGACCACGCCAATACCGACGCTACCTGGATTGCCCTTTGCAGCTCCATCAATATTGATTTTAATCCAGCCTTCTGGGGGTGATTTCCAACTGGTTATGTTCTGTCCCTCTCTCTGGTCAACTCCCTCTTCCATTGGCCCAGGAACAACCCATGTTTCCTCTTTAGCGTAGATGACAACAGTTTCGGTGACTTTGCTCCAAATGACCTGCCAAACTCCATCTAGCGAGGAAAAGGTTTCTCTAAAAATTCTAGCATTTCTCTCCAAACACACTTGCCACCAAATGAATTTTAAACCAAGCTCTCACCCAATTTGAAGAGCTTTGGATGTAAATCTACCCCGCTTCCATATTTCCCAAATATTAGTCCAATTCATGTCACCATTAACTTGGATTTTATAATGAGAGAGCCAGCGCTTCCAAATCTGATGCGTGAAAGGGCACTCAAACATCAGGTGATCCGCTATTTCTTCATTCTTATGGAATAAAACACATTGATAAGGACCGATGATTCCTCTACATCTGAGATTGTCAAAAGTGAGAATACCATTGTGCATAAACTGCCAAGTAAAAAATTTTACTTTCGGCCAACCCTTACAGTGCCAAATATTTCGCCAATCCTCAATCAAAAAAGAATGGGGGGAGGGTCTGGGAGGATCTTATCATATCCGTCCTTCACTGTATAAACACCAAGGCTCCCATGGCCCCAAGCTAATTCATCCTCCTCGTCTCTCCCTATGAGAAACCTTTCTGTCAAGATTTTGGATAAGATGGGTGCCAACTCCGGGGGGATAGGAATTGGCCACTCCTCCAACCTCTTAAACTTCTTAAACCTATACTCCCCCAGCTGAGAAGTGTTGAAATAACTTTCAATATGGACCCAACCCATGATTTCTATGGCAGATTTTATTGGAAGTAACTCGGGGAACTCAACAATGATGGGTGGATACTGATCCCAAGAATCAGTCCAAAAACGGGCCTTCTCCCCTCTCCCCACTTTCCAAAACAGTTGATCTTTAATAACCTGAGATCCTAGCTTGAGAGCCTTCCACACTAAGGATCCAGTACCATCCAGAGGGAAACAGCCCACCTCATTGGGGTTAACTTGACCCAAATATTTACTCGTGAGAATTCTACTGAATAAGGAAGTTGGTTGGGAAATCCACCTCCAATACAACTTTCCAGCCAAGGCTTGATTATTTAACTTGGATCCTCTCAGTCCCAGTCCACCTTTTACCTTGGGCTGAGTGACTTTATCCCAACCCACCAAGGCCCACTTTCTTTTTTCGTTAGCTCCTTCCCACAAAAACTTCCTAGCCATCCTGTCCAACTCTTTCCAAATTGTAAGTGGGGCAGCCAGGATAGAAAATTTGTAGATTGGCATGGCTTGAATGACAGACTATAAGAACATTAATTTGCCACCATAACTTAACCACTTGTGAGACCAATGATTAATTCTGTCCTTGATACACTCCAGCATATTCCTCCAAGTGTCCAATTTTAGCCTCTTAAAATACAAGGGGATACCCAAGTAAACCACAGGGAGAGAAGTCCTAGTGAATCCCAGGATTTCTAAAATTTTGTTCTGAAGCCTTTGCTCCAGATTAAAAAAGACCACTTTGGATTTCTTGTCATTAATGACCTGTTGAGTAGCCTTGAGATAGACATTGAGAGTATCTCTAATCGTTCTAGCTTCCCTGATGCTGGCTACTCCCATCAAACCAGTGTCATCCACAAACTGCAGGTGCGATACAACTTCATCCCCCACCCTAATACCCAATAATCTACCTTGTTGTCTTCTCCTCATTAAAAGTCTACCAAGACCTTCAGCAAGAATGAGAAAAAGATAAGGAGAATAGGGATCCCCCTGGCACAGACCCCAAGAAGCTCCAAAAGGTTGCGAAGGAATGCCCTTGATAAGCACAGAGTAAGTCGGGGAAGAGACACAGCTCATAATCCACTCAATCCAGCCCTGAGAGAAGTCGAAGGCTGCCATCATTTTAGCCAGGAGGCTCCATTCAACCCTATCATAAGCCTTTGACATATCCAATTTAATGAACATCCCTTTATTACTAGAAGTGTGCATTGAATGGATGGCTTCCTGGGCCACAACCACCCCATCCAGAATCCGTCGCCCCTCAACAAAGCCTCCTTACTCAGAGGAGATAATGTTGAGAAGAAGAGGTTTTAGGCGCTCAGCCATTACCTTTGTGAGTATTTTGTATACCACATTACATAAGGCAATAGGCCTATAATTTGAAATATGAACCCCCTCCTCCCCTTTTGGAATCAAGGTAATGAACGTGTGGTTTATAGCTTTAAGCATTCTCTTATTTTCTCTGGATTCTTCAACAACAACCCTTACATCTTCCTCTAAGCAGTCCCAAAAATCTTGAAAAGACTCAATAGGGAAGCCATCTAGACCAGGAGTTTTACCAGTGCTCATTCCAAAGACCACAGTTTTCAGTTCATCTCTATCAATGGGTTTAAGGAGGGCCTGATTTTCATCCTCCGAAATAATAGTAGGTATGACAGAAATAACTTCATTTTGGGCCTCTACATCTTGAACTACACTTTCCTTAAAAAGGTTTGAAAAATAATCCATAGCATGAGAATGAATACCTGGAAGAGTATCAAAGGAATGACCGTTCTCATCTTGAAGGGCCTCCATCTTATTCAGTTGTCTTTGAGCACAAGCAGTCCGATGAAAGAATTTTGTATTTCTATCCCCTTCTAATAACCAGGAAGTTCTTGCTCTCTGTTTCCAATAGATCTCCTCCTGGTTGTCAATGTCCTCAATTGCAGAACGCAAGGCATCATCCTCAACTTTGAGCTAATCAGTTATTACTCCTCTAAACTATTTTTGGACCTCATCCCAGCGGGCCACCAACGGAGCTCTTTGGGTATGGAAGTCAGATTTATTAGAACGCCTCCAATACTTCAAATGAGATTTGACATATTGAAGTTGTTTGTGGAGTCAAAACATAGCTCTCCCATAAGCTGGGCGGCCCTCTTCCCACCACTGTGGAATTTTCTCCCGAAGTTCTTCTTTTTGAAGCCAAAAATTCTCAAATCTGAAAGGTTTGTGATGGATCCCCATCCTAGTCTCGCTTTCCAACAGAATAGGACAGTGATCAGAAATAGGGCCTGCCAAAATCTGAAAATTGATATTCCATTTTACAAACACCTCCTCTGAAAGCAAAAAGCGATCTAGCTTCACCTTCCTACTATGGGGCTCCCGCCTTTTATTAGTCCAAGTGAAGTTATTTCCAGGACATTTAATGTCCACTAAGTGCAAAGCCTGGACTTGAGCAATCATGAACCGGTCCCCTGGATCCAAAAGAGGTGATCCCCCTTCCTGGTCTCTAGAAGATAATTTAGCGTTAAAGTCCCCCGCTATAATCCAGTCTATATCTTCCCTTGATGCTCGCATGTCATGCACAACCTTCCACTGCGCCGCTGACCCTCAAGAGTTTGAGAACCATAAAAGTTAGTGACAAGAATGAATTCTGCAGAGACATTATTCCTAAATAGGGAAGTGAGAACACCCCTCCAGGCAAGGTGTTCTATTGCAGACCATTCCAAAGAGTTCCACAGAGTAACAATCCCCCCGAGGCACCTTGGGCAGCCACATCCATATGACCAGGACCCCTCCACATTCTGTTGACTGTTTTAGACATAAGATCCAAAGACATCTTGGTCTCTTGTAAAAGCAAAAAATCAGTATTGCTATGCTCTAATAATCTTTGAACAGCAGATTGATGGGTTCTGTTGTTTAAACCCCTCACATTCCAAGATTGTATAATCATGGGTTACCCTGGGAGCAGTAAGAGTCAATATTCCAAGATTGTAAGATTGTATAAAACATATTTTTAAGACCCATATTACTTATGTTTTCAAGAGGTATGTGCATATTTTAGTTTTATCTTAGTGAACAATAAGATAAATTAATGACTTAAATTTACTTCCTTACAAAAAAAACACGTACAATTTAAAAAATAAACTAAATATTAATTACATGATATTAATTTTATTAATTATTTTATAAACTTGAATTTAATTTTACTATATAATTGTTTAAGCTACCCACTCTAATATTACTATAATACTATTAAAACTATTTTAATTTACAATTAATTAAAATAAATGAATTAAATAATAAAAATGCATATAAAAACATGATGCTTCAAACGTACCATTTTTCATATTAATTTAAAAAAGTATATATATTTTTATTACAAAATTCATAGTCTTATATTTTTAAATATTTATTTAATCAAAAACTTAAACCATAATTTAATATTGAAAAAACTATATAACTTATAAAAATGATTTATAATATAAAAAATGAGCCCACACAGGATAAGAGTTTGATTTTCAATACTGAGTTTAAATTCATATTATATAATATAAGTTGAAAAGTAAATAAAAGGTTTTAAACATTTTTTTTAATAACGTTTTATGAATGCATTTAGCTTTCATTTTCAAATATTCTTCATTTGTATAAAAATTGGGAGATAATCTTTATTATCAAATATGTTTAGAAATTATTGTTGTAACATATAATAAACTTTTATTTGGTAATTGAATTTTTGTTTTACATTAAATTTATAAAATATTTTTTATTTGTATGAAAATTTAGTAATAATATTCATTATTAAATATATTTAAAAACTGTTGTTGCAAGTTGTAAATATCTTTTTTTCAATATTTGGATATTAAGCAGCATGTTGCAAAGGTAGTAGTCTAATTTGAATCTTTTGAATGTGTCTCAAAGAGATATTCTTTTAATATTTGGATATTGGACAACCTATTTGCAAAAGGTAATAGTCTAATGTGAATGCCCTACAGGGACCATGATGGTATGAATCCCAAGCTATACATACTCTTCACTCAAGGTCAACAATAGATCCTTCTTTTAATATGTGGATATTGGGCAACCTTTTTGCAAAGATAGTAGTCTAATCTGAATGCCTTAGACAAACCATGATGGTATGAATCTCAAGCTACCGTCCTCTTCACTCAGGTCAACAATAACTAGGTGAAATAGGTTTGGTCAAGAAACCCCGAGGTTTGAATCCATATGTTTGTTATTATATATAAAATATATTTTTGTATAATTAATTATTATAAAAAATTATATTTTAAAAATTTAAATAATTAAAAATTTAAAAACTATATATATATTTATAGATTATATAAAATTGGAACGGGACATACTTATGACCACATAGTACAAATTATCCTTGGATCACGGGCCTTTGCCTAATCTTTCTTAACATCGTTTAAATCACATTCTTATCCTTGGAGCTAGGGTCCATGTCTCACTAGTTTGGCACATTGTGGCAAATTGTGTACCATTACCACGTCATCAAATTCTTATCCTTGGAAGTTGGAGCCAGGATCCATGTCTCACTAGTTTGCCACATTGTGGCAAATCGTGCACTATTCTGTCCTAGTACCACGTTTGTATTTCTCTAGGGCCAATATTTTTGGTTATAAAGACAATGGGGGGATAATACTTATTTTCCCAACAACAGAAAGAAAGAAAATAAATGTTTTTCTCATACAATGAAGAAACTGTTCAAGAAGTTGTACAAATGTACAACTTCTTCCAAGCCTCTGGAGTTTCATAAATTAAAGGAGCATAAACCTGAACTTCAGGAAAATGGAATCATCAGCAATAGCAGCAATGGTTCTGATGTTCCAGCAGGATTCTTGCCTATCTATGTTGAGGAAGGAGGGACCATAGAGAGGTTTGTTATAGAGGCCCATTACTTGAACCACCCTCTTTTTGTTGAATTGTTGCAGACAATGGGGCAGGAATATGGTTATAATCATCAAGGAGGCCTCAGGATTCCCTGTGATGTTATGGTGTTTAGGAGAATTTTGGAGGTGGTTGATGATGAGGGGAGATAAAGAACCCCAGAGAAAGAAGAGAATCGTGAATGTTCTTCTAAACACTATGGTCATATTTTTTGTTTTTTACTCTTGGGTAGCCATCAAAAGGTAGTATTAATGGAATAAAGTAGTTTTCAAGGTGAACGAAGTAAGAAGTTGTAGATGGATTTATAACAATGATTGTAAACTGTGTTGTACGAAAACCAAATATTAATGTGAAAATAAATTCCATCGTAGATATATGTCACTGTAAAAATTTAAAACAACAATTTCTTACAAAAGTTTGGAGCTTTTCTGTACATATTTATTCCATGTAGTGGTCACTGAGGGCGTTTAGTGTCGAAAATATTTACTGTTCGACCTCGGATAAAATAGACATCGTTGCATATCTGATGGAGGTTATGTCGAATAAATCTGATGTTAGAAAGGTTAGTGTACTTTCCTCTTTACTAGGAAATAATTCTAACGATGACAAACTGTTGAGTTTGTTGTGGAGTATGTAATCTCTATTTGTTTTTTAATTCTCTTTTTCTGCTCACAGACCATTGACAGTAAAGAGATCAGATGGTTTTAAGATGGCTTTTCAATTAAGATGGCTTTTCAATGAAGAGATGGGATCTCTGTTTTCATTTGAATGTAGGGGAAATTACCTGGACATATATTTACGATGAAAAATTGTTGAGCTTTTTTGGTGCTGATCACAGATAATTGAATTGACAGGAAAGAGATCAGATGGTTTTACAATAGCTTCTCAACGGAAAGATGGGAGCTCTGTTTTCTTTTGAAAGCTGGTAAATTGCCTGGACATAATGTTTCCAAGACTTTGCAGAGATTTGTGTAATTTCTGACAGTTTTATTTGTATACGCCCAATGTAGTTCAACTGCTTCTGGCATTTTGTTTTTAAGATAATTTGTCTTATATGTGATGAGATATTCTATCCATCAATGTATACCATTTGTTTAATTTCTGACAGTTTTATTTGTATACGCCCAATGCAGTTCAACTGCTTCTAGCATTTTGTTTTTAAGATAATTTGTCTTATATATGATGAGATATTCTATCCATCAATGTATACCATTTGTTTAATTTCTCACAGTTTTATTTGTATACGCCTAATGCAGTTCAACTGCTTCTAGCATTTTGTTTTTAAGATAATTTGTCTTATATATGATGAGATATTCAATGTATACCACCTTTTAAAATGATGATCGGTATTTTTTTTCTTGTGATAAAGGAAATAAAAAAGAGTTTTGGATTTTTTGTTTGGATAGAATGAAAATTTGTTTGATAGATTGGATTGGTAAGTTTTTAATTATAGTAGGAAGGTTACAACTCATGAAAACTCCATTGCAACCTATTAGTAAATATAGTTTTATAAATTGATAAAATTCAAAGAGATTTTTTGTGGAAAGTTTGTAAGGAAAAATTTAGGTTTCCTCTTTCTAAATGGAACACGGTTTGCAAAGGAAAGAATATTAGAGGAGCACTTATGAGTTTGGCATCAGGGGCAAATTTTGGATGGAGATTATTCAAACAGATCAACGAAGGAAAGAATTGGGTAAAAATATTACTTAAAAAATATATAGGTTTGGATGAAATTATTTAGAAAGGGAACCCTATTGAAAGGAAATTCAAATCAGATTTTAAAGAAACATATTAGATGGTCATTCAATGAGGGAAATTGTACAAGTTTTTTGTCTAATGCTTGGTTAAAAACTTATGACTCAAAAAGTTAACCATTGGCTCAAACATGACTAGCTTGTAAAGGTTCAAAAGTCAAAGACTATATTAATATTAGCAATAAATCCCAATCATGGATTTCTATTAGTAATCTATTGAAGGATAGAAACTAAAACAAATTGTAGATAAACTTCAAAATATGCTTCAAGAGTTTTATTTGTCAAATTTATATAAAAGGATGAGTTGGTTTAGAATCTATTAAAAAATGATGGATACTCGGTCAAGTTGGAAGGAATATCACCATTTAGAGCAATCAAAATTTTTTACTCGAAATTTTTTTTCCTTTCAATAATGTTTTATCACTAAAGGCTCTCCCTAAGGACTTAACATTCCTTTGGTTAATAGCTCAAAGTAAGATTCTTACAAAAGAGAATCTACAAAGAAAAAGAAATCATGGAACTTTCAGATGTGCCTTGTGTGAGAAGGATTTAGAAACATTAGATCATTTACTTCTTCATTGTCCCTTTGATCAGACCATTTGGGGTTACTTTTTTAAAATATGAAAATATATTGGGCAGTTTCATCAACATTGAAAGAGTTTATGAAATGTTGAATTAATTATTTCAAAGCTAAAGCATTATGTATTCTATGGACGATTGATCGTGCAATAATAAATTTTAAAAATAAAACTCAAAATTATGCCCAAGTTTAGAATTGTATTATTGTTTCTCTTATACGGTCTACAAAGATGGTGCTCATCATGGAAAGTCTCAAGTGCAAAAAAGAAGAGGTAACAACTTGGTTACAAGATTTGAACATAGATGGAAGTTATCTAAGATAATGGAATTTAAACAAAGGATCTACTTAGATCTAGGGTAAAGTGGAAATGTCTAGAAATTAGGTTTATCAAATGCTCATTTTAAAGGAAATCAAAGAAAAGTTGGTGGAGGTAGTGTTTTTAGAAATAATGAAAGTAAAAATCTCGTCACTTACTCAAAATCAAATGAACTTCAACTAACAACTATTTTGAGGCTAGGGCACTTCTTACAACTCTTCACTTACTCAAAATTACATGAAACTTCAACTAACAACTATGCAAAGGCTAGCTTACTTCTTATAGGGACTAAAATTGCAATAGAAAAAGGATGATAATTTATTTCAACTAACGGGTATTCACAAAATATCATTAATACTATAAAAAAATAATTGGATGAGGGGTTTGGAAAGAAAAAATATTATTACTAATGTTCATCACCTATTATTGGAGGTAATTTCTTGGAAATGTGAGCATATTTATAGAGAAGGAAGGAAATTACGATGTTGATATTCATCTTGATTAAATTAAAATATTAGAAGGCAACTAGTTCTATGAAATTGTATTGCTTAATCAAAATGATGCCAAGGAGTTGACTATGGAAACATAGTTCAAATAAAGTTGAAGAATATATTTAATGGAAATGAAATATTTTAATAAAAATGCATGTTGGATATGGTTTAATTATACTAAGAACAAATTTAATATTTTGGTATTTTGATGGGAGTGGCCCTAATAGAAGTCACATATAACTTATTAAATATATAGCACTTCAAAGAAAGTTGAAGAATATATTTAATAGAAATGAAATATTTTAATAAAAATGCATTCTGGATATGGTTTAATTGTACTAAGAACAAATCTAATATTTTGGTATTTTGATGAGAGTAGAAGCCACATATAACTTATTAAATATATATATTTTTCAAATGATGTTATTATGAACAAGAGATGAGGCCATTTGGACTTAAATAATGTTATCTTTGTTTTTAGAATTGATTAAAATATAAAGAACAATTTAAACAACGATGAATAAGTATTTAATATATAAATATATTGTTCAAAACATTACATTTATTATTAGATCAGTTAGATCATATCTATCTTCCCTTTCTACTAAATATATCTTCCTTAGTCTCAAACCTATTGAAAGTGTAATCTAACTTATAACTAAGGTTGACATTGTATGATGTAATCTTGTATAGGCCTATGAGAAACGATTGTAAAAATGTATTTAATTTGTTATATATTATTTAATTATATAATCTCAATGGGTTGTGATTAACCTTGTATGGTTAAACCCATATTTTATTTTGTAACTAACTTTAATTTCAGTTGTTACATTATCTTAGATTAACTTGATTATGTAATTGAGATTTTGATATTGGTATAAATACCGCCACCACTCCATCCATTGGATTGGAGTCTTATAATTATTATCTATAGATAATACAATGATTATTTGGTGCTCAAGGGAACCCATAATCTATACCTCCCTCATATTTTTTTATACATTTTGTATAAGATTTGAGTGAATGGATTGCTTTTGTTCATCATTGAAAATAAGTGTGAAATCCGGCATGATATCGAAGCCATTATGGATCTTCATCACTTGGTCATATAAATAGTTTTTTAAGAGACTTTGAGATTTCTTCCAATTTCTAAGAGAGATTACTTCTTAGGGATTCATAAGCTCCTTTGGTAAAAGAGACAAACGGAAAATTCAAATTTTCTTTCTCTAATTATTGCATCTTTTTGAGAATTTATGCCCACTCTAGATTATGTTCCATTCTTATTGAAATATTTTTTACTATTTTGTGTATATCTAAACCACCGAGAGCAGAAGAAGTATTGTTGTTTTGAATTCATAAGGGTGTCTTGACATCTTCATGTAGAGTCATATATTGTTTCCTCACAAAGAGGGATTGTTGTTATTGTAAAGGAGGGATAATTATGATGTTTTTATCTTACTTAAGAGCTTTGGTACCTTGATTGGAACAAGGAAAAGGGGGGATATTCATTTAATTTTGTTCAAATATCACAAACCATGTCCATTTAAATGGTTGGAGGTCCTATTATGGATTGTAACATTCTTCTTTATAGAGAGGGTGTACCTTTAGACCCAATACATGATGGCAAAAGTTAGACTAGATGGGTATGACATAAGGGCATTCTACCTTTTGATGTAAGGACCAATTTATTTCTTATTATTTTTCCTTGTAGAAACATTAAAAGGGATTTTTTATTTTTATGTTTTTCAAAAAATTGTTATTTTAGGGCTATTTTGGATGAAAAACTTCTAAAGGCCATAAATTTTGCATATAAAATTCATATGAGCATTTTTTTTTAATCATAGGTTTTTTTGAGCTCTTTGCATTGGAAATAATTATTCAAGGACTTAAAACAAGTGGAAGGATGCCTCATTATGTGATTATCTTCAAGACCTACTTCCTCCATTCAAAGGGTAAATTTACAACATATTATGCCATCAAAATATTTGGTGCATAATCATGGAAGAGATAGTTCGATTTAAGGCACTAGAAGCAGTTATTGGATATTTTAGAGGCATACATAAAAATGATTCAAAGGGTATTATAGTCAACCCCTCTTCCTATAATATGCTTGGTCTATTGATTCATATTATGCATGAAGATCTAACCCTTCATATTTTCTTCTCTCTTCCATTATTTTTGTGGTATTTTGGTAATTTTGTAATGAGCATTCTCATAAATAGGTTCATGCAAAGACTCTTTTGGTGACAAAAATTAGGTGGATCAAGGGAAAGTCAAAGTTTCCAAATAAGTTGAAGTGTGTTGTAACAGTGAAAGTTATGCTTCCAAGTATAGCCTTACATGACTATATCATATTGAAGAAACTTATAAGAGGGGGTATTATTGATTAATATTCTTCATGTGGTGTATATATATATAAGAATATCTAATTTTTAAAATACGTTCCATCCTAAGGAAGCTTTTTGCATATGCATCTTCACATAAGTAGACTTGCAGCTGATGAGTGGGTTCATTTGAGACTTCCTCAAGTATGGAGGACCACTAGATAATCCATTATCGGAGAAGATGTTATTATCACTAATGTCCTCTCTCCTTGACCCCTTAGTTTAGGTTTTGAAGGGGTGATGAAATTTAATCTGACTTATGGCCAAGATTGACTCATATGATGTAATCTTGTAAAGGCTTATGGGAAATCACTATAAGAATGTATCTAATTTATTATATATTAATTAGTTATATAATCCCTATGGGTCATGATTAACCTTGTTATGGTTAAACCCATCTTATATTTTGTAATTAAATTAAATCCCACTTGTTATGTTGACTTAGGATAACTTGATTGTGTAATTGGAGTTTTTGTATTGGTTTAACTACCCTCCACCATTCCATCCACTGTATTAGAGTGTTGTGATTATTTCTATGGATAATATAGTTTTATTATTTGGTGTTGAAAGGCACCCATCATCTATATCTCTATTATTCTTTTTAATTTTTTTTTTTGTATAAGATTTGAGTGAATGAATTGCTTGTACTTGTTACTGCAAATACATGAGAAATCCAAAAAAACTACTAATTTTCCTATACCAAATACTTAATATATTTTTATTAAAAGGGAGAATATGTCTTGGTCAATTGTATTTAAAATATAAAATTTTCCAATATGGAGATCAACACTATAATTGGATAAATTATTTACCACCCTACTTCCTCCATTGTAGATATAATGACATTTCCAATATGGTGTTGTAGACATGGAAAATTGATCCACTTGAGTGATTCATTTTCCCTAGACCCTCAGAGAGACACTTCAACTTACCCAAAGAAAGTTTGGGCTTCTCTCCCCCCTTATTTTCTCACTTTTTCCTAGCCTTGATGAAATTACGATCGACCCTTGTAGGGTACGATTTCACTTAGGTAGGGTTTTCTCTTAGAAAACCCTATCTTTTCGCTTAATTTTATTTGATATCATTTTTTTTGGTTTTCCTACCAATTCTTGTTTAAAAAATCTTATAAGTAGAGGGTTTGAAGATTTATTTTTCGTCCTGGATACCTGGACTACTAGATCTTTTTTCCAATCACAAATTTTAAGTGAAGCAATCTAACAAGCTACCAATAAGTGTTGATAGCTCTAACAAGACTCTATTGAAGCTTTTGGATATCTCTTCTACTACATTTGGTTGTGTGTTGTTACCCTTGGTGGATAAGTGTTGGAACCCTAAGGAGAAGTCTACTACTTTGGATGTCTTCATTATTTTGTTTGCTTTTCATTGCTACCAGGTTATTTTCATTTATTTTCAATTGTGAATATTGCTATAATCATATATATGATTGGTTCATTCGTGTTGTT
Source organism: Wollemia nobilis (assembly GCA_028583015.1). Classification (NCBI taxonomy): domain Eukaryota; kingdom Viridiplantae; phylum Streptophyta; class Pinopsida; order Araucariales; family Araucariaceae; genus Wollemia; species Wollemia nobilis. Next base: position 3,427,756 of record JAQPPZ010015413.1, read on the forward strand.
CTACTACTTTTTCCTTTTGTTGCAAAATCATACCCTATAATTACAAGGTGTGATTTTTTTAGGAGAAAAATCATGATCACCTCGTATAGGGTAAAATTTCACTAACACTAAGAATGGGGGTAGAATTTCACCCCAAAACCCTAGATCTACATTTGATGTTACATTTGGACTATAATAATGCAAACTAGACTTTGTTTATCATTTTGTTCTACTACATTGTATTCTATTTGTTCATATTCCAAAAAGGTCAACTTTCATTTTTACATTCTAAGGGTTAGTTAAAAGGACCTAGGAGCCTTGATTGCTACACCTCCAAGTATAGTCATACAACCTAAGAAGACCTCCTAATGCTAATCATATTTTTCAAGAGTTTTGTGAAGTTATTTTGTAGGATTGAAGCTATGGGATACTATTGGATGCAAGATAAATCTTGGAACAACCACCAAATCAGATAAGTGCCCTAGTGGAATTTTAGATTGTTTGTTGATTACATTTTATCCATTTCTATTCAATATATAGGTCACATGTGAGAAAAGCATTTGATTAATTTCCTAGGCATTTTGAAAGAATAATAGCATATAGTGTGCATCTAGGGTTTTAACCTTGTTTATGCATTTCTCTTGGATCCTTGCTCAAAAGAATTTATTTTACAACCTTGGGGATAGTAATCATTCTAGGGTTAGCTCTTGTCTTCTTGCATATTGTATTTTGCATTGTTCTTTCCATTTTATAATGTAGTTTTAGAAAGTCTAAACATAGGTGCATTCTTAAATTGACACATCAAATTTTTTTTTACCCCAAACTTGGAATGAGTTCTAAAACTATTCCTGGTGAACCCTTCTCCCCCTTTTACACTGAGTGTAGAGTTATAACATACCCTTGCAGTTCACCTCAACTCCCAATGGATCTAGTCGGGAATTGTACGCGATAGGGTAGTTTTTCCTCCTCTACATATTTGGTGAACCCAACATGAATGCACATCTTAGTGGTAAAATAAGGAAGCCTTTTCCTTTTCTCTTATTAAAAATATTAAACAATACCACTAATTCTATTTTTTTAGATTATAAAAACATTTAAAAACATATTAAGAGTATTTTGTGTGCTTTTGCTAGTTTTTATCCTTTTTCCACTCCATCCTTCTCTCTCTCCTAATGGATCCAAACCTTAGAAGTGGATGAAGGATTTCAGAGTCTGATGAGATTTTCCAAGAAGAAGATCAAATTGATGGAGAAAATCATAATCTAGAAGAAGAGGAAAATGAAGAGATTGAGAATAACCTTGATCCTATTAGAGGACCCAATGGGAAACTTACCTTTAAATATTTTGAGCATGTTTGGAATTTTTACAAGCATCATAAGAATACATTGGATAAAGATTTGGAAGAGGAATCCCAACTCAAGGGAGTTGGAACATCTCATCATCAGACAATTTCCTCTCGAGATGTTCATAACCCCTTGACTAAGTCCTTACATCATAGTAATATTATCTATCTACCAACTTATTCCACTAAAATAACCACCAACATTGGAAGGAGTCCATAAGTCCCTCCAGCTAGTAGTGTCATTCAATATTATTTTCAATTTTCTCTTCAACCTACTAATCTCAATATTTTTGCTTCTACTCCACAAATTGTTAATTTTCCTCCACAATAAGATACCACATGCCACAAAAGTATTAATGCCTTAAACATAAGCTAAGTATCCAATCAAAAACCTACCTATACCCATCCCTTAGGGAATCTAGGGGCCTTGCACAACAACAATCCCAAGGTGTAAATTTTAACTAATATGGTGAAACAATTGGTTTAAAGAGTGGATATGATTCAACTCCCTAGTTTAACCTAAAACTATAGAGAAATGTACAATCAACCCTTAGACCCTATCATAGCAGCTAAGCCTTATGCTAAGAATTTATACATACCAATTTTACCTATATATAAGGGAACAAAAAATCCAATTGAGCATTTAAGAATGTTTAGAACAACTTGCCATGATATCATATATGATGACATGTTGTTGCTAAATATGTTCCCTAAGAGTCTCGATGGCATGGCATTAGAGTGGTATTATCGGTTTCCCAACCACTCTTTGAGGAATTTTGAAGAAAAAACTAAATTATTTGAACAATAATTTGTTGCTTATGTTGAAAAGAATGTAACCATGAAAGATGTTTACATGTTAAAACAAGGTAAAGAGGAAATTTTATAGATTTTTTGTCTCATTGGAGGATTCTAGTTGGATTCTTGAGATATACCTTACCTCCTCGGGACATGCTTGAGATATTTATTGAAAATTTGCAAGAGCAATTGTCTTATGCATTGGAAACTACAACTATCACATCTTTTGATCAAGTAATTGATCTAGCAAGAAAGGTAGAGCAAGATCTTATTAGAAGAGGACAACTTAAAATGAAATAATATAGGACCTCTAAGAATCAATACAAGAACAAGCATGTGGTTGGTGATGGGGTAAAATATAGTAGGCCTGTTAATAATATTACTAACCACCTACAAAATATGGTGCTTAACCAGCCCCCAAAACCTCCATAGAGGAATTTCACAAGGCTTAATGTGCCTATGATAGTGGTTTTGAAGTAGCTTTTGGATGCTAATATGATTGAGTTACCTCCATAAGGCAACCTGATACCACAACTAATTGGTATAAATTTGGACAACATTATGAGTATCATAGAGTGGAGGGACACTGGATGAATTCTTGTAAAAAGTTAAAATAATTGGTTCAGGATTTGATTGATGCAGGATGCCTTGTTATAGAAGGTTATCACCCACAAAAAGATAAATCTCCTACTCAATAAGGACCTACGACTAATCAAGACATGGGAATATTCCAAGATCCCTTACCTAAACATGGATAACAGATAACTAATCACATGTCATATCAAAATGTACCACCTTCCTATGCTAATATGATTGGTATGATAGGAACAACTTAAAGGCAACAAGTGCAAAATCGCCTGATCTAGAATTATTAATAGGATATGAGTTCTTTAGCCAAGATTTCTCTCTTGGAACTTTTACAAATTTCTCCTCCTCATGGGAAAGCCTTGTTGAAACTTCTAAGACAACAATTTGTTTCTTAGGATATTTCCCCTAGTGTTATGGCCAATGTTGTAATATCTCTTGGGATACATCATATCACATTCTCGGATGATGATATTTCTTCCTTAGACATTTTTAGGGATTCTTCTATCTAAATTACTATATTTATTGGGAAAAAAATTATCAAGAGGATCTTGATTGATAATGGTTCTTCCCCCAATTTATGCACTTATCAATTTTTCTAAAAGTTTAGATTAAAATAGGAATATTTAACTATATCCGATGATATCATTAAAAATTTCAACAAGTCCCAAGAATCTTGGAATATTATATCCCTCCCTCTTAAGATTGGATCCAAGATCTTAGATACTATGTTATATGTGGTATCTTGACTTGCATATTTTAATATACTTCTTGGATGACCTTGGATCCATGTGATACAGGTTGTCCCTTCTACATTTCACCAATGTTTAAAATTTGAATTTAAGAATCAATTTGTCTTCGTTTTGGGTAATCCTCACCCATTTGAATATTTTTCACTAGTTGAAAAAGCTCAATATTATTTTAATTCATCAAATCCTCATCTCACATAACTAAGCAATTTAAAAATATAAATGTGAGTTAGGAATCATTAATTAATATCTCATCATAGGATCAAGTCAATATTTCTCATCAGAAGCCTCTTCTAAGGACATCCCATCATGGTTTGGAGTGGAGTGTCGAGGATGAGGGTTTTCCCTCTCCCTCTCTATTAGTTGTAACCCAAATGAAGTATGCTAAAGGTGATACTCCTAATGATTTGGTTCACGAGGATGTTCTCTATGGTGGTATCTCTTTTGATGGGTCAATCCCTTGCACTGCATATGTTGAGTCTTCTAGTTCTTAAGAGGACTTTGGTTCTCTATCTCCTAAGGATCTTGAGAAACTAGAAGTAATTCCTACCCTTCCTCTTCTTTAGGATAAGTCATCCATTATCATTGAGGAGACCATAGATGTTAACATATGTTCTAAGGAAGCCCCTAGAATCCTTAAGTTAGGTAAATCCTTATCCATGGATTAGCAAGAGCAATTGATCAATCTGTTAAGAGAAATTCATGATATTTTTGCCTATCCATATGTCGACATGCCAAGGCTTGATCCCTCCCTTGTTATGCATCATTTGGTAGTTTTCCCTAGTGCTAATCCTTTTAAGTAGAAACTTAGGAAGATGCATCCTAATGTCAACCTTTTGATCAAGGAGGGACTCCAACAACTCCTCGATGTTGGTTTGATAAAAGCTATTGACTATTCTAATTGGATCTCCAACATCGTTCCTATGGCTAAGAAGGAAGGAAAAATTAGAATATGTACTGACTTTAGTAACATTAACTTAGCATGTCCCAAGGATGATTTTCCCCTACCCAACATAGATCAGATGATAGATTTCACTACCAAATATGGAATATTTTTTCTCATGGATGGTTTCTTAGGATATAATCAGATTATGATTACCCTTGAGGATCAGGCCAAGACAACTTTCATCACTCTATGGGACACATTCTATTTAAAAATCATATCTTCTAGCTTGAAAAACACTAGTGCCACCTATCAATGGGCTATGAATTATATTTTTCATGACATGATGCATGATATCTCTAGGACATGTTGTCTTTTAGTGGGATTTCAAGTGTCAAAAGGCTTTCAATAAACTTAAATTTTATCTCACTTCCTTGCCTATTTTAGTCCCTCCTATACCTATTAATAATTTGATGTTTTACATAACTAACATAAATCACACTTTGGGAGCATTATTGTCTCAAAATGATGATCAAAATAAAGAGCAAACTATCTACTATATCAGTAGAAATTTGGTTAGCTACATAACTAGGTAGAACTCCTTAGAGAAGCTTTATCTCACTGTAGTGTTCACTTTCCAAAAACTAAGACACTACATGCTAAACCAGAAGATATTAGTGGTTGCATTGTTTGACTCTTTGCGCTATTTAATGTCTAAGCCTCGCATTTCAAGTTGAGCCACTAAATGGGTTATAACCCTTAGTGAGTTTGACCTTACATTCATAGGTTAGAAGGCTATCAAGGGTTAGATGATTGTTTATTAGCTAGCCTTTGATCCCTTAGAAGCTTTCCATCATTTTGTTGTCAAGTTTCTCGATGAGTACTTCAACATCAAAGTTGAAGAGTCAGAGTCTTGGACTTTATTTTCTTATGGAACCTAATGCATAAAGGGTGTTGGTGCTGGAGTCATTCTAGTTACCCCAAAAAATATCTCATCTCTTTGTCCTGTAAGCTTCATTTATTTTGCACAAACAATACTATAGGATATGAAACTTTGATCCTTGGATTTAGAGCAACCTTAGCTTTACAAGTTAGGGTTATTTCGATCTATGGTGACTCTCAAATTGTGGTCAATTAGATTAAAAATGTTTATCAGACTTAGGATGATAAACTAAAGTCTTATAAGGAGATTGCCACCAAGCTATTATCCTCATTCAATTGAGTAACCCTAGTCCCTATATCCTAAAACTTCCCTTCAGATACCATGGACGTTGTTGCATCCTTGTTTTCTTTGGAGGTGGAAGATGATCAAGCATTGATTATCATTAGATAACTCTAGGAACCCACATCACTTGGTTCTTATATTGTCTTGTTAGATGTTTTGACCATTGAAGATGCCTTATCTAAGACATAGTATACCAACATATTTAATTTTCTTAAGGATGGTTTGATGCCTAATGGTTTAGATCATAATAAACATAATATTTTGCAGAAAAGAGTGTGTTCATTCATTATAATTGGCAACACTTTGTATCAATATTCTTTTGAAGGTATCCTCTTGTGATGCCTTAAATCCGATGAAGCCTAGCTTGCTATTAGTGAGGCTCATGAAGGTTCATGTGAAGGCTATTTTAGTGACAATGCTATTGCCAAGAATTTCATTCAAATGGGGTACTATTGTTCTACTATGGAGAAAGATGTTTATGACCATGTTCAATGGTACAAAAAGTGTCAACACCATGATAATATTGTCCATGCTTCTCAAAACCTTCAGGTTATTTCTTCCTCTTGGCCATTCTCTATGTGGGTATTGGAAATTATAGGAAATATTAACATAGTGTCATTTTATGGTCATAATTTTATCATAACAGTGATAGAGTACTTCAGTAAATGGGTCAAAGCCATACCCCTAGTTGTGATGACTAGAACTCAGGTTTCTAAGTTCATCTTCAACCAAATTCTTTATAGATGTGGGATTCCTTCAGTGATTATTTTTTATAATGGCACTTCTTTCAAGAACAAGGATGTTCATAAAATTTGTGCTAGTTACAATATTTAGCATAGGTGGTCAAATCCATACTACCCTCAGGGTAATGGACAAGCTGAAGCATCAAATAAGTCTATGATCAAGATATTGAAGTTGGTTTGTAAGACCGATCGTGACTGATATATCTAAATTTATCCTACCTTATGGGCCTATCGTACTAGTGTGCATACTTCCATAGCTGCCTCACCTATGTTTTGGTATATGGGTATGAGGCAATGTTATTTTTGAGCTCGAGGTTCCCTCATTGTACATCTTGTTGCAATATGCCTTGGTCAGTGATGAGTATCACTTATATCATTTGCAAAAATTGGAGCTATTGGATGAAAACTTTATTCATGCCTTAGAGAATTTGTGAGCCTACCAAAATAGATTCAAGCGATCTTACTCTAAGAAAGTTCCCAACCATTTTTTTAAGGTTGGGGATCTTATCCTCAAGGAAAACCGAAAGAACACCAATACTTGTTTTGATCTTAAAGATAAGTTCCAATCCAATTGGTTAGGGCCCTTCATCATAATGGCTAATTTTGGCTCATGTGTTTATCGTTTAGATTCTTTAAATGGTGAAGAACTTAAAGAACCAATGAACATAATACATCTAAAAATATATTATGCATGATCCATCATCTGCATTGCACATTGTATTTAAGAGAGTTTCATATAGCATCATTGTTTGCTTGATCATTTTACATGATTACATATCATATTTTGCATGAATGCCTAATATTTTGTTCCATCTGTATTTTTTCTTGTCATAAAATGCACTTTTGCCTATTCATATTTGCATGATTTCTTGTTCATATAGATTTTTGGGGAACTCATGATAATGGTAAGTGATGACACATAGTTAGGACATAGCTCACATGCATTTCACTCTCACTAGAGCTCTGATGCCTAGCGAATCCTTAACCTAGGGTCCACCTTCATGCATTTCCATAATTTCATCCATCCATCTCATCTCTTCCTTATTCCTTGATTTTGAAAATTTTTATTGCTTATACCTCTCCAAGTCAAGGGATATGGTTCTCATTTTGATCCATTGGCCATGTCCATACACTTTATTGCACACACCACATCCCTATTAGGTAGCACTCACTTTTCTCATCACTTTCTTACACACAACACACCCCATAACAGATAGATTCATGGTCACAAGTTATGGGTAACCTCCATTCAAAAATTTGTGAGCATACAACCCAGTGGGTATATATATTTATCTTTTATTTATCTCAGTGAGTGATACACCCATAGAGGGTTTAGCTCCACTTTGTCCATCTTGTAAGCATACACCCTTACAGGGGTTTGAATCATTTTCTTTTCCTTGGCCTTTTGGATTATTCTTTCCATATCATTCCATCTCATTCATATAGGTTCATTACGTCGATTTTGTTTGTGTTTATCATGCATATAAAAAAATCCAAAGCAATCACACATGAAAAATCACTCACGTTTTTTCCTGCTTTATTTCTACTTTTATTTTCCCCTTTTATTCCTTCTTGTTCCTCTCTTTTCTTCCTTCCTATTCATTTTTCTCATCTTTATTCTATGTCTACCATTTCGATTTTTCATTATAAATTTGGCATTCCTCCCAAAACTCAAGGAGACACCCCGACCTAAGAGGCATTAATGTCCCTAATACCTCGATTTGCAAGAAAAACATAAAAGTATCTAGAATGACACCATTTTTACACCACTTATTTCTTCTAAATCTGTCACTCCTTTTCTGTTGTTGTTTGCCATACTCCACCCATAGGTGTCTACATATTTATTTGATGCATTTTTTAGGCTATAAATGCATCAAAGAGGGGGAAAATAGTAGACATGGAAATTTGCCCCACTTGAGTGAGTCATTTTCCCTAGACCCTTAAAGAGACCCTCCAACTTGCCCAAAGTAAGTTTGACCTCTCTCCCCCCTTATTTTCTTCATTTTTTCTAGCTTCAATGTAATCATGGTCAGCCCTTATGGGGTGCAATTTCACCTAGCTAGGATTTTATTTTAGAAAATATTTCCTTTTTGCTTAACCTTCTTTGGCATCAAAGTTTCCTCACTTTTCCCACCCATTCTTGTTTTAAATATCGTATAAATAGAGGGTTTGAAGCTTTATTTTTCCTCTTGGATATCTAGACTCCTATATATTTTTTCCAATCATGAATTCTAAGTGAAGCAATCTAACAAGCTATCAATAATTGATGATAGTGCTAACAAGACTCTATTGAAGCTTTTGGATATCTCTTCTGCTACATTTGATTGTGTGTTATTGCCCTTGGTGGATAAGTGTTGGAACCCTAAGGAGAAGTCTACTACTTTGGAGGTTTGCATCCTTTTGTCTACTTTTCACTACGACTAGGTTGTTTTCATTTATTTTGCATTACGTATATTGCTAGATTCACATCTATGATTTGTTCATTCACATTGTTCTATTGCATTTTTCTTCTATTGCAAAATTGTACCCTGTAATTACAGGGTATGATTTCATCCGGAGAAAAATTATAATCACCCCATATAGGGTATGATTTCACCAATGCTAAGCATGGGGGCAAAATTTCACCCCCAAACCCTGAATCTACATTTCATGTTACATTTAAAGTATAATAACAAAAGTAGACTCTATTTATCATTTTGTTCTATAGCATTGTATTTTGTTTGTTCGTCTTCCAAAAAGTTCAACCTTTATTTTTATATTCTAAAGGTTAGCTAAAATGACCTAGGGGGTTTGACTAGTGTACCTCCAAGTATAGTCATACAATATCCTAAGCATGCCTCCTAATGTTAATCATATTTTGCAAGGATTTTGTGAAGTTATTTTACATGATTGAAGTTGTGGGACATTACTGGACATAAGATAAATCTTGGAAAAACCACTGAATTAGATAAGTGCCCTAGTATATTTTTAGGTTGTTTATTGATTGCCTTTTATTCATTTTTATTCAAAATATAGGTCATAGGTGAGAAAAGCATTTGATTAATTCCTAGGCATTTTGAAATAATAATAGCATATAGTATGGATGTAGGGTTTAATATTGTTTGTGATTTCTCTTGGACCCTTGCTCAAAAGTTTTTATTTTGCAACCTTGGAGCTAGTAATCATTGTAGAGTTAGCTCTTATTTTATTGCATCTTGTATTTTACATTGTTTTTTTCCTTTTATAGTGTAGTTTTAGAAAGGCCAAACATAGGTGCATGCTTAAATTGACACATCAAAACACATTCCACCTCGGACATGGAACAAGTCCTAAATCCATTATTAGTGAACCCTTCTCCTCCTTTTACATTTAGTGTAGAGTTATAACATGCCCCTATAGTTCACCTCGGCTCCTAGAGGATCCAGTCGAGAATCATATGCGGTAGGGTAGTTTTACCCCTCTACAAGTGCCTCCATTAATAATTCATAGAAATAAAATGTGCTACTATTAATCCAATATCTACCTTCATTTTTCATGCTAGCATTAACAATAATATAAAATCCATGCCAATTGAAATATAAAATTTCCATCATTTTCAATGAAAATATTAATACTTGTAACAAGTACCCTATCCTCTACATAGTTTTTTGTTGAAATTCCATATGATTCTAAATAGATTTGAGGATTTTTTTCTTAATTACTAAAAAAACACTTCCTCCAATGATTTTTCTAGAGGTTTCCTTTGTAATAATCATCGAAATTAAGGTTAATGATCCTAACTTTTGGATAATTATATTTTACCATGGTTCAACATAAAATATTAACTACATTATCACATATCACCCTTGCATGTGTATTAAAATTTTATAAGAAAGAGGTTAGAACATCTTTCTACACACCCAAGACTTCACATGATGAACACCATGTATCATGACTCTCCCTAGAAGACTTTTGGTACAAGAAACAATATATTAATTTATGACACTTTAATACCCAACTTGGACAATTGAGCCAACTATGTGATGTTTAGTTGATTTGAAATAGCATGTTACTGTTGACATATTTCTAAGATGTGCAGGATTAGATACACTCGTAGGTGGAAGAAGCAAAATTATCCACCATAAGTAGGGGTACTTGAGGTTGGGGAAGTTATGATTAAGGCAACTTGAGGGTAACATGGATAGATACCTTCATATAGGCATGCATTCAGTTAGGGATAATCATCAAAAGCTAGTCACTTTGAGCCCCAGATTGATAGCCTAGTAGCTAATGTAAACTCTTGAGGTTGAGACAAGTGACTAGGTTGATGGAAATATTCCCTCCTTGTTTGTTGCATATGTGTGATTGTATTTTACTTCATCACTATCTGCATTGTTGAATTAAGAAATAGAGGAAAAAGAGCATGCATAATTTGATTGCCTTGAAAAATTCCTGCATTTGGCATAATGTTGGTATTAGATAGAAGAATATTTTTGAGTTATAGAAGAAGAGAGGAAATTATTTAAATGATAAATGTAATTTCATTTTAAATAATAGTTAAATTATTTAAATGATAAATGTAATTTCATTTTAAATAATAGTTAAATTATTTAAATGATAAATGTAACTTCATTTTAAATAATAGTTAAATTATTTAAATGATAAATGTAATTTCATATTAAATAATAGTTAAATTATTTAAATGATAAATGTAATTTCATTTTAAATAATAGTTAAATTATTTAAATGATAAATGTAATTTCATTTTAAATAATAGTTAAATTGTTTAAATGATAAATGTAATTTCATTTTAAATGATAGTTGAATTATTTTAAATGATAAATATAAGTTCATTTTTAAAATAATAAGTAATTGGTTTAAGTATTGCTTTTAATATGTCCTTTAGAAATTAGACTCTCGAATTCATGCTTTGCATGTTTAGATAGACAAAGGCTTCCGTCAACCTTGATGCAGGGACGTCCCACTTATGGGAAATATGGAAAATAAGATTTGGAGAGTAGTAAAATCCCACTGCCATCCATTTTGGATGAGGATGAACTAAAAGCTGGAAGATGAGAAGTTATGAGTTCATCAGGGAGTGAGCGGTGAAAGAAGACTTCGTAAACCTTGGGAAGAATACGGAGGTGACCAAAAGGAGAGAGAATTTGCAACCCTAAAGAGGAAGAAATGGAAAACTAAAGGAGGAGGTAAGAGAGGAGAGACAAAATTACACAAATGAAAAGGAGGAGAACCATACAATAATAGGGATGCGAGGAGAATTTGGAAGAGCAACAAGCTGGGCAAAGCATTCATATCAACCAAAAAAGGAGGTAGCCCTATACTAGGTTGGGTTACGATTTCTATATTTCCATTAAAACTTGGTTTTTCATTCATGCTTGTTGTTTTCGCTAGCTCTTCCCCTTTGGTTTACTGTCTACATGTATGTGGTCTCTTCCTCGTGTCAAACCTTCATCGAACTCATATTTAAGTTTCCTCTATTATTGGTCAACACCATTGTTGTGTAGCATTGTTGTCTAGCATTGTTGTGATACCATTGTCATTATGGTAGTTTGGTTGTTGGTCAGCACCATTGTTATGTAGCATTGATGTAATATTATTGTCTTAGTTAGCACCATTTCTGTGTAGAATTTTTGTAGTATCATGATCATTGTGGTAGCTTAATCATGGTTAACACCACTAGTGTGTAGCATTACCATCACGATAAGCATCACTATCATGACGTGGCTTCTCCCTTGCTTTGTTACTCTGTTGTATCTATTGAAGACTCCCAAAAGAGATTTGAGAGTCAAGCTAGCACCATTGTAGTAAACCACATAGCCAAACCTTGATCACCAACTACACTACCTTATAAATGATCTCTCTCTAAAACCAAGACGTCCCTAAACCATCTTTCACCATTGAGTTGAGCAACGCCTAGGTCAATATCTTCAACGTTGAGTCTATGTGTAGGAGTTGGGTGGGCATTCCTCCTTCTAGCCATATTTCATATCCATTTTAGGTTGCACTTTGAACAAGCTACCTCACCCCATTTCAGGTTGGATGTATTCTTTGTGGGTGTCTACCAATGTTTCAGTAACCCTCTTCCTTCATCAGTTGTAGTTTTACTGTGGATGGGCACGTGAGCTTTTGAGACTTTCATAGTCATTTTCTCTTTGCTATAAATGTTATAGTATAAGGAGGACAATGGTGTTTGTGTATTTCTTAAATGGGGTTTGTTTTATTTCATAAGGAATCCTTTAATTTATTAATCAGGAGTTTCTTTTAGATGCTTAATATTAAGTTAGATTGGAGAAACTTCAAAGGTTTAATGAATTTAGTTTATTTTATGAATTAAAGGTTGGGTTTATCTTATAAATCAAGTGTATGGGACCTTGATTTATGAAATAACGAGAAGATTAGTGCGTTTATTAATTGAAGTAGTGAAACTTTAATTTAATAAATAAGAGAAATATTTATTTTATGAATCAAAGGTATGGGACTTTGGTTGTAAAATAAAAGGACTATGTGTTTATTTGATTGGATAATATGTTATTTAATTAAGTAAAGGAAAATGAACTGTGTGTTTATTTTATTGGATAGTATGTTATTCGATTAAGTAAAGGAAAAGGAGTTATGTGTTTATTTGATTGGATAATATGTTATTTAATTGAATAAAGGAAAAGGAGTTATGTGTTTATTTGATTGGATAATATGTTATTTAATTGAATAAAGGAAAATGAGTTATGTGTTTATTTGATTGGATAATATGTTATTTAATTGAATAAAGGAAAAGGAGATGTGTTTATTTGATTGGATAATATGTTATTCAATTAAGTAAAGGAAAAGGAATTATATGTTTATTTGATTGGATAATATGTTATTTAATTGAGTAAAGAAAAGTAGTTATGTATTTATTTGATTGGAAAATATGTTATTCAATTAAGTAAAGGAAAAGGAGTTATGTGTTTTGATTGAATAAAAGAAAAGGGATGTATTTATTTTATGAATTAAAGGTATGGGACTTTGGTTTATAAAAAAAGGGAAAGACAAATTTGTTTGATGAATTAAGTAGTAAGACTTGATTTATGAAGCAAAGAGAACCTAGCTATTTAATGATTAAAGGTATGGGACTTTAATGTGTTGAATAAAGGTGGGAAGTTTGATTAAAGTGAAACCTGTGATCTAAGTTGTGCATGTTGAATGACTCTTTGAAGGTATGTGAGAGGTGAAAATAAAAGTGAGAATCCTTTTATGATATCAACTATGTATTAGATGGTTAAACACTTGCTTGCTTTTGTATAGTTGCAATTTGGCAAAGTAAATAATAGATGCATTTAGAGGCATGCCTATCCTGAACCATGAGTGCCCTAATCCCCTATTATCCTCAATGATCTATGGATAGAGAAGGATATTCAAAGAGGTATATGGGACTAATGCACTAGTTTGTTCTCTACTTACCATTTATTTTACTTATGCTCAAATAGACTAGATTTGTAGGGAGATATCCCTGATGTATTACTTATTATTAAAAGTATGGAGGTTTTACCATACTATGATGTATGTAATAATTGTGGAATGGTGAAGATTATACCTTTTAATTTACTATTTGAATTATTTATATTTTGTATTTTATTCTCTCTCAATCAATGTTATTCTCTTTTAGTGTTGCTTCTTTCCTGTTATCTCTTGCATGACTTAAATGATACATCTTTTGTTAGATTTAGTATCTAGAATTGTTATGGTTTTCCTTGGTAATCAATATAACCTAATAAAGTAGGTTATAGGGTGAAATTATAGGGTAACCTAAGGTATTGAGACCCCTTAGGGTGAAAATAGGAAGACCTAAGGATTAAGACCCCTTAGGGAGATTGAAAACTAAATTGTAGGAAGTCTACATCTGAGTTAAGATAGATCATCGTGGAGAGGATATGGATAGCTTAACTCACAATACTCGTAGCATACCTACATATATTGGCTTGTGTATGCTATGAGGATGTGTGTATACCTTCAATTGGCTGAAGGTGATAAGTCTAGCTCATCAAGGATGATGAGATAGATAGACTTATTTGCGGTAACACATGGTATGCCTACACAGATGGTACTTGTGTGAGGGTATCTTGTGAGATGTATCTATTCAGGAAAACTTAGAGGAATTAAAAAAGTAGGTAAATATGAGATTGGTTAGGCGTTTATGAATTCCTCTCAGTTAAAAAGAAAAAAATTATCTTTGCTTTCTATATTTTTTTGTTTACTGTTTTTTGGGTCATTACACCATGTTTGTAAACATTCTATAAGAAATACAATAATACATATAAAAAAATGCATATGATTTTTATATTTAAAAAAAAATAGTTGTCTTTCAATCCATAAACTCTAACAAATAATGGTAGAACCAATTTTCCACAAAATGCTTGTTGCTTTAGATCTCAAACAATTAATTAAAAGTCACATTGACTCTTCCAATTTGATGTTCTAGATGGTGGAAGAAAAGGAAAAATAAAGTAGATGATCTAGTGTTTCTAGCTTCTCTTTACACAAAGTACATATAAAAGGTTCATGGTATATTTCTCTGTAAACTTTCACCTAGAAGAATTTTGATTACTTATGAGGGTTTTAGGTAACCAATCATCTTAACTTGGCTAAATAATACTTGGGAATAGAAAATTTTGGTTTCCCCAAAGCACTGCATCTTAACATGGTTGAGTATCCACTATATTTTTATATAATCCAATCCACATTATCCATCCATTATAAAAGGGAAAGCAAAACTCTTGAATCATATTTTTGGAGTCACTCATTACTTGTTTCAAGTTCTCTAAAAGTCTAAGATATACAATTATTGATCGCATCAATATAATTTCAAAATTTTAACCTCTTTAATACAAATAGGAATGATATAATTATTTTTACTTTGATTAATAAATAGGAGGACAATATTTCAACTAATCATCAAATAAAAAACCTATAGAATTTCCCTTATTTATTCATAACATAATGTGTGTCTCAATTAATTATAAACTCTTTGATATGAAGTTCTACGCTTTCAAACCCTTAGGTAGGGTTCATTTACTTAACAATTTTACTTCATCCATATAACCTATATGTTTTAGAGTCATGTTTGTTTCCTCACTCTCTCCTTAATATTTAAATAATTTGTAAACAAGTTTTATCCCTAACACAAAATTTAGAGATGAAATTTTACAAGCTTGCCCCTCCAATATTATTTTCTTTGTAAATGTAATATTATTTGCAAAGAGGAACTCTAAATTTCTTCTTATATACTTGGCAATGAGAATGTTTTACAAATATTTCAAGTTTGAATGCTATATCTATTGGTAATTTTGAAATTAACATAATCTATATAAGGATACATTGCAAAGTAGAATTTATGAGTTCTCTTATAGCCATGGTTAATAAATTCTTATTCAACCAAATACAAAATATTTCATTTATACAAACATGAGTCCTAAATCTATTTATTTCTACTTTTATTGTACTAAGGAATACATATATAATATGATTGTATTTTTATAACTTTAAACCTAGAATATCCACAATTATCCATTGTAAATTAAGTGCAATGTTGATAAATGTGTATCCAAAATTTTATTGAGTTAATCAAACTTTTTATAGCCTTTCCATAATATGATAATATTGATTTAAATTTTGTGGGCTCATTGACTGAGGTATGATTTGAAAGAAGAGTTTCATCAACAAATTAGAGAATATATTCAAAGGGATTTTTATCACAACCAAATAGATTTGATTTTGCTTTCCAACTTTCCTTTTAGATGTTTCTTCCTAATGCCTAAACCAAAATAATTAAGATCTAAGGAGATAGTGGTTCATATCAGTGGAGTAATAGGATGAACCAAAGAATCAAAAATTGGATCCATTAACGAAAACAAAATATTTATAATGCTATAACAAAATCTAATGCATTCACACCAACTTGATAAAATATTTTTTTTAGATTATAGTGGATTAAACAAGGAAAATGAAAGATATTCATACATTTTAGAATGAAGTTGATAATGTGTATAGTATAGATATTGTAACATATATAAATAGATGAATATACTATTGATATATAAATATATTAAGTCCCATGATGGTTGAACAATCTGATCTATTCAGTTTAGCATTGGGTAATGTTCATTGGGGGTTTATATTCCTCCAAGTTGTAGGAAGTAACTAGAACTCCTTTATTTAGGCTAGGGAAAGAGTGAACTAACTCAACCCTATGGAACTTATATTTATCCTTGTGCTTTACCCTCCTATAAATCATCAAATAATTACCCTATTTACAAGTCAATGATCCACTTGCTCACACATAAATTATCAACTCATTTGTATCCAAGTTTAATCATTTATTTTCTAGCATAACCTACATAACTCTAAGTTGGATATTTCCTCAACACTATGGAATGTTACACATATATGGGATGTAACTCGTTGAGATACTATGGGGAAACAACCTGCATAAACACAACCCTCCTATATGATCCATGTCACATTTTAAGTTGGACCAACTCTCTTGTTTGAACTACTACCATGCTACGTCTTAAAAATATCAAAGTTCTATCCCCATTATAAGCTAAGTGAAAACTTGACCACTTGGTGCCTTGCATTGCTTAAAGACATTGAATTTGGATGCCCCATATGCTAAACATTATTTCCAGTTATCCAAGGAGAAAGTTTTTTTCGTTTACCCTTTACCAATTCTCCCATCTATCTTGGATATATATTTTGTAGCTTATTGATACTCGAATTACCTTGATTAATAGGTATTTTAATCTCCTTATGAAATTAAAATGAGAGGTTAGAATTTATCTCTAAGGAATTTTGCATATTATCTTCATACTACCATAGTGTCTTAGAATCATCCCAACTATCTTAAGAAGGGATTTGATCCACCTAGTTGGTAAGGAATTCATGCTTGATGTAACTTCCAAATATTTTTATTACCATGACCAATACCCTCGCGATATTATTTCCCAAAATTTTAATGATGTTTGTTGAAGTTGCATTTGAAAGGGTCCTAGTTAGGCCCCCCTTGTTCTCCAAAAAAAATTTCAATTACATAACATAAAAGAATGGAAATAAATTTATGTGGCATGCTAACTTTAAGTGATAGAAAACCTCACCCAACTAATGAGAAATTTTTTTTTTAACATGGTGGAATTGGTAGCTGCCACAAATTTGGGTAGGTTGTCTAGATTTTATGGCCACCACAATATTCTACATTATTCACCCTAGAAGCCGCCACACAGATCTTCACGTAGTACACCCCTATAACCGCCATGCCATAATCAGTTTAAACCTTTTCCGTTGATGAAAGCACCAGGAAAGGGACAAGTGTTCAGTCCGACGAGGCCCGAGATTTGAAACTTGGACCTCCACACCCCTTATGGGGTTTGGATGAACCAATTGGTCTACACCTCAGACCTAACTAATGAGCATTTTTAGATATCCCTTCAAATAAATGACCTAGAAAAGTACTTAGGAGTTGGTTCTACTTGAAGTGATCCAAGCTCAATCTAAAAAAGGTCTATTTCCCTCTCTACTATCTTAACCAAATTATGCCATACAATATCCATGTGATCCTACAAATCCTTAAGAAATTCAATAGTTGTGAGGCAACCAACAAGCTATCTTTTTATAAATGTGTAAAGTGCCAATGACTGTCATTCCATCATCATTTCAAAAAATGAGTACTTTTTCACACTTAATTTGTGTTTATTATAACCAAATCAATCCATTTTCAAAACCTATGACTCTTTATTTGGATCATAGTATACAAAGTGACATATATTATCAAAACTCCATTCATACTCTCTACTTGTCCATATATTTATGGATGATATATTCAAGAAAAAATAAAATTTTAATCCTTTCAACCTAAGCAGCTATAAAAGTTACTTATGAAATGGGCATATTTATCTAGATTGATGTTAATTGAAACGCCCCAATACTTAATTATATTATTGAAGAAAAACATCATTCCATACATTACTCTATAGTGATGTTTACACATAATGACCATAACCATGATGGATGAAAACCCATTAACTAACAACAATTGTATGATGAAATCCATTTTTATGCTCAACCATAGCATTATTGGAACTAGACGGCATTGAAACAACTTGATTGATTTCCAAAAGTGTGTCTTATCATGTTGAAAAGTCAAAAAATTATGGATAAACTTATCCACTAACTTCCTCATGCGAGGCCAATAAAACTCCCACTTCGATGGGGTCAAAATTTTATATTATCCTAGGTGACCTACAAACAAATATTTCATGACATTTAAGAGATATTTATATACTTATCTATTTATGATACCTTACGAAAACCAACAACCAATTAAAATGCTAAACTTATGGGTTTATCCATTCCATGCTTGTCTCATATGTTCTACAACTTGTGGATCCTAGGAAAATCCCTTTTGGATCTAGTCTATCAACTACCTCTCAAGTCTCACTTGACTACTCCTATGTCTTAAATTAGGGCTCTACTTCATCACCACAAGCTATGACATCCTACTCAAAGTAGAGATCATAAAATTTCTCTTCCTCAATTTGTACAAGGTTTTAAATTTAACCTTTTTAAAGAAATATTTTCACTTTGCCTACTTCGACAACATATTTCTTTGATAATTAATGTACAAGTTAAATATGCCATTGGTTTTGATAATGAATGAAACACTCAACAATTAATATTGTGACAACCTAAGGTAAAACACCAAATATATTATCCCTTTATCATAAATAGGGTATTTTTATTACCTACTAGTTGATTTTTATGACTCATATGCCATTGGATATCCCTCCTACATGAGTATAGCACAAATTATAGAGTTAGATTCAACCATGTGCACATCATAATTCTAGGTGAAACTTGTATAGTACCAATGGTATTGTTATATACATCCATGTGCAACTCATAAGTCTTAGTTAGGTTTGGTTTTGCAAGAACATGTTCTAGCATTGTCCTACTCATGATTGTCTTAAATTATTGCTAGAACTTCTCTATCTAGTGCCAAAGTTGGTTCTTCTTAAATAAATATCTAAATTAGGCTATCAACTTCAAGTATCCCTCCATAAATATTTGATAATAGTTTGTTAGTCCTAGCTATTAGCTTAGCTGATGAATATTTCTAAGGCAAATGCATTTTGTGATGACTCAAATATTCATCAAATATCATCTTGATCAAACTATTCTCTATAATGTACCTAAGGGATATAATATCTTTGAAAACTATTGCATTTCTCATGTTTAACATGTATATTATGCTCTCAAAATAAATGAAATACCTTTATAAGTTACATCATTTTCTCTTTCAAAGTATTGTTGTAAATGAGGATACCATTAATGTAAATGACCCCACTCTTATCTGAAATTGGTACAAACACATCATTCTTCAACATATACAATATTGTTGGGACATTGCACAACCTAAACAACATTACCTTGAACTCATAAGTAATCATGTAGGTGGTCTTCTCCCATAACTTATTGCTATCTTGAATTCATAGTACCCTTCTCTTAGATCTAGTTTTGTGAAGCACCTTGCACCCTACAAGATGTCAAAGAAATCCATATATAATATAAGTGGATGATCATTCTTGGATTTCAACTTATTAAGCATTTTTTGGTCAATGCACAATTAGAATGTTATGTCTTTCTTTTATATAAAATAAAACTATTTCTCAATACAGGGATAGTGATAGTCTAATATATTCCATAATGCCTAAATCCTTGAGTTGCCACTAAAATTCTATCATATTTAGTCAAAAAAACCTATAATATTCTTGAGAGGGTGTCTATGATCCCAACACAAGCTCAATATTATGATATATATGTTAATATTATATTACATGTGGTAGAATTTATGTTAGCTTGCACATCTCAGAAAATTCAAGGATCTTATCCACTTCTATTAGGAAGGGAATATCTAACTCATTCTCATTGTCCAACTTTCGACAAGTACTACCAAGAATATAGGATCATTGCCTTTTGGGTGGTATTTTAGGTGTTGATGGTGCTAATAATTTTAGTGTGTATTATTTATCAACTCTTAGTTATATTCACCATGAAAGAGATTTCCAAATTCATAATGTTAAATCTCTCTATATGAGGTATAATAACAACCTTTTCCAATAAAATAAAATCTTGACCAATGATAAGATAAATGTATGACATCTCAATGAAAATTAGATCCATATGGCCTTATTAAGTGTCTACCTACAACATCACACTCAATTAACTAGGTTTCCTACTAATTTTAATATAAAGGTTCATCTTGAACTTGGAGGTGTAACTCTTTCTTCTATTTTATTGAGACATAGTTGTGCATGGCACTAGTATCTTCAATCCCAAGAGTTGGTTGACTTACTCTAGACATGCATGTTTATGAAACACAAGTTTTTAAGCTTTCCTTTTGCTCCATCCAACTCAATCAACTTAGATTCACTACCCTTGATGGAACAAAGAGTCTATATAATATTGTCACTTTGGTATTGTGCATGGCTCACTAATGGATATTGTACCAATATTCTATCTCTTTGGGTAGACAAGAGAGAAGTGATCATGACTATAATTGAAACACCCTTGTGGACCCATTCTACTTCCATGCTTCTTGAAAGTGTTGGTCTTCTTTGTTGGACTCCTCACTAAAGGTGACTTCATATAATTTCTCTTATTAGATGACTACTTTCCTTTTTTTTACCTTTGTATTTCTTAAATGGTGATTTATCCCATTGGGATTCCCCTTTAGCAAGATTTTCTACCCAAAAGTATCCTGTATATTGGTCAACTCTAATTGATAATACAAAAAATGCCTGATCATTTCCACTGTCATACCATCCTATAATTTGAGCCTAAGGCTACAATTCCTTCATAAATTTAAACAATCTATCTTGCTCTAAAATGTCCTTTATTTTGATGATCAGGAATGAAAAGGGTTAAATGTAATCTCAGAATTATCTTGACTACTTCAAATTTGTAACTATCTCCCATGTAACCTATGTTGAGTTCTTGTGCCTAAATTTATTTGTAACAACCATTTTCATTTTCTTCCATTTTCCTATCTTGGGCACTGCTTGGTCTTAATCTAATTTCCACTCTAATTCTCCACCAAAGATTCACACTATCTACTAGGTAAATAACCACAAGTTTTAGTTACCTCTTCTTAGTCAGATTTTTCATCCCAAATAGCTATTATTGAAGGTCTCATAAAAATTTATGTAGAACCTTGCTATTATAAGTCTCATCAAAGGGCTTATGTTCCTTTGGCTTCAACAACTTATTCTTAGATCAAGTCCAAGTCCTTCTTGACCATGATCATTTTATTCATGCTTGTCACCAACATAATCATAATGTCTTCATACTCAATTTTAAATTTATAATATTAAATATTAATAGAATAAATGTATATTCTATTAAAATTCAAACATCTTTAACTATAAATAAATCTATAATAAATTTAAATGCAAAATAATATTGTATTTTGGACATAAGAGGGTTTTATATTTTAAATTAAATGGTAAAATATAAATTACACATATATGATCTGATTTGTTATGAAAAATTATTTCTATTCATAAATAACATTGATATTCTAAAAGAATATGATGTTTTCACAAGCACATTAATCATGAAATCCAAAAGCATATAGTTTTATTGTTTGACATATATTTGGATATTTTTACATTATAATGTTGAGTTAAGATTTTAGCTATGAATTCCCAATACTCAATTTTAAATGTTTTAATATTTAAAGAACTATCATATTTGCATAGTGACAAGGAAGTCCCATGGCTCCCACTTAAAGGAAAGTGATTATTTTTAATATAGAATTTAACAAACTTCTATCACTGGTAAGAGAATGAAAACATAAAAGTAGACAATGTTAGGAAATTTAAAAAGTATACTTTATATCAATATTAAAATAATATCTCAAACCATAGTTTTAAAACCCATATTTGTTTATTATGTTAGAGGAAAAGGGTTTTGAAAGGATCCCCAAACTTTTTACACTTTCTTTAATATATTAAACATTAAAGACCTAGAACTGAAACAAGAAAATAGGAGATAAAACACCCAACTGAGGAGCCACACAAAATACTCCATCAACCAA
Source organism: Wollemia nobilis (assembly GCA_028583015.1). NCBI lineage: Eukaryota > Viridiplantae > Streptophyta > Pinopsida > Araucariales > Araucariaceae > Wollemia > Wollemia nobilis. Next base: position 3,450,159 of record JAQPPZ010015413.1, read on the forward strand.
GACTACCTAAAATATATTACTAAAGACCTAGCACAAAATACCACTATAGAGAAAAATCCAAACAAAAAGAGACCATACTTATCAACAAATCAAGCAAAGGTAAGATCAATCAAGTTCATGGGCCACCAACTCCATTTCCTCATGTGAACTCAAAGAAATTTGTTGTCTTGACTTTGCTTCCTTTGATGAATACAACTCTATGCTTAGAAGGGGTGTTGAGACCCCTTACACTCCACAAGGTAACTTTCATTTTTTTGGTTTGGATTGTTGTTTCTTTTTGCCACCCAAGTCTAGAGTTGTTTGGGTGCCATTACAATCTCCACCTATATTTATTTCTATCTAATATATTTATTTTTTGGTCTTCCAAATTTGGATATAGATCCAATGTCTATTGATCCTTTTTTTATTCCTAATTATTCTACTAGGTTTTACACTTGCATTGCATTTCCTAGGCCTTAGGTCATACAATAGTATCTCTTTATCTCTACCCTAGAATTATATCTCAAAATAATTTTCCAAGGTAGAATCATAGTGACTGTCCATAACACAAAGGTATTATTTGGGTTAGATGAATCAAGAGATGAATTTTCCACAAATGTATCAATAGGATTGGGTAAAAAATCCTCCAAACAAGCAAAGGAATTGGACTAAAAAATTCCATTCATAGAGATAGAGGAGAACCAAACATTAGGGCATACCTAAATAGTTCCTTCTAAGATTTCTCCCTCCACAAATGGTATTCTTGAGTCTGCAATTGGGGCTTTCTTATATTATTATTGACTCATTATCTTCTCCTTTTGGGCACCCAGATATCTCTCCTCAGAATTTAAGAATGATGACTCCTTCCATTGTCAAACTTTATGTGGGTTGTTTTCCTTATTTTTATTAGGAAAAAAAGTTGAAGTGTGCCCTACTTTCTTACATAAATTACAAAGGTAAGGTTGGTTCTCATATTTGATAGCCTGCAACCAACCTCCTATATCAAAGACGATTTCAATTGAGCAAGTAAGATCTACTTCTAATTTTGTATTCACACACATTCTCACATAGATCAATCTTGACTTGACCATAGTTGCAAATTCAATGGCTACCAAATCCCCTATATCCTTTGCTATCCCCATGAGGATCTCCTCATTCTAGAATTGGAAAGGAAATCCTGATAGTCTAATATATATGGATGCTTTATGAATTCTCTATGTATTTGGATCAAAATTTGGACCCCAATTCCATAGGAATAACCCTGTGAACCAAAAATCATAGACCTCCTTGAAGGATATGATCAATATCTTCATCACAATTAATTTTAACCATAGAAAATATTTTGGTAACACTACAATATCCATGTGCCACATAGGACACCATTTCATAAATTCCTATTTTTGGATAGAGTCCAAGTATGGATGAGCCCCTACAAACTTTCCAACTAGATTCATTACTCCATGGGAAATCGTTAAATTAGTTAGGGTATAAGTAATATGAAGTTTACCCTATTTAGGACATAGATCAAAGCGATTCACCATGTCCTTAAAATTCCTCTTAACCACATTAAACATGGCCTATCCCCTAGGTAAAATATCTTTTGTAGGATTTGTAGGGCTTGTTGTGGGCATATAGAAAGACCTACCCCTAGATCAAACCCTAGGGATTGCAAACCCTAGTTCATTTTGCTCATATTATTGTTTCTTCTTGCCATTATTATGGCCTATTATAGGCCTATAGAATGACCCACCCTCAAATAAAACCTAGGGGCATAAAAAACTTGGTTAAAGTTGCTCACATCCTTGTTGCTTCTTATCATTCCTTAGGTCTATTGTGCCACCCTTAAATCAAATCCTAGGGTCTACAAACATTGATTGTGTCATCTTCCTCCTTGCCACTTCTCACCATGCATGGGGCTTGTTGTGGACCTATAAAAATATCCAACCCTAGATCAAACCCTAGGGCATACAAATCCTAGTTTGTGTTGCCCACCTCCTTACCATCTCTCACCATTCTTGGGATAATGTTCAACAAATTACAATGATGATTGTCAAAATGTTGGTCAACATACTTATATTAAATAAATATTTTTTGGCAAAATCCACACTTCCATTCATTAAATTAAACATTATCCTTGAAGAGCTATTGCTCTCTAAACATATCATTTATATCTACTACCTCATTATTGCTTCTCACCATTCCTAAGGACTATTGTATCACCCTCAAATAAAATCCCAGTGAATCCTAGAGAGGCAATGACAACATAATAGTTAGGGAGGATACAAGCCTAGCAACAAGAGTAGACATATCCTTAGATCTAGCATGGGACATTAGATCTACCTTAGTTATGGTTTGGAAGGATCGATCTACGCCATATTTGGCATGAATGAAGCCTGCAAATAGTAGATCTAGTGTGAAACTATAAAAATAAGGTCAAACATACCTACAAAAACTCAAAGCCAAACTAAAGATCCATGTAGGTCAGATCTGAAAGCCTAGAGAGGCTACAAAAATATAGCAGGTAGGGAGGATGTAAGCCTAGCAATGTGAGTATATCTAGTTTTTGATTTGGCATGAGAGAGTAGATCTATGGATTTTTTAGCAAATTCAATTAAATTCATTTAGAAAATTTAATTGATCTCTTAATAAGATCCATATTAATTTGAATATCTCAAGAGGCTTGATCATGCTTTAGTGTTTATCTAATTAAACAAGAAGACAAATTGATGACTTAAATTGTTTTCCTTGCATATAATTAAAAAATAAATTAAATAATTAAATGATATTAATTTAATTGATTTAATTTTTTTTATTTTTAAATTATTTAAATTTGATTTTAGTTTAATTATATATATATATATATATAATTTTTAAATTTAGTTAGTGTAATATCGCTATAATTTAATATCATTAAAGTTGTTCTAATCACATAATAATAATAATAATAATAATAATAATAATAATGGATATAGAAGAATAGTTTTCCAACCATATCATTCTTTATATTAGTTTATTTATATAAAAAAACAAATTATTTTTGTTGCCTTGTGCTTATATTGAATAAACCCATAAGCTTATATTTGTGAATATGTCTTTAACCAAAAACCTAAACCATAATATTATATTGAAAAGTGTATATATATATTATAAAAATGATTTATAATTCTAAAAAATAAGCCTAAAAGTCATAAGAGTTTAATTTTCAATATTTCTGTGTTTAAATTTTTTTCTTATATAGTATAAGTTGAAAAGATAAACAAAAGATATTTTATATTAATGGTGAAAAAGTAGTGTTTTGAAAGGTCCCAAAACCTTTTACATTAAAGGAGGCAAAAAAAGAGAAGGTCAATTAAGCACAAGCCAGCCTCCAAGGCCAAAAGAACAAAAATCAAAACCCAACAACCACCCAAGAGAACAAAAGAGAAAGATAATGCCATGATACAACATAGACTAGCCCACCACCCAATAGGGCTTAAAAGGAGAATTTTTGTTTCAAATTTCTTTTAGAGGCATGAAAGTTCTTGCCCCAAATATGTATAAAGCTGATGAATGAGCTTACCCTCCATAGAATAAGGATTCCAAAGGATCCACAACTCTCCAAAAGAACCACAAGAAACCCTACTCACACCTTCGCATCCCTTCCAATTAAACCTTTGTAATCTATCAAAATCCTCATCACCAATATTAGTTTTCTGTAAGAAAAAATATCAATATTGAAACTTTTTTTGGAATATTTTAGCACTCTTTCTTTAGTTAGGGCATGCAGACCCAAAATATTTCATAATACAATCTTCATTACTTCAAGGATTATGAAGCCTTCTCTCTGCTCAAAGGAAGTGTAGGCTATAAGCCATTAGCCACATCTTGAGTCATTTTTTTTAAGAGCACCTCAAATTTTCTTGGTCTCCTCGATCCCCTCCCACTGCCTAGATTCATTATTTTTTTAGATATTTTTAATGGGCCATATAGATTAAATATTTTCCTTATTTCTTTATCCTTCTAATTGAGGAAGGAGTTGCTGCTACTGAGCTATCTTCTTCTTTAGTTTCATATTTTTCCTATTTAGAACTTGTTGGAAGCCATCTTCCTCTGATGAAGACCAAACCTCCTAATTATCCTTCCACAATTTGTAAAATTCTCTTCCTCTTTTGCATCCCAAAGAGACTTCATGATAATTTCAACTATTTTCTTATCAAGAAGAGAAAAAACCTGCTTGTTATATGAAATAGGGGTAGTTGCTTCTAAAAACACCTCAACTTAGATCCCCTAAAAAGGGGAGAAATGAACCTGAGCAAACTAATCCCATTCAATATCTAGGATCTCAACCTCCTTATCCAAAATAGTGTCTAACCTATCCTCATGAATAGGATGCAACAACTCACCTAACACAAAAAAATTATTTGGATTTGCCTCTACACCTTTGGAATGCCCACCAACTTTTAGAAAAACCACAACTTAAAAGTGAGACTCTTTTTTTTTTCTCTAGATCTAGGTCTCCTGCTCCTTAGGAGGTTTTTTCTTAGGATACTTAGTCTATAGTTGACCAACCCTCTTAAATTCAGATCAAAGGTACATAGAAGTTTCATATTCTATATCCTAGATTCAATCTAAAAAATTTGAAACCAACTTAATAAAATATGGTAGAGGATTAGAGAGATCAATGTTACCATAAAACCTAGAAAAAAACCATCCTTGTTGTTGTCTTGATGGTTCTATCCACCATAATAAAATTACCCATTGATTTAGCAACACCCTTAAGGATTTCATCATCTTAGAACACCATAGGTAACCTAGGGAAACACAGCCAGAGGGGTTCCATATTAATATTCTCAATGGATGAATTGAATTTTGGAGATCATTTCCTTAAAAAGAGATCTTTTCAACCAAAGAACCATGGCCCCTTCATAACCATAGCCTGCATATCTTTAGAGGCCTTAAAATTAAACAACAAAAATTCTTTGGGCATCACCTCCACTTCTAGATCCCCCTTTGACCTTCATTTTTTAGAAACCCATTTCTTGACAGAGTCCAAATCTAGCCAAACACCAATAAACTTCCCAACCAAAGAGTTTTCTCATTCCATTATTTTTTGTTGAAGAATAGGTTGAGGAATTTACAAAGCCCTCTAGCTTTAGAACTAGATTAAAGTGAGTCTTAACAATAGGTCCAGCTCCCAATGACACCCAAGATCAAAAATGGTTTGAATCACCCACAAAGGGAGTAGAAAATAATAGAGATTTTGGACCCCCAATGTCTGGGTCAAGCACATCAGAACCTAGATAGAGCTCCAAGGGTCCACCTATCATGTCCCCCTCAACATCAACATTTGGCTCACTCTACACACCTTGTAATCTACCCATGATCCTTGGCCCCTATACCTCCTTCACCTGTGCAAATACCATTTGAAATTAGTGCCATGTGATATCTCATAGATCTAGTGGTGTAGATATACAAGAATTGAGCACAAACCATCGTATATCTGTTAACAAAGCAAATCTATCGGTGGCATCAATATTCTAGTGATTTAGATATTCTAACGATAAATATGTACTAGCCTAATAGATATTTGAGCAGTGTAGATCTCCTAGTAGCATAGATGTACTTGCCTTGCATATTTTCCAATGGTACAAATGTACCAGTTTCATAAATCTCTCAATGACATATATCTCCTAGCAGCATAGATGTACCAACCTTATAGATATCCCAATGACACATATCTACTTGCATCATATATCTCTAAGTGATGCAAATATACTTACCTTATAGATCTTATAATGACAGATATTTTAATGATGCAAATCTCCCAATGACATAGTTCTCCTAGTAGTGTAGATATCCTATCCTTGGATATCTTTCAACAACATAGAAAGTCCTTGTCTCATAGATCTTCAAATGACATAGATCTCCCAGTCTCATATATATTCCAACATCATATGTCTTCTAGTGGTACAAACACTCCCAACCTCATAGATCTCCCAATGATGTAGATCTCTTAGTGATGCAGATCTTCCAATGACATAGATCTACTAGCCTTGGAGATCTTCCAATGACTATTATATTTATTCAAAATGAGGTCTTCTAGCCTCATAAATATCTTAGCCTCACATATCTCCTAGTGATATATATCTCTTGATGGGGCATATCTCATAGTGGCACCAATATCCCATTCTTTTAGATCTTCCAACAACACAGATCTCTCAATGACACCGATCTCCTAATGACACAAATATTGTAACACAAATGTACCAATAACATAGATATTCAAGTGGTATAGATCTCCTAGTTATGCAAATGTACGTGCCTTATGGATCTCCCAGTGATACAAATATCCTAGGGATGCAGATATTTCTTTGATGCAAATATCCTAGTATTGTATATGTATTAACCTTGCAGATCTCCCAATGATGCAAATCTCTTAGCGACGGATATATACTTACCTCATAGATCTCCCAATGACATAAATGGACTTTCCTTAAAAATATCCCAGTGATGTAGATCTCCCAGTAGTGCAGATCTACCAATTTCATAGATCTCTTAGTGGCACAATTATACATGGGAGCTTATGTTAATATTGAAAAAGAGTTAAAAAAAAAAAAAAGGTAAACAAAAGTTCTTAAAAATAACCACTATGTAGTCATAGGTGAGGCCTGTTTCAATCCCATATAACCATTAAAAAAATAGTATTTAAATTTCCAGTCACTTTTAATCTTAAAAATATAAACTTTTAAAATTTTGAACTAAAAAAAAGCACTCTACATAAAAAATCTAATTACTCAAAGAAGACTAAATATTATGCAATTCATTATTTATAATAAATTCTTTTACACATCTTAAAAAATACTTATTTTTTAATTGGAACCAATTATTATATTAAATAAAATAGGTACAATAAAAATGAGCCAAAGATATCATAGCTTAGGGTCCAATGCCACCCACACAATTAAAATCCTAAATAATTGGAGAAACCAGAATATAAGGCCCAAGGAAAAATAAAAAACCAACCTTAAAAGGATAAACAAATAGCATAACTAAGCACAAGAAGCCACTCCCATATGAGGAGGATCAAGATCCCAAACCATGAGGATTATCTGCATGCAGATTGACATACCAAGAGTTATAAGGAGCAACAGTGTTCATAAAAGGAACAATGATACCCTAACAAGGGGGAGTAGAATTGATCAAAGTTGAAGGTAACAATGGAGCAGAATGAGTAGGAGTAGGAGGAGAATTAATTGATCAAGAATATGGTCCAGGGATACAACTAGTACCATAATTAGCCAAGTGATGCACATTACTCCAGCCATGATATGGAGATAAAGAATGCAAATCATACCTACTATAAGATCTAGAAGGAGACTAAGCCCTACTATGAGCACTAGTAGAATGGCCTAAGGTCAAAGAACATCACTCCCTTGACCTACTACATCAAGGCCTTAGAGAAAATGAGGGACCTTGAGGTGAAGGAAGGTTAGGAAAAAACCTATTGATAGTGCATGAAGCCTTGTACCAATACTCGATAAGATTCATTAAATGTGCCAACTCATGCACCACCTTAGAAGTCTACGAATGAATCTGAATGGTAATAGCATAAAGCATCGTAATATTTTCATTTATATAAAACTATAAAAAATAAAATATCTAGAATAGATAGAAACATTCCTATCTTTCCATAGTTGAAACAAAATAATCACATGAAATAAATTTCACAGAGTAGCACTATAAGCAGACCAAGAACTATATCACCAAAAATTCATCTTCCATCTAAAGAACTTAGGATGAAAATGTTTAAACAATGAGTGAATCCAAACCTAGGTAGATTGAGCATGAGGGAAGAACCAAAAAATGTGCTTAAATGTTTCAAAATGACCACAAGTAGGACACTTAGGATTAGGAATACCAACCCTACTCAGCCTCTCTCCCATAGGAAGACCTTGATAAATAAGATACCAGAGAAAAAAGGTGATCTTAGGTTCAATATTAGAATTCCATATATGGTTCAAACGAGCAATCCAAGTATAGTAGGTAGAATGAGTCTTCCATATCTCATTAAGCTTATCAATACCAGAGGAAAAAGGACTAAAAAGCTAATAAAGCAAGGAAGAAGAGTAGTTCTTAAAAGGAGTGTCTACATTCCAAAATCAATTCCTCCACTAGGAACTTGAGGGCTGAAGGCTATGCTTATGCATCATGATATCAGGAATAAGCTCTTGGATCTTAAGAATAGAAGGAAGATCTAAGTTTTGAATATTAAATTTATGCGTGAGGTCTAGCCAAGGAATCCAATCCTAAAAATGCACTCAATATTTAATAAAGCAAATGCCTTTGTAAAATAGCCTCAAATATACCCCTAGCATATAAATAAGAAGAACTAAAGAGTTAGAAAAAATAGGAGACCACTAAATATTATGAGAATTGAACTAAAGACCATTACAAAAACTATCACTGATCTAGCAAAGATCAGGTTTCACTGCCTAAAAATCTTTCCATATACTTAATTGGGGTAGAAGTAATGATAAGAGTGGGAAGGCCACTGTTAGCCCAAGCTTTATGCCCATAAGGTAACCTTGAAGAGATATAATGGTGAAATAAAACCTTCTAGGCTTCAAGGCCTTCAATAGCTCTAATTACCCACTTAGCACACAAAGAAATGATTTACCTATAGATGTCAATGATACCCTTCCCACCCTTATTAGTAGGTGTGCAAAAAATATCCCGATAAAATCATTGAAAACCATGCAAATTCTTCCCCTTGGCCCAAATAAAATAGCTAAGGACTCTAGTCAACTTGTTATAAAAATTCTTATAATGGTCCCAATAGGAGGAATAGTAAACATGGGTGGCAACAAGATTCTTAGTGCAAACCTAAAATTTAATAGAAATAGAAAGGGGACACAAGGCCCAACAAAAAATATTCTTTTCAAATTTATCAATAACATATTGCTAGAGTTCAGAGGGCTAGTATTCAAAAGCAAAATAAATTCCTAAGAACTTACAATGCTCACCTCTCCGAAGCCAATATTGCCACGAGAAATATCTAAGCCAAGTAGGAAAATCAAAATAAGCAAGGCGGGAACAAAAAAACTGATACCATTGGATGTTGGAACTAGAGGCCTTAAAAAAAGTGTCCAAACAAGCCAAAGTAGTTGAAAAAAAAATCTCATCCTCACTAATAGTGAGTGTTACCTTTTGAATCTAAATACTAAAGATAAAATAACCACAAGATCTAAAATAAAGTTGCAATATGAAATATAAGATAATGACAATATTATAAATGTATAAAACTCATAAATAACTTCAACAATAACTCATAGAATTACCATTAACAAATGCTCATGAAAATTGTATCTCCATTGAATCAAGATCTCAAGTACCCATACTGACATACACTCTCAAACTACAATACATGTATCTTGTACACTCACACATAGATACATATATTATGGAATGTGACTCTTCATATGGAGCACACTTGGACTTCACTCTTCTAGAGACTCTTCATATTTCTATTATATGGACTCATGTGCACATGGACTATAATGCATATTTACATTACCAAAATACTTTGCATACTTGTGCACATTTATTACATTGCATAAAGTAAATACTCACACTCTAATCCATGATACTCTCCTAATCTAAATATGTACCCAAGGTAGTACATTATCATGTACCAAATAATATAATACATTCCAACACCCCTTGTATTACATTATTTGGTTATTGAAGACTTTAGTCTTCAATATGGATCTTCATCCTGTAGGTACTTTTCATCTTGTTCAGGTTCTTGTTCTTCTTTGATCTATAGATGTTCCTATAGTGCAATATTCTTTTGTCCTCTCATTTTTCTTCATCTAAATATTGTATTCCCCCATATACTTCCATAGTAGAATATTTTTTTTTGTAGTTTATCTCTTAGAAAATACATTAGTATTATCTTGAACCATTACAAGATCTTGTGAAAAACCAATAGAATCTAAAGAGTATATTCCATTGTTAATTGATCTAGTAGCCTCTATTTCATTTAGATTTTTAATAAAACACTTATTCTTCCTATTCACATATTTGAATTCTATTGTTCTTCCACTTTCAATTAATTTGGTTACTGAAATGAGATTTGTTGTCAACCTTGGTACATACATGACATCATGCACTATAAAATATGAGTAATATGCACTAGGTATTACACTTCCATTTCCATAAACTGGATATTTCTTTCCATTTTCTAGCTTTAGACCAAAAATATTAGTAACCTCAAAACAATCAAACCAATGCAGATTTCTTGTCATATGATGACTTGCTCCTGAGTCAATATACCAAATATCCTTACCATATTGAATAATAGAATTATCCTCTTGTGAAATAATTTTACATTGTTGATAAGGAATATGAAGTTCTTTGTCTTTGCATCTTATGATGATATGTCCCTCTTGCTAATTTATCCATAATTCTCTTACTTTGTGTAATATACCTTTCAATTCTTTAGACTTTTGTGGTTGACTACCTTATGACTCCCTAGTTTTGAATAGTAAGCTAAAGATAATTTTGAATGCAATTTCAAAATATTTACTTTTATTTCACCTTAGTTTTGGGTAATAGAATAAAAATAAATTTTCCAATTATTTTTTTTGAAAATTTTGAAAAAACTTGTATTAAAACAAATAACAGTTACAAGTGGGAGTTAAAACAAATAACAGTTACAAGTGGGAGAAAAAACATCCCAGTCAAAAGCATAGAAGCCAAAAAACAACAGGGCACGAAAACGTGACATGTCGCAAAAACATGACATGTCGCGAAATCGTGACACCAAACCTAACCACGGCCGCGCCACGGCAACAAGTCACGAAATCGTGACATGTCACGAAATCGCGACATGTCGCGAAGTTGTGGCAGACAGACGCCGAGGCCGCAAAGCACAAAAAGTGTCACGAAATCATGACGGCACAACACCAAAGCACCCAGTCACCAAAAGCGTCACGAAATCACGACGAGAAAGCCAAAAGGTGCTTGTTCTCTAGAACTATCGCGATATCGTGACGAGTTCTCCCCTTGGTGCCAAAACTGCAAAAGTGTCGCAATATCGCGACGTCTTTTCCCCATAGCTCCAGTTGTCAAAAAGTGTCACGATTTTGCGATGAGTTTTCCCCTAGGCGGCCCTTCAGCAAAAGTGTCGCGAAATCACGACATTTTTTCCCCTTGGCGTCCTTTCCTCAAACGTGTCGCGATATCGCGACAATTTTCCCCCATGAAGCTTGTTCTCCAAAACTGTCGCAAAATCACGACGAGTTTTCCCCTTAGCACCCTTTCCTCAAAAATGTCACGAAATCGCGACGAGTTTTCTCCTTGGTGCCCGATCTTCAAAAGTGTCGCGATATCACGACGACTTTTCCCCTTGGTGCCATTGCTGCAAAAATGTCGTGATATCGCGACGGTTTTCCCCCTGGGTGCCCATTCTTCAGAAGTGTCATGAAATCGCGACGATTTTTCCCTTGGGCCGCTATTCACCAAAAATGTCGTGACATCGCGATAATTTTCCCCCTTAGCGCACTTTTTCCAAAAGTGTCGCGATATCGTGACAGCTTCCAACCAACAGCTGCGATGACGAAACAGGTCACAAAATCGTGACAACTTCCCACCAAAGGCCGCGATGGTGCAATAGGTCACGAAATCATGATAGCTTCCCTCCAAAGGCCGTGACAGCGAAACAAGTAGCGAAATCACGACAACTTTCCAGCAAAGGCCGCGACGGCACAACATGTCGCGAAATCATGACAGCTTTCCAGCAAAGGCCGCGATGGCGCAACAGGTAGCGAAATCGCTACACCTTCTCATCAAAGGCCGCAACGACTCAGCAAGTAGCGAAATCGCTACAACTTCTCTCCAAAGGCCGCGACAGCGCAACATGTCGCGAAATCATGACAGCTTTTCAGCAAAGGCCACGATGGTGCAACAGGTCGCAAAATCATGACAAAAACCACCCTTAGCTATTTTTTTACTCATTGTCACAGGGATCGTTCTAGACCTTGCCTAATCACTTCATCTATCAGAGGCATGTCACTGTGCAGCTGCACCCCTACCTCTTTCTCAGCACCCATCTTCATAAGGAAGTCGGCCACCTTGTTCAAATTTTGACTCACATAGACAAGGATCACGTCATCTAACTCCCTCCATAAATCCTTGATTTGGGAGATCAGAATCCGCAGCCTCCAAGCTTTCGAAGAGAAGTTTCGCATGCAATCAAGAGCGCCAACCAGGACTTGAGAATCGAATTCGAGAATTATCCTCCTGTGACCCTGCTTAACAGCCCAGATAGAAGTAGATTTGATAGCAATGGCTTTGGCTTCATTGTTTGTGGCTCTGCCCAAGCCTTGTAGTTCCTAGTAAAGCACTAAAACATCATGATCTCGACAAACTACACCAATACCCGCACTACCCGGATTGCCTTTTGCAGCTCCATCAGTATTGATTTTGATCCAACCTTCTGGGGGAGGTTTCCAGCTAACTCTGTCTTGTCTCTCTTGCCCCTCAACCCCCTCTTCTAGATGCCCAAGACCAACCTAATTTTCCTCTACAGCATAGATGGCAACAGTTTCTATGACTTTGCTCCAGATGACCTGCCAAATGCCGTCTATCGAGGAGAAAGTTTCTCTAAAAATTTGGGCATTTCTCTCCAGCCATACTTGCCACCAAATGAAAAGGAATCCAAGCTCCCAACCAATACAGAGAGCTATAGATTTTAATCTGCACCTTTTCCATTTTTCCCAAATATTGGCTCGATTTAGATCACCATTAGCCTAGAGTTTATAATGAGAGAACCAATGCTTCCAAATCTGATGCGTAAAAGGGCACTCGAACATCAGGTGATCAGCTGTTTCCTCATGCTTGTGGCATAAAGCACATTGAGAAGGACCGATGATTCCTCTACTTCTGAGATTGTCAAAGGTGAAAATTCCATTGTGCATAAGCTGCCAGGCAAAGAAATTTACTTTCGGCCAGCCCTTGGAATGCCAAATCCTTCTCCAATCCTGAACCAGAAAAGAGTGCAGGGGAGGCTCAGGGAGGATCTTTTCGTAATCGTCCTTTACTGAATAAACCCCAAGGCTCCCATAGCCCCAAGCTAATTCGTCCTTCTCATCCCTCCCTGTGAGGAACCTTTCTGACAAGATTTTTTTCAAGATGGGCGCCAGCTCCGGAGGGATTGTAATTGGCCACTCCTCCCACCTCTTAAACTTTTTAAACTTATACTCCCCCAATTAGCTGGTGTTAAAATAGCTTTCAATTTGAATCCTGCCCTGGGCTTCTATGGAGGACTTGATTGGTTGTAATTCAGGAAACGTAGCAATGATGGGTGGATACTGGTCCCAAGAATCAGTCCAGAAATGTGCCTTATCCCCTCTCCCCACTTTCCAAAATAATTGGTCTTTGATAACCTGAGATCCAAGCTTGAGATTCTACCACACTAAGGATCCAGTACCATACAGGGGGAAGCGTCCCACCTCATTGGGGTGGACATGACCCAAATATTTACTGGATAGGATTCTGCTGAATAGGGAGGTTGGCTGGGAAATCCACCTCCAATACAGTTTTCCAGCCAAGGGTTTGTTATTAAGCTTGGAGCTTCTCAGGCCCAACCCTCCTTTATCCTTAGGCTGGGTAACTTTATCCCACCCAACCAAAGCCCATCTTTTCTCCCCTTTTGCACCTTCCCATAAAAATCTTCTTGCCATTTTGTCCAGCTCTTTCCAAATGGAATGAGGGGTAGCCAAGATAGAGAATTTATAGATTGGCATAGCCTGAATAACTGACTGCAAGAAGGTTAATCGACCCCCATAGCTTAACCATTTATGGGACCAGTGATTCATTCTATCTTTGATACCTTCCAATAGATCCTTCCAGATATCTATTTTTAATTTTTTGAAATGCAGGGGAACTCCCAAGTAAACTATTGGAAGAGAAGTCCTTGTGAATCCCAGGATCTCAATAACTCTATCCTGCAGCCTTTGGTCAAGATTGAAAAAGACCACTTTGGACTTCTTGTCATTGAGGGCCTGGTTTGAAGCCCTAAGGTAGACATTAAGAGTATCTCTGATTCCTCTAGCTTCCCTGAGACTGGCCACACCAACCAATCCAGTATCGTCCACAAACTGCAAGTGAGTCAAAGTTTCCTCCCCTACCTTGATACTTGTTAGCAGGCCTTGTTGCCTTCTCTTCAAGAAAAGTCTACCTAATATTTCAACCAAAATGAGGAAAAGATAGGGAGAGCAAGGATCTCCTTGGCAAAGACCACGAGTGGCTCCAAAAGGATGTGAGGGAAGACCCTTGATAAGAACAGAATAAGAGGGCGTAGAAACACAGCTCATGACCCAATCAATCCAGTCCTAGGAGAAGCCAAAGGCTGCCATCATTTTAGACAAGAAGCTCCACTCCACCCGGTCATAAGCCTTGGACATATCCAGTTTAATGAACATTCCTTTATTACCCAATTTTTGCATTGTATGGATAGCCTCCTGAGCAAGAACCACCCCATCCAAGATTTGTCTTCCCTCAATGAAACCCCCTTGTTCTGAAGAAATGATGTTATGAAGGAGAGGTTTGAGCCGCTCAGCCATTATCTTAGTGATTATTTTATAAATCACGTTGCATAAAGCAATAGGTCTGAAATCAAAGATATGAGTCCCCTCCTCCCCTTTTGGAATTAAAGATATGAAGGTGTGATTAATTGCCCTGAGCATTCTTTTATTAGTTTTGGATTCCTCTATGACAGCAAAAACATCCTCCTCCAAAGTATCCCAAAAGGCCTAAAAAAACTCAATATGAAAGCCATCTGGACCAGGAGATTTGCCAGTACTCATTCCAAAGACCACATTTTTCAATTCATCTCTATCAATGGGTCTAAGCGGGGCCTGATTTTCTTCTTCAGAGATAATAGAAGGTATGACATTAAGAACTTCGTTCTGAGCCTCAGCATCTTGCTCCATACTTTCCTTTAAAATTTTAGAAAAGTAATCGATTGAGTGGTAGTGCATACCAGGAAGAGTGTCGAAGGAATTTCCATTCTCATATTTAAGGTCTTCCATGTTATTCATCTATCTCCTAGCACAAGCTGACCGATGAAAAAATTTAGTATTTCTGTCCCCTTCTAATAACCAAGTATTTCTTGCCCTCTGTTTCCAGTATATCTCCTCTTGGTTATCAATGGCCTCAACCGCTTTGCGCAAGGCATCATCCTCGGATTTGAGTTGCTCGATAATTGTTCCTTCCCTAAAGAGTTTCGAACCTCCTCCCATCCGGCCACCAAGGGGGCCCTTGGAACCGGAAATCGACTTATTTTCTTTCCTCCATTGTTTCAGCTTGAAGTTTGACAAAATGAAGTCGTTTATGAAATTTGAACATTGTCTGTCCCAAAAGGTGGACGGCCTTCTTCCCACCATTGTGGAATTTTCTCGTCGAAGGTCCTCCTTTTGTAACCAAAAATTCTCAAATTTAAAAGGCTCGTGATGCTGTCCTATCATAGTCCCTCCCTCCAAAGAAAATGGGAAAGTGATCTGAAATAGGGCCCTCCAAAATATGGAACTTAGAATTCCACTTTACAAAAGCCTTCTCCGAGACCAGAAGATGATCTAACTTGACCTTCCTGCTGTGTGGCTCCTTCCTCTTGTTAGTCCAAGTAAAGTAGGTTCCAGGGCCTTGAACATCCACTAATTGAAAGGTCTGGACTTGGGCAATCAGAAGCCGATCCCCTGGATCCAAAATTGGGGTGCCACCTTCCTAATCACGAGCAAATAATTTTGCATTAAAATACCTTGTAATAATCCAGTCTAAGTATTCCCTTGAGGACCTCATGTTGTGAACAACTTTCCATTGGAGCCTCTGGCCATCAAGGTCTTGGGCCCCATAAAAATTAGTGATTAAGACATTTTCTACTGTGAAATTATTCCTAAAATGAGATGTGAGAACACCCCTCCAAGCTATATGTTCTAAAGCAGTCCAATATAGAGGGTTCCAGAGAGTAACAATCCCCCCTGAAGCACCTTGGGCAGCCACATCCATATGACCAGACGCCGCCGCGATTCTATTAACTGTTTTACTCATAAGATCTAAAGACATTTTTGTCTCCTGAATAAGCAAAAAGTCTGTTTTACATTTTCCTAAGAGTCTTTGAATAGCAGATTGATGGGTTCTACTATTTAAACCCCTAACATTCCAAGATTGAATAATCATTGAAAACCTTGAGAGCAGTAAGAATCAATTGTCCTCACCGATCCTCCATTGATCAGCTTATCTCCTTGAGCTGCAATCAGGTCCTTATTTGACTTTCTGCCCGCTCCTTGAGTGTTGCTGTTTTTGGATCTCTTTTCTACCTGAGATATACCCAGGGCTGGCCTTTCTCTATTTTTTTCTAAAATTCCCATGCTGACATCCTTAATTACTGGCGGTGCTTGGGAGTGCACTATCAGTGCCCCTACATTTTCTGGTGGCAATACCTCAGTGGGCACAAGCACCTGTTCTAAGATAGGAGGAGATGAAGGAGAAACATGAGTGTGGATGTTATGGGCCTCAATATTCCCATCCACACCTTCCATATCCTGGTCCTCCTGATCCACTAATGTCTTAAAAATTTCATATCTGTTGGCTGGCTTGGATTGTAATTGCTCCTTACCGTTTTTCTTCTGCTTTCTCCTTCTTTTGGCCTGTTCAAAGCCATCTTTCTGACCCTCATTACCCTAGGGAGTATTGGATGTTTCTTTGGTAGAAATAGACTTACCCTCTCTGGGGCGATTTGGCATACCATGCTGGGCTTCCGTTTTGGTGTTCAGAAGATTTGGACAAAACCGGGCCAAATGCCCATGTTTATGGCGAGAACTCGCATCCGAAAGGCGAGCCTCATAGTCTAACTGTTGGATCCATGATACACCTTCCAGTTCCAGTTCCACCTCTACAGGTAGAGGTTGGCTAATATCCATCTCCACGCAGATTCTAGCATAGACACCAGAGTTACCTTCTATGGTGTCCTTGGAGACACCCAGGTGTCTACCCAAGGAGTTACCGATCATTTCCAAGACTTGCTTCCCCCAAAACTCCATTGGAAGAGCGTACAGCTGAATCCAGACCGGGACAGCCATGGGTTCGATGCGAGGATCGAATACCACTCTCCAAGGTTGAACAAATAACCCTGCTAGGCCGTGGTTTCTCTTCTCTGACTCAAACACTCTATTTTTATCAGCTAAAGAAGAAAAGCTAACGATGAAATACCCATTGCTAATAAACCACAAGGATTACTCACCATGGGGCTCCCAGTTCTTTCTGACCCAAGTGTGCAAGAAATTCAGGGTAGGTTGGATACCCATGAATTTGCAAATCAAATCATGATTGGCTTTGTATAGGATTGTGTCTTCGACCAGCTTTGGTTCGATTACAATCTTAGGTCTTGAAGCGGATTGTGGGAGACATCCGTTGAAACGATGCACTGCAGAACTCTTGCCAGTGTTCTTGAGCATCATATTCAGAGTGTTTCTCTGAGCTTCGTCGTTAGAAGATGAAGGATTGTCTTTGAGCATTTCAACATAAGAGCTCTTTCTCCCAAAGAGAGGGTCTGGAGGAGACCCCATTGGGCCCTCCTGAAGCTGCAAGCAATCCTTCAGATCCGCAAAAACAAAACAAAATAGGAAACCACCTGATGTCCTAGATTATCCTTTGCTCCACAAACCCTAGAACATTGCCTGTTGCCTACGCAGAGAATTTCCCACCAAATCGCCAGAGCTCAAATTTCCAGTTGAGTCATCCGGTAACCCCCAATAGAAGTAAATTTTCCAATTATTAAACTTAAAGTTTACAACCTTTTATCTCCCTATATAAACTTGTCAAGTAATACCTTTGAAAGTAATTTTAGTTTTTCAAAAACTTATGTTGAATTCCTTTTATCTCCCAAATCTTAAAAAATATAATTTCTTTTAATTCTAAATTTCTCAATCCTATGTTGGTGTTGAATTTCTTATAACTCCAATATTAGAAATTTAGAAATTCTATAAAAATATATTTGCAAATTTAGAAATTATATTCTTAATTTGATGTAGAAAACCTTATCTCTCCAAACTTATCAAATTGCAAATATTTCAAATTGTTTTGTAAACTTAAATAATCAAATTACAAAACTTAAAATAAATTCCTTTAATTCTTCAAACCAATTTTCAAACCTTCATAAAACTTTCAAATAACAATAATTTAGTTTCTAAGGTTTCAAATATTAATTTAATATCTTATCTCTCCAAAATAAAATAGTTTCACTTTAATCTTAGAAAATAATAATTTAATGTAACCTTATACCTCCTATCTTGAGCATATAATTACTTTTAAATAGAATGAATTACCTCCAGTCTTGAATGCACTCCTCCTTATATGCTATACGTATGGATTTCTTGTTTTACTTTGGCTTACCTTGGAAATATTGTTCTCTCTCTCTCCTCTTTTATTGGTCAACTGACTTCCAACCTTATAAAGACACTCTAATTAAAGAGTTAAATACATTATCCTTGCTATTGTAATAGTAGTGGAAGTAATGTAGACCTATTTTCAACCTTTAGTTTGATCCTTCAACTCATTTCATTGGTGCCTCTTGGATGGCTCTCTTGCATGATCCAAATGGAAAATATCCTCCTTACTTGCACTTAAACTTAAATCAATGTGCTTCCTTGCACTCACTCCTATTTCAAACGTACTCTGAAATCAAACTTCAACTTCACTATATTTGGTACCTCAAATCATGCATCAACGTATTTGTTGCTAAAGTTTTAATTAATCCAAGTATATTGATGTTCCATTTCTCATGTGCCACATGGAACTTGATCTATTTCACTCACCTTGGTCTCCTCAAGAATTTCTATTCCCATTACAACATAAGTCTTCCCAATTTGGTGAGATTATGACAATTTGGATGTTACACTTTATAAGTGTCTTACCTCCAATATAAACTCAAACATATCCTTTAATCTTGACACAATATTGGTACGTAGAGTTTACCCTAACTCATTCTTTCCAATGCTTTGTCTTCTATACACATGTCCTTTCAATATCTTTTGCATGAAACATTTCCTTCAACCTTTGATGATTGGATTTTGCCCTAGTTCTTCAATGATTTGTCTTCTTTATGTACGTTCCTTCACTATATTTTGCAAAAAAATCTCAGTTACCTTCATTTAAGCTCCTTGAGTGGAGCTATGACATTATACCTTCAACTTGGTAATTTTCTTTCAATTTTTGGTTGTGGCTCTTCCTTGAGCGGTGGTGGCACTTACTTGAGTGGTGGTGGCTCTTCCTTGAGTTGTGGTGGCTCTTCCTTGAGTGTTGGTGGCTCTTCCTTGAGCTATGGTGGCTCTTCCAACTTAGTGGTGCTTTCACTTCTCCAAATCGATGCCTCCTCTTTTCTTGCACAGTGGTTCCCTTGGTGTCTTTAGACACTCTAAAATTTTCTCTATTTTGAGCCCTTATTTGGTCTTTTGTTTGCTTAGAAAAATGCCCTTATTTTATTTCTTTTTACTTCAATAATTTTGCACTTTAATGAGCTTGTAAAAAATAGCATTTAATATTAATATTGTTTCCTTATTATTTCTCAAATTTTCTCTATTTTGAGCCCTTATTTGGTCTTCTATTTGCTTAGAAAAATACCCTTATTCGATTTATTTTCAATTCAATAAATATGCACTTTAATGAGCTTGTAAAAAATAGCATTTAATATTAATATTTTTTCCTCCTTATTTCTCCTTTTCAAGTAAGCTTTAACTTAGACCTTTCCTATTTTATTTTTGCAGATTTTAGGACACAAATGCTACCACATTTTGCTTGAAGACTCAATATTCTAACTTATTTTTTTCAGAATTTAACAAAGATAATATGGTGCTCTTAAATACTTAATGTAGACTAGTTTTAATGCTTGAATAATAAAATTTTGTAGCACCAATATTGCATACCTTTTTGACCTCCTTTTGTAGCTAATCTCCTTGGTGATTTGATTCACCCTTTTTCTATCTTGATATTGTAAATTTTGTAGCTTCGACTACTTTAAATTTTCTACTCTGAAATTATCAATTTTGCAGCTCTAATTTCTGCCCAAATACCAACTTGATAGCTGCCCAAAAACTCTCTCAAATATGCCCCGAAGTTCTCCAAAACACAGCTCTTTCTTCTCCTTCTAATGCTGCCTACAAATCTGATTTTTGCGGCTTCAATTTTCCTCCAAATTCATTCTATCAAAATATTGCTTTCCGAATCTCCCCTATCTCCTTGAAATTATTTCCTTATTTTACTATCGAACATTCCTTCAATTTACTATTCAAGGGCTCTTCAAAATATGCCCAATTCTTCTCCAATATGTAGCTCTATAACTTCTTCAATTTGCAGTCCTGTGATTCTTCAACTTTTGCCTTGAAAATCAGCAACCTCATTCTTTGCAAATCAGCCTTCAAATCCTTTATGGCTGTCTTTAAAAATTTTAAATATGATGGTCTCTTCTAGCTTCTTTATCCTTCAATATTCTTATCGAATACTGACTTCAAATTTGACCTCTTCCTCAAGAATTTGAATGTCTTGAGGTCTTCAAAACTCTTTCAAAAATTTGGTAAACTTATTTCCAAATACTCCTTACTCTTGGGATTGTTTTCAAATGGAAATACGTGTCCCAAATTCTTCTTTTTAGGAACTTCTCTTTCTTGCAATCATCTACCTGGAGATTTCTTCAAATATCCTTTAATGGCCACTTCTTCAACTTTACAATGAGGCTTTCTCTAGCCTTCTTCTTCTTCTCCAAATTCTCTTGAGACCTCTTCCTTTGGTTCTTCTAATTATGCAGATTCTCAATTCTTCAAAACTTTTAATGAGACCTTTCCTTGGTCTCTCCAATATTCTAGCCATGGAATTTTTGAAATGAGATCTCTTTCTTGGATGTCCAAATTTTATTGCTTCTCAAATATATAATAGGACATTTTCTTAGTACTCCTCTAACTTCAATATTCAATATTCTATGGGGACCTCCTACGTGGGTCCCCTGAATATTCAATCTTCAATGAGACATCTTTCTTGGACCTCTTTAATATACAATGTCTACTCATTTGCTGAAACTCTAAACTAATCCTTGTACAAGGAAAGCACATAGAATTTTAGACAATCGAAGGTGAAATTCTTCTCTATCTATTGTAGGAAGCTTCTCAACTTTTGAGAATCAATTTTCTACAACAAAAAAATTAGATAGTAGAAACCAAATACATTTTAATTTCTAATTTTCTAAAATCAATAAACTTCACTAGTTATTCTCAAAACTAGTGGAAAGAAATCTATGTTGAATCCTAGTCTTCACAAGTTTTCCTTCAACCCTATGAAAAGTCTCTAACCAAATAGAAATATGGAATCTTCATAAATCTATCAAAATTTTCAATATAATCTCTTTCTTGGGTCTCTTAATCTCATCAATGTCAAGGTCTATCTTGAAGACTTGTAATTTCCTTCTATTCTAAATTTTCTCTTGGAATAGGTAAATATTTAAACTTCACTAGTTTCTCCTTAACTAGTGTAAATCTCCTTTGCAACTTTAAAATTTGTGCAATTCAAAATCTTGTTGTAGCTCTGACACCACTGTTAGCTTTTGAAGCTAAATACTAAAGATAAAATAACCACAAGATCTAAAATATAGTTGGAATATGAAATATAATGTAATGGAAATATTATAAATGTATAAAACTCATAAATAACTTCAACAATAACTCATAGAATTTCCATTAACAAATTCTTATGAAAATTGTATCTCCATTGAATCAAGATCTCAAGTACCCGTACTGACATACACTCTCAAACTACAATACATGTATCTTGAACACTCACACATAGATACATATATAATGGAATGTCTCTTCATATGGAGCACCCTTAGAACTCACTCTTTTAGAGACTCTTCATATTCCTATTCTATGGACTCATGTTCACATGGACTATTATGCACATTTACATTACCAAAATACTTTGTACAATTGTGAATTTATTACATTATAGAAATTAAATACTCACACTCTAGTATAGGATATGTTGGGGTTTGGATTGGCATCAGGTGAAATTTAATTATGAGTATCATCTGCAATGGTTTTTTTAAGGTGAGAACCCGCTAATAACAACCCAAACCTCAACATTAGATTGGTCAAAAATGCTTTTAACCCAACCTCCAGAGTAGGTTGGTATATCTTATCAACTTATTGAATGTTGACTCATTTAAGCTCAAATAAATGTATAAATATAGGTATGGAAATGGAAAAGGGTTTAGAAAGTAGTGAATCAATAGTGGATAGATAAATCTAAAAGTATAGGAATCTACATAGAACTTTTGACGAATCAATTTCTAGCAAATAACACTTATGATTAACAACATTTAAAATTCAACAATATTTAACATTAAGAACATATACATGCTTCAAGAATTATTCCAAACATCTAGGGTATCAATAATACAAATTAGTAGAATTATATTGATATTCTGACTAAAAAAATAGAATCCTTTCCAAGCATACATTTAGAAATGAAGCATTCCAATTTTCTCTAAGTTAGCAATCCAATTGTAGACATGGAAAATTGACCCATTAAGATGAGTCATTTTCCTTAAAGATCCTTAGTTTTCCTCTTAGAAAACTAGGGTCATCTTCAAGATAATTTCCCCCCATCAAATCATCATAATTCCTCCCAAAATATATATCATTGGATAGAGCTCGAAAATATATTTTTGATGGTCTATTATATGTCCAATTCTAACACTGTTTGGCCCCTCAAAGTGCCAAAAAATTGCACATTCCCTATGTTTTCATGATTTTGCTCCCTACATTATTAGGGAGTGAATTTTCTAAATTTGGCAACTTGCCTGATAATCGCACAACTATAGGATTCCATTCTAATGGTATCCTTTTTTCCAACTTTTGTGGATTCACTAGTCCTAATCCTAACCAGCGAATCTGCTCGGATTGGCAATTTGCTTGATTTTTTTTAGTAGCCAAATTGCAACCCAAATTAACCCAACTAATTTTATCTTCTTATACTGGAAATAAAGGATAAAATGAGCACTCCAGATCCCTATGTGGTTTGATGGTGGAAATTAGACAAATTTTGGTATTTTGATTTCGTAACTAAAAGTTTTGATACTGCAGGTTGAGCGACGAAACAAATTCTTGATGATAGGAAGATTCCTCTGGAATGGTCATAACTAGTAATCCTTTCATTCTATCACCATAACCCTCATGACACTGAACGACTCAATCTATTTGTGAGCAGTCATTTCATTTTTTTGTAAATATTTTAATCAAATATTCTACGTATGACTTTGGATTTTAATAAAAAATTACCAAATTTATGAATAAGCCATGACACAAAGGGAATTTTCTCACAACAAAGCGAATTTGCTCACAACAAAGCAAATTTTCTCACATAGAGAAAATTTGCATAAACATAAGTTTGGAGGCAAATTTTATTCTCAAATCTATTATTTCACTTTGCACATTAGATCTAAGATCATCTTAGCATCATCATTTCATTTTTTGCACTTGCATTTTGTATTTAATATATTTTCCTCTTAGAAAAGTAATGTCATATTTGATTGAAATTTTCCCTAACCAAATCTTCTTCATTTATCTCAAAACCTATACCATTGGATCAGACTCGAAAATAGATTTTCAACAGTATATGATTGTTGGAGCAAAATCCGTCTTTGGTTACGTTTACGCCCAAGACTTTGCCAACATTGAAAGACCAAGTTAACACGAGGTTCACCTGGTTCAATATCCATAGGAGGTTGATTCTTGCTTATTTTAAGAAAAGGGGGGAAGAGAGATATGCATAAAGAGAGGGAAATATAGCTATGACTAGAGGATTAAAATGGTACAGATTAAGTAACACCAAAGCTGGTGGAGAACAGATCTTGCATAATACAGAAAAACCAGAGAAACAAGAGCCCAAGATTTGTATTCTGGTACTTTGGAAGAATTTACAATAATATACATCCAAACTGCCGTTTGCCAACCCCCTATCATTACAATCCATGGGTTTTTATTGAGGTCCCGATCCTTTGTGCTTTTACACTTCCCACGATCTATAATTGCCACTTGGAACAATTTTGGAAAGTTGCATTGATGAGACTCTAGGTTAGGTGTGCGACTGGCTGCCATATCCAACAGAATATTCTTCTAGATCTGTTTTTTGCTGTTAGTTGCTTTAAACGCGTCTTCCAGATACCCTGTGCGAGTGGCCAACATGCTCATTGGAATCCTTCTTTGGAACAACTGGTTCACTGCCTCTTACTTGTCGCACACGAAGGGATGTCTTTATGAAATCTGGAGTGCGTGTTTTTCTGTTTGGTCACAATATCGCGACATGTCACGATATCATGACCATTTCCCTCCTACACTTTCTCTCTCCAACTTTCGTCGCGATATCGCGACATGTCGCGATATCAC
Source organism: Wollemia nobilis (assembly GCA_028583015.1). Taxonomy (NCBI): domain Eukaryota; kingdom Viridiplantae; phylum Streptophyta; class Pinopsida; order Araucariales; family Araucariaceae; genus Wollemia; species Wollemia nobilis. The sequence goes on from JAQPPZ010015413.1 coordinate 3,474,608, forward strand.
GACATTTCCTCCGTCAAGCCCTTTCCCTTCGTTTTGGCCGTGATATCGCGACCTGTCACGATATCGTGCCGTTTTCGTCTGTCGGCTTCCGTTCTCCTGCTCTGGTCGAGAAATCACGATATGTCATGATTTCGTGACCTTTTTGTCTTCGCGCCTTGCTTTCACTGCCTTGGGTCACGATTTCGTGACATGTCATGAAATCGCGACATGTCGCGATTTCACGACCCTTTGTCCTTCGGCCTTGCTTTCACTGCCTTGGGTCACGATTTCGTGACATGTCATGAAATCGTGACATGTCGTGATTTCGTGACCCTTTGTCTTTCGGCCTTGCTTTCTCTGCCTTGGGTCACGATTTCTTGACATGTCACGAAATCATGACATGTCACGATTTCGCGACCCTGTGTAACACTTAGAAAACACAAAAAAAAAAAACTTTGCCACTTAGAAAGAAATAACAACAAAAGTTTGGTTGATGCTCGATTGCTTTGGTGCCCTTGGATGCTCCTGCATCAGACACCCAGGGTGGATTGAGAAGTGATCCTCACTTCTGATCTTTGGGAGGAAGACCCAGGTGGTCAACCTCTGTTTTTGATAGCCAAGTTGCATCTTCTATAGGTCTGCCCTTCCACTTGATTAAATACTTAGAATATTGTTTGTTCCTTGTGCTTCTGCCTTCACGAGTATCTAATATTTCCTCGATCTCATCTTTGGTTGGTTTAGACACTGGAATGCTCCATAATTCTATGCTTGGTGCCTCTGTACTATCTCCTTCATGGTATTCCACTAAATCAAATATGTTAAAAATAGGTGAAATGTCAAGCCCACTTGGCAATTCCACTTCATATGCATTACCTGAATCCCATTTTTCCAGTATTTTGCATGGCCCAAACTTCTTCATCTTCAACTTGTTGTAAGTTTTGGCTAGAAATATTTCTTTTCTGAGATGGACCATGACTTCATCTCCCACTTTGAATTCTTTGAACCGCCGCTTTTGGTCTGCTCTTGTTTTATACTGAGTATTCATCTTTGCAATTTGTTTCTTTACTTCTTCATGCAGGCTTCTCATCTGTTTCGTGAATTCCTCAGCCTCTGCACTGCATTTTTCTCCTTTATCTAATTTTATCAGCTCAGAAACGTTTCTTGGACTGTTTCCATATATGATTTGGAATGGATATTTGTTTGTACTCTTATTGACAGAATTGTTGTATGCATTTCCACCTGCAAAAAAACTAAATCCCATCCCTTGGGTTTATCTGCTATCAAGCATCTTAAAAAATTACCCAGACTTCTATTTACCACCTCTGTCTGTCCATCAGTTTGTGGGTGGTATGCGAATCGAACTTCGGATCTGTCTTTAGTTTCTTCCACAATGTTCTCCGGAAATACCCAACAAACTTTGTATCTCTCGTCGAAACTATGCTTCTTGGTAGACCGTGAAGTCATACCACTTCTTTGAAAAATAACCCTGTAATGTGAACTGCATCACTTGTCTTTTAGCAGGGAATAAAATGTGCCATCTTGGAGAATCTGTCAACCACCACAAATACAAAGTCATTTCCCCTTTGTGTTCTCGGAAATCCAAGAATAAAATCCATGCTTATGTCCTCCCATGGCCTCTCAGGTACAGGTAATGGCTGGTATAATCCTGTGTTTTGCCTTATGCATTTTGCCATCTAGCATATTCTGCAACTTTGCACAAACTTCCTCACATCTTGCTGAAGTTGCGGCCAGTAGTAGTTTTCATCCACCAGGGCAATGGTCTTATCCCAACCAAAATGCCCAGCCAGTCCTCCTTGTGCTTTTCCTTGATTAAGTTCTCCTACATGGAGCTCCTTGGAATTTATAATTTACTTCCCTTGAACAGCATTCCATATTGGATTAGGAAATCTAACCATTTTGTCCTGTCCACAGTAACAGGTGCCAAACAAGCCATCCAGGCTGCTGCAAAATCAGGATCTTCAGGATAAAGACCCTTCAGTTCTTCGAATCCTACTACTTCCACTGTCATTTCAATTAGCAGATTCTGCCTTCTACTTATAGCATCTGCAACTCTATTTGATTTCCCACTCCTGTGCTTTAACACAAAGGTATAGCTTTGGAGAAACTCAACCCACTTCATGTGTCGCTGATTTAGTTTTGTCTTGCTGTTGATGTACTGCAATGCTTGATGACCAGTGAATAGAACAAACTCTTTTGGCAACAAATAATGCCTCCACTTCTTCAGAGCTTGAACTATAGCATAAAATTCCTGGTCATAAACTGAATACTTTTTCCGAGCATCATTGAGATTTTCACTAAAATAAGCAACAGGCTTGCCTTCTTGGCTCAGTACAACCCCTATTGCACTGCCACTAGCATCACAGTTGACCTAAAATACTTTGTTGAAGTTTGGAAGTGCCAAAACAGGCTGTTTTGTGACCTTTTTCTTTAATGCATCAAAGCTCCTCTCAGCCCCTAAGGTCCACTTGAACTCTTTTTTATCCCCTCTCATTGTTTCTGTGAGGGGTGCACAAATGCTGTTGAAGTTTCTTATGAACTTTATGTAAAATCTGGCTAGACCGTGAAATGATCTTACCTCTATTGTGCTTCTTGGGGTAGGCCATTCTATGATAGCCCTTACCTTCTCTGGGTCCATTTTCAGACCTTCTGCTGAGATTACAAATCCCAGGTATACTAATTCTTTCTTGACAAAATTACACTTTTTCAGATTTATTAATAACTGCTCCTCCTGCAGCTTTTCAAAAACCCTCTTGATGTGCATCAGGTGTTTCTCCAAGGTTCTGCTGAATATTAATAATCATCTAAATAAAAAATGACAAATTTTCCTAAAAACTCTTTCAGTACCTCATTCATCAACCTCATGAAGGTACTTGGTGCATTGGACAGCCCAAATGGCATGACCAACCACTCATACAAGCCTTCTCTTGTCTTGAAGGCTGTCTTCCACTCATCTCCTTCCCTGATACGGATCTGGTGGTAACCACTCTTGAGGTCAATTTTGGTGAAGTACTTGGCTCCACTCAAATAGTCCATTATGTCATACATCCTTGGTAGTGAAAACCTGTACTTTATTATGATCTTGTTGATGGCTCGAGAGTCTGTGCACATTATCCACTCTCCATCCTTCTTGGGTGCTAGTACTGCAGGTACTGCACATAGGCTAAGACTCTCCCTAATCAATCCCTTCTCCAGCAACTCTTGGACCTGCCTCGTTTAGTTCTTCGGTTTCTACAGGTGTCATTCTATGTGCAGCCTTATTGGGCAAGCCTAACCCTGGCACCAAATCAATATGGTGACTGATTTTTCTTACTGGGGGTAAACCCTCAGGCACATTATCAGATATGATATCTAGAAATTCCTTCAACAGCTCTTGGACTTCTACTGGTGCATATTTGCATTATGTATCCTTGACTCTAGGAATTAATGCCTAACACATATGTTCATGCTTTAAATCATCTAAAAATTTTCTTCCGTCAACCAAGCAAATTATTGCACTGCCACATACCTTTTCTTCCACCTCCTTCAAGGGTTTCAACTTATGGCGCATTCCATTCTTGGTCACGAAATAGGTGTTGGCTCGGCCATCATGAACCGCACACCTGTCAAACTGCCATGGCCTTCCCAGCAGTAAATGGCATGCATCCATGGGCAGAATGTCACATAGAACCTCATCACGGTAATTTCCAATGTTGAATTTTACCAGGCATTGTTCATTGACCAAAACCTTATGGTCTTTCTACAACCATGTGATCTGATATGGATGCGGGTGTTTCTTTCTCTCCAGTTGTAGCTTTGTAACCATTCCCTCTGAAACTAGGTTATATGTGCTACCATTGTCAATGATGATGTTGCAAATCTTACCAGCGCATTTACACCTTGTGCAAAATAAGCTTTTCCTTTGATCTGTAGCTCCCTCTTCATTTAGCAGGACTCTCCTTGCAATCATTACTTCTCCTCTCTCAGCTTCTTCAGAATGTTCAGACCCAGCATCTTCATCAATGACTGCTACTCTGGCATTTCCTTTCGGCCTCCAATTATTTCTTTCTCGCTGCTGTGGGCATTCATATTGGTGATGTCCATCTTCACCACACTGGAAGAAAGTCCCTCAGAATCTTCCTCTTCCTTGTCCACGTCCATCTCGGCCTCTTCCCCCTCAGTAACCATTATTCTGATCATGGGGGCGGTCTGTATTTTCTCTCCTTTGTTCTTGCCTACTACTACCTTCTCCATTTTTTTGAGAATCTTCATTTCTTCTTCCACTGTTCCTTTCATCGGTTCTTCCTCCATGACCTCTTCCTATTTGCTTGTTTTCAAACCTCCTATTGAGCTTCTCTTCAACCTTTAAAGAAAATTGGTAAGCGTCCTCTATGGTGGTCATCCGGACTAGACTTAGTTCTTCCTGAATGCTTACTCGTAACCCATTAATGCAATGGGCTACCTTCTCCTTGTTGGCCTTTGAGTGGCCTGTTCTAATCATTATTTTATGAAATTATTTCATGTATTCTTTCACAGACTTGCTTGATTGCCTTAATCCTTGCATTTTCTTTAGCAGGTCTAACTCATAATCACCAGGGATGAACTGCCTCTTTAGCTTTTCTGCCATCCGCTCCCACTTATTTATTCTCTCTTCCCCTCTTTTATTTCGCTCCAGCTGCACTCCCTTCCACCAAATGCTAGCATGACCTTTCATCTTGGTCTTTACAAATATGACCCTATCAGGATCCTCAACCTCTTCGTACTCAAAGTACTCTTCCAGGTCGTTGATCTAGTCGATCAATTCCTCTGGATCAAGGTTCCTAGAATATGTGGAAACCTCCATCTTCGGCCTCTTCTCAATCTGGGATATGGCTTTGTATAGTCTGCCCTGAGCCGGATCTACTGCTTCTTCTTCTTCCTTAGGTTGGTCTTCTTCCTCATCATCTTCCTCTTCACTACCTTCTTCTCTTCTTGGCTCCAATCTTCTGCACATTTCTTCTTGCAGGGCTTGCATTTGCCGCTGCAAAGCTCGAACATCTTTTGTTGCTGCCATGCCTCTCCCACCAACAGGATTTCTCCTTGGAGGCATTTTTCTCACCCAATTTCAAGCCCTTCCATAGATCCTGGTGTAACTGCCTCTCCTCTAGCGATCTGCTACACGCTCAGGAACTACTGGCTCTGATACCACTTGGTGGAGAACATATCTTGCATAATACAGAAAAACCAGAGAAACAAGAGCCCAAGATTTGTATTCGGTACTTTGGAAGAATTTACAAGAATATACAGCCAAACTACCATTTGCCAACCCCCTCTCATTACAATCCATGGGTTTTTATTGAGGTCCCGATCCTCTATGCTTTTACACTTCCCACGATCTACAATTGCCACTTGGAACAATTCTGGAAAGTTGCATTGATGAGACTCTAGGTGAGGTGCGCGACTGGCTGCCATATCCAACGAAATCTTCTTCTGGATCTGCTACTTACTGTTAGTTGCTTTAAACACTTCTTCCAGATACCCTGCGCGAGTGGCCAACATGCCCATTGGAATCCTTCTTTGGAACAGCTACTTCACTGCCTCTTACTTGCCATGCACGAAGGGATGTCTTTATGAAAGTTGGAGTGCGTGTTTTTCTGTTTGGTCATGATATCGCGACATGTCATGATATCGTGACCATTTCCCTCCTATGCTTTCTCTCTCCAGCTTTCATCGTGATATTGCAACATTTCCTCCGTCAAGCCCTTTCCCTCCGTTTTGGCCGTGATATCGCGACCTGTCACAATATCGTGCCGTTTTTGTCTGTCGGCCTCCGTTCTCATGCTCTGGTCGCAAAATCGTGACATGTCACGATTTCGTGACCTTTTTGTCTCTGCACCTTGCTTTCACTGCCTTGGGTCACGATTTCGTGACCCTTTGTCCTTCGACCTTGCTTTCACTGCCTTGGGTCACGATTTCGTGACATGTCACAATTTCACGACCCTTTGTCTTTTGGCCTTGCTTTCTCTGCCTTGGGTCACAATTTTGCTACCCTTTGTCCTTCGGCCTTTCTTTTACTGCCTTGGGTCGCGATTTTGTGACATGTCACGAAATCGTGACATGTCACGATTTCGCGACCCTTTGTCTTTCGGCCTTGCTTTCTCTGCCTTGGGTCGCGATTTCACGACCCTGTGTAACACTTAGAAAAAACAAAAAAAAAAAAAACTTTGCCACTTAGAAAGAAATAACAACAAAAGTTTGGTTGATGCTCGATTGCTTTGCTGCCCTTGGATGCTCCTGCATCAAAAGCAACTATTACAGCCTTTTGCAGAGAAGCATAATAGAGAACCAAAATGAAAGAACTACAAATTCTAGTGAATATCTATTAAATTAAAAGCTTATATGTGAAGTTAATTGTAGATCTAACTGAACTTTATTGTAGGAATTCAGAATAAGAATTAATGCAAGTTACATTTAATTTAGATTTATATAGCAATAGACAACACATACATACTTGATTTGAAACACCAGTGAGCCAAGAACCAAAATGAATGATCTTTATTAAGATTTTCAAAAGTTTGTATACATAGCCTTGTAAACACCTAAGAGTCGACCATTTGTTTGTGTCACTCATTCTATATAAGAGTTTTTACATAACTAAAAACTGAATTTTTTTACAACAGTATGCTCGTAGGCTCATTCTGGTAAAGAAGTAGTTGAAGAGAGTATGGATATTTTAACAAGAAGTGGTTGAGATATTTTGGTTATGGCGATATTATTTAATCTCTTTAGAGATGTCGTGGTCCATTTGGCCTTTAGAATATCATGTCCTTACGAATTTTCACCTTAGCTCAGGTTCCCACCTTCAAAATATCACTCGATTGTGAATTTTCGCTTTGGCCCTACCTTAGGCCTTCAAAATGTTGCATCATCATGAATTTTCACCATGATTTGATCTTTGGCCTTCAAAATATCGCTCGATCATGGATTTTGGTCATGATTTCAGCTTTTGGCCTTCAAAATGTCGTCTGATCATGACTTTTCACCTTGGCCCTATCTTAGGCCTTCAAAATGTTGCGTCCTCGTGAATTTTCACCATGATTTGATATTTGGCCTTCAAAATGTCACCCAATCATGACTTTTGGTCATGATTTCAGATTTCGACCTTCAAAATGTTGCATCCTCATGACTTTTCACCTTAGTCCTACTCTTTGGCCTTCAAAATGTCTCTCGATCATGACTTTTGGTATTGATTTCAGCTTTCGGCCTTCAAAATGTCACATCCTCATGAATTTTCACCTTAGTCTTGCTTCCAAAATTCAAAAAAGTCATGCCATCATGACTGTTCTCTATACTTAGAAAAAACTTGAGAATATTACTCCTTATTCCCTTATATGTGGTCATTTTGACCAACATTCTTGGTGCCTCATGGGGTAATTTTATTAGAGGAATGTCAGAACCTAGATCCTTTATCCATTGAGGAATGAAATAAAGAAAAGCAACTTAAGAAAGAGAAGGTAAAGGAGGGAAATGATACCAAGAACAAAAAACTTCTTGCTTTGGGATGGTCATTCTTTTGGAGTATCTTCCTCATTAGATTTTCCTACTTCACCCTGATCGGAAGCTGTTGCACTGCTTGAAAAATATTTCTTAGCCTTTTCCTGTTTGTCTTTTTCCTTTACTACTTCGTTATAGGTGGTGCAGGCCTTCCTCCAGGTTTCCTCATTTGTATCTATTTTTTCCTTGAAAGTGTTGTACAAATACTCTAAATCTTCAACCTTGCCATATGATAAGGTTCTTGTTTTCATATACAACTAATGTAGGCAAGAGTTCATCTGGGTAATATCTTGAACCATACTAAAAATTTACTCTTATTGAACAGGCTCTTCCCAGCTATCAATTTTTGATTCATCGCAATATTTTTCCTTGAAGCAGCCATCGACTGCCAAAAAGTTGTGAAATCATGACAATTTACATTGAAGGGTGTTCAAGCACCGAAAAGTTGTGCCATCATGACTTTTTTTCTTGAAGATTCCATCGACTGCCAAAAAGTCATGAAATTGTGATAGTTTACATTGAAGGGGCCTTTGAGTGCCAAAAAGTCGCACCATCACAACATTTTTCCTTAGAGCAGCCATTAACTGCTAAAAAGTCATGAAATCATGATAATTTACATTGAAGGGGAATCTGAGCACTGAAAAGTCATGCCATCGAGAAATTTTTCCTTGGAGCGGCCATCGACTGCCAAAAGTTGTGAAATCATGACAATTTACGTTGAAAGGGCCTTTGAGCACCAAAAAGTCATGCCATCGTGACATTTTTCCTTGGAGCAGCCATCGGATGCCAAAAAGTCACGAAATCATGAAAATTTACATTGAAGGGGCCTTTGAGCATCTAAAAGTTGTGCCATTGTGACATTTTTCCTTAGAGCAGCCATCAGCTGCCAAAAGTTGTGAAATTGTGATAGTTTACATTGAAGGGGTCTTTGAGCATCGAAAGTTCATGTCATCATGACATTTTTCCTTGGAGCGACCATTGAATGCCAAAAAGTCATGAAATCATGACAATTTACATTAAAGGGGCCTTTGATCACTGAAAAGTCATGCCATTGTGACATTTTTCCTTGGATCGGCCATCGGCTGCCAAAAAGTCATGAAATCATGATAATTTATGTTGAAGGGGCCTTTAAGCATCGAAAAGTCACACCATCATGACATTTTTCCTTGGAGCAGCCATCAACTGCCAAAAAGTCATGAAATCATGATAGTTTACATTGAAGGGGCCTTTGAGTGCCAAAAAGTCATGCCATCATGACATTTTCCCTTGGAGTGGCCATCGTCTGCCAAAAATTCACAAAATCATGATATTTTACATTGAAGGGGCCTTCGAAAATCATGTCGTCATGATATTTTTCCTTGTAGTAGCCATCGGTTGACAAAAAGTCATAAAATCATGAAAATTTATGTTGAAGGGGACATTGAGCACCGAAAAGTCATGCCATTGTGATATTTTTCCTTGGAGCGACCATCGGCTACCAAAACGTCATGAAATCATGATAGTTTACATTGAAGGGGTTAAGCACTGAAAAGTCATGCCATCATGACATTTTCCCTTGGAGCGGCTATCGACTGCCAAAAAGTCACGAAATCATGACAATTTATACTGAAGGGGTATTTGAGCACTAAAAAGTCACGCCATCATGACATTTTTCCTTAGAGTGACCATCGACTGCCAAAAAGTTGTGAATTCATGACAATTTACACTAAAAGGGTCTTTGAGCACCGAAAAGTCGTGCTATCACGATATTTTTTCTTGGAATCTAAAGGAAAGCAAATATTTACATAAAATACATATAAGGCAGAGGAAACCCTATTACTTGTAGTACAGCTTCAGGTGGAAGTCGTTGACAGGGATAGGTTGAACCTGGCCCTATTCATTTCTCAGCTAGAAGAAATTTTGATGTTTTTCTTCTATTACTTTGAAAAGACCTTCCCAAAATACGTCAAGTTTGTCATGTTTTTCAGGTTTTGACTTCTTTTCGTTCCACCTTAGAACCAAGTCTCCCACTTTGAAATTTCTCAGAGTGACCATTTTGTCGAACTATTTTTTTGTGGTGGCCACATGTTTTTGATAGTGATCATAGGCTTGCTCCTTTTGTTATTCTAAATGTAGGAGTTGGATCAACTTGTTCTCCATTGGTTATGCTTCCTCTGTGTTGGTTTGATTGAGTAATTTTAGAGCTGGGATATCTATGTGTATGGGAAGGACTACTTATTTTCCATAGACCAGAGAGTAGGGATATGTGTTTATGGATTTATTGATGGTTATCATGTTAGCCCATAGTGCTTGATTTATCATAAAATACTAACTTCTTTTATTGTCTTGCAAGGTTTGCTTCAAAATCCGAAGCATGTTTTTGTTCATATATTCGGCTAATCCATTTCTCTGTGGATAATAGTTTGAGGATATTTTTAAGTAAATCTCATATTTACATGCAAATTTGATCATATTGGCACCTAAAAAGGAAGATCCATTATCTATGACTAATGCATCTAGGATGCCAAATCTCATGATTACGCTTTCCACAAATTCCATCACAACCTTCTGGTATAATTTTTTAGTAGGTATTGCTTTTGCCCACTTCGTGAAGTAGTCGGTATCTGTCAGAATGTATTTATGTCCAATGAAAGAGTTGGTCTCAATTATTCCAATAAATTCTAATATCCATTTTTGAAAAGGTTCTTCAACCTGAATGGACTTTAGGGGCATTTAAGAATTTTAGTTTCTTCTGATGTATCTCTGGCATTCTTCACAGTTTCTTATTATTCTAAATGTGTATGCAAAAATAGTTGGCCAAGAGAATCTAGTTCTGATGATCTTTAAGGTAGTGGTCTTTCCTAAGTAGTGTTCTCTAGATGAGCCATCGTGGAATTCCTCTAGGATCTTCTATTTTTTATTTTCATTTATACATCGAAGCAACACTCCATCCAAACTTTCTGTACAATCCCTCAGGTAGCAGAGTGTATTTTAGAGACTGTATCCTATACCTTCTTCTTTTTGAAGCATTCAAGCTTGCTGGGTATTTTCTAGTTTAGAAATACTGAGTTAATTTGTTTGCCCAATCGAGCTGCTCCGAAGGTTGATCATTGCCTGATGCTACTTCTTGAGTTTGACAAGCTATGTATTCTGATGAAGCTTGCTTGACGAGTTCTTGGTATAGTGCTCTACCTCTTACCAACTTGGTTGGGTGTATTTCTATGTCGTATTCTTGTATTTTTGTCACCCAACCAACTCTTTTGTCATCGAGCTCCCCTTGTATGATGAAGTTTCATACATCGAGTGAATTACATATACAATAATCCTGCTCTATGATAGGAAATATCTGAACCTTTTTAGTGATTTCATTATAGAATAGATCTGTTTCTCAATGAAGTTATATTTTTCTTCATGTTCTGGCATATTATGACTCAATAAATCTATGGGCCTTTCTTCATTGTCAGCTTCCTTCTACGTGAGCACTATGGTGTAGCTTTCCTGTTTGCCTACCGCGTACAGGATGAATCCTCTAGAGTAGTCTGGATTCACGAAGACTGGGGCTTGAGCTATTTTTTCTTTGATCTATTGGAAAGCCTATTTCCTTGCATCGGTCCAGTTGAATACAAAATCCTTTTTCAACAACTTTGTCATGGGTTTGATGATTTGTGCGAAATCAACAATGAATTTGTGCATGAAGTTGATCTGGATGAAGAATGACTAGAAGCATTTTTTGTTAGGGGGTAGGGGAAGATCTAACAATGATTTCACTCTATTAGGATCTATAGCTAAACTAGACTTAGAAACAACATGGCCGAGTAATAGTAATTCTACAATGAAGACAAAAATCTTAGGGTTTATGGAGATACCAAATTCTCTGCATTTCTTGAACACACTTTTGATATGTGCCATATGATCCCATTTTTGGTTAGAGAACACTGTCATATCATCTAGATATATTACTATGATTTTGTTGACGATTTCTCCAAACACCACATCCATAGCTCTTTTAAAAGTTGCTCCGACATTGGATAACCCGAAGGGTATTCTTTGTTAAGCAAACATTCACCACTTGGTTGTGAACGTGGTCTTGAATTGGTCTTAATATTTGACCTACACTTTATTGTACTCGAAGAAGCCATCCAGGACCAAGAACCTTTCTGATCCTACCAATGTGTGTAGGAATTGGTCGATCTGCAGGAGAGGGTAATGGTATTTGAGTGAACATGTTGCAGAAGTCAATGCATAGTCAAATACCTCCATTCTTTTTTCTAATAGGAACCAAGTTAGTGACCCAAGTTGAATGCTTGATTGGGTAAATAATTTTAGCTTCAAGAAATTTGAGTAGCTCCTACTTCATTAAAGCTTTGATTTTAGGATTTACTGGTCATTGCTTTTGCCGAAATGACCTTGCGTCTTCCTCAAGTTTGATCGTGTGCTACATCATTTCTTTGAAATAGAATTTCAGGTCACTATAAGTCCAGGTGATGATGTTTGGAAATTCTTTGCATAACTCCCTGATTTCATCTAGTTCTACTTTCATAGTGTTCACTCCTATTTTGATAACTTTATCAGGTCCCATCTGAGCTTCTCTATATCTATGCTTTTCAAATTTCATTTTATGGTCAATTGACCTATCATTGTTATCAAATAAGCTCTTGAGGGTGACCAACCCTTTTAGGATGTGATTGTTCTTTAACTGGATCATGCTTGCATCCTCCTCATCATCGGTTGTCTTGTTGCTAGAGCAGTTCATCTCATGGATGAGGAAGTCCACTATCTATTTGTCATTCTCAAAAACTTACCAGAAGGAATCCTTTTTTGGCACAAAAAGGCTATAGATTAGCCAAACTATTTTTGACTTTTGGATGATGTTTCTGATAGGGCAAAAACTCACCCCTACTAAAACCAAAAAGTCTGCATGAGTATTTTTCTCTCTTGGGATTACCTTGAGGTTTAGAGATTCAAAGGATTCTAATAAGTCCCAAAATTTATTTCTATAAGCCTTAAGGTAATTTTGTTTACTTCCACATTTTTTAGTTACCTGGTTCACTATCATTCCAGATTCTCTAAAGATTTGTAGTTGCTTGATACCCATATTTTTAGCTTTCTTGAGTCCTAAACAGAGTGCTTCATACTATACTGCATTGTTAGTGCAACTCCAGGTTAACCGGTAAGAGAAAATGTTTTCTTCACCTATTGGAGAGATTAAGACAATACCTATGCTAGCTCCATTTTTACATCTAGAACTGTCAAAGAAAATCTTCCACAACTAATTAGTGGGTTGGTTAGCCAAAGGGGGAGAGATAGGATCACTTTATCAGGTTTTAGAACTATATAACTTCTAATATTATTTTTGACGATGGCGTTGAAGTCTTGGAGAGAGAACTGGTCTTCCTCCTATAACACTTTTAGAGCTTCTTCCATGAAGTTCAGGTCCCCTAGTTCCTCTGTCATCATGTTCACAATGGTGGACTATTTTTATTCCACTTCAAGTCTTTCGATATGGAAATTTGATGGTTTTTCATTAAATATTTTCACACTTTTTCCCTTGAATGGGATTTCTATATGTGAGAAATCTAGCAATAAATATCCTCCTATATTAGCCATGAACTCCCTGGAGAGACACATACCAAAATAGGGCTCCAAATCCACTACTACCACTTCTTGTATGACTATAAGTTGAGGCAGTCTATGGAGCACTATTGTGATATCTTTAATTACCCCTACTATTTTCATAGGGGTTTCATATAACTGTAAGACATTGAGACTACTTGTATGTTCCATGTCCATGATATCACACACTACTTTGGGAATCATAGTGGTTGCAGCTCCAGAGTCTATCATACAATTGTGAACTATCCACCCTTCCATTTGGAGAGACAGACAAAAAAGAGGGGGTCTATTTTTCCTGAAGTGGATGTCAAAATAGCTTGTGTAGAATCCATCTGAGTTGGGGTCTTATTCTTATTTTTCATAAACCTAAAGGATTCTTGCAACAAGTCAATTTGTCATACATGTTGTAAAGCTTCATTCATAGTTGCCTTGGAGGGGGTTTTATTCATTTTATCAACTATGTTAAAAGGAAGGGGTTCAAAACTCTTCTCCTTCACTGTTGTGTCATACTTATTTTTGTACCCCTAAGTAGCATCAATCCTTTGACGCTTAGTCAGTGAGGGGTATCTCAATTTATCCCTAGATTGTTCTTGTGTTTCTACTTATTTTTGTTGAGGTGCTTCCTTACGAGTTTTTGCATCTTTTTGGATTGAAATTGGGAGAGTTTTTCATAAGAGGGCCTTTTCTCAATAGGGTTCCTTATAGGGGAAGGTACCTTCAGGGGGTTGAGATCTTGGGGATCGAACTATAAGGATTTCTTTCTTGATCTGGTAAGAACAACTACTTGTTCAATAGAAGGCATCATGAAATTATGATTCTCTTCTATGATCATATTAATCTAACTCTTGAGGCTTCTTTCAGCCTTCTCAATGGCTATATTTTGTACATGATGTTGGTGAATCATGCAAGAAGTTTCACCATGGGGATCATTACATGTGGAACACAAGAAATTTGACTCTATCGAAACATTACTAGGTTCACTGTATTCATTGGTGTAAACAATGTTAGATTTGTCGTAAATTCTGCCACTAGTGAAATCTTGATCCTTTGTTACTTGTGTGAACCTCCTTGGCTGGAAATTTATTTTCACTTCTATTTGTTCCATTGGTGTAAACTTATTTTCTAGAGTTTTAAACGATACTTGTAAGTTTTATAGAACTGCAAATTGAGGGTCTGGAGTTGATGGGACCATTACTAGAGGAAGTGAAATAATTGTAGGAAGCATGGGAGAGGTAGGGGGTGATTTTATTACCAGAATATTAGGTTTTCCAGTCCATTTGGGAAGATTGGGGTTGGAAGCTATGGTAGAGGTTGGAAAACCAGAACTTGAAGCTTGGGGTAAATCTAGAAAAATGTGCATCATCATTTTTTTCGATAATCTCTCTATGGCAATCAGATCTCTCTCTGCTTTCTGTGCTTCCTGATAAATCTTGAGGAAGATAAACATGTGGGACTACCTAATGGTCATACTTATATCTGAGTTGAATCTCTTAGATAGTACTACATTGCTTTCTCATGGATTGGTCTCAGCCCTTCAGGTACTCTCTGCTAAGTTTGACTGAATCTGATATTAAAATCTACGATCTCCTCTTGAGGGTGCTTCTGGATAACAGTAAATTGATTCAGTAGGGAGAATGAGTCTGCTTTCTCATTGAATTATTCCACTAGTTTACCAGAAAGTTATGCCCAGGTGGATATAGTTTGATTTTAGAGAGCTCTTTACCAATAGAGCATTTTTTCTTTCAAGGAAATTACCAGCAATCTTATCATAACATCTTCTTCATGAATGTTGTGTATAAGGGCTAGTACGATTACGTATTGACAGTGTTCGTAAACCATATTTCTAGTACCGTCATACTACGGTAGTGCTTTCAAGGCCATTGTAGGAATCAGATGTTGAGCTACCAGGTTTAAGGGACTTGTGTGGTTCCATACAGGGTAAGGCAATATTAACTGATTTACGACCATTGTGATTATATGGGTAGCTGGAGTTAAAGTTATACTAGCAGCAGTACTAGGTAAGGCTTCAGGGGAAGGATTTGTGTATCCTATATTATGGGCATATGCAAAATTTGTTCTGGCCACTAAAATAGGATTAGCTCAAAGGCTACCAAGGTGTAGTTTGAAGAAATATATGGGCTCTTATGAATTTTTTGCTTTAGATCTGGTTATCATAAAAGACAATGCATAACCAAAAGTTGGGTAAAGGCTTTTATAGGATTCATTTTCGGTGCAGAGTCACAAAATTATTAAAAATAATTAACAAGGCAAATCTATTCATCGAGGATTTGTACTGCATGGGATTTGGGTCCCACCGGGCATGCCAAAAACTGTTGGAGCAAAATTTACCTTTGGTTACATCTATGCCCAAGAATTTTCCAACATTGAAAGACCAGGTTAACATGGGATTCACCTGGTTCAATCTCCTGAGGAAGTCGGTTCCTTGCTTCTTTTAATAAAAGGGAGTAAGAGAGATATGCATAAAGAGAGGGAAATATAGCTATGGCTAGAAGATTAAAATGGTACATATTAAGTAATAGCAAAGCAACTATTGCAGCCTTTTGCAGAGAAGCATAATAGAGAACCAAAACGGAGGAACTAAAACTTCTAGTGAATATCTATTTAAGTGTAAGCTTATCTATGAAGTTAATTGTAGATCTAATTGAACTTTATTGTAGGAATTCATAATAAGAATTAATGCATGTTACATTCAATTTAGATTTATATATCAGTAGACAACACATACATACTTGATTTGAAACACCAGTGAGAAAATAACCAGAATAGATGATTTTTATTAAGCTTTTTAGAAGTTTGTATACATAGCCTTGTAAACACCTATGAGCCAACCATTTGTTTGGGTTGCTCATTCTATATATAAGAGTTTTTACATAACAAAAAACTGAAAGTTATTACAACAGTATGCCCGTAGGCTCATTCTAGACATATTTTAAGAGAGTATGGAGCTTTTAACAGGAAGTGGTTGAGATATTATGGTTATGGTAATCTTCTTTAATCTCTTTAGAGAAATCGTGGTCCATCTAGCCTTCATAATATCGCATCCTCATGAATTTTCACCTTAGCTCAGCTTGCTGCCTTCAAAATATCACCCAATCATGAATTTCCACTTTGGCCCTACCTTAGGCCTTCAAAATGTCACATTCTCGTAACTTTTCACCATGAGTTGATCTTTGGCCTTTAAAATTTTATTCGATCATAGCTTTTGGTCATGAGTTCAGCTTTCGATCTTTAAAATATTGCCCAATTGTGACTTTTCACCTTGGCCCTACCTTAGGCCTTCAAAATATCATGTCCTCATGACTTTTCACCATGAGTTGATCTTTGGACTTCAAAATATCGCTCAATCATGAATTTTGGTCATGAGTTCAACTTTCGGCCTTCAAAATATTGTGTCCTCACAAATTTTTGCTTAGTTGATCTTTGGCCTTCAAAATATCGCTCGATCATGAATTTTGGTCATGATTTTAGCTTTCGGCCTTCAAAATATTGTGTCCTCATGACTTTTCACCTTAGTCCTGCTCCCAACCTTCAAAAAAGTTGTGCCATCATGATTGTTCTCTATAATTAGAAAAAAATTGAGAAGATTACTCATTATTCCCTTAGATGTGGCCATTTTGACCAACAATGATATATCCTATTTTGACACTGTTTGATCCCTTCAAATTTTAAAAAACTACACATGGATCTAGCTATCACGAATTTTTGGGCAGGATTTCTTACTCGTGAATTCACTTTCTAGGACACAAATTTACTTTCTAGGCTGCAAATTTACTTTCTAGCCACGAACTCACACTATCACAAGCCTAGGGGTAAATTCTTGCTTCTAGATCCATCCTTGCATTCTACATATTATATATTGTTCATCCTACATTCAATAGCATATTTTCTACTACATTGTTTTGTCACATCATTTTAGTTTTCATCTATTTGCAAGTAGATCTATGATTTCATTCTTTTATGCATGGTTGATTAAAGAGACCGAAGGGATCTAACAGCTACATCATTGAGATCAAACCTATATTGGTTCAAGTAGATCCCCAAATTCTAACCTCAAATTTTAGTGTTTTATCTGTTAAGTTACAAGTCTATCACAAATTTACTTTTAAGATAACAAATTCACTTCTTATTCAAACAGACAACAAATTAAATCACAAGTAGCGAATTCACTTAGCAGGCAGTGAATCCGCTTCATTCAACCATCCAAATCAGGTAAGTATTTGATTTGATTTATTTTCAATTATATTCCTATTTTTTTGTCTGTTTCACATTTCTTATTTCTTAAATCATCTGAAAAGAACAAGAAAAATAAAAATATATATAGATCACATGAATTTGTAATGCATTTAGCTTAGTCCAATTGTTTGTTGTTTTCAAGGAAATAAAAATGCATATAGCATAGATCTAGCTACATTCTATCCAAAACTTAGGTGTATGTTATCAAAATAACTCATCAAACACTTTGCATAGATGTAGAGACCATCTTTAAATGTTTCCTGTTGAACCCACCATAATTTATCGATAATCACCAAAGGAGCCATGACACCAGATGCCCATAATATCATGGTGTAGACCTTTTATTTACCATACCCCTTCTAGGCATGGATCCATCAGCCTAAAGGAAAGGGGTACATAACAAAATTTTGGTCCACATTCTTTGGTGAACTCGACGTGAAACACCACCCTTTTTATTTTGTTTTTTATTTTTTCAAAAAAAACTAAACAAGACCATTCAAATTTGTGTGCTTAGATTAGAAAACATAAAAAGAAAATTTTAAATTGGATCAATTCACATTTTATTTTTATACATCATTCCCTAAAAATAACAACATTTGATGCCTTATTCCGTAGTCGAGTCTCGTGACAGGACGCCATTTCAGTGGTGGAAAATCCACATTAAAGGTCCTATGAGGTAAATATGGTCTGGAAATAATGTGAATATGTAGTGAAGGAGGTTAGCCATACCCACAAACCTTTAGAATGGGATTATCATTTTTCTTGTGCTCAAAATATTGAAAACTTTTAATCATGATTAAAATTTAGCCGGTCCAACAACCGTCATAGCCATGGAATAGAGCATGTATTTCTCTTTGGAGGGTATATCATTGACCACAATGAACTAGGTGAGGATTGGTAGGACTTGGGCTTCATCATGGCTTGGATTTCATCACCAAGTGTCTATATGCGGGCATCTAGGTGAAGGCCTTAATTCAAGACAAAACAACTATACCTCTCCAACTTCTTCCATAGTTTCAAAAAATATTTTTTATTGTTGTAGTTGTGATCAATAGAAATAGGAAATATAGTTTGTTTTGTGTTATTTCTTAAAAAACAAAGAAAAATGAATACCACGTTTTGGAATGGTAAAGAGATCATGGGTCTTGCAGATAACCCAATTCAATACAAACCTACATATGTCGCTGCCTTGATCAACAATATTGGGGAATCCCGCTAGATGCATTAGTTAATTATAGCCAACCTCATTCAAAATTTCTTCCATGTTCAATATTATCCCTCTCGCAACCTCATCTTATTCCATCTCCTACCTTTCAACCAATCCCTTCACAATTCTCCTTTCCATAGTATTTCCATAATTCACTACCATATTCTTATTTTTAAACCACATATTTACTTCAACCTCTTCAAAATAATGGTATTATTCCCACCACACATCCATATCATACTTTTCAATCTACATACAATCCTTCTATTCCATGATTGGATCACACTCGACTCCATTAATTAACTGAATACCATAAAGAGGTAGGTGATGAATCATTAAATCCTGTTGTTCCTAATACCTTAAGGACAATATTATCAAATGTTCCTAAAAAATATTCACAACGTAAATTCACTAAGCTCAATTAAACAATAACCATAATCCTCAAGCACTTGCTAGATACATAAAATATTGAGTTACCTCCCATAAGATAACCTAATACCACGACATATTGGTATAAGCCTGAGCTACATTGTGAATATCATAGAGAAGATGTGTTGGGAATGAAACTGATGAGATGTATTATACATGAAAAGGTTACAATATATAGGTAAAGCCTATATGAGAAATATGACAAGTGTCAAAATAGAAGGCATAGTGCACATTAATTCTAACATTCCCCCTTAATGTGCACTATCCTAACTATAGAAAAAACAAGTCAACATTAGGTAACATTCCCCCTTAATGTTGACTTCACTAAAAAAACCTTATCATCCTCCTTTATTACATGATTTGGTCTAGGCTCGTGCTCTTTGCGCTTGGCTCTCCAAATGTGAATAATGCTAGATCAACGGTGTATACAAATCAATTTGTTGCCTCAGGGTCAACCACTTCCATGGGTCTATTGCCTCTGGGTCAGCCGTCTAAGTGCCTTAGGGTCATCCTGTGTGCCTCAGGGTCAACCACTTATGGGTCTATTGCCTCTATAGGTCATCCTCTAGGTATATTGCCTCTCTTAGGTCACTGACTAGATTCACCATGAATATCAAAGTATCCCCTCTCATGGTGAACTCAATATAGAAGGTGTCAGACTATGCTGAAAATGTACCTTAATAAAAAAATGAACGAGCCATATGAGTATCGATCTGTACAGAAAATGTACTCAATACAATAAAATGAGCCATAAAATCCAAATATGGAGGAGAAGAAAATAATATAATAGAAGAGAATATCCTGAAGTGTCTTCGTTTGTAGTCTTCAAAAGTTGATCTAGAAAAGTCCTCAAATAGAGTATTGGGTGTCTATGTCTGTAGTCCCTAGAGTAGGTGTTCTTATGGTGACCCTCTCTATAGGACCTAGCAGATGCAGTGGCCTTACATGAGGGAGACTATAGGTATGTGAACAATTGATACATGGAACATAGGCATTTCTTGAAAGTGAATAACCTACCAAACCTTTATACCAAACTTCTCAAATACCCGCCCTTACGTGAGGGAGACTTTAAGTATATGAGGATAATGATACATGGAACTTAGGCTTTTTTGAAAGGGAATAACATGCCAGATCTTTATAAAGAAACTTCTCAAATACCCACCCTTACGTGAGGGAGACTATAGATATGTGAGTAGACTGATACGTGGTACATAGGCAAATGTTATAATATGATGCTTGCTTGCTTATTTTAGAATTGTTACAATAGATGTGCCAATGTTTTTTGTGATTTATGAGAATATTCTTGTATGTGTTTGCTTGCTTGTATATGGAATAGTTTCAAGTGTGTATGCAAAGATGTTTGTGTTACAAATTTGGTAAGGAGGTAGTAAAAACCATCCTTTTTGACTCCCATGGCTTTGACATTGCCAAAAATTTAAACGAGGTAGGATATTTTAGCAACATGCCTTAAAAATGGAACCCTTAAAAAAATGGAAAGAGGCATGTCCTCGGATGGCGAGGATTGTCCTCTTCTCTATTAACTTATGGAGTTTCTGGTTTTTGATCCACTCAATGAGTGGAGAGCATACTCCCTGACTCCATAGATCAGTCCTCATAGGCAAATCTCATCGCTTTGATACCATAATTTAATAGCCAACATTTGCTGGCTATTCTTTCTCATGTGTCTGTTTCCCTTTAATATCAAAACATATCAAATTTAAGGTGTGCATCAAATTGAGGCTTTAAACATTGATTTTTTGTTTTACAGTTGAACATCCAACCATATTGAAGGGAAACAAATGTGTGAGAAAGAAAAACCAGTAAATGTTGGCTATTAAATTATGGAGGTGGAGCGGTATAATTTAAACCAGCTATCTATTGCACCAAGTTAGGCTGAAATGCATTGCACTAAACATCAACAACGAAACACCAATGATCACCAAAAAGAGAGTGGTCATCGTTGATTACAAGGAGGAACACACCTAGAAGACTAGAGGTATACGATAGAAATAACATGCTGAAATTGAGTGCTATCTCTAGATATTGAATCACTATCGATAATGAAGATCTACAACCACTAAGAATGGTATATGGGTGTCGGTGGAATTGGCATGTCGGGTCACCTGAAACTAGATCAAAACACCAGAAAAATGCTAGCTTGGTGGAAATGTCTATGATGCCACCAAAAGTGGTAAATATTTGCAAGGGTACAGTACATCAAATACACCAAGCTGCATTGGTAGTTTGATCTTGATATTCTCCTCAGAGTATATTTTATGTGGGGCCTATGCTTATGACGGATCACCGCTATAAAAACTTTAAAAAAACTACCTTTGAAAACTTAGAAATATTTCAGTGAAGCTAGCAATCCACACATCTGCAATAAATATATCATGCATAAAAATTTTCCAATAAAAAAATTTTTAAACAAGGTAGGAAATTTTAGCAACATGCCTTAAAAAATGGAACCCCTAAAAAAAATGAAAAGAGGCATGTCATCGGATGGTGAGGATTGTCCTCTTCTCTATTTAACTTATGGATTTTCTGGTTTCTGATCCACTCTATGAGTGTAGAGCATACTCCCTGACTCCATAGATCAGTACTCATAGGTAGATCTCACCGCTCTGATACCATAATTTAATAGCCATCATTCGTTGGTTGTTCTTTCTCATGCATCTATTTTCCTTCAATATGGTTGGATGTTCAGCTGTAAAAAAAAAAATCTATGTTTAAACCATCAATTTGATGCACACCTTAAATTTGATATGTTTTGTGTTCAGCGCAGCAAGTCTGTAGATATTGCATTCCCAACGTGCCTTATTATTCAGTCCCAACATTCAGGAACCCAGTAGCGGGGGTTATAGAAGAAATCATGGTGGAGGATCTGGTGATATTTACAGAGGTTTAAGTTAACATAGTTGAACTATTAGTGGTGACAATATTAAGGGTTCAATACAACCAGTTGGTTTTATTTTTATGAGGATCTGTGACAAAGTTGTGGGTTACTGAAACACATCTCGAAAGTTTGGCGATATAGTGTCAGAATAATGCGAGGGGCAATGATATCGCCAAGATGTTGCTGAAGGAGAATGTGTACTCATTCATCCACAATCTATAGTCCTAGATGATCATGTTGTAACTGTTGAACAGATGGTGTGGCCCAATTTTAGTTAGTTTTATGAGTATGAGATTTAATCACAACACTACTGCAAAACCTTGAGGTGCAGCCTAGTTGATGGAGTTAGAGTCTTCATAAACTTCAGTTTTGATGAATTGCTACCATAATTTATGCGTGTTCCAATTATGGCATCTAGCACCTGTGTGAGGAGATCAAGGAGAGAAAATAAACTGTATCATTGCAAGTGTCTATGGAGGTAGCCAAATTTTTTCTTGCCGAATCACAAGTTTATATTAATCGTTGAGTGATGTACTTACATGAAGTGGGGCCTTTGCCCATATGAAGAAAATTTCTTATTGTTATATTGATAAAATTTGGGTGGCAAGTTTTTTTTGTATTTTTTGAGGTAGATTCATGGACTTTACTGTTACTGGTGCTTCCTCTGATTGGTTAAATAGCATATACTCCTTGAAATATCTAACACGGGGGGCTGAAGACTATTTTTTCCTATGCACATGGGTGTATGTTCAATTGTTCTCGACCTGCGTGAGATTTCGACAGTCACTCAATGAATCATATCCTGCGATGACAAGACATTATCATTCATCTGGTGATATGAGAAATCGAGCTCCATGGAACCGGAAGGATGTTGACCTTCTAATGTCCTAATGCTTAGTTTCCCATTTGGCCAGCATAAAAACCCGTTTGACATGTGCGGGTGGAGAATATTTTTTGCCGGATTGGAGATGGAGAGAACCAGCAGAGTGGCAACATTCCAGCCATATTGTTTTGCAGATGTGTTCGTAAGATAATTATTTTTTTAAATAGAAGATACATTTTTCCTCTAGTGCAATGGATCCATTATGGCTGTTGTTTTTCAAGAGTTAGACCATTTTATTTTTTCTTGCTGCAGTGGTTTCTATTTTCAGTGGAGATTTCAACAACGAGATGAGACTATAAGAATGTAGTGTTGCTGTATAAAGCTTGGTAGAGTTGGACGTCAAGTTGGTATTTAGCTATGTAGTTGCAATTTGAATAGGCACAACACAAAAAATTGATAATTCTCATGAGGCTCGGATGGCTGTGACAATAGATTGCATGAGATCAAAAATCAAACGAAGGGAGATGGAGAAAGCCTAATTTTTTTGTTCATGTTGTTCCAGTAATTATTGCTGTGAATACTGATCCGTCGCACCAAAAAATACACTTATGTGACTATTGACGCCTGTTACTACCATGAAATTGATGGCGATGGAATGGAGGACGTCTGGATAAGCCACATGATGTTGTTTAATGGTATTGATAGCTAGCCCATGACAATAAGTGCTATCAGTCGATGATAGAGGACGTGGTGGTGTCGCGTGATGTGATGGTGTACCAATTAATTATTTCGAGAGCTCGATGGTGTGCTTCATAAATCCTGCAACAACAAAGAATTCAATGTTTCCATTTTTTGAGTTGGAAAATGAAGAATTGCCGCAACTATATGTTTTACAACAAGTTCTAGCAACGGATGTCCTGCAGTGCGGGGGGCGTATGACCATTGTGGTGTAAGTCATGTCTACAAGACAATCAGGGCAATCAAGGCTGCGAAGGGGTCGTTAA
This sequence comes from Wollemia nobilis, assembly GCA_028583015.1. Classification (NCBI taxonomy): domain Eukaryota; kingdom Viridiplantae; phylum Streptophyta; class Pinopsida; order Araucariales; family Araucariaceae; genus Wollemia; species Wollemia nobilis. The sequence continues at coordinate 3,498,322 of JAQPPZ010015413.1, forward strand.
ATTATTTTTTTAATAATGCAAGGTTACTAGTCGAGGACTGCCAAGGCCAACGTGCTAGCCCGATATCCACCAATTGCTGAGAGTCATGGAGGTGGTATTGTTAGGTTTGAGTAAAATTAAAATATTTAGGATCGATAATTTGGTTAACAGTTTGGAGCGCATGAAGCGTGAGCTCCATTTTTTCCAGTGATGTATTCAGGGGACACAGGCATAAACTTTGACAATGGCTACAAGGAATTACAGCTATCAGCAGGTGATGCCGCGTGGAGTTTCAAGAAGGACCACGTGACTTTTGTGAGCTTATTGATTTGGAACCTGTTCTATGTTTGAACTCAAAGAATCTCAATATTAATAATAGGGGGTATTCTTAAATGTTTGAATGGGGGCATTATTAAAATTTTGACCATTATTATTTTTTGAAAGTGGAAGGTGCTCTTTATTTAAAACTAAAAAGGCATTTTAGTTTTTTAAAAATTTTATTTATTCAAGGAGAATTTTTTGTTTCCCATGGGCTCACATAGAAGAGTGGAAGGGCCACATGGTCTTCATTGTATTATTTCGAAGGTTAATCCAGAATATTCCCCTATAAGAAAAAATTGAACTATTGTGTTGTGAGTTTGTTATTCCACCATTGAGCGATGTTAGAGGCATGTTGTTTTTCTATAAGATGAAGGCCCCTTTGAGACCCAAATATAGGGGTATTTATAGTCATCGGAAATATTTTTCTGAGATGAACACATTGGTGGTGTCCAATTGTAATTTTAAGGTAGTCCTATTTGCATTTTTTAACCTCAAAGTTTTGTACCTTGGAGTGCACTCTCGATTGTACCTAACACTCCCAAGGCAACTTGTATGTGATCCTTGTATCTAGTCACCTTCTCTATAGGACCTAGCGAATGCAACGACTAGTTACCCATGCATTTTGGTAGGATGAGATGGTCACCATAAGGATACCTACTCTAGGGACTACAGACATAGACACCCTAGACTCTATACGAGGACTTTTTTGGATCAACTTCTGAAGACTACATACAAAGACAATTCAGGATATTCTCTTTTATTCTCTTATTTTATTCTCCTCAATATTTAGATTCTATGGCTCATTTCATTGTATTGAGTGCATTTTTGGCAGATATCGACACTCTTATATGGCTCGTTTATTTTTGTATTAAGGTGAATTTTTGGAAGAGTCCGATACCTTCTAGATTGAGTTCACCATGAGGGGGGATTATTTGATATTCATGATGAATCTAGTCAGTGACCTATGAGAGGCACATACCTAGAGGATGACCTGCAAAGGCAACAGACCCAGAAGTGGCTGACCCTAAGGCACATAGGATGACCCTAAGGCACTTAGATGGTTGATCGAGAGGCAACAAACCTATGGAAGTGGCTGACCCTAAGGTAACAGATCGAGATGTATACACCGTTGATCTAACATTATTCATAGTTGGAGAGCCAAGCGCAAAGAGCACGAGCCTAGACCAAATCATGTAATAAAGGAGGATGATAAGGTTTTTTAGTGAAGTCAACATTAAGGGGGAATGTTACCTAATGTTGACTTTTTTTTCTATAATTAGGATAGTGCACATCAGGAAATTTTAGCAACATGCCTTAAAAAATGGAACCCCTAAAAAATGGAAAGAGGCATGTCCTAAGATGGTGAGGATTATCCTATTCTCTATTTAACTTATAGAGTTTCTGGTTTTTGATTCACTCCATGAGTGGAGAGCATACTCTCTGACTCCATAGATCAATCCTCACAGGTGGATCTCACCGCTCTGATACCATAATTTAATAGCCAACCAAATTTTGGGAATGAGAAAATATGAGATGTATTATACATGAAAACGTTACAATATATAGACGAAGCCTATATGAGAAATATGTCAAGTATCAAAATAATATGACGTGTCAAAACATAAGGTATAGTGCACATTAATTCTAACATTCCCCATTAATGTGCACTATCCTAACTATAGAATAAAACAAAAAAACATTAGCTAACATTCCCCCTTAATGTTGACTTCACTAAAAAAACCTATCATCCTCCTTTATTACATGATTTGGTCTAGGCTCGTGCTCTTTGCATTTGGCTCTCCAACTATGAATAATGCTAGATTAACAGTGTATACAACTCAGTTTGTTGCCTCAAGGTCAACCACTTCCACGGGTCTATTTCCTTTGGGTCAAACATCTAAGTGCCTCAGGTGTTAGAATATTCTAATGTGCACTATACCTTCACCTTGACACTTGTTAGTTTCTCTTGACAAGTGTCATGTTTTTCATATAGGCTTATATATATATATATATATATATATATATATATATATATATATATATATATATATATTGTAACACATTTTATGTATAATACATCTCATATTTTCTCGTTCCCAAAATTTGGTACCAGAGCTCCAAGCTTTCTCCTAAGATTGTGAGCTTGAGGGGGGATTTCCATCATGGAAATCCCCCCTCATTATTTCCCTCATTTTTTCTTCCATTTTTTTCTCATATTGAGGGAGTATGCTCTCCATAATTGATGGATCAAAAACCCGAAAGTTGTTTTTTTTTTTTTAAATCTATGGCTAAATTATTTTATGATTTAGGGGAGGTTTCTGTTCGACGAAGTTTTCTCGAAAGAGAAATGAAAAATGGGAAACCAAATTTTTTATTGTTTCAATCTCGTTGGTGGTTATCAAGTTCAGTATGTAGGTTGTAATTTTGCAGATCTTCGTCCTATGGCCCTGATACAAGGTGTTTAATGATTGTTCTACGGTGAAGGATGTTACTACGTGTAGAAGTGCCACTGACAATATTCAAGAACAACTAGCAGCCAATATTTGAAGCATGGTCGTAGTGGATTTTTTTTATTTGTTGCTACGGACCGTGCCACCAACATACTATTTTTAGTTTTCTAATCAAAGAGTAAAACTATGCAGACGTCTTCCCAATGGATTGAGGAGCGCCTCTCGCAATATTGTTGTTTGTCGAGTCTTCCTGAAAATAAAACTGTTATAGATTCTTGCTGAAAGAAAAACAACTAATCCCCGTAGCATCAAGAAAAATTTATCTTGCAACTATGTCAATAGGATTTACTACAAAAAAATTTTGGCCCAACCTTATTTTACCAGCAGTGTCAATCTTTGGGTCATGGGAGCTTGTCTGCATTTTGTAGCGTTTCATGGCCTTGTGCCTGATTTTTCCAACTATAAATGGTGGTTGTGGTTTTTCATTTACTATGAGGAAAGCTGGGAATGGTTCTGTCAGTTCTACTATTTTGGAGGTGCAATTATGGAGACTTTTTTGCAGTAGAATTGCGTGACATGTGATGGGTGAGTTCACTATTCTCAGTTAAAACCTGTGGTGTTGATCGCCTAGTTCGCCTACTTCATGACGATGCTCGGCTCAATGTGGGTGTTGCAAAATTGCGCACAGAGCTGAGTGGATTTGACACAAGCTGGCATCTTCCAATAAAAGGGAAAGTTCTATATTTTAAGTTGTGGACATATGCAATCCAAAAATTTGTTGTCTCCCACCTAAAATTTGAGGCCACTATTGATGGAATGCATTTTTTAATGATTTTTTTCTGCTCTGAAGTTGACAAAATGAGGCGTTGTGGGGTGATGTTTTCCTGGGACTTCATAGAAGCTTGATACAAATTTTTTTGATGCTTATTGTGGAGGATTTCCTACGTGTGTTTGTTATGGGAGAGGACTTGTGCATTTGTTAAGTGGAGAGCTCGCTGGCGAAATCCTATTCGACACCGTGAATCTGAGTGGATGCAATAAAATATGGTTCCATGGAGACATTGTTGTAGTGGTCGAGATCAGTCATATGAAACATCACTATAGGGGGAGATTTCGTGTGCAAATCCCTGTTGATATGTATAAATTCCTGATGTGCCTCTTTGTGAAGACTGGGACAATGATAATTTTGTGTTAAATATTTGAAAGACGCAACAGATTTATTCAATTTTTGTACTCAATGTGGAGAATAGGGTCTCTGCGTCATATGACGTGTGCGTGGTAGTGAATGAGTACCTATTTTTTGGCCTGTGTGTGACCTATTTTTTGATCGTCAATTTAGAACGAGGTTGCTATCTTAGCTTTGGAGGGCTTTGCCTGTTGTTTATGGTGTTTGGCTGCGTATAAATGCTATAACATAAGAGCTTTTCATTTTCAAGTGCCAATGTTGTTGTTGGTAGAAGATCGCGGCCCGCATCAATTTTTTTTAATAGCCGCAATCGAAGAATGAGCCACATATTTGTTGGTAAGAATTATTTTTCTGTTCACATAATGATAAGTGTGTGGGCAATATGCATAAGTTTTTTAATGAAAAAATTAAGGGGACCACTTTATGGGAGGCACTACAATTTTTATTAAAAATAAAAGTGGGGCATTTATCAAAAGTTATTCAATACACAAGGTACTAAATTTTTAATGTCACATGGAGTGGAAAAGATAGTGGAGGGAAAGATTGCCTTATTTATTGTAAACTGATAATGGTCCGACTAACCAATGTTGAGCGATGTTTTGAGGAATGCAGTTTTTCCACATGATAAAAGCCCCAATGAAATTGGAACATAGGGGTATTTATCATCGTCGAAAATGCTTTTTCACGATGGACACATTGGTGGTGTCCAATATTCATTTTGAGGCTGTTTCATTTATATTTTTTAGCTTCAAATTTTTGTACCTTGGAGTGCACTCTCGGTTGTACTCATCACTCCCAAGGTAAATTTATATGTGATCCGACACTCTATGTAAGTGATCCTTGTACCTAGTCGCCTTCTCTATACACCTAGTGGATGTAGCAGCTAGTTACCCATGTATTTAAGTAGGATAAGAAAGTCACCATAAGGACACTTACTCTAGGGACTACATCCATAAACACTCTAGACTCTATCCGAGGATTTTTTCGGATCTACTTCTGAAGACTACAGACAAAGACACTTCAAAATATTCTATTCTTTTCTTTGTTCTTCTCCTTTATATTTGGCTTCTAAGGCTCATTTTATTGTATTGAGTGCATTTTTGGTAGAGATCAACACTCTCATATGGCTCGTATTTCTATTGTATTAAGGTGTAGTTTTGGTAAGATTAACACCTTCTAGATTGAGTTCGCCATGAGGGGATATTCATGGTAAATCTAGTTAGTGACCTACGAGAGGCAACATACCTGGAGGATGACCTACAGAGGCAACAGACCCAAAAGTGGCTAAACCTGAGGCACATAAGATGACCCTAAGGCACTTAGATGACTAACCCAATGGCAACAGACCCGTAGAAGTGGCTGACCCTAAGGCAACAAACCCAGATGTATACATCGTTGATCTAGCATTATTCACAGTTGGAGAGCCAAGCGCAAAGAGCACAAACCTAGACCAAATAAAAAATAAATGAGGATGATAGGTTTCTTTTAGAGAATTCAACATTAAGGGGCGAATGTTACCTAATGTTGACTTGTTTTTTTCCCTATAGCTAGGATATTGCACATTAAGGGGGAATGTTAGAATATTCTAATGTGCACTATACCTTCACCTTGAAACTTGTCAATTTATGTTGACAAGTGTCATGTTTTTCATATAGGCTTATGTCTATATATTGTAACACATTTAATGTATAATACATCTCATATTTTCTCATTCCCAACAATGACAAGTGTCAAACAAAAAAGGCATAGTGCACATTAATTCTAACATTCCCCCTTAATATGCACTATCCTAACTATAGAAAAAAAACAAGTCAACATTAGGTAACATTCCCCCTTAATGTTGACTTCTCTAAAAAGAACTTATCATCCTCATTTATTACATAATTTGGTCTAGGCTCATGCTCTTTGCGCTTGGCTCTCCAACTGTAAATAATGCTAGATAAATGATGTATACTTCTCGGTCTATTTCCATAGGGTCAACCACTTCTATGGGTCTTTTTCCTCAGGGTCAACCGTCTAAGTGCTTCAGGGTCAGCCTCTATAGGTCACTGACTAGATTCACCATGAATATCATCCTCCCTCATGGTGAACTCAATCTAGAAGGTGTCAATCTCTGCCAAAAATGCACCTTAATACAAAAGAAAAAATGAGCCATAAAATACAATAACATGAGCCATAGAAGCCAAATGTGAAGGAGAAGTAGAAAGAAGAGAATAGAATCTTTTGAAGTGTCTTCGTCTGTGGTATTCAGAAGTAGATCCAAAAAAATCTTTGAATAGAGTCTAGGGTATCTTTGTTTGTAGTCCCTAGAATAAGTGTCCTTATGGTGACTTTCTCATTCGACCAGAATGCATGGATAACCAGTTTTTGCATCCGTCAGGTGCTATAGGGAAGGTAACTAGATACTAGGATCACTTATAAAGTGCCTTGGAGTTTCGGGTACAACTAAGAGTGAACTCCAAGGTATAACATATTTGAGGCTAAAAAGGACAAATGGAATAGCCTCAACATTACAATTGGACACCATCAATGTGTTTGTCACAAATAACATTTCCTACGACTATAAATACCCCTATGTTTGGGTATAAATTGGGCCTTCATTTGTGGGAAAAACAATTTACCTCTGTAAGCAAAAAAAAATGCATCAAAAATATTCTCATGGAATAATCATCTCTCAATGGCGGAATAAAAACGTACTTCAAATTTTCCAGGCCATATGTTCAATTTTTCTAGGCCATATGTTTTTTAAAAAAATGCCCCCCTCTTGAAATAAAAAACATGCTTTGTGGCCATCTCATATCAATAAAATGCCCCCCACTTAAAATAAAAAATCCTCCTTTCAAAAATTAAAATATATTACCCCCGTTTCATAAAATTACAAAACACTTTTCATAGGAGAAAAAGCAAGGAGCACGACAACACTTCAAATATTTCAATGACATAACCTTCTACCACCTTGCTGCTCACCCACACGGCATACACTACCATTGCCACTTCATGGAATCTACGTCTGTGACTCAAACAACTCCATTTAGCTCATCATCTTCATCATCACATGATCCATCAATAATAAGGGAAAATGAAAGGAGCAACGACCACTTTCGAATGCCACGATGACGATGATAAAAAAAATATAGCACACCTCACTCTCCACCAAAGGTATCTTCACAATCCTCTTCGTTAGTTTATTTTCAAAGTACCGGGAAGCCACCACGATATTACTCCTGTAATACCGACATCACAAAAGTTGAGAAATTCTGTTTGAATAGAATCCAATGTCGATTGAAATAACCATACTCTCCACTCTTAACAGCTATGTGGCATCTTTAAAAATAAATTGGAAGGTCATTAACATACTCCAATTGCTGCCAATAACTAAAATATTGCATTTACGTCTACATAGTGTGTTTGTCTAGCACACGTAATTTCCTTCCACTCTAGCATGGGAATGACAATCCACTATAAACAACTATTCACCCCTGCTATTACAAAAAAAATGTGCCTAGTCTCAGGTTTAACTCACCCCCACTTCATGAGCGCTCAGTGTAGGAAACTAGAAATTTCACGCCTACTATACTCCATCACACAAAATATTTTACTAAGCCCTTGATGCGAGCAAAATTTTTCCAGAACTTCGATATAGTTTGTTTGATCTAGGTAATGAATAAACAGGTACCTTACACAAAATGGACACGCTCAATCGCCATGAACAGCCAGATCGAGCGCATGCTGTAAGGAGTGCAACACCAAAGAGGAAGTTCACATAAAAGAATAATACACTGTGGTCTTTGATATTTATAAATTTCCTCCATAGCCCACCAATAAACTCTTGCAGCGTTTCCTGCATCACCTAGAAATTTCCTGGAATTATTTCCTTTATTGACTAGAGATACACGAAGATGAACGAACATAGTGTGCAAAGAAACGAACACTCAAGACTTAAAATAAATGTGCAAGATCTCTAGTCACCCGCAACAACTATGTTGAACACTCAGTTTTGAAAAAATATAGGCTATATTGACGTTGCGTAAGCAGTGGCCAAAAAAACTAAGCAAGTGCGCATTGTAGCTAGACTGGTAAACTCTCTGCGAACACAACCATATTTTCTAGTAATCACACTTGAAATAGATCTTGATCCACCTTCAGAAGAAAATCTTCCTAATGCAAATGTAGATGGTTGCATTAATAGTAAAAAAACTTCAAAAAAATAATGGCTGATATAGAGATAGCAAATGGGTACTGCAAAAAATGGTGTTGCAGTTATTGTTTAGATGTCTCTTCCCATTTTTGAACTAGATAGGCTTGAGGTGAGATGATAATCTCTAAACTAGTAGAAGCTACACCACCAAATGGAGAAGGGGGCTAAAATAAATGAAGGGGAAATATGAGGGAAAAAAAATTAGGGAGGATTTCCATGAGGGAAATACCCCCTCAAGGGTTTATAGGCAGGAGAGCAAACCTACTCTGATACCAAATGTTGGGAATGAAACTGATGAGATGTATTATACATGAAAAAGTTACAATATATAGGCAAAGCCTATGTGAGAAATATGACAAGTGTCAAAATAATATGACAAATTTCAAAACATAAGGCATAGTGCACATTAATTCTAACAATATGGACACATGACATAATCATGTAAGAAGTTGATACATGTAGTTAAAGACTTGATTTATGTAGGTCTTTTTGTTATGGAGGATTTGTAATTCATTATTGGTTAGAATTCTCAAATAAATAATCAATATCCTACACAACAGATATCTACAACTGATAAAGACATGGGGAGCTTCCAAAATTTCTAATTCAATCATCAAAACCAAGAAACCAATCAAGTGTCATGTCCTAATGTGTCTCATTGTAACGATATTATTGATACCGTAATAGAAACCACAAGAAAACAAGTTCTAGCTCAACCTACTCAATTTGGTAAGCAAGAGATAAATTCTTCATCCCACCAACCTTCAAGACCTCTCTTAATTTTGAAGAATAATCAGGAAGAGAGTACAAGCATAGAAATGGTGTTGAAGCCTTAACCTAAAGACTCCTTAAAATTCAATAATATTTGGCCAATCCTCTAGCTAAAATATTCCTTTTACAAGTACTACAAACTTCTCATACTCATAGGGAAACTTTGTTCAATATAATAGTTTGTTCCTCATGATATTCTCTCTAGAGATACAGTTAATGCTACAAGATCTTTTGGGGTTGATCATATTTCATTTTATGATGATGATATTCCTTCTTCAAACTTGTGAGAGGATTCATCCCTTTACATCACAAGATTTATTGGAGAAAAATTTATCAAAAATATCTTGATAGATAATGGTTCCTCACTTAATCTATGCACTTATCAATTCTTTCAAGAATTGGTATTAAAGAAGGAAGATCTCATCGAACCTGATATCATCATAAAATATTTCAATGATGAGTCCCAAGAAACTTGGGGTACTATAGTCCTTCCTCTTGAGATAGGACCTGAGATCTTAGATACCTTATTTTATGTGGTATCTTGCCCTGTGACTTATAATCTATTGCTTGGACATCCTTGGATTAACGAGATGGGGGTTTTTACTTCTACTCTTCATTAATGCTTGAATTTTAAATTCATGAATCAAATTGTCACCATTCTTGGTGACCCGTAAGTATCTGAGACTTGTGCAATGGTGGAACCATCTGATTCTCCATATTTTCCTGGCCTATCATCATCATCATCACCCATTATCCATAACTCTCCTTCATCTACACCTAGTATCCATTCAAATCCACTTAATTCATCTTCTATAATCAACTCATTATCATATACACTTCATTTTCCTATAAACCATCAAGATTCGAATAAGATTGAAGAATATGAGGGACCTCTTTATCCCTCTAACATTTTATTTTTTTATATGATAAATTTTGCATATTTTGATTCTCGAGAGGAACCTCCTTTGTTATCTTACAAATATCTAGAAAAAATAGGGATTTCTCCTCCCTATGTTAAGAAAAAATTTCTTGTTTGAGAATGCATAGATTTTTGTGCAAAGGCTACTGAAGAAAAAATATAAAGAAACTTATTTGTTCAAAGCCTCCTTTGATTTTGAAGCTACCTTAGAAATTTTATGCACAAATCACCTTGTATAGTGTATATATATCATATTGTATATACCACCAATTCCATCATAAAAAATAAATAAATAAAACCAAAGTTATGCATAGGTATTGCATTCTCATCTAGTTTGCATTTCAATCATTGTATTTTCTCATTCCATTTTATATCCCTTTACCTTGATTTTTTTTCATTGCTTATATATCCCCAAGGTGAGGGATATAGTTCTTGTTTTTCTTCATTGGCCTTGATTTATGCACTTTAATGTACACCTATATTAAGTAGTATTTGCTTTGGTAATATCATTTCCATCATCTCAACATCCCATAGTGGATAGATCCATAGTCACGATTGAGGAGTAGCCTCCATTTGACAATTTGCAAGCATACATACCAACGAGTATATCTCTTCTATTTTTAGCCATTAGGAAGCGCTACACTCATAGTAGGTTGAAAACCTCTTATCATTTTTCTTTATCCTTTTGGAGTTCTTGTTTTCATACACCTATGCATTTCATTTAGGTTTGCATATAGCTCATCTAGCACAACTATCATCTCCAAATTGCATTACATAAACCATAGTCATCTATCATGTAGTTGCATCTTGCACTTTTTAATCTTGATCAGTCCAATTACATATGAAATATGGTCACATCCAATTATCATGTTATTTAAATTTTAGATAGATGTTATCATGTTCACAATTAATTTTTATCTTCTTGAATGACTATGAGTTTATTATAACCAATCATATGATTCACATTTTAATAAAATATTACCTCTTGATATTCATTAAAAATATCTCTTGAACGAAAACCACTATTATTTTCTTTCACTAAAGAAAAATTTTGAGTTTTGGGAATTGATTTTTGCCATTTTCAAAACAAACACATACTACATCTATTATCAAAATCCCGTGTCATGAAGGGATGACATCATGATTGGATTGAACCTTGAAGTGAAAAGGTCTTCTTGCTTGTCCCATTATGCACATAGTCCAATAATAAAATTAACTATATATATTCTACAAAAATCTTACACAAAAATGAAAAGAGTGGGTAGTAAGGATAGGATTACACTTCCATCTAGATGGATATGTAGTTCGAATCCCCAAAGCTCTACTTATTTTCACAAAAATCAACAAATAATAATAAATATCCAAGTAGTAAGGATAGGGTAAAAATTCTCATTAGACTTATTGAGAATTTGATTCCCCAAAGCTTGGAGACTCAAATAAATACAAAAAAATACTAATAAATCTCAAAGTAGTAAGGATAGGGCAAAAATTCTCATTGAAATTGTTGAGAATTTGGTTCCTCAAAACTTGGAGATCTTTAATATTGGACTATGCTCATATGTGGTGACACGTCTCTCTTGAAGAGACCTCTAACCACACATAAGGACATGCTAGCTTCTGTTTTCTTTCTATGACTGGTTTAATCTCACCTCACTCAATATGGGTAAATGAATTCATTTTTCACACACAATGGTTCTTGATTGGCTTACATCATTACATTACTCAAAATTGGTAAATGAACTTCATAAGCACACACATTGGTTCTTGATATATTTGCATCATAATCAAGTTCAAGATAGGAAAAGAACTCACGGATCACACACTAGTTCTTGATAGACTTGACTTCATCTCAAGAATAACTAAGATTCTCTATGAAATTTGATTGGCTAGTTAGTATATCTTCATGGATTTGTATGACCATTATCATAGGTAATTGAGATTGAATCAATAATTAGTCTTACATTTCATATCCACCATCTTAGTACAATGCATTTTCATCATTTGCTTCATCATATTGCATGATTGCTTGCCACAATTTTCTATAAATTTGCACAACTTGCTTGTTCATACATGATTGCTTGATCATATAAGTTGCATGGGAACTTTCTAGCAGTGACATGGAATGATATCTAATAGGTTTTACACATATGAATTTCATTCATGCTAGTATTTTGATGCATAGTAAAGTCCCCATATAGGGTAAAACTACATCTTTTCATGACTATTCAATTTGCATTATTTTTCATAATCCTTTTCAACAAGAACTCATTTATTACACATGAAAAGAATATGAACCATTCCTTTTTCTTCGAATCACCATTTCAACTTGACCATAAAATTCAATAATAGTCAAATTTCACACCTACAACTTCAATATGGTAATATACCCCATACATGATTTACTTCATGACCACATGTGATGGGAAACCTCCATATAGATCATATGCAAGCCTACATATTTGTGGGTTATTGTCTGAAATATACTATTATGAATACATGCTCATAGCAGATGTCAAATAAACATATCAATCATCTTCTGATCACTCTATTTTTGACCATATATCATTTACACCCCATACCATTTGGGTTATATACATTCAAATTTAATATGATGGTATGCCTCATACATGATTTGCTTTATGACCACACATGAGGGGTAGCCTCCATCTTGGTCATATAAAAGCACACATCCTAGCCAAACATTATCTGAAAGTTATTATTGTAGGGATATTCCTTCACATACTATTTTTCACTTCTTATACACCATTGTTTGTCATCATATCCCATTTATTTTCACAAACCACATTTTTTTTAGCATGGAAAGTATGCATCAAAACCAACAGGATCATATGCAATCATCATATATTTAGACCATTCAAAACATGCATCAAAATCAATAGAATCACATACATTACCATTTAGATCAATTACAACATACATCAACAAAAAAAATAAAGTATTTTATGCACAAAGCAATTTTCCACTTACCTAGATCCTCCTATATGCTCCATCATTTTCTCTATACATAAATTCCATTACATGGGTAGCAAGTGCCATTTCTCTCTAGAGCTCCAAACCAAAAAGTTGAACAACAAAAATGATTTTGTTTTTACACCCACTCTTCATTTTAACCCACCCATTCTTGTATATTTATTTTATTTTTCACACTATTCTCTTCCATCAATCATTTTGAGTTCCATTAGGAATATTGCATTCCTCATGAAACTCGAGGGGGCATCCTAACTAGAAAAATTAGTAATCATTTTTCTAGCATCAATCCCACATGAACCATTCATTCTAAACCATCTACCCACTATTTCGCCCATGTCAACTATTGTCATTTCTACTCAAGTGCCTAGATTTTTATTTGATGCATTTATTATTCATAAATACGCCAAAGAGGGGGTAAAATGTAGACATGGAAAATTGACCCATTAAGATGAGTCATTTTCCTTAAATATCCTTAGTTTTTCTCTCAAAAAACTAGGGTCATATTCAATATAATTTGCCCCTATCAAATCATCACAATTCCTTCTAAAATATATACCATTGGATATATATCAAAAAGAGCTTTTTGACAGTATATGATATGTCCAATTATGACACCATTTGGCCCCTCAAAGTGCCAAAAAACTGCACATTTCCTATGTTTTCATGATTTCACTTCGTGCATTATTAGAAAGAGAATTTGCTTGGCAATTTCACTCCTTGCATTCTTAGGGAGTAAATTTGCTAAATATAACAATTTACCTGATAATCGTGCAATCGTCGAATTTCATTCTAATGGAATCCTTTTTTCAAATTTTATGGATTTGTTGATCCTAATCCTGACCAGCGAATCTGCCCGGTTGGCAATTTACCTGATCTGGTTTAATAGCTAAACTACAACCCAAATTAACCTAACTAATTTTGTCTTCTTGTGCTAGAAATAAAGAATAAAATAAGCACTTCAAATTCCTATGTGGTTTGATGGTGGAAATTAGACAAATCCTGGCATTTTGATTTTGTAAGTGAGAGTTTTGAGATTATAGGTTGAGCAATGGAGTAGATTTCTCAATGGCAAAAAATTTCCTCTGGAGTGCACTTCGTTGTTGATCCATTCATTCTATCACCATCACCCTTCCAATGTTGAATGACCCAATCTATTTGTAAGAAAATTCATTTCAATTTTTTCTTAATTATTTTAATCATGTTATTCTACGTATGCCTCTATATTTTAATAAAAACTTACCAAATCCTTAGGTAAGTCGTGACATAGAGCGATTTTGTTCACAATAGAGCGAATTTTCTCACATAGATAAAATTTGTGTAAACATAAGCCTAGGGGCAAATTTTATCCTTAGATCTATTATTTCACTTTACACATTAGATCTAGATCATCTTAGCATCATCATTTCATTTTCTACACTTGCATTTCATATTTAGCATATTTTTCCTCTTAGAAAAGTAAAGTCATATTTGATCTAAATTTTCCATAAAAAATCTTCTCCATTCCTATAAAATCCTAAACCATTGGATCGGGATCATAAGGAGATTTTCAACGATTTATGATATGTCTTATTTTGACACTGTTTGGTCCACCAAAATACCAAAAAACTGCGCATGGGTCTAGTTGTCATGAATTTACGGGCAAAATTTCTTACTCGCAAATTTGCTTTCTAGACCATGAATTTTCTTTCTAGGCTGCAAATTTTCTTTCTAGCCATGAATTCACACTGTCACAAGCCTAGGGGTAAATTCTTGCTTCCAAATCCATCCTTACATCCTACATATTGCTGGTTCTGGAGCCTAATTCTCTCTCTAATTTGGAGGTCTTATTTTTTATTCGCACTTGGACCCACTCCATGAAGGGGGTATGTAGGGGGGGAGCGCCCCCCAGTTCATAATGTTTACATAAAATTTTACAAGATCCCTTGGTTGGATATTTTTTCTCAACTCCAAAACCTACTTGGCCATGTTGTTAGGTGGGGTTTGCTTTCAAAAAACCATAGAAAGTTCATGCTTCAAATTACTCCTTCCCTTGCAAGAGTCTATGTTTTTTACTTGCTTCCTAAAATCCATAATACTAAGATCATTGGTCAACCCATCTGCTCTTATTATGGGTTTATGTTTGAACCAACCTCCATATGGCTCCACTATTTACTCTTGCCCATTTTGCTTAAGCAAGAAAATCATTTTTTGGATTCTATCTCCCTTATCAAAGGCTTATATGACCGCTCTTTTCCTTAGGATATTATCCTTTTTTCCTTCAATGTGGAAAGCCTCTATCCTAGTATCCCCACTTCTCAAGGACTGATCGCTCTTCGTCATTTATTGAAATATGAATTTGACTTAGCTAAAATCAATTTTATGGTGATATTTGAAGAAATGGTGTTAACCTAACACTATTTCGAATTTAGGGATAAAACATACAGGCACTTAAGGGGGGCATCCACGAGAAGTAATTTTGTTATGGTGTACACTTGCTTATTCCTTTGTCATTTGGAAAAATAGCTATTTGATAAAGTTTCTATGGATTCTATTTTATTTTATAAAAGATATATCAATGATGCCATTGGAGTTTGGAATGACCCTAGAAAATATCTTGATGTTTTTCTTACTACTTATGGTTCCTTCTATTCAAGCAACAAAATTACTACCTTTGTTTCTGACTTTGAGGTGACTCTCTTGAAAATGATATTTTTAAAGGGGCCTAATTTTTCTCAAAATAAAATTCTTTGCACTAAATTATTTCAAAAACCAATGAATGCTTACCAGTATATCCTTGCTTCCTCCCATAATCCTGTTCACAAAAAGAAGACCTTCATCTTAAGTGAACTCAATAGGTTCTTGGTTAGAGAAATTTCTAAAGAAGGATTTATATCTGTTAATTTTTTTTTTTTTTAAGACTCAAAGCAAGGGAATATTAGATTAAATTTCTTCTTCATATATTTGAGAAAGTAAAATTTGACGATAGACCCTCATTGTTAACTAGAGTTTTGGAGCAAGCAGCACACATACATGGTTCTAAAATAAATATAGTTCCACTTCTTTTGAAATTGGATAATTACAACTTTGCTAGAGACCTCCACATTAGCATATATATTATCTCTCCAATATTCAAGAAATGGATAAAATATAGGGAGCTTAAGCATATTTCTCATGTCATCATTTATTGGAGGAATCAAAAACCTCTCAAATATTATTTGTGTAAAAATAAAATTGTTTAAGGGACTCTCTTTTCCACCTTGTACTTTCACATTTTTAATGCATTTTTTACTTTTCTTGGGGTGGGTCTTTTTATTGGGGGTTGAGCTTAGGCTTCAATTTTTTTTACCATATTGGTCTATAAACCTATGACTTGTATTAAATGCTTGGGTATTATTTTATCCCACATGCATTACTCTTCGGCTCTCCCCTAGAGTTAGGATTTATAATGAGGGGTTGTACCTCTTTAAAGCTCATACTCCATTGATGAGACCTATAGGTCGAAACATGTTCGAATTTTTGATGTTGTATTACTTATCGAAATAAAATTCAATCTCATGTCTTTTTTTGCTTTCCTAACTCATGTTTTTTTTTTTAATTTAATATTTTTCCTTTTATTTCTGCCATGATTTTGTTGTTGGTATTATGCTCTTCACTTGTCACATAACATGATCTAGAGAACTAAAAAGCCTCCAAAACTATTAGTATACTCTTTATTTGTGCATACACGATTTGGTAAATTAGAAATAAGTTTGCATTTTTTGAGTACTGTTATGCCATGTTTCATTTTTGCTTAAGATCTAAATCCATTAATGGTGCACACTACTCTTCCTCTTATTGACCTCTAAAATTTTGAATCCTCTCCCATAGTTACTAATAGCCCCTCTACCCTGTTCAACTTTCTTGCAAACCTCAAGAATAAGTAGATTCACGACAACAAGTTTGAGAGCTCGTGAAAATAGTTTTTGGTTTAGATAAAATGAGAAAAGGTCTAGCAAAAATATAAGTCTATTCTCAAAATAGGAGAATTCCATCCTCGCAATATCAAAGGACATTCATTGATAGAATTTTTGTGACGCACGATATCCTTCCACGACCTGACTCTTTGGAAAAACTGCTGGATACAAGGTTCGAAGAGTTTAAGGTATTGCGTAAAAAAGTAGAAAAGTACAAATATAGGATAGCTAGGTTTGAAGAGAACCTTGGAAATGGAATAGTCTCTCATAGTTTACGAATGGAGAAACCACACTTACAACTTCTATATGAAGAAATTAATAAGCAAATTTTTGATGAGTCAGAGGCACTCATTGAAATATTTTGCCTAGATATGGCCAAAATTTATATTGGTAATTTTCAAAAATACATAGAAATATTGAATGCTCAAGCTAATGAGTACATTCCCAATGTCTTACTACCTGTAATCCAATAACTTCTCTTTGATTCAGTGAACAAGCACAAAATAAATTCTCAATAAATTGCCATGGCTTGGGAATCTTAGATCAAGGAGATTTTTGAAGAAAAGCATAGATCAAGGAGATTTTTTAAGGAAAGCTCCAAGCCTAGAGAGTCAAATTATATATCCAAAAATATGTGTAGTTGAAATATCAAGTAGCTCATGAAAATGCTTCCTGAGAAAGTGTGTCTGACTTGGTCAAAAAAGAAATCAAGCAGTAGATGAACTGTTTGGAGAAACTTATCATGGGTATGAAACAAAATACCCCTAAAAAGTGTAATAAGAATAGAAGTCAAATCAAAGGGCCTAACTATGTGACTTCATAAATGCAAAAGAAGCATACACAACACCAACATCAACCATGCACAAACAAAGAACCACCACGACAACCGCAACAAAGAAATAAACAAAAGCAACCACAAAAAAACATCAAAATTTAAAATATCAAGGCCCTTCTCCATAAATATGAAAGAAAAGGAGAAACTTATAAAACCACATTTTATCTTAGCAACAACAATCACAAAAGAACAATGGAGGAAATTTTCAAAAATTTGGTTTCGGGAATCAAAGATAGGATTTTGTCCCATTTGTGTAGAAGTAGTAAGGACAGGGGTACTTTCATTGCCAAAATGGTAGTGAAAACCAAAAATAACCTCTTGGGCCATAATTTTCAGTCCTCAAGACTATGGCCACCAATTTTTATACAAGAGTCCTATTTGGGCTATTGACAGTAATATTATAAATCTTGCCATCCATAATTTATCTTCTAGAGAACTTACCTAGAATGAGGTTGAGGCCCTCAACATAGGTTTAAATTTCCTCCTTGTTCCACCTCCCATGCCCAAGGAAGCTATTAAACAAAAAGTTCTTACATTTTGCAGATAAATTCATCTCGAGTGGTTTTTTGGACCTAAAGGTGGCCTTCCTAACACTCCAAAGCCCATTGACCATTTTCGTGTTCCTAACCCTAGTTACAATCCTCTGTAGTTTTACAGGCCTTTGGAAGATATTATTCGTATGAGAGAAAGAATTCTCAATAAGAAATTATCTACTTCCAACCCTTTTCACCATAATTCTTTCTCACCCCATATATGGTCTACTATTCACTCCCTTGCTAATGACAAATCAATTGTCATTAGACTTGCAGATAACAATTTGGGTGTTTGTGTTTTACCTATGGATTGGTGTGTCTAAAGGTATCTCCTACCTTTCAAATCATAATGTTTACATGAAAGTTGACAAGGTACCTTGCGTGGATATTTTTTCTCAACTCCAGAACCTACTTTGCCGTGCTATTAGGTGGGGTTTACTTTCAGAAAACCATAGAAAATTCATGCTTCAAATTACTCCTTCCCTTGCCAGAGTATGTGTTTTTTACTTGCTTCCCAAAATCCATAAGCCTAATCTTGTTGGTTGATCCATCTGCTCTTATTGTGGGTTTATGCTTGAGCCAACCTCCAAATGGCTCCACCATTTACTCCTGCCCATTTTTATTAAGTAATAAAATAAACGATTCTATCTACCTTATAAAAGATCTGCATGACCGCTCTTCCTCAGTATTTTATAAAAGATATATCAATGATGCCATTGAAGTTTGGCATGGCCCCAAAAAATATCTTGATGTTTTTCTTACTACTTATGGTTCCTTCCATTCAAGAATCAAAATTACTACCTCTCTTTCTGAATCTGAGATGACTCTCTGAGGTGGCCTAATTTTGCTCAGATTGGAGTTCTTTGCACTAAATTATTCCAAAAAATAATGAATGCTTACAAGTATATACCTGCTTCCTCCCATAATTTTTTTCACCAAAAGAAGGCCTTCATCTTAAGTGAACTCAATAGGTTCTTGGTTAGAGAAAGTTCCAGGGAAGGATTTATATCTGTTAAAAAAAAAAAAATTAACAGACTTAGAGCAAGGGGATATCAGATTAACTTTTTCCTTCCTCTATTTGAGAAAGTCAAAATTGATGGAAGACCCTTATTGTTAGCTAGAGTTTTGGAGCAAGTAGCACACAAATATGGTTCCAAAATAAAAATAGTTCCACTTATTTTAAAATTGGATAATTGCAGCTTTTCCAGAGACCTCCACATTACCATAGATATTATCTATCCAATGTTTGAAATATGGAGTAAATATAGGGAGCTCAAACACATTGTGCATGGCATCATTTGTTGGAGGAATCAGAAACCTCTCAAATCTTATCTATGTAAAAAAAATTATTTAAGGGACTCCCTTTCCTACCTTGTACTTTCACATTTTTAATGCATTTTCACTTTTCTTAGGGTGGGTCTTTTTATTGGGGGTTCATATGGGGCTTCAATTTTTTTACCATCTTGGTTTATAAACTTGCAACTTGTATTAAATGCTTGGGTATTATTTTATCCCACATGCATTAATATTTGGTTCCTCCCCTAGAGTTAGGATTTATAATGAGGGATTGTACCTCTTCAAAGCTCATACTCCACTAATGAGATGTATAGGTCAAAACACGTTTGGAGTTTTGATGTTGTATTACTTCTTCTTATCGGAATAAAATTCAATATCATGTCTTTTGTTCCTTTCCTAACTCATGTTATTTTATAAAATTTAATATTTTTCCTTTTGTTTTCTGCCATGATTTTGTTGTTGGTATTATGCTCTTCACTTGGTGCGTAAGCCTCCAACACTAGTAGTATGCTCTTCACTTGTGCATAAGCAATCTAGTGAATCAAAAATTAGTTTGCATTTTTTTAGTACTGCACGCCATGTTTTTGTTTTTATTAAGAAGCCAAAAATTAGATGTATTTTTCCTTTGTAAATTTGGACCATTCATTATTAGGTAATAGATCAGATGATAGGATTTTATGTTGCTATTTTTCCCCTAAAATTTAACTCGCTTTATAAGAGGACTATGTATGGTGGCTGGGGAGAGTAGCATAGACAGAGATAGAAAGAAGAGGAGGTTACAATGAATATGTTGTAGGTTGTATCCCTTCATTTCTACTGGATAGAATAAAAAGTCCTGGTTATTTTCTCCATGGATTTAGCCCATATTGGGTAAATTGTGCATATTTGTGTATCTCTTGTATTGTGTTTTTTTGTATGTTATATTTCCATGTTTATATATTATTGCTAATTTTATTATTCCTAACACATTACATATTGTTCATCCTACATTCGATAGCATACTATCTACTGCACTATTTTGTCACATCATTTTAGTTTTTATCTATTTGTCAGTATATCTACAATTTAATTATTTTATGCATGGTTGGTTAAAGAGACCGAAGGGATCTAACTGCTATGCCATTGAGCTCAAACCTACAATGGCTCAAGTAGATCCCCAAATCCTAATCTCAAATTTTAGTACTTTATCTGTTAAGTTGTAGATCTATCACAAATTTTCTTTGAAGATAACAAATTCACTTCATATCCAGATAGACAACTAATTCACTCACAGGTAGCAAATTCACTTAACAAGCAGTGAATTTGCTTCATTCAACCATCTTGATCAGGTAAGAATCTGATTTGATTTGTTTTAAATTATATTCTTGTCTTTTTATTTGTTTCACATTTCTTATTTCTTAAATCATATAAAAATAACAAGATAAAAACAAAAATGTATAGATCGCATAAATTCGTAATGTATTTAGCTTAGTCCAATTGTTTGTTGTTTTTAAAAAAATTGAAATGCATACAACATAGATCTAGCTACATTCTATCTAAAACTTAGGTGTGTGTTACCAAAAGAACTCATCAAACTCTTTGCATAGATGTAGAGACAGTATTTAAATATTTCTTGGTGAACCCACCATAATTTATCAACAATCACCAAAGGAGGCATGACACCATATGCCCCTCATATCAAGGTGTAGACCTCTAATTTTCCATCCCCTTTCTAGGAACATATCCATAAGCTTGAAGGAAATAGGTATGCAAATTTTTGCTCCACACCAATTTATCATAACCATAGAAACAATAAGAAATTTGACTTCAAGGGTTGGTAATCCATAAGAAAAGAAGATATAAGTCTAAGGTAAAAATCCCAGTAATGCTCCTTCTATTAATTTACAAAGAGTGTACAATAGTAGTGCAAGAAAACACTTTAGAGCTGACCCTTTACAATGAGGGTTCGACCTCTATTTATAGTTTTTACAGTAAATTTGAAAGATTTGAAAGTATTAGGAACATTAAAAGGAATTTGGAGTTCCAGATTAGTAAGATGCTAAGGTGGCGTCCTCCTATTTTATTCAAGAAAGAAGAGATTTATGTGCTCCATCGATCTTCTACAACTTGACCTCTGCAAGTTGTTTAACTTTTCATGGCCTCCAATTATAGAATGTTACCAAGAAAAGATCCGGATCATTCCCTGTTCTTGTTGTTGCTTTTTCATCATAGATCTAAAGTTGAAAGAGCTCACGGGTCTTTGCTTCATCTTCTTAGATCATTTGATTCATCTTAGAACCAGATCAAACAAAAAACTATAACTTTACACCACTTTGAATCTTGTATTTATATGCAATTCATGTCAAATTCAATTTGGATAATTAATCTAACTTTGGATGGCTAAGATTAGAGCTTTATTAATCTTGATACACTTTTACTATTCATGATCTAGAATATCTCATGGATTGGAGCATATCACAACCTACAACATATTTGCCCTTGGCTCTTTTCACCTCTTACAACATAGAACCTATTCTGATTCGATATTTGAATCTCCAACTTTGAGTTGCTTGACCTCTTTGACCGTGATCTAGGACAATAATATGCCAATCCAAGATTGTGCTTGTGAAATTATACTCTAAGCCACATGGAATAAAACCTTGTTTTGAGCCATGCTTTGGATTTGTCTTTATGCAATTTAAAATAGTCTAACCACAATGTAGAGCATTGTGTTGAGCCGTGTGTTATAGAACCATGTTCTATTTTAGCTTTTAGATTATACACTTGGGTATTTTGACCACTTTGACCATGATGTGGAGTAGAGGTGTGTTGGACTAAAGTCATTTCATAAAAACCTTGCTATAGACCATGTGGAATAGAACCATTTTCTAGGTCAGAGTTTGAAAAGCCTTCCAAGTGCTCTAACCAACTTTGACTATGACATGCATCGAGTTGTGCGGTATAAAATAATACATTGAGATGTGTAGTGTGGGACCATGTTCTAAGCCATGATTTTGAAATGCCATTACCATATTTGACCAAGTTGATCGTAATCTAAGACCATGTTCTAGTCTATGTAGTGTTAAACTTTTATCCTGAATTGAGACCTCGAATTCTATTCAGAGCTTCGATTTGAAATACACAAAGAGCCCTTTTGACCAAGTTGATCCTGGTGTAGGACATATTGAACTAAGTCATTATCATGGTCTAGAGCGCATATCTACACTTAGTTTTTTTGGAAGTTTTGCAAAAAAAAAATAGTGGCCTTTTAGGTCTACATTTTGGAACCTCCTGAGAAACTTTGCTAGCAAAGTTTAAGAACTCAATGTCTCATCCTTTGGGTATATGTGTTGTGACTGCTCCACAACTAGCCCCAAAGCTTGGGGACCCACCTTTTTGTTTATGCTTTTGAGAGTCTTGGTATCAATGGAGCGATAATTTTGATAGGTTCCATCCTAGATATATGTAATGCAGTCCAAGGTTCCTCTTTGTGTAGCATCTTTCGTCTTCAATGGGCTTCCTTGGGAGTATGGATAGGATTGCATGTGATCATGTTTCCTTTCATTGTTATTTCAAGGGGTTGCTGAGTGTCCTCATTGTTTCTATTTTGTAATGTTTTCGTTTTTGTTGTTGATTGGATTTTAATTTTTTAAATTGATCTTAGCATGGCTTATTATTCCCTTTGTGTTGGTTTGTCTTAATTTATAAAACATAAAAATAAATTTTTATAAATGTATATATATCTATATATAAATATATAAAAAAATAAAAAATAAATAAAATAAACTTATATATAAGTTTAAAAAATATATAATAAAAAAATTTAAAAATAATAAAAATGAAAGAATTTTTTTAATAAAAATTAAATATATATTGGTATGTAGTATACTTATATATATTTAATATAATAATAATAAAAAAGTGAAACATTAAAATGATAAAATGAATTGAAGCATTATTATATATGCATATATATATATATATATATATATATATATATATATATATATAAACAAAATTTTAAATTAATGAATAATAATAAAAACATAATTAAATAAAATAAGGAAAGATATTTCTTTAGAACTCCTCACGGCGGAGGAGCTTTGAGTTTTAGTCTTAACGCTTACATTTTTTATTGGTTATTCTAATGTTTCGCTTCCACCTGTTTCGTGTAGGTAGCAAGTTTCCCAAAGATGAATCAGAGATAATCAAACCGTGTAGAGCACACGACGGTGATGACATGGCCACGTGGACGGTGAGTCTCCCTTCAGTGGACGAAGATGGAACGTGGCACGATTTTATGACGTAGCATCACGGCGGATGGTGCACGCAGTATTGGTGAATGCCACGGTGGGATAGGCTTTATCACAGAATCAATCGAGGATACCCGACAGCGAGGCTACCGAAGATTGAATGGCGTGGCATAGACAACACATCCAGTGGGCAGTTCAAGAATGCCACGACATCAGTAGCAATGACAAGAGGTAATTTGGAACGTATGGCTCTCCACGCGGTGCACACGACGACAAATGGGCAGTGACTTCGACGGGAATTTATGGTGATTACTAGCCCTAGAAAATATTCGGACGTCAAGGGTCCATTCTGCTAGATTTTGGTAGTTAAAATAATCGAACTGTAGAGGGCATCGATGACAATGTCAGATGAGGTGGTATTATTTTGGGTTGAATCAAATCAACATGGAATAGAAGACAACAAGGTGAAACCGGCAAAATCGGAGTGTGACAAAGTTTTATTACCCCGGTAAAGATTAATTTTTCTTGTTTAAAATGCCATAGTGGATAGCTTGGGACTTGCAGGAGGGAAAACCAGTAATGAGGACTTGGCTATATACAAGACCAACGAGCTTCAACTTGGTAACAACATGGAAGGCCAAGTCAGTGACTTGAACAACTCGTGGAGCAACGGTGGACCCGAGTCGGGTGATTAGATGTCGTGATATTCGGTGAATTGGAGGTCCATTGGTTTCAAATCGACGTAAAACATTCATGAGGCAAAGTCGGACAGTGCAGTGTTGGGAAACTTCAAACAACTTTATCGCAGACCGTTCGGCGGACTCTCGGCGGATGGCATAATATACGGGAGACCTAACCATGAGAATCGGCATGGCGAAGTTCGAAGGATACCAGGGAAAATGTAGATGGCGGTGATCAAAAGCCATAAACGGGATATGGATAGCGCTGTTGATGGGTTATCTTGTATTGCGATAATTCAGGGGCCACCTTGGAAGTTTAAAGCATAATGTTTTAATATTTTTATATATGTATATTTTGCAGGTTGTTCGATCAATCAAACGTAGGCGCAGTCGCGATGTGGAGGACAATAAGGGTCTAGAACGCTTTATTCGGACGACGGGCATCCAACCGTACATCATAGTACAGAGGATGGTGGCGGAGTGTTAGGGCACTAAGGATGGGATTGTCAAGTTCAACCATCGGAGGTGAGCTCGGTGTCATCACGACTACTTCCACGTGGTCAAGAGCGATGACAAGATTAACCGGATGTTGCAGGTGAGTTGGAGAAGAGAGGGAAATCCTTCAAGGGAGGTTTTAGGTTTAAATCTTCACCTTACCAAAAAGTTGAATTCGGTATCTAAAATTTAATTGATAATGTTGATACGGGCAGGATCGGGTGCGACTCCCAGGTGACTTTGACGATGTAAAACCCGTGATCTAGAGGAAGAGCCCACAAGGGATTTTCGCTTTAAAAAAAAGAGCGATAACAAGATTCAGAAAGGACCAACGGACCCGCATGGACTCTCGCAGAACGTGATAGCGTAAAAAAAATGCCAAATCGGATGTTGGAAAGCGGTAACCCCGTACAGATAAGATCGAGCAGACTACACCATTGAACGATGTCAGATTGGTGAGTGACACCTCTTCCACATTATTGCAAATGAAACTTATTTGGGGTGCAGGTCGACGGTTACCATAAAATGTGAAAGAACAATTTTATAAAATGCATTTGATTTAGGCATGATGCCTACCAATATGGGGCCATGTATTTTGGTCTTAACCAAAGTAACGACAAGAGGGAAAATTATAAAAGCCGCGTGGAGCTTGGGGCTAACATTATGTATGTTAGAAGACTTTGGTTGCCACGTGGTGTTTTAATAAGAAATTTTGTTTACCTTTAAGGAGAAATAAGCCATTTCAAAGACAAAACAGATGAACGTGCTGTTTTAATAAGAAATTTTATATCTTTATTTTTTTAGATTTTGGGTTTATAAATGATGTTTGATATATTTTAGAGGTCACATCATGGAATATTTGAAATCTGGAATTTATTTTTTTATGTCCTAGGAGCTAGCATTTAGTTTATTTCGATTGTGCAAATGCAGGTTTGAATAGACTAGGTTGCATGCAAGAGTTTGTCACATCTTCAATTTTGCAGGACACGGATGCCATCAAACTGATAAAGCTTTGCATGTTTACGTTTTCAGCATTCAAATTTATTTTCAGATTTTATTTTCTGCTTTCTGACCCTTCACTTTGCATTTTTAAAACTTTGAGGATTAAAATAAAAATTGAAAAAAATAAAATGACAAAAATAATTACATGGGTGTGAAGAATGATATATAATCTATCATCTGAAACAAATTCGAAGTCATTCCGAAGTCATGTTGATTTTATAAAAATTGTTGAAAATGACTGTTTTATGCAGATTTTTATAATTTCGGAATTTTAATTTTTCACATTTTGGAGGTAAATCAGAATTTTAAACTTTCCATATCCATTCATAAGCATAAGATGACATTTCCTTTATGAAAAGTTTAATTTCATTAAAGGGGGGTAATTTTTATGACATTTCATTGGCCATTATTTAAGAGCAATAAATACCTTTTTCTTTATGAAAATTCTGATTTCATCAAAGAGAGATAATTTATTATTACATCAAAGGCTAGTGTTTTAAAACATTAAATTATTTTTTCTTTATGAAAATTGATTTCATTAAAGAGGGATAATTCATAATGACATTATGAGGCCATTATTTTCAAGCAATAAATTGGTGTCTCTTTATGAAATTTAATTTCATCAAAGAGGGGCAATTTATTAGTTATAGCAAAGGCTTTATTTACCTTCATGATAGAAGCTACATTTAATGGATCTTTTCATCATTTTAAATTCACATTCATAGATAGATTTAATCTTCTATTTCATGCTTAAAGTAGGATTTAATGCAAGATAAAAACTTGTTTAAAATCTACTTAATCCAAAGAAGATAAAATCTACCTAAAATCATTCAAGATAAAAGGAATTAAGGCTACATCGTGGTCATATGAGGACCAATTCATATTTTCTTTAAGTTTTATGAACAATCATTAGTATAACATGATAAAATAGACCAACACATGCCCCTTGTTAACAATCACTTGCAATCACTAAGGTGTTCCTAGCATTTATTTGATATATCTTTATTGAGATTACAAATACACATGTGCAAATGCTAATATAGCGGAGACCTTGGAGAAGTTGTTTGTTATAACTTCTTTGCAAGAGAGGGTTTTGTAATCAGAATCCTAAGAGATAGTGTGATTTTGCAATTGGGTAAACTTTACCACTCAATATTTTTGCGCTAGAAGGAGGGCATGAATTGGTTTACTTTATTTTATTAATGATAAATTATTCATTGTTGTTTCAAATGCTTTTGAATTTTTCATGCAATGAATAATGTGATTTGGTGTAACTTTGAGAGTTTTGAATTGCTAAATATTTCAAGTCCATTTGATTAGCATCTTTGGCAATATTTTAGCACTCAACACTTTGGGAGCTAAAAGGGCGTAAATTGGTTTATTTTACTGCTATTTAGATGCTAAATTGTTCATGTTACTTTGGTTAACCACCTTCAGGGATATAGGCCTATGAACATCCCTTCTTTCCTCCACCGGTCCATTCGGTTCTCTATGCTCGACACTTGCAAGAAACACTCAGATCCCACTCATAAGGGGTTGTTTGTAGTTATTTTCCACCATGTAGCCACATCCACCCCGCCACCTATTTTGGCCAACCCCATCCATTCAAACCCCCCCATCCCTCCCCCCCTCATAGTCTTTTCCATTCCCTGTCTAGCAAACCTCTGCTAAGCGAGGAAGCCCCTGAATTCCACACTTTTATTTCCAAAAATGGGACACTGTCTGCTGCTACTCCCTTTAAACCTCTAGCTACGAGCGAAAAAAAATTTATATTAGCTAAGCGTAAAGCCAAAGCTGAGGAGAACTCTACCCAATTTTGAAGGTCTTCCAGAGTAAAGAAGGTTAAGGCAGAATCGAGCCAAAATTCCCCTATCCACATCTCTAAGGACATCAACAGGAATTCAATCCCCATCTCTACAATTTCCAATAGAATTTCTAGGATGTTCCTCAAGAGTTTCATTACCACCTTTGAGAGTGTCAGTTCAACCATGAAATAGTACCTCCAGCAGAGTGCAACCAACACCAAGGAGGATTCCCCAAAATTTGAGCCCCTCTAAGCTAGCTTATGTGTCCAGGAATATGCTACTAGGGGTTTTTTGGTATATCAATTTTTTTGGTTTTTTAAATAGATTTATTTCTAAGGCAACTCCTATGGGGGTTCTGGTTATTTTGTTTTTCAAAATTTAGTTTTTGTGGTCTTTCACCCCTACGTGGGAAATTTTTCTTTTGTGATAGCATCACCATCCCATACTTGGGAGATTTTGAATCTATCCTCCCCTGTGTGGGAATGTTTAGTGCTTATGTCTATCCTCCTCGGTATGGGATTTTCCAACAGTAATTTCTCTCTATCGATCAAGGTTTTATGTACATCTGGGATTGGGACCCAGTCAAAACCCACATAATAGAACCACCAAATTATTAAAAAAATTGTTCATGTTACTTGAAATATTTATTCAAAGACATTGGTATTGACTAACGAGATTATGTTTCCATATGATTATGTTCATTGATTCTAACATTCTCTAAATGATGATGCACTAATGCTAATATTTATGCAATTTGAGAATGTTCTTTCATGTCATGGTTTAATTGAGGCATATCTTGTTATCGATACTAACATGATGATATTTGTGGTTTACTCATTTGAAAATTGTTAGTCATTTTATGCTTCATTGCAAGATATCTTTATTTGACTAACAAATCTGGTTTTGAAATTATTCTTTGAGTTTCACTAATGGCGACATGTGATGTAAGAGCTGAAATGATATCTTTAAGAGAAAGAATGGTATCTATGTTAGGGGATTATTATAAGTATTTTCCTATGCCTGGAACACCCCATCAAATTCCTAAAATGTTATTGGAGTTTCTATGATAGTTTAATCAAGATGAGACATTAGGATACATACAAAAATTGCATGTCTACAAGAGCATATTATTTCAATGGTAAATTTACCATGAGGTTGTTGCTTGTAGGTTATTCTCATACATTTTGGATGACAGATCATTCTTTTGGTATGGCCAATTACCCATGGAGGTTAGGACTTCTTGGATCCGACTAGAAGCAGCCTATATTTATCATTTTGGTAATCAGGCTGACTTAGATATGTTGCAAAATTAGTTTACCTCTATTCATAAAGAGCCTAATGAATCCATGAGTCAATTCAATGAGAGGTTTCATGAGTTGCACTCTCAAATATGGGAAAATTTTGACACAATAGAAGAGGAAGCTATTCAAGTATACATGGGAGCCATACACCCCATACTTGCTACATATTTAAGAAAAAATCTTGATGACCCATCTTTAGCTACAATCTATGAGGTCCTAGTAAAGGCAAAACAATGATGTGTTTCGAAAATGAAAGAAGAGACACAACGTATTCCCATAAGAGATTGTTCTTTTGGAGTTATTGATGCCAACCTACACCAACCATAAAATATAGCACCCCCCACTCCAAGGATGCCTAAGGTGAATGATCAAGGGAATGAATTTAAATGTCCAAATGTTATAATCACCTTAGATATTGTCCAAGAGGAGGTGCAAGTTGCCAAGCCAATAGACACCAATGAGGATTGTGTAGAGATGGGTTCATGTCTAGAAGTGCATGAGTATTCAGATAATGGAGGTGTCCTAAATCTAATTAGTTTTGAGATATGTGATAGGACATAACCTTCGATGGAATCAAATAAAGTGGTTGAAAATGAAATTGAAAGAGGATCAACAAATGAATTTCAAGACATAATATAATTTCACCACTAGTTCTCGAAAGATACTTTGGATGAGATTGTTGAAACTGATGGCCAAGAAAATCCTCACCCTCCAAATTGTTATGAAATTGAATCATGTGTTACAAATCTAGATATTGATCTTGCAAACTTGAATACAAAGAGTAGCCCAATTTTGAAAGTCATTGAACCATATAAGGAAGGTGAAGGTAAATTTGATGAGAAACACGTTGAGGAATTGGAAGATGTTGAAGTAGTTGAGCGTCACTACTTGATTTTGGAATATGATTAGTAGCAATTACTTGCAATCACTAAGGTACTCCTAGCATTTATTTGATATATCTTTATTGAGATTACTAATACGCATGTGCAAATGCTAATATAGCGAAGACCTTGGATAAGTTGTTTTTTTTAACTTCTTTGATAGAGAGGGTTTTGTAATAAAGATCCTAAGGGAGAGTGTGATTTTGCAACTGGGCAAACTTTACCACTCAATAATATGGAGTCAAAATTCAAATGAATATGTATTATGGAATGATAATATGGACAAATAGATACTGTGAAATAAAATGGAAGGATGAAATGGGATTAATAAAAAATGGATGAATGAATGAAACAAGAGGATAAGGAAATAAAAATGAATTATGAATGAGAAATGCAAGGAGGGAAATGAAATGATAACATTGATGAAGGGAAACAAGGAGATAGAATATACTTCAATTATCTATAGAGTATGCCTCAAGATATTGCTTCGATATGACTATTACCCGCTCATATGTTAGCAAAATATATTCAACGGCTAACGGTTCATATAGAAACAATATAAGAGGTAAAAATATGTATCTCATCAACATGGCTGTCCCTATTTTTGTAGGATTAGTGGTATGAATTTCTCATTTTAATTATGTGTTCATGATTTTCTTGCTATATATGACACTTATCAAGCTCAAAATATTTGCAAAGCATGATTTCAAGACATCTTTAATAATTGTGGTTTCTGAAATGTTTCAACTTACTTTACAAGAGATACTTTTTTATTTTTGCACTTCTACTTTCTAAATTTGCTCTTCTTCTTCTTTCCCTTGCACTTATTCTACATCATCAACTTTATTTTCCTTATTACCTTATTCTTCTTCACTCTCTTCTTCATCTTCACCATCTTCTTACTCTATTTTTACTCCAAACAATTGAATCATATGATCCAATGTTTTTAAATATTGATCGCAAGTTGTTTGAGTGGGATTAGCTATCTCCATCAGTTGTTGGTGAAAAAATCAAAGCTTGGTTGTTTTTCATATGATATGGTGTGTCCCCTATCTACCAAATTTTCCATAAAATATCTAAGCTTGGTCAAATATTTTATCAATTGAGTGACTTGATCCTGATTAATAGGGTCCTACCAAGCATCTATTTAGACTCATCCTGCATTATTGATATCAAGATAGTCTAAAGGTATTCATCTATTAGAAGGGTATTATCCCCATTCTAAAATCCTTCAAAACCATATTGCATCATTTCCTTGTTGGAATCTACAATCTTCTATAACTTACCTTCAATTTTATCCATTAATATCCACCTCTTCTAGATCAATTTGTTCTTTCTAAGGATGTTGTGCGCTATTAATCTTGTAGTGGTCCATTCTTTACCAGGGATGGACTTAGCATCAGTATTGAATCTATTTTTAAACAACTTATATATTATTTTTTCTTGCAACACCATTGGTTATAGCTCTTCAGTGGCCTTTTAAAAATATTCTTTGTATTCTTGCAATAAGTGGCTAGCCTCATCCATGAAATCAATTACAGACTAGATATCTGAACATTTTTTCATAATCTCAGATCATATTTCTTTTTTTGTTTGCTTAACTTTATCTTGTAGAAACTTGTAGTTTTAGTTCTCTCAACTTGAAGCTGTTGTTGTAGAGTTAGTATTTGTTTGATATAGGTCTCATTTTACTTCTTCATCTCTTTAGCCTACTCTTTGAATTTGATCATATTTTGGTACTTTTTTCTGCCAGTTCTTAGCTTCATTTATTATAGCCTTTTCCACCTTCTTCTGGTTATTGATTGTTGTTTCTAGATTTTCCATATTTTCTTCTAATTTATCATATTTTTCTTTGCAAATATCACTCTGCGCATAGATGGTCTCAATATGAGTCTTAGCTACAACCAATTCATCTTCTAGGGGCAATTGAGAAATATCTTCAATGTGTTCCTCTAGCTGATAATATTCTATGGTAATGTCCACCATTGGTTTATTAACAAGAGGAGTGAGGGAGATTCTAGTTCTTTGTCTAGACATAGGATCAACGATCATAGTATTTCTCATTCAAGTAGCTTTTTTCAAATATTGAGCTAATTTATTGCTCCAAAAATTTTGAGTTTTCAATGAAAGGTTCTTGACCTTCTACAAAGAAGTTGTTGTAGGGTGGTTTGTAGGTGTGGAGGCAATGGTGAGGGAGGTAAAAAATGGAACTGGTACATATGGAAGATGAGTAGTGGTAATTATGGTGGAATCTATGCTTACAGTAGGGGTTGTAACAAATATCAAAATTGCAACAAATGTTACAATTGTATAATATGGTGGGGGAGATGAAAGTATTTTGTCACCTATTGATATGGGTGATAATTATTTTTGAGGTGAAGAGATGTGAATGGGAAATGATGATATTAGAATTTCTACTAAATGATGTGGAGATGGAATGGAATAAGATGATGGAGGAATTGATGGGGATGAAGGGGAATTTTGAGGTGGTGATGATATCATTTGTTCCTTTTGCTCTTGTGAATGAGAGGGAGAATTATTTGGGGAAGGAAAATAAGAAGGAGAATAAGGGATAGAAATCATACCTTTACCTACCAAAGTAGACTGTTGAAAGATATCATAAAAACTTTGTTATTGTACTTGTTGAACTGGTTTCTATGTAGTTGTGACTTGTGTCTATTCAAATGCTTGTGTCTGATCTAGTTTTTTATTTTTATTGAATTCCTTCTTAGACTCCCCTACTAAATATGTTTCCTTTCTTTTGAATACAATAGGAATTGAAGGCTTAACCTTTTGAGTATCATCTTGTTGCTATGAATTTGGTAGTGCAACCTCTAGAATAGGGGTATTTAAGGGTTTGGAGGAGGTTACAACAGTAAATTTAATAGGAGAAAATGCTAAGCTATCACTTGCTTCGTCTTCTATTAGATCTTGTGAAGTAGCTTCTAACCCCAAGGCCAAATATTTTGGCCTTTGTTACACCTAAATATTTTATACATTTTATAATTCACCTTTCCCAAGATTTCCACCAAGATATCCCATATTTTTCATCATTAAAGCTCCCATAGTGTATTGCCACAATTGTTCTTGTGAAGGTTCAAAAATAGACTATTCTTCCTTAGTCACTGGTGGTGAGTGTCATCCAGTTGTTGAGGTAATAAAGAGGGAGAAGTTGGAGATGGTTGTTCTTTATTCTAATTTTTCCTTATGATATTTTTCTTTTAGTCTTACCTTTCTCTACTTTTCCCTTTTTAGCCTTTTTGAAGCTCAAAGCTAAGCTTTTACCATTCTTGGTTGTTCAAGTATTAAGATGTTTATCACATATCTCGGAGAAATTAATATCTAATTAGAAACCAAACCTAGGGGTTATTGTATTTGTGTAAACTGTCATTTTCCACTATTCTAAAATTTTGACCTCATTCCAACCAATGTTTTCCTAAATCTATTGAATATTTGATTCATTCAGCTAGTGGGTTTTCTTATGCTCAGGCTCATAATCAACCAATTACGCATAAAAGTCTCTCCAAGGGGGAAGTGGTTCCATTTTTCTAGCATTCCATTCTAATGAGATATCTCCCTATTATTTCTATAATTTTCAATTTGCGGCCTCAAAGTCCTTTCAAACTTGGAAGTCTTATCATCATTGAGAGTAGTTAGATTTTCCAAAACTATATTGGCTAGGTCATACCTCCATCTCTATGAAATATGAATAAGAACTAGTTTCTCCAATGTTTGAGTAATCTTATCATACTGGGTCTTCCTTGTTATTGTAATATCTTCCATATTATAAGGGTAACTCATAATCCATTTTCTCTTTATCCTAATACCAAAAGTGTAGTTAATGTAGTCATATTGTCTATAGTATTTCAATGTTAGCATTCTACTAGTGATAAAATGTAGAACCAAGAATGGTTTTCCAGTGAAGCCATAATGTCTGATGACTACACCCTTAGTCAAAATGTATCATTATCCTTCCTCAGTCTACTTTTTTTGTAACAGTTCTTTAGCTAGAGGAGGAATTCTAGGACATTGCCCATACATAATTTTTAGGACTGGCCCCAACAAGTCTCTATTGAATTCATAATAGAATTTAGTCTTGCTAAGAAACCTAGTCCATGTATAGACTAGTATGGGATTTCAATTATCATCTTTGTCTATTATTGCTATCCAAGGCATATCTTGCCTTGTAG
This sequence comes from Wollemia nobilis, assembly GCA_028583015.1. Taxonomy (NCBI): domain Eukaryota; kingdom Viridiplantae; phylum Streptophyta; class Pinopsida; order Araucariales; family Araucariaceae; genus Wollemia; species Wollemia nobilis. The sequence goes on from JAQPPZ010015413.1 coordinate 3,532,319, forward strand.
CATTGAGAAACATCCAATCCAAATTAGAGTAGTGCCTAAAATAGGAAGCTTCAAAATATTTCTTCATTACAACCAATTTCTCATGCATTCTCTTGGCAAGAAAAGCAAGCCAATCGAAGTAAATTGGTTTGTTATTTCCATCATCCATAGGTATTTTATACATGTTTTCATTAGAAATGCAATAAACTGTATCTATTTTCCAATCTCTCACATATTGGTTAGAATATAGCCCGACTAATGCTACTAGCATAGAAAAGAGTTTTGGGTTGGTGAACTGCTTAGTGGAAATTAGGGTATTGGGTAAAGTATTCCTAGACCTCATGGTTTTGAACTAGCTATACACCCATTTCCTAAAATAGTCACCATTTTGTGTATGTTCCTTCAATTAGTAATACTTAGCTTGTTCTTCTAGGTTGAAGGGCTTAGTATTGACATGTGATATTATACCCATAGTAAAAATGTCACAAAAAGTTTGTGTGGTTATATTGAAAAGGTTTTTATCCAGATTTGTTTTAATTGCCTTAGCCTTAGGGTCATAAAATTTCACTATGACAAAAATTAATTATGGACATGGGTAAACAGAAACATAGATATAAAAAAGATAAAAAAGAGTAGATGATGCAAGTACCTTGAACCAAAATTAGTAGTCCTTGCAAAATCATATGGTTAATATCTTGTCTGAGTCTATCTCTTGTTTCCCATGTCATTTTTTGTATCAACTACTACCAGTACTTTTTCAATGTAGCATATAACCTCACTACTTTTTGGATGGGTAGCTTTCCCTACAACTATTGATGCTATTTTTGAAAAGTTTTTGAAATTGCTCTTCTAATGCTCTACAAATTTGCTTAACCTCACTGTCACTACTCTCAAAAACTTAGCATCGTTTGCAAAATAAAATTTATCTAAATTTTAGCTTTAAATAATGTGCATACATGCCTTCCGCCATTAATGTAGAAGATGAGCTACCACTTAGGTGCACACTTCAAAATTTTGAATTGGTAAAAAATAGTGTGGCTTGTAAGTGAAGTCTCATTTGTTGATTGGTCATGGCCTAGAACCTGTTACAACTCACAACCAACCTTTTGTTATTTTTTTGGGTGTGACACATAGCATGTAGTAAAATAACACACTTTTTTGATATTTTACTGCTTTGAATTTCGGCTAGGAACATGTCGTGGACCGCTCCCTTTGTTTTTTTTCTTTTTGCTAAAAAGAAAAAGGTTAAAAGAAAAGTAGATATAGTACAAATATGTACATATATTACACAAAAATGATGTTTACTCAAAGTACAACTTAAGATGATATCCATTAATTTGAATCGATTGTGGGTTCCCATTATGATAATGGATTTAAAAAGCGTTTTTCTTATTGGCTTCAAATACCTTGAATGGACCATACCAAAAGGAGTCAAAGTTTTGGTGGTTACAAAATTTGGATTTTTCTTCATTCCATATTAGGACTGAGTCACAAACCTTTAAATTTCATAATCTAACCTTCTTATCAAACCATCCTTTGGTATACATGGAGTGCCTATGAAAAATCTCATATGCTTTGGTCCTCTGTTCTTCCAACTACAAAAGATGCATCAATCTGACCTCTATTGGGTTTTGATCTGATTCATAATCTTGGCATGCCAACCTTAGAGCTGGTATTTCAAGGTGAGTGGAAATAATAGATTCTTTCCCATACATTAATGCATAAGGAGATGTTTTTATGGTAATCCTATTTTCCCACAAGGCTTGTTCTAAGAGGATATGACAACTTTTTTTGTTGTCTTTCAATGCTATTTTCAAAATTTTGAGTAGATTTTTGTTAGTGGACTCTACTAGTCCATTCCCTTGAGGGTAATAGTTAGAAAAATTCCTTAAATATATTCCATATTGACTCACAAATTCGATGTACTTTACACCTATGAAATATAGACCATTATCACTTACTAGAGCTTTAGGGAGGCCAAACCTTGTGATTAGGCCTTCAATAAATTTGATTACTACCTCTTGATCTGATATTTAGGTTGGAATTGCTTCAACCCATTTAGTAAAATAGTCTATGGTAGTCATAATATATTTGTGACCTATTGAAGAGTTGGAATTTATCCCCACTACTAGAAATGCTCTTCTACTTGAATAGGATTAAGAGAGAATGAAATATTTCTATTCCTCCCTACATATCTTTGGAAATTTTCACATGCTCTTGTTACTTTAAAAGTGTCAACAAAGACAGTAGACCAATAGTAACCTACTATAATTATTATCATAGTGGTCACTCTCCCTAAAAAATGTCTCCCTAACAATCCCTCATGGAATTCCTTAATGACCTTTTATTTCTGATCATATTTCAAATATTTCAAAACTCCATTAAAGTTATTTTTATATATTCCTTAGGTAATAGGACATATTTCAAAGCTTGGAATCTATACCTCTTCTTTGTGAAGCATTGAGGTCTTGAGGGCATACTCCTATTTGAAAATAACTTTTCAACTGATCAACCTAATATGACCCTTCTAAAGAACTATCTTCCCTTTGTTTAGATCCTAATGGTTGACAAGCTGATATATTATCTGCCTCTGATTAACTTTGTAGGATGGATTTCTAAATAATATTATTGAATTTCGATAATCCAACTAGCTCTTTTGTCACCCAACTCTCCTTGTAATATGAAATTACTAATTTTTATATGTACCACATAAACCAAAGTCCTACTTTGAGCTAAGTATTGTCTAAATTTATTTAATGATTTCATGAATACAAATACTTGTCTCTCAATGAAATTATATTTAGTTTGATACCCAGAGAGTTTGATTCCAAAAAATATAGGATGCTCCTCTTTAGAATTATTCTTTTGTGTGAACACTGCTGCATAACTCTCATGAGCTCCATAGGCATGCAAAATGAAATCTTTTCTAAAGTCAGGGTTTACCAATACTAGAGTAGTAGCAATGGTTTTTTAAAATTGTATCAAAAGCTTGCTCCCTCTTTTTAGTCCATTTGAACTTAGTGTTCTTCCTGAGCATCTCTAAAATAGGTTTAACAATTTGGAAAAAATCTAAAATAGACTTCCTTACAAAAATTTTCTTCCCAAAGAAGGATTTTAGAGCTTTTGTGTTCAAGGGGAGACAAAGAGCCAAAATTAATTTTACTTTGTCACGATCAATCAACATTCCCTCTTTAGAGGCTACATGCCCTAATAATTTACCCTAATGGATTGTAAAAAATGATTTATTTGGATTTAGGGAGATGCCAAACTCTTTTTATTTCTGAAAAACTTGCCCCAAGTGTTCCAAGTGCACTTGTTTTATCTGGGAAAATATAGTCATATCATCAAGATAAATAAGAATGACTCTATTGATCAACTTCCCCAAAGCATAGTCTATGGATATCTAAAAGGTAGCCCCTACATTGGATAAACCAAAAGGTATTATCTGATAAGCAAAGGTACCCCATTTGGTAGTGAAAGTTGTTTTGAACTAATATTTGTCTTTCACCCAAATTTAATTATACCTAGAGAAGCCATCTAACAGAGATAACCTCTCAACACCTACAAAAATCTACAAAACCTAGTCAATCTGAGGGAGAGGATAGTCATATTTTAGTGATGCCTTATTTAGATTTCTGAAATCAACACATAGGTGGATGTCTCCATTCTTTTTTTTTTACCAATACCAAATTGGCTATGCATATAGAATGTTTGATAGGGTAGATAATATTTGATTTCAATAGTTTGAGCAATTCCTATCTCATTATATATTCAATCTTGGGTTTCACGGGTCTCTAATTTTTCCTAGAAGGTTTTGCATCAGATTCTAGCTCAATAGTGTGCTAAATAATTCTTTTATTATACACATTAAGGTATTCATATGACTAGGTTATAATATCTTGGTATTGAAGGCATAAGGCCTTAAGTTCTTCCACTTCTTTAAGGGAACGTTGAATTCCAATCTTAAGCTTTTTATCCTTTTCTATTTCAATATCTTTATAAATTTCATCATCAATTTTCATGGCTCTTGATTTCTTTCCATATTCATTATCAAAAAGGATATCTAGTGTGATTAAGCCCTTAGGAATATGATTATTTTTAATTGTATGACATCTTGTTGATCCATTTATTAAGGGAAATATTTCTACAAATTAGATAAGTAAGCCTCTCTAACTAGAAAGTCAATAATCTGATCATCATTCTCAAAAACCTACCAAAAAATATATTTGGTACTACAGGTCTAAAGACTAATTTGACCCTTTTATCCTTAGTTAACCCATAATCTGAAGAGAGGCTGAAATTAGAACCTTTAATGACTTCAGTATTAGCCAAAATATTTTGATTCCTAGGAATAAAGTGGATGTTTAAAGCATAAAAAATTTCCATCAAATACCATACTCTATTATTATATGATTTTAAGTAATGATGCTTAGTGCTTCAGTTCTCTATGACTTGATTAACTACTAGCTTTGAATCACCATATATCTAACATTTTGATTCCCATATTTTTTGCTTGCATTAATCCTAAGCATAGAGCCTGATATTCGACAAAATTATTGATACAAGACCAAGTTAGTATATAAGCACAAAAAATTATACCTTATGAAGGAGATTTCAAAATTATTCCAGCACCAACCTTATTTTTGCATCTTACCCCATCAAAATGCATTGTCCAAATTTCTAACCCTCTTAGTGACTAATTAGATAGAGTAGGGGTATTTTTCTTAGCCACAAAAGAAATGTTATAAGTGTCCATTACTGTCCTAAACAAACTATAATATTCTCTAAATGATAACTCATATTCCACTTCTAAATCTTCAAATTTCTCTATCAATTTAGGTTCTTCCAACACTAAGAGGTTACACATGTCTTCCTCTAGTTTTTCAATACGACAAGCCATAGGCTTTTCAGGGGTTATCCTTATTCTCTTAACTTTGTATGGAATCATCATATGAGAGCAATCCAAATACATGTAACCTCCTAGATTTTCTATGAACTCTTTGGAAAGGCATAAACCAAAATAAGGTTCTAAGTCAACTACTATAATTTATTGCACAATAGTGACCTCTAGGTCCTTGTGTAATCTCATTAGCACATCTTTTACAACTCCAATGGTTTTGACTAGTGTCCCATCCAATTGCAATACTTTTGTAAAATATCTAGTGTATTCCATTCCCATTTCATCACATACTACTTTAGGTATGATTTTTGTGGAAGCCTCTAAATATATCATGCAATTATGAAAAATCCACCCTTCTATTCTTAAGGAGATGTAAAAGGATTGGGATTTATTTTTTACGATCACTGAAGTCATCTTTTCTTGGCCATGTAATAGATTAAATACTGTATTGGTATCCTTTTCTTGGGAATTCTTATTCAAAGAGGCATTTAGTAAATCAATCTAACCAATGATGAAGAGAGTGTCATAAAGAATTGCTCTAGGTGTCCTTTTTAGTTCCTCAACGATGTTGAAATTTGTCTTTCCTAAAGAACTCTTTTTATATCTCTTCACGGTTTCACCAAATTTTCTCTTATAATGTTGAGTTGTGTTGGCCCGGCTTTCATGCACACCCCGGGAAAAAGGATGAAGGCAAGGAAAGCTCCGGAGACACCCACGGGACTGATCCCACTCATCTTTAGGATCTAGCTGGTTATCCAAGGTGCGAGTTACGAGTTGGGTCGAATGGCAATTCACTCTTTTCCACTTCTGGAATAGATTTCAATATGGACTCGCTCTGTTACCTTACGAGGGGGTTCCCGAACTTGTTCGATAGTTGCAAAAGTTGTTGACAATCGGATTTAACTTGAATTCTAGATCTAGCTCTCATGGGTCGAGAGATTTAAATAGAAGGCAAATAAAGAAAATAAAAATGGATCATTAACGGTAAGAAAAGAGAGGGTAGGGTAAGGCAGAAAAGAGAAGTTTATCAGACTTTAAACTGTAAAACTCTAAACTATCAATCTTATCTATGCTATCAGCTTCACAACAGAACAAATCCCAGAAGAAAGTGTCCAGTCAGTCTAAGATCACTTTCAACTAAGAGCACAAGGCAGAGTGAAACGGATCTAGCAGAAAATTATAAATCCAAGGGGCAGCTGGTTAAAACTGGTATCTTTCACCGGCAGCCTAGCTCGCACAGTGAAGACAGAGCAATTAGAACAAACTTACACCTGAAATCTGTAATTTCCCCTAGCAGACAATAGAACAACTGAAGCCTAACAGCATATTTAATCTTGACAATGGCAGATTTACAACATATATCTAACAAACTTTAAATGGAACGGATAACAAAAGAAAATACACTTATCACACTCGCAAAAGATTAGGCTCCCGGCCATGCTATCACGGAAAAGCTAAAGCACATCAACTCCAAGTCCGAAACAAAGGATTTCACAAAATTTGCAAGAAATTGCTTATAAGCCTTTATTTCTAAGTCTCCGCCTCCTGCGATTACATTTAGAATTTGTATTTATAGACTCAGGACAGACCCTGATCTTTTCCAAAATATCTTTCTCAAACCCTAAATCTTATCGCACTTAAACCCTAGGACACGGGTTTTACAATAAAAATCCATTTAAAAATCAAAGTCCGGATAGAACTTAACCCTTCGGCAAAACTGTGCAGTTAGCTGCCATAAATGGAGAAGATAAATCAAATGCAATTTTCATTCATCCGCAGCTGCAAATAAATGCTTTCATTAATTCTGCTGGTGAGCTGGATGAGTCACCACTTCTCCATCAATTCGATCTCCGCAAATCCATCCCGAAGTTGAAATGGTCTTCATGCTATCAAGTCTGCAATAAATTTGTTGTTGAATGCTCTCACCGGCAGCTTCTCTCCTAGCATGGCGGTCCTTGACTAAATCCGCACTTTATCTTTGCCTTTATGGTCTTTCCCGGTTGTCCCGTAAGTGCGGTGGAATCCTCGCATGAAAGACAAAAAAATGCATTAGATTAGCATTTTAATTAAATCATAAGCTTAAAACATTAAAAACAGATTAAATCCGCAAAATAAGCTTGCATGTCGGCTTCTGTTTGTCCCATTCACGCTTTGACACGTGTCGCTACCCCAGGAAGCCTTCCGTTTCCCGCCGGAATGCACTTTCAGGTCAACTATGACTTTCTCTCTCCTAATGCGATTCTGCGACATGTCGCGATTTCGCGACATGTCGCGAAATCGCGACCTCGCAGAGCATCGGAAACTTCCTCCCTCGTCTGCCGCGAAAACGCGACATGTCGCGAAATCGCGACCCTTCCTGGCCTCCGTACGTTTCTTGATTTTCAGCCGCGATTTTAGAACACGTCGCGATATCGCGACAGTTCCTCTACCTGCATGCGTTGACCGCGTTGACCGCGATTTTGGAACACGTTTCTGACTTAGCCGATTTTTCATTCTGCAGCCCACTTTCTCTCTCCTGCCGCCAAAATGCGACATGTCGCGATTTCGCGACATGTCGCAAAATCGCGCCATCCGTACAGCTTGCTTCTCTTTCCCAAAAACTGTCGCGATTTCGCGACATGTCGCGAAATCGCGACCTTTCTGGCACTTAGCTGCATTTTGACTTACTTGTCGCGATATCGCGACATTTCCGAAAATGGAAGTGTCGCGATATCGCGACACTACCAAAAATGGAAAGTTTGATTTTTCGGTGAATTATGTAACTGTTTTATGGATTTTTCTCGGTAACGGTGCAAGATTTTCTTGTGCATGAATGATTCTAGCATGTAAAAAGTGAATTCTTGGATAACACAGCTAAAATGCAAGAAAAAGCACAACTTTAAAAAGGAGGCAAGCAAAATATGGATTTAAAACTGAAAATGACCAAGAGGGTCCCTGCTGCAAAAATGGAAGTTCATAATTTTCTAAGGATGGAATCTCATTTTTCAGTGGGGGTGTGTTGCTTATCAACAAGTTGCTTCAATTCTCTACCTCTTGGTGATGAAAGAGAATTTTAGCTTCTCTTTTACCTCTTCCTTAGAACCTACCTATTCTTTATTCTTCTTCTTTTCTCCCTATTTTGGAGGGTTTTTATCCTTTTCTTGTTCTTTGGAAATTGGATCTCTCCTCTCAGTAGCCTATGGAACTAGGAACCTATCATTGCTTGGTAGGGTTTGTTCCTTCATTTTTTGAGAAAGAACCTATAAATGACCAATTTTTTATGGATCCACTTGTAATGATTTCTTTCCAGATTTGGTTAAGATTGAAACTGATTCTTTCTCTAATGGTTTTGGTCCAAACATAACTTGTTCAGGTTACCATAACATATTGACTCTTCCATTTTGGATTTTCTCAAATTTATCTATGGATTGATGCACATAATGTTGGTACATTACACAAGTTTTAGAGTCATGAGGGTCATTACAGACTAGACACCAAACATTCACTAAATTGATCTCAGGGAATGATTCATGATTCTCAAAGTTTGAATTAATCCTGGGCCCTATATTACTACTGGTACCATGTTTTTGATACTATAAAATGAAAATAATCTCTATTGAGACCTTTCCATTTTCTTTTTTTCCATTGCGTTTACCTTGTTATTTATTGTTTTTAGGGTATTTTAGATATCCAAAAATAGAGTTGATTCTTGGGAATTATGAAATGGGAGTGGAGGAAAATGGACTAAGGTAGATGTTGTTTTCAGAGGAGGAATTGGAGTTATTTGGGGAAATAATGGTGATAGGAGTAGAGGATCTATATATGAGGGTTTTAATGTTCTAGCTTGAGGTGTAAATTAAGGAATCTTAGAACAATAAGGTATGACCATCTTTAGAGGAATCCTTCCTACAATAATTAGGATATTCTCTACATGCACAATTGCATGATAAACTAATGGGAAGGTATTTTTACCTGACTACTGAGTTTGTAACCCTAGGTCTGACACAAGGGCTCTAATATAATACATAAATGCAAGGGAAGAAGTTGGTCTAGGTTTAGGAAGAATTATTTTCCATGTCCTACTAAACCTCAAATTGAAGTTAGAGACTACCTATTGTGGATTTTTTTGCATGGTGATAAATTGATTCAAGAGTGAAAAAGAGTCAACTGACTCATTAAAATATTCCACAAAAGGACCAACTAATTTAGCCCATGAATGAATGTTGTTATTTCTCAGGGTTCTAAACCAGTGAAGGGTTTTACCTCTAAAGGACAAGGCTAGAAGCCTGATAATAATATCTTCATTTATGATATTGTGGATGGCTACGAAATTTAATATATCTTGACAGTGCTTATAAGTAGTATTTCCTAAACTATCATAGGTGGATATGGATTTGGATGTAGCCTAAGGGATATGATGCATCCGAGGGAGTCCTAAAGAACCAGAGGTATCTCAATCTGGATAATTTTGTGAAGGGTGATTCTGGTTTCGATTCTGCTAATGAAGCATTGTTACTAGGGGTTTTAATGGGGTTCGTCTTGGGGGATCTCAATGATCTAAAGGTATTGGGAATTATTCAAAAGTTGAATCTAATATAAGCTTCTTGTATGCCTTGATCTTCTAGATGGTAGCTCAAAGAATGACATAGGTAAACATGAAAAAATGACTACTAAAAAGGGTTTCCTAGGTTCTTAAATTTAAGGAGTCACCAATTGAATTTTATTTCACCACTTAGTTAGGTCAATACAATTCACTAAATCTTGATTTCTTTGTGAAAATGAAAGATAATATCTGGTGGGTAAAAAAATGATTTGCAAACAGGGTCCCACTAGGCATGCCAAAAATTGTTGGGGTTTGGATTGACATCAAGGTGAACTTGAAATATGAATATCATTTGCAATGGTTTTTTGAAGGTGAGTACCTACTAATCACATCCCAAACCCCAATATTGGATGATTTAAAAATGATTTTAACCCAATATTTTGACTCATTTAAGCTTAGTTAAATGTATAAAGATAGGGATGGAAAGGGGAAAGGGTTTAGAAAGTACGAAATCAATAGTGTATCGATAAAGCTAACAACATAGGCATCCATAGAGAACTTCTAAGAAATCAATTTTCAACAAACCACACTTGTGATTAACAACATTCAAAACTCAGTAATCTTCAACATTAAAAACATATGCACGCTTCAAGAATTATTCCAAATATCTAGGGTATCAATAATCCAAATTAACATAATTAGATTAATACTCCGACTAACAAAAATATAATCTTTTCCAAGGATACATTTTAAAATGAAGCATTCCAATTTGCTCTAAGTTAGAAATCCAATTTACCATAATAGACTAACCATAACACTACTAGTAGAAATGAATTCAAGGATTGGTAATCCACAAGAAAAAAGCTATAAGTCTGAGGTAAACATCCTAGTAATGCTCCTATTAAATTATAGAGAGTGTACAATAGTAGCGTAAGAAAACATTTAGAGCTGACCCTTGACAATGAGGATTCGATCTCTACTTATAGTTTTTATAGTAAATTTGAAAGATTTGAAAGTATTGAAATATTACAAGGAGTTTGGAGTGCCAGACCAACAAGATGTTGAGGTGGAAACCTCCTATTGGATTCAAGAAAAGATATTTGTGTGCTCCATCGATCTTCTACAATTTTATCTCTACAAGTTGTTCAACTTTTCATAGCCTCCAACAATAGAATCTTACCAAGAAAATATCTAGATCGTTCCTTGTTCTTGCTATTGCTTCTTCACCATAGATCCAAAATTGAAAGAGCTTGTGAATATTTGCTTCATCTTCTTAGATCATCTACTTCAGCTTAGAACCAACTCAAACAAAAAAAAATTACTTTACGTCACATTGAATCTTATATTATACGTCATTCATGTCAAATTCAATATGGATCATTGATATGCCTTTGGATAACTAAGATTAGAGATTTACTAAGCTTGGCATGTTTTTACTATTCACAGTCTAGAATATCTCATGGTCTAGAGGATATCATGGCCTTAAAAATATTTACCTTTGGCTCTTTTCACCTCTCGCAACATAGAACCTTATTCTGATCTGGTATTTGAATCTCCAACTTTGAGTTGCTTGACCTCTTTGATAGTGGTCTAAGACAAGAATGTGTTAATCTAAGGTTGTACTTGTGAAATTCTACTATGAGCTACACAGAATAAAACCTTTTTTTGAGTTGCACTTTGGATTTATCTTTACGCAATTAAAAAAAGTCTGACTGTGATGTAGAGCATTGTGTTGATCCACGTGGTATATAACCATGTTCTACTATGGCTTTTAAGTTATACACTTGGGTATTTTGACCATTTTGACTGTGGCATTGAGCAAAGGTGTGTTAGATTGAAGTCATGTCATAAAAACCTTGCTCTAGGCCACACATCGTAGAACCATATTCTAGGTCAAAGTTTGAAAAGCCTTCCAAGTGCCTTGACCAACTTTGACTACGGTAGGAAACTGTGCATCGAGTTGCATGATATAGAACAATACATTGAGCTATGCAGTATAGAACCATATTTTTAGAGCCACAATTTCATAATGCCATCTTTGACCATGTTGACTACAATGTAGGACCATGTTCTAGGTTGCGCTATGTAAAACTTTTGTCCTAAGTCGAGACCTCGAATTATGTTTGAAGCTGCGATTTGAAATACACAAAGAGCCCTTTTGACCAAGTTGACCGCAACATAGAACTGTTGTCGCGGTTCAAACCACATATCTACACTTAGAAATTTTTTGAAAATTTTGCAAAAAATTTTAAAGTACGTGACCTTTTGGGCCTACATGACACTCTCCTAATCTAAAGATGTGTCGAAGCTGATACATTAGTATGTACTAAATAATGTAATATATTTTAACAGTGAAAAAATAATAATTCGTAAAATGCCCACTAATAAGTTGAGTGAACATATCAAACAAAAAAATATCTTTAATCAACTCCTTAAATGCTTGATTAACAAAAAAAAAACCAAAAACTTCAACCACAAAAATATAAAATGAATGAACCAAAAAATAAATTTCATCAATAAAACAAAACAACTTATATCCATTAATAATAAGATAAGTCAAAACATTAAGAAAATAATACAAATGTAGGATAAACTAGTACACTTAATTGAACAAACCTTAAAATTAGATAGTTTTGGTTTCATTAGTAGTGGAAACATTATTACAAGACAACCTATAGTTCCTTCTAATAATTACCTTACGATTATCTAAATTGTACACCGAGTTTGGTTCATTGAACATAAAAAAAATATTATAAAAAAAAACATCAATTTTTTTTTTAGGAGAGTTAGTAACAATCACTATTTTTTTTAGTAACGGTCAGGGTTCAAATAATAGAGGGTGCTTTCAACTAGCTTATTAGTCTAGTTATTGTTGACCGGGCATGAGATTTGAGACCACGGGTTGCACAAGGTTTGTACCGTCATCACAGGTTTGGCGCACACTTAGAAGATGCAGATGACTACTTCCTATGCTAATGTGGGCATGCCGGCAAGTTCTGAACCTAAGTCTCCTCTCAGTAAGTGCCCACTTACTTACCAATCCACCTAACCCCGCCAACCACATCAAAAATATCTTACCGTAATTGTTTGATTTAATCTTTACATTAATTTAAAAAAAAAAAAAACCAGAAAAACAAACTATATGCATTATGTTCCTTGTTACATAAGATACACGCTGAAAGATAAACGATAAGCCGTGATTCTCTAACAAATGGAAAATATTGCACACATAATATTTATCTGAACAGCGGTTTATTGTAATGCTCTTGACTGTTCCAACAACATTACTATCAAGTGTACACAAATTAATATTTAGAGCTTGGCATATTCCTAACACATTCTGTTAGGCCTTTGTCTGATCTGTCTTAACATCGTTTAAAATTTTAAATCACATAATTATCCCTGGATTTTTGCAAGGATCTACGTCTCGCCAGTTTGGCAGATTGTGGCAAATTGTGTACCACCTTTGTACTTCCCAAGGGCAAATATTTTTGCTATAAAGACAATGGGAGATAATGCTTTTTTCCCAACCAAAAAAAAAAAAGAAAATAACCGTGTTTCTCAGACGATGAGGAAACTGTTTAAGAAGTTGTACAGAAGCACAGCTTCTTCCAAGCCTATGGAGTTTCATAAATTAAAGGAGCATAAACCTGAAGTTCAGGAAAATGGAATTATCAGCAATAGGAACCATAGAGAGGGACCAGAGAGAGGTTTTGATAGACCAGCAAAAGTAAAATGGAATTAGCAGCAAAACGAAAATGGAATTAGCAGCAATGGTTTTGATGTTCCAGCAGGATGTTGGGAAAGGAGGGACCATGGAGAGGTTTGTTATAGAGTCCCATTACTTGAACCATCCTCTTTTTGTTCAATTGTATCAGATCAGGGAGCAGGAATATGGTTATCACCATCAAGGAGGCCTAGGGATTCCCTGTCATATTATGGCGTTTAAGAGAATTTTGGAGGTGATTGATGATGAGGGAGACAAAGAGCCCAAGAGAAAGAAGAGAATCACCGAGCACCGTGAATGTTCTTTTAAATACTATGGTCTTAATGGAATAACGTAGTTTCAATGTGAACGAAGTGATAAGTTATAGATGGATTTACAACAATGATTGTAAGCAGTGTTGGTGTACCAATATTAATGTGAAAAGAAATTCCATTGTAGATATATGTCACTTTAAAAAGTTAAAACAACAATTTCTTATATAAATTTTGAGCTTGCCTGTACATATTCATTACATGAAATGGTAACTGAGGGTGTTTACTGTCAAAAATATTTACAGTTCCTTGTGGGAAGTTCTATGTGCATGTGAGTTAAACTACTTGTGTGAGGTGTTCGACCTCGGATAAAAGAGACATTATTGCATATCTGATAAAAGAGACATTTGGATACGTCCAATGGAGTTTAGCGCCTTCTGGCATTTTGTTTTTAACATAATTTTTCTTATATATAATGAGGTATTTTTTTTTTTTTTAATGAAAAAGCCATTATATTAATAAAATAATGTTTAATCATACAAAAAATGTGGGTGGGATTAGCACACCCCGTAAACCAATACATTAACCACTGTGGTTAAGAGTATACAAGAGTGTCAGAAATAGCCCACAAACTGCCAATAACAACTGCCAAAACAGTATCAAATATGCATTCGGAAAGAAAGAAGCCGAGAAATTACTGCCACCTAGAAGGGGAAGGAAGATGCACATGACTCATAATGCAGGGTGCATTCCCCCAATGATCCATGAGGGTACGCAAGTACTGCAGCTCCACCTGTACTTTTTTAACCTGTACTTGAATCTGTAACCATCAATCAAAGAATATATCATATTTATCAGCAACAGAGAAGACATGTCCGACATCTTGCTGAGAAAAAAATAGTTCTATTCCGGGACTTCCATAGATAAAATAAGGTACCAATTCTAAAAATATTCCAAACAACATCCAAGTTGAAGGAAAAAGCAATAGGGTCACCCAAAATAGCATGCACCCAAGTAAAATCCTCCTGCATAAAAGGTCTGAAAATTTCAAGAAGCCACTCCCAAGCTGACTGAGCCCGATCACAAGACCAAAAAACATGTAGTAAATCTTTCTCTTGTCCACAAATCGGGCAAATGATATTATGAACACCCAAATGCTTGAGCCTATTGCCAACAAGTAACCCTTGATGTAAGAGACTCTAAGCAAAAAAACTATGTTTAGGTTCAATATAAGTAGCCCAAGCAATCCGAAACCTCTTATTCCATTGGGAGGGAAGAGAGACTAAATTCCATCTCAGAGTGAGCTTATCAACCATTGGAACTTGTGGGGTGATCCATTTGTAACCAAGATGAGATTTATATTGCAAAACAGAAGCTCCCCAGACCAACACCAATCTGACCACCAGGGTTTTTGAAAATGCTTATGTAGTTTGCTCCAAATAAAAAATAGAATACTATCAATAACCACCTCATAAGTGTCTCTATCACCAGGATTTAAATTATGAATTTGACGAAAACTTTTCGAGGGTATCCCACACCTGGCATGTTAGGAGAAGAAATAAAAAAAGGAAGCAATACCACGCTTATAGAACCTCTGCGCTCTGAACCACTAAACCAGAGGTAAAGGAGAACCTTGCCAAGTGATAACAGGAGACCACAAAATATTCATGGAAGACAAAGAGGCACCTGCTTTGCGAAAACTCCCTTTCCAACTAAGCCAAGGTTTGAAGGCCTCCCAGGATTTCCAAATACTCTAAATGACAAAAGAACCTTTAACTTTAATAGGGACAGGGGTAGTAAGAATGGATTGCAATCCCACCCCTTTCCAAATTTTCTTCTCCTGAAGAAAACTAGAAGAAATGCAATGCCTGAACAGCACTTTCCAAGATTCATCCCCAATTAAAGATCGGGTGATCCATTTAGCACAAAGGGCAAGACCTTGTCGGTGACAATCAAACAAACCCATGCCTCTACAATCCTTGGGAAAACAACAAATTTCCCAGGCTACCTGATGAAAACCTTTCTTGACAGAGTCTTTGGCCCATAAGAAGTCTCTCATAAGCTTATCCAGTTTTTTATAACAAGATTTGGATGGAACCCAACAAGATGAATAATAGACATGGGTAGTGGCTAAAACCTTAGAACAAATCTAAAATTTTCCTACCAGAGAAATTTTCTTACTAGTCCAATAAGAAAGCTTCTTTTCCACTTTATCAATAACATACTTGTCACAATTGAGCAGAGGAACCATGAAATGCAAAAGGAATTCCAAGAAATTTAAACACCTCACCTGGATGAATCCAAGTCCATTGGAATTGATGTAACTAGTGTGGCAGTTGATATTGAGATTGTCGAAAACAGGATGTTTTTTCCATTGTATAGAAGAACCAGAGGCTAAATAGAACACCTCTAAGCAACTAATAGCCGAGGAAAGGGATTGCTCATATTCTTGAAGCATTAAGAAGGAATCATCTGCAAAATGACCATTGACCAACTAACGATCAGAATTAGGGAGAGAAATACCCTTGATTAATCCTTGATCCATATTATGGGCCAACAAATAGCCAAAAGCCTCTGTAGCAAGAATGAAAAGAGATGGAGCAAGAGGACACCCCTGTCTCATAGAGCAACCAAGAGAAATTGATTGAGATTGACTATTATTCAAGGTAAGAACAGTTGAAGCATCTTGAAATAACATAAGAATGGTGCTCACAAATACTGGCCCAAAACCGAGAGCCTGAAGCATGGCAGTTATGAAGTACCACTCCATCTTATCATAGGCTTTCTCAAAGTCTATCTTAATGAATAAAGCATCTTGTTCAGAATTTCTCATTATAATGGGAAGCCATCAATCCCAGGTGCCTTATCACTCCCTTGTCACTTATGGCCAATGATAAGGCACCTGGGCTTGATGGCTTCCCATTATAATGAGATATTTTATCCACCAATATACAAAAATATTTTTTACGTGATGTTTTTTTTTTTCAAATAATATTTGAATACATCCAATGCAGTTCAATTCCTTTAGTATGTTTGTGGAATTATAGATTTATGAGTTTAGCAAAGGGACAAAGCTTTGGGTAGAGATTATTCAGATATCAAGGAAAAAATTCTGCAAAAATATTACTTAAAAAAATATAAAGGTTTTCTTGATATAAAATTGGATAAAAATATTACTTCAAAAATATGGTTCTCTTGATGCAATGAAATTATTTAGGAAAAGAATCCTAGCTATCCTTCATATCAAATAGTTTACAATTGGTAAAAAAACATGTTATATAGCTAGTAAATGAGAAAAATTATGCAATAAATTGGTTTGGTGCTTGGTTGAAGCCTTATCCTTTTATCCTCTTGGCAAAAATTGGCTCAAGCATGCCTAGCTTGTAAAGGTTATGAGCAACAACTTTAGGTTATATATTTATATTAGTAACTTGGTTCAAAGAGAGGAACACAAACAATTTGTAAATGAACTTCAAAAAATGCTTCTAGAGTTTAATTGACAATATTTACATCAAAGGATGAGTAGGTTTGAATTCCATCAAAAGATGGTGGTACTACATCAAGTTGGGATATGAGGATTTAGAACAATCAAATTTTTTTACTCCCAACTATTTTTCTTGGAAGAATGTTTGGTGACAAGAGCTCTCCCTAAGGTCTCAACATTCCTTTGTTTAGCAGTTCAAAGTAAATATTCTTATATGGGAGAGTCTCCAAAGAATAGGATAGCATGGACCTTTCAGGTGTACTTTATGTAAGAAGCAAGGTTATGCATAAGGGGTTGGACTCGAAATGTACTTGTAAAAAAATGACGAATCCTAATCGAAATCAAGGCAAATCCTAAGCAAATCAAATCAATCATCTTCACACCAAAATTTGGGGTATTTGAAGCCTTAAAAAGTAAGGTCATCTTTGGGATAAATTTTGACCTATTAAATCATCTTATAACTTCATAAAAATACCACCATTAGATCAATTTTGAAAATATATTTCCAATGAGTACAAATATGCCTATGTTTGGATATATATTGTGGCGAATTGAGCCTAAGAAAAAATTGGTCTTGAAAATTTAAGGCAAATGGACCAATGTCGAGGGTCCTCATATTTGCCAACTTTTAATTTTGGAAATCCTAATATTCATCCAATTTTTGAATATTCGCCACTATGCATAACCCTGGTAAGAAGGATTTAGAAATATCATACCAATTATTTTTTTGTTGTCCCTTCCTCACATCATTTGGGGTTACATTTGTAAAAATATGAAAATATATTATGCGGCTCCATCAACATTGATAAAGTTCATAAAATATTGGATTATTTATTTTAAAGCTATATGGAGGATTGACCCTACCATTATTTTTTGGGATTTATGGCTTGAAAGGAATAATAGAATTTCTAAAAATAAATCTCAGCATCATGCCCAAGCTTGAAACCATATTATTGCCTCTCTTAAAAAATATCTATAAATATGGTGCTCTTCATAGGAAGTTCCAAGTGCACAAAAATAGGTGGTAACAACTTGATTATAGGATCTACAATAATAAAAAAAAATTGATTGATTGATAAAATAGGTTTTGAAAGGGTTCCCGAACCTTTATAAAAGGAGATCTTTGGAGAGGATCTTACAATATGGACTCCGAGGAATGTTGAGGGTGAGAAAAAAAAAATATAAACTAGAGGATGTCGCAAAAATAGAACAAAATAGGGAGGTCCCTGAAAATAAAGTAGAAAGAGACACCAAAGGGAAGATAAATAGGGGAATACTAGGCAAAATAAACAATGCCACTCGAGCTAGTCCGCATCCATAGGAGAGTTCATGAGCTCCTCAAAGTCATATTTGCCAACTTTCTTCTTGAATTCATCAAGGGTGGTGGCTTGATGCATGAGAGCAGTGCTCATGTTTGCAACTCCAGTTAGGGCTTCCAATAGATCATCTAGTTCCTAAATGTAGCCCTTCCTATTGATGAATGAAACACAAGAATGGAGTGAACACTTCAAAGGTATGAGCGAACAACTAGGAGGGGCCAATTTTCAAGAAGGGATTTGCAAAGGCATATTGCCAAACCTAGCCTTATGAACTGAAAGGGGGGACTTTGCCACCTCATCCGAAAGCTGGTTGAGCTTAATGCAAGTAGGGAATTTCTTTCTCTTCCTAGATTTACACATGATGCAAATAAAATGCCTCTTTGACATAGTCTTGGAGGTAACTTCTTCATTCTTGGGATCAAAATCTATAGCATGAGTAGCCTTATGAAAAGGCCCTATTTCATCCTCAATAATCACCTTAGGATTAAAGGTTTTTAAATGGATACGATCATATTAAGACTCATTCACTGGGTTGTTTGGGATAATGTTCAACATTGCTACTTGAGCTTATCTCTAGAGGATGTGCCTATAGATGATTAAGTGTAAACCTTAAATAATTAGGAAAGAAGAGGATCCCTTTTGCACATTATTAACCGATATTTCCATCAATCTAAAGAGGTGCTCCAGGATGTTGATGCTTTTCTTCCCATGGATGTGGTTGAGAAAAACCAGATGGAAGCTCCTTAGGATGTTTGTCAACCTGTCCATAGTGAAGTAATTGATAATGGGTACCATTACCTTGTCCTAAGGCTTAGGGAAGATTCTCTAATGATTTCCTCTTTGTATTTGCTAAGGATTTCTCCTTTCTCCTTGCACAACTGCAATTCACCTACCAACGAGTGTTTTTCTCTTTGAAAAATTTCTCCATTTTTCGAGAACCCTAAAATTTCAATAATAAGTTAACATTAATCATAAAGCTTAGGCTTTTTACAGTGACTGCCATTGACCTAGTTATGAGCAAGTTCTTTGGAAAGTTCCATGTCATACCCACTAAACATATTGAGGAATGGTAGAAAGCTCACATTATCTAAAATTTTCTCCACCAATTTATCAAGTTGAAGCATGTCAAGTTCAAAATTGGAGTTGCTAACAACCATGAGCAACAAGATGGTGGAATAGATAGAGGAAAAACCATAAGGGCAAAGGATGGGGATGGGCCATATGAATATAAATGGATGAAGATTGGTGTAGAGAGAAGAAAATAAAGATAGTAGAGCAACAAAAAGGGTGAAAAGGTATAGCACAACCAAAGAGGTTGCCCATAGGACTTAAAGAAAAAAACATGCTCTAGCAAGGTTCGAGAAGGTTCTGGCGAATGTACCACAACATATTGGAGAAGTAATTCACTTGGCATGATGGTGATCAATGCCACACCAATAAAATCTCCTCAGCATCAGCATTAGAACCATATTCTGGGATGAGACAAAAATTGAAAAAACAATCTACTTTGATTTAGGGTAAAATAGAAATATCTAGAAATTGGGTTTATTAAAATTAATTTTCATGGTACTTTTAAAGCAAATCTAGGAAAATTTAGTGAAAGTGGTGTTTTTAAAATAAAGAACAAAAAATTCTTCTAACTTACTCATAATGATTTGGAATTTCAACTAACAACTATGCACAAGCTAGGGTACTTATATAATAGAAAATGATGAAAATATGTTTCGATTAAAGGGATTCACAAACTATCATTAATACTATCAACAAAAATGTGAGTGGGAATTGGATAAAAAATATTATTATTAATGATGTTCATCATCTATTATTAGAGGTGATCTCCTAAAAATGTGAGCATATTTATAGAGAAGGAAATTATGTAGTAGATAATTTGATCAATTATGGTGTTGATATTTTTTTTTTAGATAGAAGAGTTGGTCACAACCGCACTATTTTTAGTAATTGCCAAGCGTAGGGTTCAAAACATAGGAGCTGCTCCCACCAAACCTATTCCACCTCATTATTGTTGACTCGGCATGAAGGGGACCATCGATCGCTCGATATTCATACCATCATCGTTGATCTAGTGCACACTTAGAGGATTCATATTAGACTACTACCTTTACAAATAGGTTGCCCTCGAGGTTTGAAATTTGGTGTCTTATTGATAAATGTCTAGCCAGAAAAGCACTTACCAATCCACCTAGCCCTTAGGGACAAAAATTTTTAGGTTAGAAATAAACCTCGAGAGCCGCTCTTAGGTGGTCGATAATGTCGTCCCATCTAGGTATACCACTACCTAGAGGGAAGCCACAAGAGAATTTTTTCATCCCCCTTCACATCATAGAGGATTGAGCCATAGACCTCTTATTCAATAGGGCCAGACTCACCTTTTCTACTTGTGCTATAAAGGTGAACATCGTGGTGTTGAAGAAATATCACTTGGCTAGTTGCCTTCTACAATTTAAATTTCATTAAGATGAATATCATTAAGATGTCATGGTGTTGATTTTCATCTTAGTAAAATTTAAACTGTAGAAGGCAACTAGCCAAGTGAGATTTAATCTCTTAATGAAAATGATATCAAGTAAGTGATTATGGAAATTTGAGGAAGATGAAAAATATATTTAAAAAATATGTTACATATGGTTTAATTTGTGTGCCAACAAATATAATATTTTGGTATTTTGATGGGAGTGGCCTAAAAAATAATAAATATTATGAGAATTATAAATTGACCTAGACCTATTTGTGTAGAAGATATATTCGTAGAATATTTTATCAAAATACTTATGTTATATGATATTATGCATGAAGCACAATTAATTTATCCTTATAATTTTTTAAAAATAAGGACAATGTCTATGGAATTTCATATATAGTAACACAAAATTTATATTCTTATATCTTTGTTGAAGTTGAGCATAATATAATTTTTAAGAAATCAGAAATCAATGACATAAAATAAGCTAACTCTACATTAGAATATCATGTTTATACCTATAGATAAGAGCTAGCATATCAAATCCTTTGGTAATATATTTAAAAGAAAGAGGTCATTGTCATGGCTTGGCTTCTCTTTGGAATGTTCAAGGTTCAAACCATGAGTGTTTTTCAATAGGCTACCTCAATTCAATGCTTGAGGATCGAGGTCCATTGGTTTCATCTAATCCAACAAGCTAGGATTTATAGTGACAACATCTAATGATGTTACCAATTATATATTAAGATATATATATTTTCTTACACACAAGTATGTTGATTCCTCTCTTTGATTTACACTATCTCTTATAAATATTTGAGATTTCTTTTAAATCCCAATAAAAGAAATAATGGATTTAAAAGAAATATCAAATATTTATAAGAGAGTGTAAATCAAAGAGAGGAATCAACATACTTTATGTAAGGAAAACAATTACTTTTTTATTATAATAATATCTTACAAAAAAGAGATTTATATTGAGCACAAAAATCTAAGAAGAGATGAATTTAGAAAGATGATAAAAATACTAAATTTTCATGCTATTGCCAAAATATACCTTTTTTTTTTTTGTTAAATATGAAGTATTTCTACTATAAATTGAATAAGTATTAAGGAAGAGGAAAAGGCCTACAAGGAAGCAATAAATTATCTAAAGGATATTTTTATCACAAGCTTGTTAGGACATGGAGGCTTAAGGTAGTTTTTGCATAATGTTGTATCAATAATCACACTAAGAAAAAATGAAGTTTGATGACGAAGATCTTGATGGAGGAGCTATTAAAAATAAAAAATTTGAAATTCACTTGGTTCTAATTGATTTCCTTCAATTTTCTTTCTCAAATATTTAACTATATGGAAGAGTAATATGTTGGTTATGGCCGATAGGCAGTTGCCCTAGTGGCTAAGATGATGGTTGTTTCTTAAGTGGTCTTGTGTTCAAACCCCTTGAGGGTGGTTGTTGATGTAATTTGTAAACGTTCTCCTAAAAAAATAAAAATATGTTGGTTATGGTTGAAGAGGCTAGAAAAAATAAGATTATAATAAGTGAAGTTAATGCCACCTTCACTGTATTTATCCACAAGGAAGACAAGATAAAATATTTTACTAATTTTTATATAATAATTTTTTTATAACCTAATTTAAAAAATTATAACAAATAAATTAAAAAATTCTAGATTGTGTTATATTGAGGAACATTGTGGTTTTTCCATGGTAAGTAAATCCTTGGTAGTATAATCATTGTATAAGAGGCACACATTCTCCTTAGTCCATAAAAACAAGTTAAAACTATAAAATTTGATATGAACAAATCATATGTTAGGGTTCGCTCGAGTTATTTATATAATAATCTTAAAAATTATTTTGCTGAAGTTGATGTGAATGCATTACATATTATTATAACATTATAAAAAATTAAAAATTCTACTAAAGATGTGTGTGAATAATGTAATTTTATATTTACTTAACATAAAATTATAAAAAAATATTATAAAATATTATTCTAATTAATGGATTTATTGCTTGGTGCTTTGAATACTCTTCTGGATTCCACTAAGATGACCCACTATCTCCTTAGCTCTTCATGGTAGGAACCCGAGTTCCTAGCAATCTGTTAGATGAAAATGGATGAAATAAGATGCAAACAAGTGGAAAAATGAAAGGAATCACTATTTATAATCGAAACACCTTTTACACTAGAGTCAAAACCAACCAATGGACCAGTTAAAATATATTTATTCTTTGATGGATGCTAAGTTACACCCTTGTGGATGCATTTAAATAGCTAACCTAGAGTCATGACGTGAAAGGATGCAATGATTCATTAATAAGTAAAGTGAAATAACAATAGTATTAGGGTTAGGATTAGGATCCTAACATGCCACCCTCCTTAAAAAAAGCTTTGTCCTCAAAGCAAAAAATGAGGAAATTGTTGCTGGATATGATGAAGTGTTTCCCATGTAGCATCTTTGGAAGGTAGGCCTCTCCATTGAATCAAAATTTTGGTGATAGCATGATGTCAAAGTTAGTGAATGTAGCTATCTAGGATAACTTCAGGTTCAACCATGTGTGCTCCATACTCTGTGAACTCAGGGAATTGAGTTTGTGTAGATGTGTGTGCCAAATACTAGTTTAAAGCAAGATACAAGGAACACGAGATAAATTTTAGAAGATTCTAGTAACTTGATTTTATAAGCAATGGGCCCAATGCATTGTAGAACTTTATAAAGTCCATAAAATTTGGGAGCTATCTTTTGGAAGCCTTTGAATTTTAGAGAAGTTTGATGATAAGGTTGAAGAAAAAGGAATACCATATCACCTTCTTGAAAAGCTTACTCGATCTGATGTTGATTTGCTTGCTGGTTCATACGATGTTGTGTGGTGTGTAGATTATCTTTGAGAAGGCGAATAATATTATCTTGAGTAGAAAGTTCCATATCCACTGTTGGCACATTGGTACTTCCTGGAATATAAGAGGTAATGGATGGTGGTACTTGGCCATATAAATCTTCATATGGGGTCATCTTAATGGCAGTGTGATATGAGATATTATACCACCATTTAGCTAAAGGAAGACACTTAACCTAGTGAAGGGGTTGAGTAAAAATAAAACAACATAGGTAAATTTCCAAACATTTATTAACAACTTTTGTTTAACCATCAATTTGGGGATGGTAAGAAGAACTCATACGAATTTGAGTGCCCTAGAGTTTAAACAATTATCTCCAAAAATTGCTAGTGAAGGTGGGATCACGATCACTAACTATAGTGGAAGGCAATGCCATGTAATTTAAAGATATTATCAAGAAAAAATTGGGTGATGGTACTAGCTGTATAAGGATGGGCCATGAGGCAAAAATGAGCATATTTAGATAAGTGATCCACCACAACTAGAATAGTAGTCTTACCTACGAATTTTGGAAGACCTTCAATAAAATCCATGAAAATATCATCCCATGTTTTGGTTGGAATGAGAAGAGGTTGAATAAGGCCCGAAGTACCTATCATTTCTCCTTTTGTCTTTGGCAAGTCTCACATTTATTCATGATTTTTTTTATATCTCTTTTCATACCTACCCAATAAAAAGATCTAGACACTCTTTTATAAGTTTTGAGGAATCCATAGTGTCCTACAATAGGTGTGGCATGTAACTCGTGGATTTTTATTTGATATGAGGAGGTGGGTGATAGGACAAGACACCCTTTGTACCTAAGTATGCTATTATTCCAAGAGTAGTGAGGCTTTCTTGTGGGGTCTTGTTGTATTTGTTGAATTAATGTTTGTGTCATGGGATCATTAAACCATTCTTCAGTTACTTGGTCTATCCATTTGGGAATAGGAGAGGAAAGGGCGTGTAATTGGGGTATTTATTCAAATTTTTTTGAAAGTGCATCAACGACCATGTTATCCTTTCCTTTTTTATATATGATTTCATAGTCATATGCTAATAGTTTAGTAACCCACTTTTGTTGTTCAGGAGTGGTTATGCGCTACTCAAGAAAGTACTTTAGACTATGATGGTCAGTTCAAATAATGAAACATTGGCCGATAAGATAAGGTCTCTAATATTGAATAGCATGAATAATAGCTAACATTTCTTTTTCATATGTGGAGTAGGCCAAATTCTTTCCAAAAAATGCCTTGCTAGTAAAAGCCAAGGGTATTTCATTTTGCATGAGAACTACGCCTATTCCTAATCCTGAAGCATCACTTTCAATAGTGAATGGTTTAGAAAAATCTGGCATGGCTAATACAGGAGTGGTACACATGGCATTTTTTAAGGTGGTAAAAGCATCGTCAGCCTTCGAGGACCAAAGAAAAGCATTCTTTTTTAGTAGAGATGTCAAGGGGGTTGCGATTTTGCCATAATATTTGAAAAATTTACAATAGTACCCTGTTAATCCTAAAAAACCACGTAAGCCTTTCAAATTTTTTGGGATAAGCCAATTTTTTACATATTCAAACTTACGAGGATCCACTTTAACTCCTTTAGAGACAATATGTCCGAGATATTCAATTTCTTGTTGTTCGAAGGAACATTTTGATCTTTTGGCATATAATTGGTTGTCCTCCAAGATTTTCAATGCTTGGTCTAAATGACGCAAGTGATCTTCCCAAGTTTTGCTATAAATCAAAATGTCATCAAAGAAAACTAAAATAAATTTTTGAAGGAAAGGGTGGAATACCTTGTTCATTAGACTTTGAAATGTAGAAGGGGCATTGGTAAGGCCAAATGGCATAACCATAAATTCATAATTCCCTTCATGAATGTTGAAGGTATTTTTTAAAATATCACTTTCTTTTACTCTAATTTGATAGTAACTTGACCATAAATCTAATTTTAAAAAGTATGTAGCTCCATGTAGCTCATTTAATAAATTCATTGATGACGGGAATGAGAAATTTATCTTTTATGATTAGTTTATTAAGGGCTTGAAAGTCAACACATAGGTGCCATGACCCATCCTTATTTTGAACTAATAAAATGGGAGAAGAGTAAGGACTCACACTGGGTCTAATTACCCCTGCCTTTAGTAACTCTTGTACTAGTTTTTCAATTTTCATTTTTTGTAGATAAGGGTATCGGTAAGGTCGGATATTAGGGGGTTGATGCCCTGGAAGAAGTTGAATGGCATGATCATGGCTACGTGGAGGGGGAAACCCTTTTGGTTTGTTAAATACTTGAGAATGATGTGCTAGAAGTTGTTGTAATTCAGGCACTTCTGGTTGTTCTTCATTGGTGGGTTGAATGGAAAATAGTTGTGCAATCATACCTTTACCTCCTTTGAAAATAATTTTCTCCATTCTATGGGAACTTACAATTTGTGAAGGGCCCGATTTTAATCCTTTAATAGTATATGTTTGGTCCTTTTGTGTGAATTTCATCCATAAGTCTTCAAAGTCCCATTGGATTGTGCCGAGTGTTCGTAGCCATTGCACTCCTAAAATGATGTCACATCCTCCTAAGGGAAGTACATACATGTCCCCTTTCATATTATAATCACCCATAGTGAGTTTAATATTTTGTCACTTTCCCTTCCACCAATCCTTCCTCCATTTCCAATCATGAATTTGAAATTATTGCAAAGATGTATAAAGCAATTAGATTTTTTTACCATCCTTGGGTCAATAAAATGGTGTGTGCTATAATATTCTAGAAGCACAATAAGGTATTATTTTTTAAAGTCTCCTTTAACTTTCATAGTTTATGGGTCGAAAAACCTACGAGGGCATTAAATGAGATTTTTGTTTTATCCTCGTTATTTTCCTCCTGGGTATTTGTCACTACTTCCACTTCAATATTATCCTCTTATTTTGGGGTACAATTCTCAATCATATCCAAAATATATAATTTTGGTGTAATACATTTGTGGTTGGGGACGAATTTCTCATCACAATGAAAACAAAGGCCCTTTTCTCTTCTTCCCTTCATTTCCTCATGGTTAATTCGTTTAATTGGTAAGACTCTATTTAATTTTGGGATGGTGTAGGTGTTCTATGATTTTCCTATTGGTAGTCTTCCTAGTCGGCGTTGGTTATTGATTTTTTCTTCCACCATCTGGGCTAACGCAACAGTGTGCATCATGTCGGTAGGATTGAGCATTTGTACTTCTAATCAAATTTCTTCCTTTAGACCACTAATGAAGCAACTTTGGAAGAATGAGGCATCTAACCCTGATGTAAGATTTATCAATCTCTCGAACTGAGCTTGGTACTCTCGTACTGTAGTGGTTTGATGGAGTTTGGTGAGAGCTCCTATGAAATCTTCAAATTTGCTTGGGCCGAATCGTACCATTAGACTTTTTATAAATTTTATCCATGTAGGGGTACCATTTGTATTTTCATACCATTGGTACCATTGAGTAGTGGTACATTCCAGGTGGAAGGATGCAATGCGAACCTTTTGTACCTCAGGTATTTGATAGAGGGAGAAGTATAGGTCAACCTAATAGATCCAATTCGTGGAATCGCCTCCTTCAAATTTAAGAAAATCCGATTTAGTAGTTCGAGGTAGGATTGATGTTTGTGGTCCCCTGAGTAATGCTTGGTGTGTTGGTGCTACGATAGGTTGGTTGGCTTGGATTACTACCATATTTTGTTGTACCATATCCACAGAGTGGTTAGTGGCATCCATTTTTAAGTCTATTTCTGCTACCTTTGTCATGAGTTTCTTTTCAAGATCGTCCTTCCATTTATTCATTTCTTGCATGAATTCCTTCATTGGGTCTTGTGATCACCTACCATCGATCATTGTGGTGTGGTTTTGTGAATTACAAGACTTATTTGGAAAGAGTGATTAGTTGTCCTTTTTTTGTTATTATCAATGAGTAATTTTTTGCAAAAGTTATTCGCAAAAAAATTGCTTGTTTGCAATAATTGCTTTGCAGATTTTGATGCTTGCAAAAGTTGCTTTGCAACTATTTGTTGTTTGTAAAACAATTGCTTTACAAGATTTTGTTGTTCAAAAAATTGGTTATCAACTTTTGAATTTGAATTTTTTGATTCTTAGGCGAGAATAGTGCATTTTAAATTTTAGCGCAACTGGTCAGTGCGCGAATCACGAAGGCAAAAACTCAATGGGTCATAGCATGGTGCAGGTTACGAGGGGAAAAGCTCACGTCAACGGTGCGCGAAGAAGAGCATAACGTAAATCACATTTTATAATTGACTTCTTAAATTTAAACTTTATATTATTTCGTATTTAGCCGATGCGGGACTAAATTGTCCCATCGGCTTGCCTCCTCGATTTTCCAGCCTCGAAAACTCCCTGTTGGCATCGAAAAAGATATTTATGCTTAGATTAAAATTAAAATTTTATAATTTTTCGTCGGAATGCTAGTTCATTCGCCTGAAAACGTCACAGGACCGTATTTTTGCTTGGATTTTCATGATTAGAGGTTTAGTTTGTCTAATCTGGGTTGCCTGTAGAGATTTAGTGAGGTTTTTTAAGGATATAAGGAAAAATTTTATTGTTGTCCGTTGCCTGTAACTCGTCGAAATCGCCTGTTACATCACCGTTTTTCCAGAACACTTTCAGATTTGATTTTTAACTAGTTTTTGCAACTGAATTATGTCTAGGATGATTGTTCTGTTTGGTCGAGGTGTTACAGTCAATGGAGGGCACAATAAAGTGAACCCGCTGGTGATAACAATAAAAATGGTTGGTGTATGAGTGATAGACTGGCAGACGAATGATACAAGTGAGGTAAAAAACAATTGATAAACAACTGTGCAGCGACTGGCAGACGAATGATACAAGTGAGGTAAAAAACAAATGCGTGTGGGGGACTATGAATGGGTCCCTTAGGGCACCGTTCTGATACCACATGGTAGAAAAGTTTGTAGCAAATTTATTAGATGAAATAAGATGCAAACAAGTGAAAAAATGAAAGGAATCGTTGTTTATAATTTGATCACCTTTTACACTGGAAGCAAAAACAACCATCAATTAAAATATATACTTATTCTTCTATGGATACTAAGTTATATACTTGTGAATGCATTTAAACATCTAACCTAAAGTTATGAAGTGAAAGGATGCAATGGTCCATTAATAAGTAAAGTGAAATAAACAATAGTATTAGGGTTAGGATTAGGATCCTAACACTTATTTCTTTAATTGAGAAAGAGCTCTTTCCAAAAAAAAGTTGGAAAGAAAAATCAAAGCTATTTAGGTTTTCATAAACAATTTTTTTAATGTCTTCTCCAATTTATTGAGTACATTCTTCTTTAAAATCATTCCTCTACAGATGAAACTATAAAATTTAAATCAACATTATTATATTGTGAAAAGGCTATCAAAAAATTAATTAATTCCAATAAAATTTTAAATATTTTTTTATAACCACCACTAAATTTACAATTTACAATAAATAGTTATAAATATTTTAGGTTTAGAATTATCTTTAAACAACTTTTTTTTAATGTCTTCTCTAATTTTTTGAGTGCATTTTTCTTTAAGATCATTCCTCTATAAATGAAACTATAAAATTTAAATCAACATTATAAAGGCTATAAAAAAAACTAATTAATTTCAATAAATTTTTAAATATTTTTTTATAAACACTAGTTAATTTATAATTTACAATGAATAGTTATAAATAGTGTAGGTTTATATAGAGAGTAAGTATATTTTTAATGTAGAGCTTAATAACATCTATCATTGGTAAGAGTATAGACACATAAGAGTAGAAAACTTTTATAAATATAAAAAGCACACTTTACATTAATGTTAAAGAATATCTCAAAGCATAGTTTCAATTTGCAATTATCAGTTTATCTTATTGAACAACAAACATATTAATGACTTAAATTTACTTCCTACAAATAGTTAGTTTTATTATTTAAAAAAAAAATTAATTTTTAATTTAAAATTATATATATATATATATAAAAGTTAGTTATTATAATATCACTATAATGTAATACTATTAAAAATGTTATAGTTTCATACAATCAATTAAAATAAATAAATTAGATTATAAAAATGGATATAAAAGCATGATGTTTTAAACATATTATTTTCTTCTTTAAAAAACAAAAAATTATTATTTTAAATTAAATTATTATTAAATAAATCTATATCCTTATATGTGTAAATGTCTTCAATTATAGGAAACGGATGAACTTGATTCACCTAACACCATGTATCTTCATCATGCACTTATTGTAATTTTGATTCACTTATGACTTATAATATTATAAGATCCTTAGTTCATCAAGGATACCTAGAAGACTTCAACATCAACAATTCTACTAAACACTTTGAAATACAAAATAATAGTGGAATGAAGAATACATGGAAATACAACATGAAGACTGAAGCTAAAAAGAAGGAGGCCCAGTTCAAACTAAAGAGTACTTGAAAGATGAAGACCCATCCCAAATAATGTAATACATGGAGGTGTTGAGTATATTGCATTATTTGGTACATGCTAATGTATTACCTTAGGTACATAACTGGAGTAAGAGTTTACCTTAGTATAAGGTTTGAGTAGCTACTCCATGCAATATTATAAATACACAAGTGTCGAACACATGTAGTCTACATGTACATGAATCATAGGGTAGACGAAAAGCCAAGGGACTTATATATATATATATATATATATATATATATATATATATATATATATATATATATATATGTTTTGAGTGAATGAGATTAACATAGGATAGTAGATACAATAGTGACTAGTTGCATTAGTAATTAGAGTGAGTACAATGTAGTTCCTTCATGTATTTATGGAGTGTTTATGTCTTCCATTATATTACATTGTACTGTTTTCATAAGCTTTCATTAATAGCATATTTATGAGTTATTACATAAGTTTATTTTATAATTTTCTTGCTTATAGTACCATAATCATATAGTTATCATTGCTTACTCATTTTACATCTTGTGGTTGCATTTCCTTTAATATACATCATCAAAAATTAATATGTATCATTATGTAAGATTCAAACCTAAGCCTCTTCTTTTTAAATTGACGAATCTAATCAATTGAATTATATTACTATATTATAATGCTTTTTCTTAATTTTTATTATTTTAGTACCCATTTCTTTTTTATACATAAACAATATCAAATATTAATAAATAACTACAATAAATTTTGTGTAATTTTTTTAATTGATTTTTAATAATTTTTCTTGCACATCCCAAAAAAAAATAGGACTCAATATATAACATAAGACAAATGTAGGATAAATTAATACACACCTAAACAATTTCAAAATTATATGTGAGTTGGAGAGGGTAGGGCAATCCTCAAGGAGGTCCCTGGTTTGAATCTCCACCCTACCAAACTTACATTGGGTACCCAAAATTCAATTGATTATGCTAGTGTGGCACGACTCTGGCTGATTTTGATGGCATAGAACCCTTTGGTGATTTTTAACTCTATGATTTTGATGGCTTAGAACCCTTTGGTGATTTTTAACTCTTGGGTGATTTTGATGGCGTAGAACCCTTTGGTGATTTGTATGGTATAGAACCTTCTGGTCTTGGTTTCTAAGACCAAAGCAACCTGCAAAATATTTTCAGCTAAATTTAAAAAAAAAATTATATGTAATTTTGGTTTTAGTATAAATTAATACACACTTAACAACTTCAAAATTATACGTAATTTGGTTTTAATAGCGGTGCAAACATTGTTACAAGAATACCTTAACCTCCTCCTAATAATTACCTTGGATACTCCTAATAATTACCTTGCAATCCTCCAAACTGTGGAGGGATTTTGGACCGTTAAATACATAAAAAAAAGTTTACAAAGAATAAAATTAGAAAAGGCTTACCATATTAGTTGACATAATCTTTATATCAAAAATATGAATCTTAAAAATAAAAAAGCCATCCTAGTTTTTGAAAAAAAATTCAATTAGAAAAACAAGCTATATGTATTGTTTCTTGTTACAAAAGATATTCTTTGAAAGGTAAGAGATAATCTTACAATTTTATGTGAACATCTATATAAATTACCAGTTTATTGTAATGGTTTTGTTATTGGAGAATTTCCTTCCACTTCAATACTTGCTTTTCCTACTATCAGATCTACACAAGTTAATATTTACAACTTGGCATATCCTGGCATATTCCTACCACAATCTGTTAGGCTTCTTAACATCGTTTAAATCACATAAGTATCCTTCGATGACAGCAAATTGTGTCCTATTCTGGCTGCTTGTATCCCCTGTGGACTTCCCAAGGGAAAATATTTTTGCTATAAAGACAATAGGAGATTATGATTTTTCCCGGAAAGGAGAGAAAAAAAAAACTGTGTTTCTCAGACAATGAGGAAACTGTTGAAGAAGTTGTACAGAGGCACAGCTTCTTCCAAGTCCCTGGAGTTTCATAAATTAAAGGAGAATAAATCTGGACTTCAGGAAAATGGAATTATCAGCAATAGCAGCGATGGTTTTGATGTTCCAGCGGGATTCTTGCCTGTCTATGTTGGGGAAGGAGGGACCATGGAGAGGTTTGTTATAGAGGCCCATTACTTGAACCACCCTTTTTTTGTTGAATTGTTGCAGATCATGGGGCAGGAATATCAACGAGGCCTCAGGATTCCGTGTGATGTTATGATGTTTAAGAGAATTTTGAAGGTGATTGATGATGAGGGAGATAGAGAGGTCCAGAGAAAGAGAAAGAAGAGAATCACCGAGCACTATGAATGTTCTTTTAATTTTAATGATTTTATTATTGGGTAGTCATATTGTTATGGTGTTTGAGAGAATTTTGGAGGTGATCGATGATGAGGGAGATAGGGAGTTCCAGAGAAAGAAGAGAATCACCAAGCACTGTGAATTTATTTTTAAGTATTATGTTTTTATTTTTTTGATGATATTAATAAAATGAAATGGTTTCAAATGCCGACCAAGTAATAGATTATTATTTATTGATTTATAATAATGATTGTAAGCAGTGCTGGTGTAATTTGTGGGAACCAAGTATTAATTAAAAAAAAAAATGATCGTAGGTATATGTCACTGTAAAGAGTTAAAACAACAATTTCTTGTAAAATTTGTGAGCTTGTCTATACATATTTATTCCATGGAGTGGTAACTGAGGACGTGTAGGGTCAAAATATGTAATCTGTATTTGTTCTTTTTTGTTCTGGCTGATCACAAACCGTTTACAGGAAAGGGATCAGATGGTTTTATGATGGCTTCTCAATGAAGAGATGGCAATGATGTTTTTGACCTTTGTTTAGTTTGAAAGTAGGGTAAACCGCCTGGACATAATGTTTACAAGTCTTTCAAATAACATTTGGATACGTCCAAAGCAGTTCAACTCCTTTGCATTTTGTTTTTAAGATAATTTGTCTCATTAAGGATGAGATATTTTATCCACCACCGTATAACAATATTTTTTAAATGATGTTTGGGTGTTCCTTTTTATATAAAAAAAAAAAAATTGGTTTTTTTTTTAATATAATGAAATTTTGTTTGGCAGGTTGGAAAGGTATGTTCTTAATCATAGGAGGAAGGCTAAAACTCATAAATAGTACATTGCATTTCATTTCTATGATGTCACTTTCAATATTGACAGTAGTATAGCTTCAAAAATTGATAAAATTCAAAGAGAATTTGGAAAGGTTGTGAGAAACATTTAGGTTTTTTTTTTTTTTTTAAGTGGGACAGGATTTGCAAAGAACAGAATATTGGAGGGGCAGACTTCTGGTATTGCAAACTATGATTTTGGCATTAAGGACAAAGCATGAGTGCTGATAATTAAGAGATCAAGAAAAAACTTAAGCAAAAATGTTACTTCAAAAATATATAAGTTGTCTTGATGCAATAAAATTATTTAAGAAAAAAACCCTATCTAAAGGGTTGTCAATGTGGAATTTCGTGTTAGATAGTTTGCAATTCATAAAGAAACATATTATATGGTCACATATTTTTATTTTTTTAATAAGTTTTATGTGGTTTTTATTGGGGCCACTCCCATCAAAATATTTGTTGTGAGGTCAATTAAACCATAAGTAAGATGTTCTTTTATCACAAATATTTTTAAATTCTTTTTCTATCAAATATATTCTGCATCTTCCTCAAAGCGCTATGTTTTCACAGTTGACATCATTTTCATTACGACATAGAATTTTACTTAGTCAATTGCCTTCTAAAATTTGAATTACCAAGCTCAAGATCAATACCATGATTGGCTAAATTATTTCCTATCTAATTTTCTTATTTATAGATATGCTCACATTTTCAAAAGCTTTGATTAACATCAACAATAATATTTTTTTTTTTGAAATAATACTTCTTATACACATCCACCATGGGGATTGAACCCGGGTCACATCATCGATAATATTATTTTTTATCCAATCCCCACATCCATTGTTGTTTATAGCATTAATGATCATGTGTGAATTCCCCTCAATTGAAATATATCTCTATCTTTTTTCTATTGCAATTTTAATCCCTATAAGAAGTACCTACTTGGTCTAATCAATATCTTACAATAACTTACACCAACTCCTATAGGTATCGATTGATGTAAATAACCTCATGAATAACCCTCTCTTCATGCATTAGCTTTACAACTAGCCTACAAATTCAAGTTTATAAAATATGTGTCTTATGAATACCCCTCTAGCATAAATCCCACCTGGATCTAGTTTATTAAACAGTTTCATCGTTCCTAAAGTTTAGGCCTTAGCCCTGATAGGATCATTAGGTTTAAAACTGAATCTTGCCTAGAATATGCAAGTTGTGACTAGACAAATAGGTTCATATGTATCATAGGGAAACACCTACGAATGAAATTACCTCTAGCAAACCAAGTACAAAAAAATGTGTAACGTATGCCATCTTGAAACCATTAAATCCTACAGAAGGATTGAACTATACCTCTCAAAAACAAAATATTCAACCACCTCCTAGTCAACAGTGAGTTTACCAGAATCTTCCACCTTAGTATCCACCATATTATCCTCCATATTTATACCCTCCCTACCACCTGTACTTGCATCATGGATATGCAATGCATCGTTCTCATCAATAGTATGATCAACCTCCACCTCAACAAACTATGCTAGGTGCATCTACTAGACCTTAAAATTAACTTATTGATTGAACATATTAAGGCCTCTTAAACCTGTTGGTATACTCTCTGATTTCCTAGCTGCTATGAAGTCTTTACCTACCTTTGACAAGAAAGGAAATAAGATGGCCCTCGATCATCTTAGCAAGCTATCAACACTCAAGTCAATCCACCATATTCAAGAAGAGGACATAATGGTATGCTTACTTATATATTCTCTTTCTGATAACGCTACTTTATGGTATATATAATTACCTAATATTTTAGTTACTAGTTGGACATCAATTGTAAAATATTTTATGCATAAATTTGGTAGTATGTGAAATGGGTATTCAGTTTTGTTTCATTTAAAAATAATGCAAATAGCTCCTTAAAAAAATGATGATTCTAATACTAGATTCTTGAGAACCTTGAATTTAATTATGCAAAATGTTAGGCCAAATAAATAACAACCTTTGCAAAAATATATCAAGGGTTTGCAATATTTTTTGGTGCTAATGATTTGTAATGCTAATCATCGTACACTAGTTGTAGCATTCAAAGAAGCAATAAAAGGTAAATATGTTTTCATTAGAAATACCCCCTCCCTGAGAGTGAGTAAAATACCCTATACCCCACTATTGATTGATGCTACTAAAATTTCCTATAACATACCGATGCCTAGTACTACACCCAATTTTTCTCCTATCCTAAATCCTCAAATAAAAAACTTTGTTCATCCTTCTCGTTAACCATATGTCATTACCCAATCAAGACAAAATGCATCATCCATAGTGGAATTCCAACCACTTCTTGTAGCTCTCTATGCTCCATATAACTCGATAATGAGCCCAACATTAAGTTTATGAATGAAATATTGGAGGTAATTAAGATCTTGGTGAATCAAAACAATGTTATAAAACAATAGTTGCAGCAACCATAGAATTGGTAGCCCTAAAATATCCCATACTTAAAAAAGGATCAAGTACCTCAACAAGGTGCTAACCAAAAGATAATCCAGGTCTACAATCACATGGTTCATGTCAATATAGAAGTCAAACCTGCATGGTGCCTTTTAATGAAAGACATGATCCCAATAAGTGCATGAGTACCATCAAGTATTCTTAAAATATACAATACACCTAGGAATTTCATGTTCATCAAGCTACCACCACTGGTCAAGTTGCTTCTATAATAAATTATGCTATGTATCAATAGCTCCATATACACAATTAGTATTGATCTTACCTAATCCTAAAAATGTAATACTACCAAATTTTAGCATAACAGAAACAAACAAAGAGTCAACTTCTGAGGATAATATCAAATTTTCTAATCAACAATATGTAGAAACTAGGAAAAAAGAAAAATGACTACAAACAAATTAGTCGATAAGCAATTTGACATGGGAAAAAGAAGAACAGTCCTCAAAAGAGAAAAGGATCATTCGTAGCTTAGCAAGAAAATCAAGAGAAGAAAAACACAAGGGATAGATATGAGCACACCTCAATAGGAGGATAAGAAAGTACTAGGTGACAAAAGTCAAACAGTTGACAAAGGAAAAGATATAGCAACAACCAATGGAGACAATGGATCAACAAGTAAGTCGATTGAAATGTTGGAGAATATTACATTATTTGGTACATGCAAAGGTACTACCATGGTACCTTTATGGTACAAATGTAAATAATATATTAGGGTTTGATTCTATAGTTTAGATGAGTTATTTATGTTTCCTCTTTATGTAAGTGTTTATGTGTAGGATATGCATAAGTGTCATGTAAGAGTGCCATGTGCAAGATATGCAAAAGTGTCATGTCATGTAGAGTGCAAGTGTGTATTGAGAGAATGTATGCAAGTGTCATGTATGTAAGTGTACAAATAGGTAACGAGGATGCACACAAGTGTCTTGTATTAGGAGTGCATGTAGGAGAGTAGGAGTCATGTAGAAGTGTGTAAGTTTCATAGAGTTAAAGTATGCATGTAAGAATAAAGTGAAGAATCTAGTATACAAGTGGAAAGATGAGAAGCCAAAGGTCAAGAATAGGAAAGGTTGTAACTCCTAGATATGTGAGGAGTGCAATAGAAAAAGTATTGAAGATTCACCTTCTATGTTTATATTATGGAGATAAAACTCATTGCAATGTATTGGGAAAAAAGTCTATAAGATATTACCAACAACCATTGATAATATTAAAGCTTGTATATACTTATAGATTTTGAGCAATTTTATTATAAGTATTTTTCATGCTTGTGCATGAATGATTATGGCCATTTACATACATATTTGATATTATAGTGAATATTATTTTATTTATATTGGAATAGATGTATATTTGATTGCTCATATATTTAATTCTACTCTTTATTATTGATATTATGACCTAAAATATTGTGGCTTAATTATATTGGGATCTATGATAATTTGAGGTAGTTGGGATTAAAATCCAATAGTGGTATCAGAGCTACCACTTAACTCTATCCATTTTTTATAGAGTTATATTTCAGAGACACCATAATATTGGAGTTTATCCACTTTAAAAATAGTGAAGACT
This sequence comes from Wollemia nobilis, assembly GCA_028583015.1. NCBI lineage: Eukaryota > Viridiplantae > Streptophyta > Pinopsida > Araucariales > Araucariaceae > Wollemia > Wollemia nobilis. The sequence continues at coordinate 3,569,570 of JAQPPZ010015413.1, forward strand.
TGAACTCTATTTTATATAGGTCTAATTGAGTAGATATTGAGGGGATAGATAAAAGTCGCCCTAATTTGTATGCTAGGGTCTATCCAATTGGTTAAAAAAAAAAAACTAAAGAAGAAAAGGACTCGACTAGAATTGATTAACAACCAACTCAAAATAAAGTTTGACATGAGAGGATATTCAAAGTCACCCTGATAATATTTTGGATTATTTAGAAAAGAGGAGAATCATATTGTTCTTAGGTGCGTCCTAAGACATCATAGAGTTGAGAAGCATAAAATCTTCCATAGAATTGAGAAGCAATATAAGATTCTAAAGATTAGAAGAACATAAGATAACTTAGATAAAATCCAAAGTATAGTAGAAAGAATAAAATTTTAACTTTCCACTAATATTGAAATATTATTTTACAACTAAGTTTACCCAAAGTAGAAATAACGTTCTCTTGAATTTTCAAGTTGTAGTTAATCAATATTACAGTGAGAGTAAAGAAGTAAGGATCCTGGTAGTTCCCAAGTATAGCAGAAGCACCCAAGCTTGGTAGAGTCCAAGAATACAGTGGAAGTTCTCAAGCTTGATAGTTCCTAAATACAACAGAAGCACTCAATCTTGGAAGTGTTAAAGCATAGAGCAGAAGTGCTCGATTCTGGTAGCACTCAAGTGTAGAGCAAAAGCAATCAAGTTTGATTATGCTATTGTATAGAAAGGAAGCACACTAGAGAGGTAGCATTCAAAAGTATCTAAGTTCATAATAGAAACACTTAGGAAGTAGAGAGTTCATAAGCAGATACATCCAAGTAGCACTCTAGTTATTTAGTAAAAGAGCTCATCATAGTCTAGTGGGAGATACCTATAGTAGATTTGTCATATGAGGACATCATAATCAAACAAAAATTAAAAGTAATCCAAAGCCAACATGGTCGAGGAAAGAGGCCAACATTTAGCTAATAGTGAAGTTAAAACTAGAACAGCTAAGGAGAGGCCAATGATTAGCTAATAGTGAAAATTTTAGGTTATCCATAATAGAGGAAAGAGGCTAACATCTTCAAAAAGGTCATCACAAAAAATAATTTTGTTGAATATTGAGTCTAAGGAGACAATTCATAGAGAATAGACTAGCTAACCAATCATCCTAAGAAAGAAAAGAGAAGCTAGTATTTGCATTCCATAGAGGTATTCATTTAAATGGACATTGAAACATCTATCACCTATTCTAAATGCATTCAAATGCACGTTATTCAGACGTCTTTCAATAGGTGTGGAAAACATAAGGTAGAATTGTAACGTCTATTGTAGTCATATCAAATATGTTAAATAATTTTGAAGCATTTTCTACATCAAGATAACCAATTGGAGACTAAGGTACTTTAATTATTAATTTGGAGTTAAAAGGAATACTACTTTAATGATTTAATTATTAGGTGGGAGTTATAAGGATTTCTACTATAATTTGAAATAGATTTTTGAGTTTTTTAATATTTTTTAAAGTATGGAGTAATAAGGTTTTCTACTTAAAATAGGATTTAAGTTTTTTAATTTGAAATTCATTTTTTTGAAAGTTTGAAAAATTAGTAGATTTGAAGTTTTTTAAAGATTTAAAATTTTTGAGAAAATTTGAAATTTGAAGTTTTTGAATATTTGCAAAATTTAATTAAGGAGACAAAAGGATTACTACGTCAAAGGTTTAGAAAAAGAAATAAATTTTGAAAATTTTGCAAAGTTAGTGTTTGAGTGATTAGTTGAAGTTTTTTAATTTTTGCAAATTTGATTTAGTAAGAATATAAAATGTTTGCTACTTTAGAAAAATTTTGAAAATTTTGAAAATTTTGCAAACTTGAATGAGTTCCATTATGTCAAATAACAAAAAATTTCTTTTTGAATTTCAACTCTTAAAAGGACCGACTTTTGCATCATGGAAAGAACAAAGCTACTATTTTAGATTTGTAATCTCAATTATGTGCTTTAAAGGTTAATAGTGGATAAAGTATAGAGCTCTTATTTTGAAAAGTAGCATATATAAATGTAAGATTTTTGACTTTAGGAGAAAAGTTAGAAGACAAATTTCTTGTTCAAGTTATAATGAGAGCATTTCTAGAAAGTTATAACATTTAGTTACTTCTTTACAAATAATAAATAAAGAAATTGTATTTGATGAAATAGTCAATAATATTTAGGAATATGAAGTTGAAAATCTTGTCAAAGATGAAATGACTAACAATGACTTGGTATCTAAAGAAAATATACCGAGTAATATTGCTACAACATCCAAGTATAGATCTAAATGGAATTCAAGATTCTATCATATATGTAAGACAAAGGGTCGTAGTACAAATTTTTGTAGATATAATCAAGGAAACTAGATGAGTACGAATTAAGAAAATCAAATGAATAAAACTTTTCAAAAACAACATCAAATCTTGTATTGATATAATCAATAGCAGCAACATAAATTTCAGCCTTAGCATCAACAACATCAATATCAACCTCTATATCGATATGGTCATCACCAACAACATTAGCTATAATTTAGAGAAGAAATAAAAAAGGAACTTAGTTTAATAAATTCAAGAATTTTAAGATTTAGAAGAATCATCAGATGGAAATGAATTCAAATCTCTTACAGTAAAACTCTTAATAAATGAATACATTCATGAAAATTCTTTTGAAGGAATTAATGTTGCAAATATTATAGATAAACATGTTATAAGAGATAAGACTTAAAAGATACAAAAATAAAAGATCAAGACCAAGACTAAAAAGAATAGAATAAAGAAACAAAATAAGATCAAAAAAGTTAAGAAGATAGCCAAAAGAGATATAGATCAAAAGCAATGTTAGAACAAGATTCTAGAACAACAAAATATCATTAAAGACTAGAGATGAAGACTAAAGTCTTCATTAACCAAATAATGTAATATAGGGGATGTTGGAGAATATTACATTATTTGGTACATGTAAATGTACCCCTATGGCACCTTTATGGTACATATATAAATATTAGATTAAGTTTTGAATTAATAGTTTAGATGAGTGATTTATATTTTTCTTTTATGTAAGTGCTTATGTGCATGATATGCACAAGTGTCATGTAAGAGTATCATGTGCAAGATATGCACAAGTGTTTTGCATTAGAAGTGCATGTAGGAGAGTAAGAGTCATGTAGAAGTTTGCAAGTGCCATAGAGTTAAAGTATGCATGTAATAAGAGAGTGAAGATTCTAATATACAAGTGGTGAGATGAGAAGCCAAAGGTCAAGAATAAAAAAGGTTGCAACTCCCAAATATGTAATAAGTGCAATAGATAAAGTATTGAAGAGTCACCTTCTATATCTATATTATGGAGACAAAGCTCCATACAATGTATTTAAAAAATGGTTTATAAGATATCACCAACAAGCATTGATAATATTAAAGCTTGTATACATATTTTGGATAATTTTATTGTAAGTATTCTTCATTCTTGTACATGAATTATTTTAATAATTTACATTCATATTTGATATTATAGTGAATATTATTTTATTTATATTGGCCTGGATATATATTTGAATGCTCATATATTTAATTATACACTTTATTATTGATATTACAATCTGAAATATTGTGGCATAATTATATTGGGACCTATGATAATTTGAGGGAGTTAGGCTTAAAAGAAAACATGAAAGAGAAAGTGACAAGGGAAGAGACCCACTATATAGATAGGTTGAAACACCCCTATATTATGTGCAAAGGGTGTTAAATGATTCCTAAGAAACCATTAAATTTTCCATGAAAATAGAAACCTCCTTTACCAAATTTAATACCATGGAGATGAAGAAGACATTGGGTAAATTCAACATGCTATAAGCTTTAGCGTTGTCTAGAGAATGAGACCTATTAAGCATGCAAATAACATAGTCTAATTTCTCCACCTAGTATCAATTTTGTTGAGCATGAAGACATAGAAGCCAATTGTTAATGTGTTAAGGGTAATCCAACTTACTTGGAGTAGATTCTATCCCCTCTTGAAAGGGAATTTGTTTCCCCCAAGGTTCTAGTATGGCCAAGTCTTTGTCAGCATGAATAAACCCAAAGGTCATTGATAATTTTTCCTTCAAGAGGCCTTTGTTGGTATGACTCTAAGAGATAGGTTTCCTAGGCACAATGTTTAACACTAATGCTTAACTACCTGAAAGTCCCATTGTAGAGATAGTGTAACATAAACACCAATGATTAACTTTCTACTAAATAAAAAATAAAAATTGTAAGTGCATTATTTTTTAAGTTGGACAAAAGAAAGATGAATTTTAAACCATGCAAACTATAATTATCAAGTTAACATTCATTGCACTCAAATGATTAGATTACAACATAAATGGAATTGTAAATCAACATAGCAAAAAATTAGTTTCAATGTTTTTAACCAAAATTAATCTACCCCAAATCTAAATAGACTCAAAAGAAAAATTAAAGGTTTTAGGGCAAGAGAAAAGAAATAAAACAAACAAGTCTATGCCACCCCAAACTCGGTTGTAATCTAGTAAAGTGGTAATTTTTATTTAAAACCAAAATTTACCTGACCAATATTCACACAGCCCGAGGTCCAAGATGGTGCAATATTTAGCGAGTAAAATAGACTATAAAAATATACTAAGTGCAACCACCATCATCATATGCAAATTGAACATAGAATTTTCAAAGCCTTGCATTACAAAGATAATTTTGTAGTACATTTATTTCTAGTTTACCCACTTTGATAAATTACATGATCAGAGCTCAAAATAATTCTAGGGTTGGCTTAAAAAACCCATCCAGCTAAAAATAGAAAAAAACTTAGTTAATCTAAAGGGGACACGTGATGGATGGTTTTTGACCCTTTTGACTATCTAGTGAGCTAGTACTTATACAATTTTTTGGCTCTTCACATAACCTTATACAAATTTTTAATTACAATTATACTCAATTCTATAGGGCATATCAAATATAATATTTTATCCTTCCTCTTATGCATGACATGATCTTCTACGGATCCTTTCAAATATGCAAGAAGTTTGGGGTCTCCTGGATTTGATTGGTTAAATGATCAATGCTTAATCTACCAATCACAACAAGTGGGTTGCATTTTGATGTCATATAATTAATTTTAACATCACCATGATGCAAGATCCTTGGGATCACCTTCTAGCTACACTTTAACAGGCATTAGAATTTATTATTATTTTTTAACTTTTTAAATAAATAATTTTGTTATTTAAAATTTATTTTTTTATATAGATTTTATTTATTTATTTATTTCTCCTCTATGCCTCTCTCTCTTTCTACATTTTTCAACACACTACATTTTTTGGTAATTTTCTCCCTTTTTGGCAAATATGACACTTTTTGGTGTTTTTTTCAATTTTTTGACAATTTATGTATTGTTTTTGATGATTTTGCAATCTTTTAGCAATTTATTTCCTTCTTGGAGGTGGTGGACTTATTTTTTTCTTTTCATTTTTATCTTTATTTGCATTTTTTAGTCATTCGGTTTGATAGGGTTTCCAACTAGCAAAGTTTTTAATTTCCCTGCAAATTTTTGGTTGGTGGGGTTCCAAGCCAACAAGGTTCTAATTTCCATAAATTTTTGATCGACGAGATTTTACTTTCATCCACATATTTATTTTCCCATAAATCTTTGTGAGTCATTTATTTACCAATATCAAACAGTTGGTAAGCTTTTTGGACCTTTTAATATTTTCCCCCATTGACATGTTTTTTTTTTAAGCGAAAAACCCCTTGCGGGGCCGCCTTGGTCTAAGAGACCACGAACATGGGGTTCTACACCATCAAATTCACCTAGGAATCGCACCCGACCCTGCCCGCAACAACATTATCAATTGGATTTTGGATACCCAATTCAAATTTTTGGTAGGGTGGAGATTTGAACCTGAGACCTCCCTTAGAGGATCGCCCTCTCCTCTCCAACTCACCTACAACATCTAGGTTTGACATGTTTTTTTGCAAACCTTAGATTGAAACTTTTTTAAAAAATTTCCCTTTAAGTTTTTATTCAAACCTCTGATCAAAACTTTTAAAGTGAAAATTTAAAAATTTTCTTTTAAGATTTATTTCAAACTTCCAACTTTCCACTTGTTAAACCCCTTTAAAAGCTTTCCCTAAGAATTTTCTTAAAACTCCCAACTTTTTGCTTGTTAGACCATTTTTTTAAGTTTTTCCTAAATATTTCCTTAAAAATTTTAACTTTCCATTTGCAATATCTTTTAATGTTTTCCCTTTAAGCATGTTTCTTCAAACCTTCAACTCTCTATGGATCTTTGGTTTTATTGGCCATATTTATATTTCTCACATTTTTATTTCCCTCTACATTTTGGACCTTTGATCTTGGGTAGATATATTTTCCCATAAAAGTTCCCATTATCGAGGTTTCTAGCTAGAAAGGTTTTAATTTCCTTGCAAATCTCTAATGGTGAGATTTCAATATTGTTAGCATTTCTATTTCCAATGTAGGCTACTAATAATTCTAAGCAGAATGAAGGACATTGGGGTTTAAATTTCATTCATAGCTTTATTTCCCTTGGTCACAACAACTTTGGAAGAGATATGGGGTCTGCAAGTGAATATTTTGTGATTAGGTAGGCATTATGGTCAATAGTATAACAAGATGACATGCTGAAAATAGAGCATTCGGAAGGTTAATTATCTTGAAACATAAGCAAATTTATATTTTTTAAAAAGATATTTTCAAACCACATCTAATGGATATGGTTTCATGAATTTTTATTGATATTTAAATAATAAATAAGCCTTGAGATAGACACCATCTATTTTGCCTAGGGGTATTAGCAGATTTATAGTGCCTTAATTTAAATAGGTTTGGGGTACTAAGTTTGTGGGAACATAGGCATATAGGTACTTATTGCAAATCATATTCAAATCCATTCTAATGGGAGAGGTTATTTTCATTTTGAAGAGTTTACCATACACAAAAATAGTAATAAGTATCATGACAAGCTCAAGATACATAAAAATTGGGCATCTATGATTAGAAACTTTCAACTAAAAACCTAAAATTTTGGATAATTGACTATTATGCACAAGCCCAAGCATAAAAAAAAAATCACCAAAAACAAAATGTGTGGATCTCTAGTCCATGCAGACTAGGGTGTGTTGTGCAAGCACAACAATAAATTATGACTTTGCTAGGGAATGCTCTTGAGAATTTTGGGAATAGAAAGAACCCTTACCTAACAAAACCAAGAATTTGGCATTCATCCAAGGATTGCATTAAGACATTAATTTGAAAACAATACTCCATTTTTGTTTCAACAAAAGTGTGTGCTAATGATTCATTCTTATTCTATAATAAGTTGAAATTTATCATCATAGTTTTAAAATTAGGCTAGTTCACCCCTAAGAAAACATGTGTCTACTAATAATGAGCTTTATCTCATAGGTAGACATGTCACCAACTCCTAGATATTGCTTCGCTACCAAGCATTTATAGCCCCAATAGATTTATCTATAATCCCACTCTAGACCTTGATCTACTACCAGCCAGGAATTTATAGCCCCGATAGAGGTTGTTTGAATCACCCAACCACTTGAACCCCCTCTTTATTTTTTATTTTAGAGTATAGATTTATTTTTCTCAGCACTAGGGCTTGCATTTGGTTTAGGGATCACTATGGCAAATATGAGGGTGAACATCTAAAAGGTTTTTTCCTCATAACCAAACCACAATGGTTTCATTCCTCTTGATCTAGAATATCTTTTAAGTATTTTTATTTTGAAGATGCAACATCTTTTGTATTTCTTTTAGATTGACTTGGTTTGTCTTAAGATATGGATATACACCAAATGGATAATTAAGTTAATCTCAACTTTATTGAATTTAGAGTAGAACCTTTTATATCCAAACTATGTAGAAACACTTCCTTCTTAGAGTAACTACAATTTGGTTTCACTTGACCAATTTGAGCCAAAAAGAGGAAATCACAAGATAGAGCAAAATTAAATACAAAAACAAAAGCAAAAACAAAAAAAAAATGAAATAAAACTAACACACCAAAATCTCAAAACAATAAAACTATGTATAGGGCTTATTTACAAGGTAGTACTATAATATTTTTAGGCACTAAAGTAGTGTTTAAGGAATTTTCCATTCACTGGTAATGAGACATCCTCTCTAGTTAGGATTTTTAGCCTAAAGGTATTCTCTCCTAGAATTTCTAAAATCTGAAGGGACCTACTCAAAGGGAGTCAAATTTTCCATGGTCACTATTGTTGCCTTTGAGTGCACCCATCAGGGATGGATGGTTGTGCTCATGCCTTGCATAGAGAAAAATAGCAGGTTCTATAGGATGAAAAAGAATAGTTGCCTGTGGGGCAGCCTTTGAGATTTTTAATTAGGGTTGGATCCTTTTCGGATTTTAACTCCTTGATGCATAGTGATCTCCATGAGTTGAGGTTGGGGTGTGTAAAAAAAGAATGAATTGTAATGAAAGTAAAAAAGTAATAACAAATTGAATACTTGCATAAAAGTAAAGCCTTAAGCTACAGAGGTGATGCACTAAATAATAAAAAATAACCATCAATTTATGACTACAACAAGTGAAAAATGAACATGAAAAATATCACCTATGTCTTGTGAACATAACCAAGCAAAACACATTACTAGGAATTGAAACAAATCAATAAAATGAGGATAGAGCAAAATTAGTCACAACTTCCATTAACCTATTGAAATGATTACAATACAATAAGGCTTGGAGGGCTCGATGACCCTAGGTATGATAAAATGTTTGGGCTCCCCTTATTACAGTAAGAAATAAGGGTGAAAGTAAGATCCCACAAGGCTGGGTGTTAAGCACAAGCTGATAGCTTTCGAAGCCTTTACCAATAAAATTTGGCCTATTTATAAGATAAGAGGAGGTATCTTCCCTCTAAAGTTTTGTGTAGAAGATCTACAAATATCTTTTGTCTCTACAACAAAGAAATCCTTCTACAACTTACACAACAATAGTTTTATATCTCTAGATCTAGGGCCATAAATGTTGAAAGTTTTAGGGCCTTCAAATAATCAGTGTAGATGACTAGGCTCTCTATTATTGCATCAGGGTGGCTACACCATAAATCTTTCATTGTGCTTCTTCTGGAATGTATTATTTTTCTAACATAGTATACATGTCCCCTTTGACTAGTGTAGGTGGATAGAGTAGGCTCATGTCTATAGTGGGTAGTGGTTGTAACTGGTGTGTGATAGGCTCTGATAGGATTTGGCCATGAAAATCAAACTTTGTGGCCATTTTTGGATTTCCTCTTTAATGATATTATGCCTACCCTTATTCTTATGTGTATAACTACCATGTATCTTTGAACATGATGGAAACTCCTTCAATTGATGGTATATATTCTCCTTAAAGTATTGGTTATTTTCTCTTTTGAACTTCCAACTGGTTGCCATGTGTATTACTTTGGCTTTGGTTAGAGCTTCTCCTCCTTTTCTAGTGCTCCTTTGGTCAGAAGAACACCATGGACCATTGTATTATAAATCAATGGTCCACGAGCCTTGGTGTCTTTTCTTGTCTTGAGTTATTTATTTGTGAAGTGTTGGTTGTAGATGGAATATCTAATTGTTAGCATGGCCTTTAACTTGTCTATCCTTCCTTGAAGTTTTTTTCTTTGACTTAAGGTAGGAAGCACCTTATGACAACAAAGCCTTGGATGATACCACTCTTAACTAGTCAAGCTTGGAGTGAAGCAAGGATATAAGGAAAATTTTCCTATAATTTTAGCAGCTCTCAAGGATCTTTAGCTTATTAAAGGAGTGAACCTAGACTTTGTTTTCCTTGTTTATTGGGCACTGAGTCAAAATTTGGAAGTTGGATTTTACACTTCTAAATGAACATGGGGTTCTACCTTCTACTTGTGACCTTGCTTTTGCTCAAGGTTTGATACCTTGTGGTTGTTATGTTATAAGCCTACTCCCTTAAGTCTTTTACCACTTTTTAGAAGAGATATTTTATATGGATCAAAAATATTTAACAAGCTCATTGACTTCAACCTTACATTCCGAGACCTTCTTCTTGTTCCCATTTCTAGTTCCTATATTTTGCATGTAGGGAATGTTTCTTAGGTTTCCCTATAACTTCCCTAGAATACATATTCTCTTGAAATCCTATGATTATGAAGGATTAGTTTTATTATCATTCCTACTCTTTGGTTAGAGGGTAGGTTGAGGGGCATCATGCACTTTGTAACTCGATCGATGGCAGATACCTCTTAGATACCATTAAAAAGGTTTTAGGAGTCACTTCTAGAATGGGGGATAGCTTAGATACCATAAAAAAGGTTATCTTCAAGTCTAGGTGGTTATTCTTACCTAATGACATGGAGAGTTTTAATTCCATGAACCACATTCTTTGATAGTTCTTCTTTGTAGACATCTTTGGTATCATATGTGTGCGAATTTTAGGTCCTTTTTAGCATGATCTCTTTCTCAAAACACCTTTTTGTGATGGAAATATCTCCTTCAAGTGAGAATGCACTAGGAACATGACCTTCTTATATAGACCATCGCACTATATGGAGCAAGGTTTGATATTTTTCCCTCCTTTTCATCATTTAGGTGTGATAGCCTTCTTGTTATCACTTTGATATATCCTCATCATGGTGCAGGATGATTCATAGGTTTCTAATGTGACTTTATACTTTTTGGATCTAGCTAGTGTCCTTTAGATGTTCATCAGCATGGTCTTTGGATATTTTACCATGTAGTTGGGTGCTAAAGCACCCTTATCAAGTACAGGTGTTGGTATTTGTTGATGTTTTAGTGTCAATTCATGTGCCATCTTATAGTTGGTATTTTGGTTGTTGATGTCATTGATCCCAATAGTGGTCTTTCTCTAATAGCCCTCCTTGGTAGAAATATTTATTGATAATGAACTATGTACTGGTGTGAATGTTTAATTGTATAATTTTATTTTATGATGTCTATATGATGGATTGCTTGCATTATTTCAGGTTTAGAATATGGTATTATTGACATATTTATGGGTGTAGGACCAGGTGCTATCTGGTGAAAACATTTGGGTGAACCACCTACAATGAGAGATATTTTAGGGAAATGATGGTGATGACTTGGTCATCAACAACCCCAAGAGTAACTAAATGTCCCTCATGTAGATGCATTACATTTATGCTTGTGTAACCTTGTATGCTTGAATGACTTTATGACTTTATTATTTGTATAATTTTGGATTGAATTAATAAAGTATTAATAATGGCAATTTCAATATTTGTTAATATTAATATCATTGTTAATAACCAATATTAACAAATGATATTGATTAATACCTTATTTTAAAAATAAAAAGCTATGAATGAGGTAATGGTTAAATCATTATTATTGCTTGGAATGATATTCTTCTTTAGAAATAATGTGTTGCTTGGTTGAGCATTATTATTTTCCCTCGCTTTGCCTTCTCGAATATTTTCTCTTTTGCAACATTTGATAAAAAATGTTATTACCCATTATGGCTAGCTTAGAGGATGGAGGGGACAATCTTGAGCAATTTCCAGTTCATATATTTTCATTGCTTTTTTTCTCTAACTATTAGTAGATAGTCTAGAGGAGGTTTTGGGGACCTTTGGAGGGGTGGAAATACAAGGACAGACAAGGAAAAAAAGGAGATAGCATAGCGAATCAACCCAATATTTTTAATAAGCTAGCACTAAGAGGTACTATGCTTGGGTAGAATTACCTTTAATTATGATGAGTGTTTGTCTCCTACTTTTGCTCTTTGATCTTGTTGAAGGTTTGAGAGAGTCTTTCATACTTATTTTGAGTTTGGCTTTCCCTATGAGACCTTGGTTAGTATACTTTGGTTTTGGTCATTTGATCTTGCTAGGTTGATGGGTCACTGTATTATTTTCTTTAGGTGTATTTGCACTGCTTTGCATGCCAACCGCAGGTCTTGGAATTTGAAAAATATTTTATGTGCGCTGCTAGTTAACTTTGTTTATTTGGTACTCTAGAACCTAAGGGTTTGGTTGGATGTTTTTATGTAGCGCTCTTGCTTGCATTGGCCAAATATCTTCATTTTTTGGGAGTATGACCTTCAATGTTCTATCTTGGTCACCCTTGCTTTGATAGTGAATATTTTTCAAAGGTATATCTAGGTCTACCTGATGTGCTTACCCATATTATGTTGTTAACATCATCTCCTGGTAGCAGATCTCCTACCTATATTATGTTGTTAGCATCTTTTTCTTGGTATTATTGGTTTTATGTTCTCATTGAGTTGAGTCATTGCATGAATGATTTTGGTTGGTTTTGATTGCCTGTTTCATTTGGAAGTTCTTATTTAAAAATGAGAGCAAAATATTTAGAGTGGTGTTATCTTCCTTTATTTTTAAAAATTAAAATAGATTATATATATATATAGATATAGATATAGATATATATATATATATATATTAAATGGAATTTTATGATAAATGTTATCCTCTCATTGCTTTTGGAAATACTGAAAATATAAGTGTGATATCTCTTTTCATAAAAATATCTCTATGATGTTTGGAAAGGTTTTGGACTTGTGTTAATGATGTTAGTTTTAGGAAAGTAGTAGTTTATTATTTGGTCTCTATTTTCTCTTAAGAAATAGTATTCTAATAAATGACCTTTTTGGGAATGTAAATTAAATATTTGATCACTTCCCTTTCTTGTTTATGTGGTTCTATTTGGTTTTGAAATAGAAACTATTATAACAATTCCTATTACTTATGTGAGTTAACATATCATTAAAAAGAGAAGTATGGGATTCTCTTTTATAAGATGGATTTTTATGTTAGCTTTCTAGATAGATTAATTAATAGAATGCTTTATATAAGATCAAGTATAAATCAAATATATACCACTAATCAGAGATAATAATGAAACTCTTTAATGAAATAACAACAATATCTCACAAATATAACTCAAATGTACATAATATCATAAGATTATAAGAATGATATAGATTTATTACATTGCAGGGAGCTTTATCTCTAATATATCATTTTACATGACTTTTTAGTACTTTAACTATTGCTTTCCTCAAACATTCGGGAGATGCAACCTTTTATATTCTTCTCATAAAGATTAAAATCTCATCTTCCCACATATCATATGACTCTTCATTCTCTATCCTGGTACTTTTCACTTTCTCTCATATTGACACATACATTATATAAAATATAAATCATCTACCAAACTAATATTACAAGGGGTCAAATAATATAATACTTCCATAATTTTGTATATTTATTTTGAAAGAGAAACTATTATAATGATTCCTAAAAACTATGTAGGTGTAGACACCTAAAACGCGTCATGTCGAAGGCAACTACTCATATGGGACATGCTACAAGACCATATGGAAGATCTTGGACAGAATCCAAGATAGAGCAATGGTTTTAACCACTCAATTTGGGATCCTTGGTCTAATCATTCTGAATCACAGTTGAGACCTATGGTCTATAGTCTAAACCTAGCTAATACCTGCAGTCTCCATTCTAGGCCACAGTTGTCACTTGCGGTCTAAACTGAAGTTTAGTTGGCCTTCATATGAGCCAAATCGATTTGAATGGCCATTTGTTCTAGAAGAAGGTGGTTAAAGAATGGAAGCTTCCAATCCAACTGTCCTAACCATATATTCTTGATCTTGGCTTCTCCATGAAGCCACCCCTAGCCCTTGGGTAATCCTATAAGTACCCCTTCCAAAATAGGGAAAAATATAGAGAGCATATAGTGCATTTTGATAGCAAAGTGCTATCGAAATAGAATCCATAATTACGTTGGAGATTAGAGCAGTGAAGCCTTGTCAAATTGTGGACTCACTTAAGCACATTGAGATGGAGTTTGGTTGCTATCCACTTGCCAATTCACCAAGAATCATGTCAATTTTTGCCATGGATGCCCTAAGGAGCTAGAATGCCAAGAAATGCTAATTTAGGCAAATGGAGACCCAATTGTGGAATTCAACCGCCAATCTAGCCAGAGGACACCAAGGTGACCATTGATCATCAATTGGACAAGGAAGATCAAACCCACAACCCTTGATTTGGAGGGAAAAGCTACTTGATTGCTCATCACAGCTGATAGTCATGGTGTACGGTGTAGACCGATCATTTGAGCTATGATTTGCAATAGGTGATGGATCTGCTTACTGTTTATTTTGCATTGTGCTTAATTAGGCTAGATTAGGCATTTCATCAGTTTATTTTATGTTTTAGAGACACTGACCAGTTTAATTAGGGTTTAATGTGAGTTCTTTCCATTTAAGAAACTTTGCACTAATCTCTTGTTTTCATGCATCATTGCATGCAATTGGTCTATTAGATAGATAGCAGTATTATTCATTTCTATGTTTCAAGCAATATTTATGATTTTTTCATAAGCATAGCATGTTTTGTTCATTTTCTTGATTTCATAGTTGTTATGGCATCTTCATGTTTACTTTCCTAAAAGGGCCTCATCATGAGAGGCTGCCTATGCTATTAATGTTTTTGTGTTGTTTCTTGACCACAGGAAAATAGATTCGAAGGAGATTCAAGCATCTATTTCCTTCCTCAATGCAAAGAAGATGGTTAACTCCACCCTAGAGCAATTTGTGACTATTTAGAAAGCATTAGTATTGTGTGTACCCCGATGGGGGCTTTGGAATTGTATCAATTGTATCAAAATTTGGGTGACCCTAAGAGGGGCATGATTGTAATCGAGATTGGTTTTCAATATTAAAAAAAAAAAACTTCTATTTTCTCATTATATGTAGTCTTTTTTATCCTTTCATGTTTTTTATGTTGATTATGATTGATGTATTAGATAGGTACATGCTTTTTGGATAAGTCAGAAGGCAATCACGGTGGAACTCCACAATTTATGCCCCTGATTTTTGACATTTTTGTGTTTCCTTATATCAGGTGCAAACCATAGCTTATAGCTACGGTCTCATTGTTGGCCCGCGACTACAAAATATGGTCTGCAGTAGCAACCACACCACAGATCTATGTTTTACAACAGACACATCAGACAAAAGGAGTTCAAAGCTAGATCATATGAGGACCTAAGGTAGGCCCTTCTGACACTCTATGTCTTTGTATTTTTGCTTCTATGTTTTCCCAGAATAGAAAAATTGAAACCTAAATAGATTAAGGATAAAAAGAACATGAGAATGAATTAGGTCCTTAGGGTTTCCTTTTCTACATTTTAGCTAGACGTTGCTAGGAATAGCAGACCTCTGGTTGTAGTCCACCCTAGAATCCAGCATGCTAGAGTATTTCATGTGGTGGTTTGGCATGCTTGAGGCCTAAGCAAAGGCCATTAGTCATCGTAAACTTGCATTGTCAAAAGGTCATGTAGGATGTAGCATGCATTTTTTCTAAATATAAAATGTTATTTTTATGCATATCATTTAGGAAATGATCATGTGAGGGTTGTATTATGCATATTTCCTTTTATGCAATCTAAAAGGAACCACACACACCACGTTTCAATCAAATGATAGTGAGTTGGAAGTGAAATACAACCACTATTAGGGTTTCAACGACGATGGGGGTGATTTCCATCCATTGGCCCAAATCCTACGTACCCTTGGATACTAGAACAATAGCGGATCCGGGAACCTTTCGTACCTTGGAAAATTTGCATGTATTCTCTTTAGAGAGTATAATGGTGACTAGAGGGAAACATGTGAGGATCTGGGAGGACCTGTGCTCCCTGACCGTGTGTGGGCTTCATTACCGCACATTATATGTTGGATTACGTGACTTGGAATTCATAACCAAGTTGTCGAGCTATGAGTATATAAGTGAAAGCCAATTAAACTGATATTATCATCCAATAAGCTTTCAAACATGATAAGAGTTTCTAATACTGATACAACAAATTGAAAACACATCAAAAAGTTTAGGGCTCATTTTAAATTGTAAAAGAGATAATCACCATTGTATACCTTTTTTGCATAATAAAATATAAATCTAGACACTAGGTGCACCATGGTGGAGACACGGGGAGGTCGGTAGAGGCTTAATTTTGATGTCAATGACCAAGCCCCACCAAATTCACAACAAAATGTATCGAACCCTCACCCACATGCACTTCCTAAATGTCGTTCGGTGAGCATCAGAGGAGACAAATCGACATGAGGGGACATCATTGAGCATACCCCCGATAGAGGAGCTTCTATACACTCTTCTAAATGTAGAATAGATCATGGAGCCTCTCAACATGATGGTGCTCCACTCAAAATTAATTACCGAGATTGCAGTGCACGTGCATCTACGGGATCGACCGATGAGTATGTCATACAGGCGGCCAATTTGGTAACCCTATGTAGCAAATCTACATGATGTTCTATACCTCCGAATTCAGATTACAGAAGAGATCGAGATCCGTCCATTCAGGGGCATGCTGACAAGCCTACTTTCAAGCATAGGTATGTTCACACTCCCACACGTAGTGAACATCACAAGATCACTATCGACATATCCATGGTGGGAGCCAATGGTACACCATCGCATGAGCCATGGTAGTCTAGATAGTTGGATGGTTTTGGTGACATCCTCAAGCAATTAGGCTACAAGCCTTCAGATCCGCCCACTCTTGCTCAGAGTGAGCATAGTGAAAGCATCATTAGGGCTACTAGAGAACATGGAGAGGCTTCCAAGTGCCCTCATGGTTCGCATCCACCATTTGCACATGGTGGCACACAGCACAAGACTCAGCATGATGCCAGTGTCATCTTCATGGATAAATTCAAATGCGTAGGAAATCCATCATATGGATATAGGACCCATAAGGTCACTCGCATGGAGCACACATACCAGAGGCCTCTTACGATTGATCATATTGATAGATTATATATACTGGTATCCAAGCAAAGATGATAACTCCTTCAAGATCAATTGGAGGATGGCCATGCAGAGAGGCAGTGCATTGAATATGAGAATCTTCAGTCACAAAGGCTCGTTATACAAATATTATATGAGCATCCTATGCATGAGGAACGCATCCCTGCCCAAAAGGAGTGTGTAGAACAAGAGGAGAGGCTAGCTAGGGCTGGTTTATACACTCACACTGAGCACAGGGAGTGCATTCATAGGACAGTTTTTTCACAAGCTGATGTGCATCAGGAGCGCAGATATGCTCATACTCATGCCAGTGCCCAAAAAAGAGAACGATAACCACCGTTTGAAGATCAGAGGTAAATATAACATGAGGAAGAAGAGGGAGACGAATTCAATCATGGATATCCTAAAATCTCCCATGTTGATGAGGAGGAAGAGCAATGTCCTCCATCTCAACAAAAGAATATTGTACCTCCAAGACCACCCTCATGTCAGCTTAGGAAGGAGGACTTTCTTTCCTCGTAGGCCTATAAGGTTCTAGCAGAGAAATTGAAAGCAATCGAGAGGCAAGGCACGACTTTTTAAAAGCCAAAATTGAGCAAGATTCATAATGAGCCTTTGGACCCCTTAGTGCCTACTCCAACATATCCTAAGCATTTTTTCATGCACAGGCTAGATAAATTCAAATATGACGAAGACGCACAAGAGCATGTCACAATATTTTTGGACATATGCTTCCATATTGCAAGCAATAATGTCTTACTTTTGTGTATATTCATCACAACCCTATCAAGCCCAGCCTGAGAGTTGTTTAATTAGCTAAAGAAGCACAATATTACCAGTTTTGAGCAACTGGCTAACGCCTTTCTAAAATACTTTTCTTTTGGTGTTAATAAGTAAGCTAACCTTTTCAATCTAGCTGCACTCGCTCAGCTCAATGATGAGCCAATCCTAGAATACGAAAAGGGGTGGAGGAGATTAATGGTAAAGTTTTCGTTCCCCATTCCTGCTATAGAATTGACTCAGATGTTCATGAAGAGTTGTACCAAGCACATCTCGTTATTGTTGCAACTACAACAGTACCAGACATTCTAGGAAGCTTTAGTGCAATCCAAATTAATTGAGGATATCAAGTTGCAAGAGGGAAACTTGAATCTCAAGAATAGGAAGGAGGGGCACAAAAAGAGCTTCATGAAACAACAGAGCAAGCAGGCCCATATCAACAAGTGAGGTTAAACCTCTAAGGAGAGGATAAGGGGCAAAAAAAGTAGAATTATTAGGTCCAACCTCCTCCAGTGCAATACGAGTAGCATAAGAATAATTACAGGGGCAAAAATAAATAACAACTCCCACCTCTCCAATTCACACCTTTGACGGAATCATTGACCTTGATATTCCATCAGTTGTGTGAGGCTAAGGAAATCAGGTTTCCCGAGATTAATATAGTCGATCCTAACCAGACCAAGTCAAAGGGGTATCAGGATGATCTATTTTGCATCTACCATCGTACAAAGGGCCACGACATCGAAGTGTGTTGGTATTTTAAACATATAGTGTAGAATATGATCGATAAAGGTGATCTTATAGTGCCGAATAATCTATTGGCACCCGATAACCAAAACATGGGGATTTATAAAAATCCATTGCCAAACCTTGAGGCTCTGCACAACAACACTGGCCACATCAATCAAGTGCATGTCAAACCACCTACCTAGGGGTTCATAGGTATGGTTACTTTTATTACTAGATATGGGAGGTATGAGTAGCCAAATAAACCTTATGCTCCCATCAGGATACAAGCTACGCCGAATCATTGGTTAGCTCAAAATATTCCAGGCCCACCAACTAGACCAGTGGTGACCATACGAAGTAGTTTGGTTCAAAACCTATAGAAAACTCCTGTGAATTTGTCTATTTATGAGCTAATACAACAGTCCCCTAAGCATAGGGAAACTCTCATTGACATTTTGAGGTCCATTGAGGTGCAATCCTAGGATGCTCAAGCATTCACCAATTTTGTGGGACACGTACAAAAGTTCCAGGAACCTATGATCCAATTTTACGATCATGAAATTAGGATGGTTCCTACAGATAAGGCTGACCCGCCGTTACATATCATCGTGTGTGTTAATCACATGTTATTCAAGAGGGTCTTGATCAACACTAGTTTTTTTATCAATATCATAAAAAACAAGGCATTGAGTCATTTAAAGCTAACCAAGTCATATATTGTACCCACTGCATTCACATTGAGAGCGTTTAATGATGCGCTATGATTGACAGTTGGCACAATTGTCCTACCTATTTAGGTGGGCCTAAATACCATCCTTATGATGTGTCACGTGATCTAAGGTGCCATGCAATATAACATCCTTATTGGAAGGCCTTGGATTCTAGAAATGTGTTGCATTCCCTACATATTACATCAATGTGTAAAATGCATTCATAAGGGACGGGTTCACATGGTGTCGTCAGATGAGGAGCTCTTCAAATTCATGAACCTACTTGATTTTTCAGGGGTTTAATACTCCCATAAACTCACCTGGATGTCTGTCCAGCATCGTCGGTTAAGAATCTAGGAGGTAAACAAAAAGTGTGTGCTCAATCATCGATATTTATATCACTCAAATCTGAGCACACTACAACGTCTTTGAAACTGACTACATCAGCAATGCTTTGGGACAAAAGGAAGTTAAAGGTAAAAATGGGCAAAAATAAAAATAAGCAGGTGCCTAAACCAGTCGCCAAAGAGGTTCCCACTCCCATGGAAGTGGAAGAATCCTAGGATAAATCCGAGGAGGTACCTCAACCTGACTCGCCTGCATCATCAGCAAGGTCATCCACATCATGGGTGACTGTTCATCTAGCCAACACAGGGTTAGGTGAATATATTGTGTAGAATGTTACCTTTGGACCAATTCTAGAGACTACACAAGGGATGGGTCGACCGCATGCTCATTGTTTTTCATTTGGATTAGTAGTGCCATTGGGAGAGCCATCCAATCAAATGAAATTCATCTACGTTGGACTGTATCAGCTCCTACTCGAACGCCCATGGATGAATATGACGACGAAAATTTTGTAGTGAATATTCATTACCTATCCAACCCTAAGTATTCCATGCATATTTTTTAATTATATCATTGGCATGGGTATGGCCTTGGTCTTTTTGAGCAAGGACGTAGGACTCCGCTTGAGCTGCATTATCATTTAGAAACTGATAGGTTTGGTCTAGGGTTGCAAATACGAGGACAAGATGATTTGCTTGTTGCATCTTTAGATCACATATACCTTAGTCTGGGGGATAATGTGGATTTCAAACCATATCACACTAATCCTTCTGCGTTCCAGAGGGATAGTCGGATGGTGTCCTACATCACCATAGCACCACCTGAGTCATATCACGAGGATATTTTTGTGGACAGTGAGTCTTCACCCGACAATCAGTCGAGGGATGAGGCTAAGCCAGTTTATGAGGCAGTATCATATTTACGATACTTGTACCCGATTTTATTAAACAACATCGATAGTAATTAGGAGATAGCCTATATGGAGGCACATTTTCCAGAACATACCATTCTAGTTGGGGAAAATGAGGGCTTGTATTATGATAGCGATGAAGAATATGAAACAGAGAGAGCCTACCTAGGACCCCCCTACTTACGTTATCATAACCATATACGATTGAGGACATGCACAGAGAGATCAATTTGAATCCTCACCTTAGGGAAAGACCATCGAATTTCGATGTGATCTATCACATGGTGTTTCCTAAACTACCTATGTACATGAAGCTCATTGAGCCGAATGATCCAATATTGCAATCAGTGCATAGAGAGGACCTAGTTATCTATAGCTAGCATAGAGAGGACCCATTTGTGTCCATGTTGATAGAGCCAGATTTTGGGTATGGGAGCTGCATATATGAGGTAGATGTTTTTCCATGTTGTCCTAGAGATCAATTATATTCCATCAATATGGTCTCCATTGATTTGACCACCCCACTCTGCAATCCAACCAATCCATCCAAACCATTGCATTTACATGTAGATGCCATCGACTGGGATCGCGATGACTTGCCTATTGAGCCTGAATATTTCTTCCCTAACAAATAAATGCTATAATCATTCCACTTTGTGCTAGGCTATGCTTATGATGTCTATCATATTGAGGATGCTTCCAATGTGGAACCTATAAACCCAACAGATGACATCCATTTGATCCCTACGCCTCATAAGCTTGAGGAGGGATCACACATATCATTAGAGGAAACCTTCGATGTGGATATCAGTAATGATCCCACTAATCCAAGGAAGGTTAAATTCAGAGAGAGTCTCACTCCATATGAGCATGCCACCCTCATCCCTCTACTAAAAAAGAGACCTAATATTTTTTCTTGGACTTACAAAGATATGCTAGGTCTAGACCCAAAATTGGTTACCCATAACCTTTCGCTAGACCTTTCAAAGAAGCCAATAAAGAAGAAGCTTAGAAATATGCATCCAACAGTAGCCTTAATGATGAAGGACAAATTACAAAAACTGTTGGGCGTAGAGTTTGTAACTCCATTGGCTATCTGGAATGGGTATCCAATATGGTGCCTATAGGAAAACCTGATGGAAAGATCTGTATTTGTACGGATTTTAGAGTCCTAAATAAAGCAACACCAAAGGATCCATTTTCATTATCAAATATTGATGCTCTTGTAGACGCAAATACAGGTCATGAGATGCTCTCCCTGATGGACGATTTTTTTGGATACAATCAAATTCATATTAAACCTGAAGACCAGCATAAAACCATGTTTATAACACCATGGGGGACATTCTGCTATAAAGTATGCCATTTGGCCTTAAAAATTTTGGTGCCACATATCAGCGTGCCATGACATATATATTTCATGATTATATGTATAAAATATTAGAATATTATATTGATGACTTGTTGGCAAAGTCATTACTGTGTTCTGAGCATGCAGAGGTCTTAAGGAAGGTCTTCAATCGCTTGATAGAGCACAATGTTAGGTTTAACCCTAAGAAGTGGTTTTTGGCATAAATTCAATAAATATCTTAGGGTTCATAGTTTCAAAGCGAGGAATCAAATTCAACCCATAAAAGGTCAAGGTTATTCTAGAGATGCATCCTCCCTCAAACATCAAATAATTAAGAAGCCTACATGGCAAAGTAGCATCGATAAAGTGATTTATTGCTCAATTATTAGATAAATACCGACCCATGAATCGATTGTTATACAAGGGGGTCCCATTCAATTGGGATGAGGAATTTCGAGTAGCCTTTGCTAAAATAAAGCAATACCTAGTGACATCGCTAGTATTAGCTCCACCAAGGCTAGATGTGCCATTTCTACTATATATATATATATATATATATATATATATATATATATATATATATATATATATATATATATATATATATATCGACAACCGGCTTTGCATTAGGGACCATGTTAGCCCAAAAAAATGTGCAAGGTAAATAACATACCATATATTATATTAGTCAAACCTTGGTGAGATATGAGCTCAGATATTCATATGTAGAGAAGCTGTGTTTAACAGTAGTGTTTGCTACAAAGAAATTGTGACACTATATGTTGAGTCATACGACATATTTTATATCTAAACAAAATCCTTTGCAGTACATGATGAGCAAGACATATCATAACACATGTACTAAAAAGTGGATCATGCTATTGACAGAATTTGATCTGGAATTCATAAGACAAAATTCCATTAAGGGACAAGTCATAGCTGATAAAATGGCTAAGGCACCATTATCAAATAGTAGACCTCTGACCATTGAGCTTCTGAATTATGTGGTCTTCATCATATCCGAAGCTCCCAAACCCGAATAACCAGAGAATAATGCTAATATGACCTTGTTCTTTGATAGTTCGAAGTGCGAGCAAGGGGTGGTGCAATAATAGTGTTTGTCACACTGCAAGGAGATCCAATGCCCTTGTCATTAAAATTAGACTTTCCTTGCACCAACAACAACGCTGAATATGAATCCCTACTTCTGGGCCTCCATATAGTCATCACCATGAACTTTAAAAGATAAACATCTTTGGCGACTCCTTGCTCATAGTCAACCAAGTTAAGGGGATATTTCAATGCCGATGTCCCATGTTAAAAGCTTATAAAGATATTGATGTTACATATTTGGCTAAATTAGAATGGTATGACATCGAGACAATTTCTCATTTTTCAAATAGGTTCGTGGACACCATGGCATATTTGGGATCCTTAATACCTCAGAATATGTCTACCAATTTTACTACCATCCATGTTAAAATGCTCTTGCATCCTATAGCAGAGCGCGAAGCCTTTGATAATAAATAGTAAATCAACATGATTAGCATGGAGCCAAAAATTAAATGGTTCTGCAGAGCTAAAGAATTTCTAAAGAAGGAACCCTAGTGGTCATTAACCTCTTAGAGTCCAACGGGGAGTGGTACTACCATTCACCACAAGGTTGTTTTCCAGTCTACATTTGCACATGTAGATACATAGGGGGAGCAAGTCATATTGGTAGTTGAAGCTGAGGCTTACCAGAGTTGGATGTCACAAATCCAAGACTTATTAAAATTTAGTATGATCCCAGAGGGATTGTCGCGTGCTTCAAAATACACATTCAAGCAGAAAGAGACTAAATATGTCTTGCTATGAGACATTTTGTACCGACTAGGCTATGATGGAGTTCTTCTTCATTTTCTAGAGCCCCAAGAGGTATCTTGGACGATTTCACAAGCTCATGATGGTATGTGCGATGGCCATTTTAGTGGCATGGCCATCGTCAAGCACATCCTTCAAATGGGTTACTATTGGCCCACTATGGAGAAGGAATGCAATATGTGTGTCAATAAATGCATCAAATGTTAGCATCATGCTAATCTTACGCACTTGCCATCGCAAGCCTTACAGACCATCCAAGCGGCTTGGCCATTTGCTCATTGGGGATTAGATCTTATTAGTAAGATCTCTCCTCCATCATTGGGCCAGCATACTTTTATTATTATAGAAACTGAGCACTTTACGAAATGGGTGGAAGCAATACCCTTAACAACGATTACTGGAGCTGGCATAGCAAATTTTATACTCGAGCATATGTCATTTTAGGATTCCATCCAAGATAATTTTAAATAATGGAACATCATTTAAGAACAAAAATTTGAGAGATTTGATGTCTAAGTATAGAATCAAACATAGTTTTGCAACTCCTTATTATCCGCAAGCAAACGGGCAAGCTGAGGCCTCAAACAAGACAGTGGTGGCTATATTTAAAAAGATAGTCCAAGAAAACCATAAAGAGGCATATCCAGCTACCCCTTGTATTATGGGCTTACAGTAATAGCATTCAAATGCCCACTGGGGCAACGCTATTTTCACTAGTATATGGCGCTGAGGCCATTATACCCTTAGAGTTGGAAATTCTAATGTTGTGCATCACATTAAAAGAGTGCATTGATGACGATACTGCGTGGCAAGCTCAACTAGATAAATTGACATTGCTTGATGAACATCATGTGAATGCCTTGAGAATATTTGTGTTTATCAAGAGCAATTAAAAAGAGCTTATAATAACAAATTCCATCAAAGAGACTTTGAATTTGGGGATCTTGTCTTGAAAGAGAACCAACAGAACTCTAATTTATTTCTTGATATGCGAGACACATTCACGGCTAATTGTCTAGGACCCTATATCATATCTAAAAATATTGGTCTAGGTACCTATTGCCTAACATCTCTAGGGGGTGTTGAAGAGCTTGAACCTCTCAACATCATCCATCTTAAGCAATTATATGCTTGAGAGCGTAGCAAAAGGCACCAAGGGTTCCTAAAACCGCTTGGTCATGTCAGTTAAAGGCCCTAAGGGTTTACTTAAAACCACTCGATCAATCCCAAAAGGCTCAAAGGATTCCTAAGAATCGCTTGGTCATCCCTAAAATCTCCAAAGGTGCTCATAATCCCTTTGGTCAACCAAAAATCCCCAAGGATTTTCTAAAAAATTGCTTGGTCAATTTAAAGGCTCCAAAGGTGTTTGTTAGCTCTTTGGTCAATCCAAAAAGGCTCCAAGGGTTATTAAAACTACTTGGTCAAATACCAAAGGCTCCAAAGGCATGTACTCACCAGTTGGTCAAATATAAAGGCTCAAAATCCATAAAAATAAAAAAATCAATAAAATCCAAAAAAAATGATAAAGCATAAAATCCAAAAACATTTGCATTATGCACTTTCATTTACACATGCATTCATTTCATCATTGCATTGCATGTAGGAATTTTTTATCCATTGCATTTCATAGTAGGATGGATTATGTTTGTCAGTATTGCAAACGACACCACGTTTGTATTTCAATCATGCACCTCTGCATTTATCATAATTCGTCATTCATGTGAGTAATTATGTTTTTCAACACAACCCATAATGTTACTATGAGGAATATACCAGGGTTTTATGGTTATTCAACCATACCTAGAGGTCTTCTCAAGAGTTGATAGAAAGCTTGCTTTACTTTTGTGGTTGAGGTCTAACTATTATAGCCCTTAGCATATCAAAATCCTATCACTAATCAACAAATTAAAAAATCCTAATAAGGACTAGGGGAAGATGAAAGCCACGAAGCAGCACCAGGTATTCTGAGGTGAAAAAAGAGTTATTATTTCTTATCCCCATATGCATATGGTATGGGAAATGTTGGTAATTGGCAAAATAACAAGTTCGTTCTCTACCCAGAATCCCTTATGATAAAATGAGCAATATCCCAGAGTGATATCCCACATTAATCCTCAAGATTGATACCCTAGATCGATATCATAGATTGACATCCCATGTTGATATCCCATATTGATATCATAGATCGATATCCTCAATAAATATCCTAGCAATAGTTCTCTAAAGTAAAATCCCCAAAGGAAGTTTCTAAAGAAAACTATCAATTGTAAATTCCAGAAAGTGATTATCAAATGAATATCAGAAATAAAAATTCAAATGAAGATCAAAAAGCAAGTTCAAATGAATATCCAAAGAAATTTCAAAGTCAAAGTGGAATCAAATCCCTTGCATAACTATGTATGAGAAAATATCCCAAAAAATTGAAGAAAAGAAGGGAATGAACTTGAATCCATGGAATTGCCAGCACTACTATACTTTACGCATGATGATATATCTAATGCATTTGCAACTTACTTATGTACAGACCGATGTTTGAATGTGGAAGAGCTAGCTTCAGGTGTCCTGCATTGCCTAGTGGTCTAGCCCAACTGAAATCTAAACTTAGGATTGGATAAACATTTGCAAACCCCCTATCTTAGCAATGGGCTAAAAAACTCCTGCCTGACATCGGTGTATGCTTATGCTTTATCTCAATATATTCATTTGCACACAGAGAGATAATGAATAGTTAGGGCCTATCCTAGAAAAATCCTTACATTTCAAAAGTCTAATTGGTTAGTATACAACTTTTGATCAATCAACTAGGGTGTTTGAGTCTCATGGTAAACCTCAAAAATTCCCAAATAGTAACAATCAAAATTTCAAATGCAATCATCAAACATCAATTTCTTTTTATAAGAGTTTGTCTGTTAGAATTATTTGTATTATATGATTAGATACCAGATGGATGTTAGAAATTATAGTTAGACGGCCACTAATTATATCATACATATTCTTTTAATTTACAAAATCTTATGAATTAAAAATATACATCATTACATCTCACATATGGGTGTATTATCTTTCACAAAGAGATAAAGTAATTGTAATCCATGATTGTTATACATTCTGTGGTGTCATCCATTAGATTGTTAAACACATATCACATTCAGTCCTTGTGTTTTAAGTTATTAAAGCATACAAGTTCATTTACATTAGATTACCATCATGTAAATAATGCATTACATACATTGCACCAGCATATTGTGACATCATCATAAATTAAATGCATACAATCAAGCAAAATTAAATATGCGTTTAAAAGTAAATATCACATCCATATGTATCCATTATAAGTAACACATCTAAGCATCTAGATCACTGCATATCATCATCATCATAAATTAAAATATCTATCTAGTGCATGTCATGCATACATCACATTATATAAACATAGCATCAATATGAACACCTGCATCCATGTGCATAAAACATACACATAAAACATATAAAAATATAAGTACACATAATGAGCCAAAAAGATCAATATCATATAAATATGTGTATCAATGATTACATAGAGGTACATCAAAATTCTCGTAGGCTACAACTATGTAGGTCCTCGACATTACGCTTAAAAATAGTACAACAAAGTATATCTAAAACATGTACTAAGGGCATGCACCCTCAGCCTTTGAGTCACTAATATCACCTCGACCATCTTTGTGGATCTTGTGCAAGCTAGTTCCATGTGTGTTAGAGGACCTATGCATCCTCTCATTCTTGTGAATCTTGTGGCTCGAATTCGTAGAGGACTACCCTAATTATCTAGTCTTGGATCGACTCTACTGAGAACTGAAAGCATGTGGATCCTCTAAGACCTGCTTGTCAATCAACTTGATGTGGCCCTATAGCTGGTCTATGTGGGCTACCCTGCCTATGTACCTCTCGTTGCCCTCCTTCACGAGGGCTTGTAAGCATTGGATATCTGCCATGGGGTCTCAAATGCATGGTAGTAATGAATATGGTGTGGTTGGAGGTCCCATGATAGCCTAGGAGGATGAAGGATCACCCCTCTCCACCTGAAGCAAATCCCTCTTTGAAATAGTTTCACTCAGATGTACCTATGCCAGATCTCGCTCACTAGTGAGATCCTAGACCTATCTCTCTATCGTTTTAGTCCATGCCTAGAGATTTGTCCTCTCCTCCTGGTCCTACTGTAACTGCCTCTCACTATGATCCAACTTCATCTCCAGTACGGTGATAGAAGTGTCTCGTTGCAACTATTGGGTCTGTAGCCTCCCAACATGACTCTAAATATTAGCAAATTGAGCCAGTAGATACCCCACCTCACTATTAGGAGGAACCTTGCCCTCCTCTCATGCCTCCTCATAAGCCTCAAACTATGTGATGCATTGTCGTTAAGCATATCATTAAATATCAAAGATCTTATAAATCTAGGGTAGTGTCCAAGGCTGTCTACGATAGAAGGCTAGGGTAGAGTACAATTCAGACATTCAAATTTCAAGCATTTATTGGGTGAGACAGATTTGGTTTAGCCTTTTGGTGTCACACTAAACCTAATCTATAAAATGGAAACTTGCAGGAACTAAAAACTAATTCTAAGTTGTAGGAATTGAAATCTAACTACAATTGCAGAAATTGGAATTGCTAAATTGAAAGTCTAATCTACTTTTGTAGAATTAAAATAACATAATTTAAATTGCTGAATTTAAATGTTGCTGAAATGAAATCCTAAGTTACATTTGTAGAATTGAAACCTAGTTACTCTTGTATAATTTAAATGATGCTTATAAATGAAACTTATGCTAAAAACACCTATCAAAATCCTGCCACAAAATGTCGTCAAGCTTTTGCTACAGGAATTGACAGCAAAATGAAATATGCTGAAAATGGAAAGTTACGAAAATAGAAAAGCAAAACAAAACATGGAAAGCAAAGGAAAAATGCTTAATATAATTTTTTAGCTGACACACACAAATTTTGTACACAAACATAATAGAAAACATAAATAACATTATACAAACTTAAAACAAGAAAAGTAAACTTAACAAGTAATCTATTAATTCTGCTGCAACAAAATTATAGATTAAAACCTACCATAAAAATCCTCCTTCTAGATCTTAAATTGGGCCCATAATCCCTGATCTAGAAGGAGGTGAAAATCACTCATTAACTAATTAACACTCAAAACAGAAAATGATAAAATAACTGCACTTTTATTGATGACAAAACATGCTGAAAACTGTTATAGAAAATTACTATACAGTCTTAATTGTTGCTATTGAAAACTCTCCTCTATTCTAATTCCTAACTAGCTCAACCAATGAGGGAGGTGTGTTATTTATATAAATACTTACAACATATCCCAATGCTCAAATCATCCTATGTGCTACTTTATAGTGATTTGCCAATAATTTTGGATCTGAAATAAATGCAAATCTAGACAGTTTGTGTTGCAGTAGTAGTCATTGGCCCTTAGAAAGCATCTGCAGTGGTGGGAGTACGTGGGAGGAGTCTAGAAATATCTCACACATATTTTTCCACTTTAGAATATTCCATTTCTATCTTGCAAACAACTTCTTATTATGTTGCAGTTATTTCTAGGTTTATCCTAGAAGAGGATCAATTGATATTTTTCCATGAATGGTGGCTTTGGATGGCAAGGACGACAAAGATAGCTAGGGGATATTTTCCCTTAACCTTATCAACCTTATTTTCATTTTTCCACCATCAAAAAATTGTCAAAAAGTCAAAAATCACTTTTTATTCTCAATTCGGAGTTAAGTGGCTCAATCCGAAGAGACTGTATTTCTCAATCCGAAGAGACTATATTTCTCAATCCAAAGATACCTGTTCAATCCAAAGATCTTCAAAATAACCAAGTGTGTGCTCTTCAAGTGATTTTAGCTACATTTCTCAGGTGGATTAGCCCTCAGGATCAGATTGCAATAGCCTTCATTCCTCTCCATGTGTGAATTCCATGCCTTGCCATTCATTGGTAGCTTGCTGGAATTTACATGGTAAATTACTGTATTTTCTAGCTCTGCTGCACAGTTGTAAAATATTGACATTTCTTGTAAATTCAAAAAAATTAGAACATGGAAAAATTATTCAAATATTAACATGAAGGAGTACATCAAGTTGCTACTAAATTTATACACTTCATTCACCAAGTAACCATGCTGAAATAGTGCAACAGTGCTGCACAATTGTCCCTGCTCTGTTATACCCTATTGCTGCCAATTTAGACCATGTGGAAATGCTTCTAAATAGGTTAGATGTCTTATGTAGTCCTTCTAAACTCATTTCATCCATATCCTCATGCTTTGCTTGACAACTTCAAGGTGTTCCTATAAATTGATAGCTTACCGATTTTTATATGGCTATTTTTTTCAAATTTTCAGATTTATGATAGTCCTAAAATTTTGGCTTCAATGTGGATTTGAAACAAGTTGAAGGGCAGGAAAACATTCAAAAACCATTTATAAATTAATGGATATCAGCATACCACATTTGGTTAATTGAAATGCATGTTTTTACTTGCTACTTAATAAAGAAAAATCAGTCACAAAATGCTAAAAATAGTCAAAAATAGAGATATAGTATTCCTAACATAAAATCATGAAAACACTTAACAAATAGTATATTTTAGTCAACTATTTGGCAATTAACTTATCATATGGTAGTCAAACATTATGCAATAATGAGGCATTTTTGGGCTTCATCATCCCCCCCAACTTGAACTGATGCATGCCCTCATGCATCTTAGTAGGTCATAGTAATATGCAGGTTTTATTCTTGTGAACAACATCCTTTGCTACCTGCTAACTGAGAATTTCCTCCTTGTTGCACTATATCAAGTATTTTGC